>CM052802.1:100555556-100618702 GCA_028533885.1 Nasua narica
CGATATTATTTTGGTCTCCTACTCCTCCGCCATCTCACTCCGTCCTCCCCCACCCCCAACTTTTCTCCTCATTATGGGTTGTAGTTTCCTGCTTCTTGCATGCTTGGCTTAAGTTTTGATTAGTTTTCGGACATTGTATATTTTACCTTGTTAGATGCGAGATGTTTTGTGTTTCTGTAATCGTTCTTGAGCTTCGTTCTGGGACACAGTTAAATTACTATGAAACAGTTGATCCTTCTAAGGACTTTTTATTTTTTTAAGATTTCTTTATTTATTTGAGAGAGAGAGTTCAGGGGAAGGGGCAGAGGCAAAGGGATGGAGAGAATCTCAAGCAGACTCCCCACTGAGCATGGAGCCCAATGAAGGGCTTGATCTCACAACCCTGAGATCATGATCTGAGGGGAAACCAAGAGTCAATGCTTAATAGACTGTGCCACCCAGGTGCCCCAGGATTTTTTATTTTTAAGCTTTGTTTGGTGGGACTTTTGTAGTCTTTAGTCTAGGGCTAATTTCTCCCCACTACTGAGGCAGTATCCTGATTACTCAATGCTCTGTGAATTACTAGGTTTTCCATTTTGTGTGATGGGAACCCAGCTATTCCTAGCCCTGTGTCATCTCCCTGGATGGTTCCCTCTGCTCCTTTTGGGTCATTTCTCCTTTGGTTTTTGGTAGCTTCCTTTCACTCATGTGCTGATGAGTACTCAGCTGAAGACTTGGTGGGGGGATCCTGTGTAGATCTCTGGAACTGTTTTTCTCTGTGTGCAATTCTCTCCTGTCCAGTGCTATGCCTACAAACCATAGCAGATTTGGCTCCCTGCTTTGGACTCCCAGACTTATCTCTTCACCTCAGGGAGACCATAGATCTGCTTGGGTTCCCCCTGCTTGTGCCCCCCCTGCTTGTGCCATGTCCTGGAAACTCTCCAGGCTCTAAACTGGAACAATCGTAGAGCTTGCCAAATTTGTTTTCCCTCTCAGGGATCACTATCTGTGCTGTCTGATGTCCAAAGTGTGAAAAACCATCGTTTCAAATAGCCTGCCCACTTCTTTCATTTCAGGTGAGAGGGTAAATTTGGGTCATGTTACTCCATCTTTGCTGCAAGCTGAAGTCTAGTTAATTTCTAGTAATGTTTTTAGCCTGATGTTGCTATTGCCACACCAGCTGTCCTTCCTGTAGCATTTGCCTGGTGTAGATGCTGCCATCTATTTCCTTTGAACATTCTTATATCATTATGTCTCAGATTTGTCTCATTATTATTATTATTTTATATCTTATTTATTTGTTAGAGAGAGAGAGAGAGAGCATGAGCAGCAGGAGGAGGGGCAAAGGGAAGGAGAGGGGCAAGGAGAGAGCGAGAAGCAGACTCCGCACTGAGCAGGGAGCCTGACCCAGGGCTCTGCTGTATCCCAGGACCCTGAGATCATGACCTGAGCTAAAGTCAGACAGCTTAACTGACTGAGCCACCCAAGTACCCCTAAGATTTACCTCTTTATTTTTTTTTATTTTTAAAACACTTTATATATTTGAGAGAGAGTGAGCAAGCGAGAGAGAGAGAGCACAAGCAGGGGCAGAGGGAGAGAGAGAGAAGCAGACTTCCTTGCTGAGCAGAGAGCCGGACTGAGGCTTGATCCCAGGACCCTGGGATCATGACCTGAGTGGAAGGCAGATACTTGGCACCCCCAGTGAGCCACGCAGGTACCCCCAGATTTATCTCTTTAAAAAAAACATAATTGTTGGATTTTATCTCCTGGTCTAAGAATTTTTGTGTTCTTCTTTTTTTTTGGATTTTTGTTTTTTAACAGCTGGATTTAATTCTTAAAATCTGTTGGAAAAATAAAAAATAGAAATAAATAAATATATACATTTATTGGGACTGGTAATCTGTTTGGATTTATGTTGCTGTCCTCTTTTTGTACTTTTCCTTTTTCAAGCTTTTTCTTTTTCTAAATTGTTCTTATTGTATTTATAAAGTTTTTTTTTATGGTCCCCTTTTCATTTCTATGGGCTTGGAAATTATTCTATTTTTTATTCTTTTAGAAGCTACACTTAGCATTTTAATATGTATTTTTGACATAATAAATTACAAAATTAATTGGTATTGCTATCTTCCAAAAAAAATGCAAGGTCTTATAATGATTTAATACCTTCCCCCTCCCCTACATTCCATATTACTCGTGCCAAAAATGTATTTCCATCTTGTTTCTAAACCTCTCCACACAAATTAGTAATTTTTTTTAAATTTTATTTATTTATTTATTAGGAAAGAGAGAGTGAGAGAGAGCATGAGAAGGGAGAAGGTCAGAGTGAGAAGCGGACTCCCCATGGAGCTGGGAGCCCGATGTGGGACTCGATCTCGGAACTCCGGGATCATGACCTGAGCCGAAGGCAGTCGCTCAACCAACTGCGCCACCCAGGCGCCCCACAAATTAGTAATTTTTAATAGTCTGTTTGTTGGGGTTTAGATTACCAATCCACCTGTTTGTTCACGACTGCTCCTTTTTTTTTTAACAGAAAAATAATTATTTTAATGTCATGATGCCTCCCCCCCCCCTTTTTTTTTGGTTTCAGGACTAGAATTTAGTGACTCATCACTTACATATAACACCCAGTGCTCGTTACAAGTGCCCTCCTTAATACCCATCACCCATCTGGCCCATCCCCCATCCACCTCCGTCCCAGCAACCTTCAGTTTGTTCTCTAGAATTAAGAGTCCCTTATTCACCGCTGCTCCTTTCATCCCACTCTTCCAGCTACCATCTTACTGGAGAATGTTCTTCAGGAATTCTTTCACTGAGGGTCTGTGAGAAGTGAACTCTCTCCATCTTTAGCTTGTCTGAATATGTCTTTCTTTTATTTTGAACTCAGACTGGAAATATGACTTAGCTGAATATAGAATTCCAGGTTGACAATGACTTTCCCTCGCTACATTGAAGATACTGTTTCATTTTCTTTTCCTTTTGTTATTTCAGATGAGAAGGCAGCTCTCAGTAACTACTGTGCTTTTGTAGACAATCTGTCTTTCCAGTGTGGTTGGATTTCTCTCTTCTTTGTCTATATTGTTCTGCAGTTGTGATGATGTGTCTACATATGGATTTGTATTTATCTATTCTGTTCAAGACTCAATTTGCTACTTCTATTAGAAAGACTTATGGTGTTTTAAAATGATTTCTGTATTTTCATGTTTGTTTGTTTGTTTTTGAGAGAGAGCAAGCAGGAGGAGGCACAGAGGGAAAGAATCTTCAAGGAGAGTGGGGAGCCCAGTATGAGGCTCAGACCCTCGACCCATGAGATCATGACCTGAGCAGAAACCAATAGTAAGACCCTCAACCAACTGAGCCACCCAGGTACCCCAAGACTCATGGTATTTTTTTGTTTGTTTGTTTGTTTGTTTTAAAGATTTTATTTATTTATTTGACAGAGAGAGAGAGAGACAGTGAGAGAGGGAACACAAGCAGGGGCAGTGGGAGAGGGAGAGGCAGGGTCCCCGATGAGCAGGGAGCCCAATGCAGGGCTCGATCCTAGCCCCTGGGATCATGACCCAAGCCAAAGGCAGATGCTTAATGACTGAGCCACCCAGGCTCCCACGACTCATGGTGTTTGACACTGTCTTGACCACCTGGATCCCTCTTCCGGACTGAAGGATCTAATCCTAATCCACCAGATGCTAGAAGCTGAAGGTACTTCCAGCGGGCAACTTGAAATGTCAGCCCCTCTCCAGGAATTGCCCTCAGTTGAATAGGGCTGCTTCACCTACAACATCACACCCCCTTCCTGAGTGCAGCCTGCATCCAATGATTGGTTGATGCAGGGGTATAAAGAGCCAGCCCTCTTGTTTCCACGTGGGGCAATTCTAAATGTCCATCTTAGCTTCCCAGCTTCCATCATAGGACGATTAATTCATCCTAGGTTTGTCAGGGACTCATGTCTCTGAAAACCCTCAACTTTGCATCCTGGGAAATCCCCTGATCCTGGGCAAACCAGCACAGTTGGTCATCCTTCCCATAAAGGTGAGTGAAGTCTTTGTTGAGATGGCAATGCACTCCCCCTCTCCCTCTGCCGGGTCCCGCTTTTGTCCCTTCCCCTGGTATTGATCCCACCAGTACTCCATAATAAGCCTCCTGTTCACCAACCTCTGTCTCAATCTACCTCCCCGGAAACCCAACCTGCAACCCTAATGTCTCTCTAAATTTAATGACAGAAAATTCCTAGATATTGAAATATCACCTCTTTGCATTCTCTATTCTTTCCTTCCGGTACATTGACTAAATAAATACATGCTGAATGTCTTCATTCCATCCCCATTTCTTGTAATCACTCTTTTTTATTTTTCATACTTCTATCTCTCCCTTTGAATTAGTTAATTTTAACTTCATGTGGGCCTAAACTGCTGTTGAACTTGTCTATGGACTCAAATACCTTAATAACTTCCTTCAGCTGGCTTTGAAGACACACACTCATCTGGTTTTCTTCCTGTATTTCTGGTTGCTCTGTTTCAGTCTTGTTTGCTCGTTCCTCTTCATCGTCCCTACTTCTAAATGATGAAGTCCCTGGGGCTCGGTTCTTGAACCTCTTCTCTTTTTTCACAATCTAAACCACTTTCCAGATGAAGTCATCAGTCTTGTGACTTCAAATACCATAGATATGCTGATAACTTCCAAATTTATATCTCCAGCTCAGATGTCTCCCCTAAACTCCTGACCTATATATCCAGCTGGCTATGAGACCTCTCCGCTCAGGAATTTGCAATTTGAGCTCCTGATCTTCATTCCCAAATCCTGCCATTTCTTTTCCTCCTATCTCAGTTCATGGTAACTGTTATTATAGGTGTTCAGGCTGAACTCCTCGGATCATCTTTATCACCTCTCTTTGTCTCACACTGTAAATACTACAAATCCTGTGGATTTTATCTAAAAATAGATTCAGAATTTGGCCACTTTAAAAAAAAAGATTTTATTTATTTATTTTAGAGAGAGAGGATGAGCAGGGGGAGGAACAGAGGAAGAGGGACCTGCAGACTGTGGTGAGCACAGGGCCTGACACAGGGCTCAATTCCACAACCCTGAGATCATTAACTGAGCTGAAATCAAGAGTTGGATGATTAACCAACTGAGCCACCCAGGCGCCCCCGCAATTTGACTGTTTTTAAACATTTCTCACTATTGCCCCTCTGGTCCAAATCACTGTCATTTCTTGCCCGGATTATTGCAATACCCTCCTGACCGGTCTGCCTACAGCCTCTTTTCAACATGGCAGCCAGAGCGATCCTGCTAATATGTTAGCCAGATCCTTACTTCCCTTTACTGAGACCCCACCAGGAATCTCTTGTCACTCAAAGTAAAACCAAAGTCCTTACTGTGGTCGGCAATTTCCTGCGTGATCCAGCCCCTTGCTATTTCCTGGGCTCACCTCCCACTGCTTTCTCTCTCTCTTTCTCTCTCTCTCAATCTCCCTCTCTGTTTTTCTACTCCCACCTATACTGGGCTCACTGCTGTTGCTTAAAACACCAGGCATAATCCCCCTGCAAGGCCTTTGCCCTGGCTGCTTCCTCCATCTGGAAAGTTCTTCCTTATACGTCTATACGGCTTGCTCTCTCACTTTTTTAGGTCTTGAATAAAACTCATTTGCTCAGTGAGGCTTTCCTAGATACCTTATCTAAAATTTCACCCATGCCTTCTTGATAGTTTATCCCCTTCTTCCCCACTTTACTTTTTCTCCTTAGCATGTGACCCTCCCTCATATGCTATATTTATTATCTATCTCCAATCATGAAAATGTAAGCTTTGTTAAGACAAAGCTTTTCATCTCTCTTGTTCACCTCAATGTTCCCAGAGCTCATGTCTGCCACATAATATGGGCTCAAGAAATATTTGGTGAATGAATGAATGAATGACTCTTATTTTTTTTTTTATTTCTAGAAAGTCAAATTGGTTCTTCGTCAAACCTGCGTGTTCTTGTTTAAGATTGTCCTGTTGCTAAAAAAAAAAAAAAAAAAAAGATTGTCCCGTTGCTTTCCATTTGTAGTGATGAGTAGCATGTGCTCTGGCATTAGACTGCTTGGGTTCAGGCCCCAGCTCTGTTTCCCTGATAGCTGTGTGACCGTGGGTAAATTCCCTCACATCTCCTTTGTAAAATGGAGAAAGTAATAGTATCTGCTTCACAGGGATTTCGGGAAGATTGAATGAATGCACATTCTGTGAAGCGCTTTGAACAGTGTTAATCTAAGTGTTAGCTATCTTTACTATTATCTTCATCATTTAAAATCTATTTATGATTTATGGTTTCAGATTTCCTATTATTTTGACTTTGGAGGAGGGGCCAAGTTTTCTGTTTCTTGTACAGGCCAACCCTCTACTCATAAAGCCTAATTAGCTACAGACCACCAGGAGCAAGGCTGTAGTGTGCCCATGTGAGTTACTGACTCAATGCAGCAAGGGAGGGCATTTGAGGGAACGGTGGAGTGTGGCTCCACAAGAGGGAGAAGAGGAACATCTTTTGTAAGGGTCAGGTCCCAATGAAGGATTCTGAGGATGCTAGGGAAGTGGGTATCAATTCCGAATTGGTTGCTGTTACTGAAGGGGTATTAGGAGAAGTGCAGATTAACTAAGGGTTGAGTCCTATAATGAGGAGAAGGTGGGTGCTTCTCCTCATGAGGAGAAGGTTTAGCAATAGAAAGGTATGGCAAAGTGATTAGGGTTTGGTAGGAAAGTCCTTGTGGTATTTTATAGAGGCTGCCTGACCTTGGGAGTAAGAATGTTTCCTGTTAACTCCATCTGGCTCTATTAGTACCTGTCCTCCTGCCCTCTCACCTAATTTGATAGAGCTGCCATTTTGTTTTGTTTTGTTTTCCAATTCAAACCAATTTGCACTCTTTAAATCCCAGGCATGATTTTACTCTCTCATCAGCATGGCAAGATATTTGTAATTTCCTGTGAACTTATCTTCAGCAGAGGTTGTTTCTTCCTACGGGCATCTCTGAAGCTCTGAACAATGGCTTATCTCCATGGAGCAGATTCATGATTTGTGTCTACTAGAATGCCAAGTGTCTCAATGGACCTAAACCAATTTTTAAAGATTATTTATTTATTTATTTGACAGAGAGAGAGAGAGAGACAGAGAGAGAGGGAACACAAGCAGGGGGAATGGGAGAGGGAGAAGCAGGCTTCCTGCTGAGCAGGGAGCCTGATGTGGGCCTCAATCCCAGGACTCTGGGATCATGAGCTGAGCTGAGGCAGACGCTTAACGATCGTTAAGGCACCCCTAACCTTTAGGGGTTAAGGCACCCCTAAAACCAGTTTTTATGTCAAATTTTCATCTTGGATTTTGCACTATGCAGGCAGCTTAATTTAGACCTCCACTCTGGCAAACGGCATAGGCCTTAGGTTTAGGTTTCTCAGGGATCACATTTTTGTTCCGCATCTAAGAACTTTGACAAGTGGTAAGCTTCCTAGCCAATTTCCAGGGCCTGTGTGTAATTTTTCTACCTCCATTTCAGAGGGAAGAGTTCTTCAAGACCATAGATTTTTCTCTGGCTTAAACTCACGATCCTGAGATGAAGACCTGAGTTGAGATCAGGAGTTAGAGGTTTAACTGTCTGAGCCATCCAGGCACCCCTAAGACCTTAGATTTTATGCAGAGAGTGCAATCATGGCTTGCCACCTTCCTCTTGCCCTTTATGGGCATAAACCCCTAGGCCCTAATTCTCGTGGGCTATTGTAACATTAGCTTCATCTGATGGCTGCTCTGCCTTTGATGGCTCTCTTCATTCCTAGTATTTAGACATTTTCCTTTACTTTTCTCAAGCTTATTTACTTAAATATATGTTTCAATTGTGTTTTGTTCAACATCTTCTGTGTATTTGTGATAGAACTGAGCCCACATCCATATGGCTCAGCTCAGTCTAATGATGCTGGGATGTCAGCAGTTGTCTGGATTCACGCCTGGCTTTCAATCCCACAGTCCATGCTTATTTTCTGTATAATTTTGATAAACTCTCTAAGCCTCCATCCTCTATGCATAAAATGGAAATGATAATAAGACGTGTCTATAAATGAGGTAATATACACAAAATACAGATATAAGAACTCAGTAGATAACACTATTAATAGCATCAATATAGACAATTAAAAAAATAAAAAAGGACAAGAAAGAAAGTGGTGTGTGCCCTTCAGTGAGAAGACCTACCTCATATCAACCGTACTTCAATAATAAAAAAAATTTTTAAAAAGACCTACCACCTAAAACCAAAAAGTTGACCACTGTCCATTTTTGACGTATTTTGCCTATGAACATAGAATATTTACTTTTTTTTTTTTTTTTTTTTTTGCCAAAAAAGCCTTTGATTTCCTCAAGCGGGTTCTGAAAAATGCTTTCCTGTAGTTATTCTACCCAATATAGGGCTTGAGCTTCAGCTGCTGGTCCACAGCATATGTGCCTTTTTTTTTTCTTAAGATTTTATTTATTTATTTGACAGAGAGAGACAGTGAGAGAGGGAACACAAGCAGAGGGAGTGGGAGAGCGAGAAGTAGGCTTCCCGCTGAGCAGGGAGCCTGATTCGGGGCTCGATCCCAGGACCCCGGGATCACGACCCGAGACAAAGGCAGTCGCTTAATGACTGAGCCACCCAGGTGCCCTGCAGATGTGCCTTTAAATAGGAGAGCTCTGGGGGCTCCTGGGTGCCTCAGTCAGTTGGGCATCTGCCTTCGGCTGGGGTTGTGATCCTGGAAGCCTGGGATCCGGCCCCATGTCGAGCTCTCAACTTGATGGGGAACCTCCATCTCCCTCTCCCCCTGCCTGCTAATCCTCCTGCTTGTGCTCTCTCTCTCACACTCTCCCTCTCTCTCTGTCAAATAAATAAAATCTGTGTTTTGTGACTTGTGGCCATGGGCTAGTGGTTTTCTACTGCTTCTGTGGAAGAAAAAAACTCTCTCTTTAGTATCTTTTGAAGCAGAATCCTTCCCTGTCACCCCACCACCTACACACGCCCCAACCAGGCAGAAGCACCAAGGTCTTAACACATCTTTTGCAACACCATTAACTTAAAGTTAGAATTAACTCCAGCAGTCCAAGGTCATGGGAGTTAGATGTACATTTAAATTTCCTTACACATTTGTGCTTTTGGATATCTGACATTCTCTCCAAATAGTAATACGTTGCTTTCAATTCTCAGTTCTCTAGTAAAGATAAAGGAGTTGCCGTTACTCGTACTGTTTCTACCGCCATCTTGCCCCCTCTGGGAAGTCCAATGACCGCTTTATATATGTAATATGTCTCATGCCTCCGGAATTCCAAATTCATGTGTTATGAAGATTAAATGAAAAGAAATATTTTTCTTGGTAACTTGTAGGCTCAGAACAAACAGATGTTGTAAATTGGACATTATCTCTAGCCTTTACATACTGATGTCATCTCAGGTAGATTTTTTTAAGAAGTAAATTATAAATTCGCTAATGCAATTGTTTCCAAAGGCTGTCACATATATAATATATACTATATATAGTGTTGGCCTGCCAATTTGAGAGTGTGTTCCTATTTTTCAAATGAGACAGTGTAGGCTCTAGGTAGCCAGGAGTGATTTATATTCTACTCTGAGTCCTCTGCTGCCAGAAGGCCTTATGCTCTGTGTGGCTTCTTCTCATACACAAGATGTTCATGGCTAGCCTTGCTGTATGAGAGTGAATTTCTAGGGACCTTGGGGAAAATGAAGTTGTTCCCCCTCCCTCCTTTCATGTCAAATATTACAGATACACTCACTCAGTTCCATTTTAACTCCCTTGTAATATGCCTTGCTAAATGCTTCAGATAAAAAGTAAAAGAAACATTATTTTCTAGAGTCCTTGACAACTGGAGTTCCAAGCTCATCATGGAAGCACATCTGGGATATGAAAGTCAGGAAGAGGGGGAGGCCATGCTTCTGTTGTTTCCATCATTTCTGCTGGCTTGCATGCAAGTGGAGATGAGTTGGGTTCTTCTGTGAAAGTGCCAGAAGTCCCGGGGTCTGGTTCTTAGCTCTGTGGGGGTCAGGATGTAGCAGTGCTGACAACACTGACTCCATCTTTGGCCCCCATCATGTTATGCCCGCACCATGACCTCCCTCAGGGGGGTGTGTTCCAGGTTCCTTGGAGATTAACATACGCCCTGACCAGAACGTGAGGAGGCTTGCTCTGATCTTCCCTCAAGTGGTGCACCAAAGACATCACTGTAGGGAACTAGCAGAGGTGCACTGTGCGTAAGTGGTGGGTAGGACTGGTTTACAGACGGCCTACTGTAGAGGACCAGTAGAGAACCTCTGGTGCACAGACGGCACTTCCTTAGGTAGCTACCTTTCGTGTCACCACGGTGATCCCCTTGCTCTGTAAAACCTGTGGGTTAAGGTCCAGAAGGAGCTGGAGAATGGTTGGATGGTCTTTCTGCCCAATCCCCACCCTGACCCCCCACCATCAGCAAGTAACCCCAAATAAAACTCTGTGTAAATGATACAGAGTGACTTCCCTTGTTTTACTGTATCTAAATGCCTTCTCCGTCTGGGGGGCACCTTACTGTCCCTCCCCCACCTACTAACACATGAGCAAGGTGGCCTTAGAGCTTTGGGATTCCCTAGCTTACAGTATTGACAGCCAGCTCCTTTCGTGGGCCACTTCTACCATCGTGTCATTCCTGGAAGCTCTTCCCATACCCTTCAAACAATTTTGTAAGCACCCAACTCCCTTATTAAGGGGTTGTTTAAACTAGCCAGGGTAGTTTCGGTTATTTGCAGATGGACCCTGACTGATAGACCCTATAAATACCCCCTCCTCTCATGCCTCACATTCCCTCAACCAAGGCTGCGGGCCATAATTCTTATGGGAAAGTGTATTCCATTTGTTTGAGCCTTTGAATCCTCTAAAAGCTTACCAACCCTGGGAAGATATAACCTATTGTAGGGTCTTTTCAACCCATTATAGCTCAGAACACTATATTCAGAAGATTTCTCCTGTAGAAGATGTGGAGAAAAAGAAAAAAGGAAGGAGGGAAAGAAGGGAGGAAGAGAGAAAGAAGGAAAAAAAGAAAGAAAAAGAAAAGAAAGAGAAAGAAAGAAAGAGAAGGAGAGGAAGGAGGGAGGGAAGGGAGAAGGAAGGAAGGAAGGAAGAAAGGAAAAGAAAAGAAAAGAAAAGAAAAGAAAAGAAAAGAAAAGAAAAGAAAAGAAAGGAAGAATGGAAGGAAGGGAGGGAAGGTGAAGAAACAGGAGAGGGAGGGAAGGAAAGAAGGGAGGGAGGGAGGGAGGGAGGAAGGAAGGAAGGAAGGAAGGAAGGAAGGAAGGAAGGAAGGAAGGAAGAACAGACTCCAGGTATGTAAGGCACCTTTGGGGAGAATTTGACGCTGAGTGAGGAGGACCAGATGCTGAGCCTGGAGGTAAATTTTGCTCCCAGCCTCTCCTGATGGCGAGGGGCTTGGTTGTAGCAAGGAGTGTGAGCATCAGGAAAACCACGCAACTGAGAAAGGGCTGGAGAAGTCACCCATTTCCACATACTCTTTGCCTCAGCCTGCATTTGTGATGCAAATTTCCCAAAATGCTCTATTTAGCACATTCTGAGTTGCTGTGGGATCTAAAGGAAAATCCCTGACACTATATTTGTACTCATCCCAAGTCCTCTTTCGGGAGATTTTTTTTTTTTAAATTTAAAAGTAAAATGTAGTTATTTTTATTTAAGACAGTTCCCCATTTTGAACGCATTTACATTTTTTCTTCCCCCATTTACAGGCTGTTTCTTCTTCTTTTTTTTTTTAACATTTTATTTATTTCTTTGAGAGAAAGAGAATGGGAGAGAGGGGAGAGGTCAGAGGGAGAAGCAGACTCCCCGCCAAGCAGGGAACCTGATATGGGACTCGATCCCCGGACTCCAGGATCATGACCTAAGCCAAAGATAGTTGCTTAACCAACTGAGCCACCCAGGCACCCTACAGCCTGTTTCCTGAAAAATGTTGAGCAGATTTAATTGTCTAATATCTTCCAAGGCCATCTCATGATTTACTGTTTGCTAAAATATCAGCCTCAGGAAACTGGTTTAAATGGGAACATTCACCTGGCTTTTCTCTTCGGATTTACCTCAAGGATGACACTAGAAAGAATTAAAAGATCAGAGAGTGAACATTGTGCTGAATCCTTTGCCTAACCATGAGGACCTGTAAGAACCAAGTGAGGCTACAACAGCAGTGCTTGTCCTATGATACGGTCATGTATTAATAGAACTTGTAACCGTAAGGGGCCTTCAATCTGTCACCTCATTTCACAGAGGAAGAAAGGTGGCCTGAAGAAGGGAAATGACTAACCCAGGATCACACCCTTCGCCAGTGGTAGAGCAAGGACTAGAACTCAAGTCTCCTGAGATTCACTCTCTAGTGCCCTCCCTACTCCACACTGATTTTCAAGTGCCCTCTTTTGATCTTTCTTCCTTTTCTGGCTCTCCATCTGTCTGTGTTATAACAGGAGTCTCCCACTTTTGGAGTGTCCCGACTCATGTGAAATGAGAGAGCATTTGAATAGCTGAGAATTTCCTTCTCACATATACCATAGCTCCATAGAGGCTCGGACTCCCATCCCCCGGTGCAGATGAGGAAGATTGAGTTCAGACCTGGAGTTTGACTTGCCCAAGATCACAGAGCTAAGCCGTGACCTCAGGCCTCATAACACCTACGTCTGTGTCCTTCCGCGCACATGACAGTAAGTGGCCTGGTACCAGAAGCGAATGCACCCTGCTTTTGTTTTGAGAAGTATCTAGTAAGCAGAATTTGGTCAGATTAAAGGCCATCCAAGGGAGATTAATGAAGTACAAAAAGGGGCTCATCAAAAAGAGCTGGCCTCCAAAAGTTACCTTTTTAAAGCGAACATTACAAAGCAGGAGCCTGGTGGAGCCTGGGGGGCTCAGTCCGTTACATGTCTGACTCTCGGTTTTGGCTCAGGTCCTGATCTCAGGGTCGCGATCTCAGAGTCCTGAGATTTGAGCCCTGCGTTGGGCTCCATGCATGCTGGGTATGGAGCTCGCTTAAGATTCTCTCTCTCCCTCTGCCCCTCCCCCTACTAGTGCTCGTGCTCTCTCGCGCGCGCTCTCTCTCTCTCTCAAAAAAAGAAAGCAATGCCCACGTAATTTTCCAACCATGTAACTTCAAGATTTTTATCTATAAAGTATGTGTGGGTCCACGTGTCCTTTTATGATGACCTCAATCAAGGTTGACTTCAACAGAGAGTCCCTAAAGGTCAATGATCATGAGCTAGTACTTTTCTTCTTGTATAATTATTTAAATTATGAATGTAATATAAGCACATTACAGAACTTTGGGAAATTTAGGAAAGAAAAAATATAATCATAATTTCACCATCCATCATGTTATTGCTATTATTTTGAATATTTCCTTCCTGTCTTTTTTATAGAAGTGCCTTTACATAGTTTTACACTTTTTCTCATTTCTGTAGCCTGCTTACAAACTTGCACGCTGCTGTCATATGATATGACATTATATCATATTTTTCATGTAATACATTGTCTTCATGAGCATCATGTTTAAATGGCCAAAAAACATTCCACCTCATGAGAGTCCCATAAAACGTCTGTGATCCTCTGCTAGATCTGTGAACATTATTCCAGGGAACTCCAGAGAACGTGGAATGTTATTCCTTTTTCAAAGATAGCAATGGCATTTGTTTGAATTTCAAAAAGTAAAAAGTAGCTCAATTAGTTATTCAAAGACACTTGCCCTTTAACATTGAGTAGTGAGAGAACCTCTGGGTGTGGGTGCCTGGGTGGCTCAGTCGCTTAAGGCTTAAGCGGCTGCCTTTGGCTCAGCGTCCTGGGTTCGAGCCCCAGTCCTTGCTCAGTGGGGAGTCTGCTTCTCCCTCTCTCTGCTGTTCCCCCTGCTCCTTCTCTCTCTCTCTCTTGCTCACTCTCTCTCTCTCTCTCAAACAAATAAACGAAATCTTAAAAAAAAAAAAAAGAATAAAAAAAGAACCTCTGAATGTGTGTGGAGACAGAGTGCCCAGACAGGGTTAGTGGAGATCGGGAAGCAATCCCCTAATCCTTATCCTGCTCAATACACCATGGACCCTAATACCTAAGGAACCTATTGGGTGGTTGTAAACTGCCTTTATTCCTGTTGTATTATTTAGTCTACACACAGAATAGATTATAGGCTAACAACAGAAAGAATAAGGAATACTGTTATATTAAGATATAAGTTAATCAGAAGCATTAAAATTATAATTCTGTACTGATACATAATATGGAGTGGGTGCACCTATGAAAACATACTAAATGTAAGAGGCCAAGTGCAAATGCAAAAGACCACATACTGTGTGATTCCATTTATATGAGATATTTTGAATAAGCAAATCCATAAAGACAAAGTAGATTAGTGGTTTTGGGGGCTGGGAGGGAGGGGTGACTGCTTAATGCGAACGGGGTTTCCTTTGGGGTGATGGAAATACTCTGAAACTAGATAGTGGTGGTGGTCGAACAACATTGTGAGTGTTCTAAATGCCATTAATGGCAAATTTTATGTTATGTGTATTTTACCAAAATAAAAAAATGATAATTCTGAATTTCTTTCCTTCATTTTTTTTTTTTTAATTCCAGTCTCCGTAGAGACTGTCAAAAATTGCCAATGCTGACTATATTTCAAGTCGTCATGGCGGGGTATTGGGAAAAGTTTTCAATTAGCAATAATCGCGCCTCGGATAAACCTCATTGGCTACGATTCGGCCACTGCGCAAAGCTCCTTGAAGGAGTTCATTTCATCATTCCAATAACATGAATTTAAACATCAAAACGTGTCTGATACTTTGATGGCTGTTTTAAAAGTGGGAGGGGCAAATGGCTGACTCCGCATATGACTCTTGACCTCAGGGTCATGAGTTGAAGCCCCATGTTGGGTATAGAGATTCCTTAAAATCTAAAACAAAATAAAATAAAAGTGGGAAGGAGTAATTCATTTACTAGAAATAATGATTATCTGCACTCAGCTGCCATTTCCAAATGTGTTTTAGGGAAATATTTGCAAATGAGAGTGTAAAGTCTCCCTCATCTCTTCATTTGGAAACAAAGTATAAAAATTATAAAGAGAAAATAGTTGATATTTTTAGTTAAAATGCAAGAATTCTAAACATTAGGCAACGAAAACAATTTTTATCCACTTTAATGGCATAGCATGTAGCTTCTTTCAATCAAAATATAGATTTTGTCCCTAAACATGTTAAGTAATTCCATTTGAAAATGTATAACACAAATTATGCTTTTTAATATAAATAAAATGTAATTATGTAATTATTTAAAGTATGCATCACATGTTAATAGGAAGTTATGTTTTTTATCTTAGATATTAATGACTGTATTAAACAATCTTTAAGGAGCTAAGAGGGTTGAAACCTCTGCCTTCAGCTCAGGTCATGATCCCAGGGTCCTGGGATCGAGCCCCGCATCGGGCTCTCTGCTCAGCGGGGAGCCTGCTTCTCCCTCTCTCTCTGCCTGCTTCTGATCTCTCTCTCTGTGAAATAAATAAATAAAATCTTTTTAAAAAATTATCTTTAACATACAATTTTAATACTATTTCATTAAATATAGAATATTTTACAAAAAGTTTTTATTTTATTAAAATTTTATTTATTTGGCAGAGATCACAAGTGGGTGGAGCAGTCGGCAGAGGGAGAGGGCGAAGCAGGCTCCTCGCTGACCAGAGATCCCAATGCTGGGCTCCATCCCAGGACCCTGGCTGGTATCATGACCTGAGCCAAAGGCCGATGATTAATCAACTGAGCCCCCCAGGTACCCCAACAAAAAGTTTTTTAAATAAGGATAGCAACATTTTAAAACAATTTTGAAGTTCTTAGAGCAATGCCGGGCACATGTTAAGTACCATATGTGCTTGCTAAATAAAAATAATACAACAATTAAAAAATTATTTTTAAAAATGTGATGAATTTTATGAGGTTATTATGAGTGGCCAAAGGAGACTTAGATAGTAAAAAAAAAACCACAACCTATATATATTTATATCTATAGGGAAAGGCAGATATATGTAATGATTTCCTCATTGTTGGCTATTTGGGTTACTGCCAATCCCTTGTTTGTTTGTTTATTTGTTTTAATTTTATTTATTTATTTGAGAGACAGAGAAAGTGAGAGAAATCATGAGAGGAGAGAAGGTCAGAGGAAGCAGCAGACTTCCTGGGGAGCTGGGAGCCCCATGTGGGACTCGATTCCTGAACTCAAGGGTCATGACCTGAGCCGAAGGCAGTTGCTCAACCAACTGAGCCACCCAGGTGCCCAATCCCTTGTTTTAGTGAGGATTTCCATGATGAACATTTTTCAAGCATAAAGATGGTTCTGTAGTTTGTTATTTTCTTGAGGTATATTTACAGAATTACGGTTCTTAGTGCAAAAGTCAGGATAACACATATTACTTTTGTTATGTGTTATTGCTGCTAATCTTTGTGTGGCACTTACCATAAGGGAATATGCAATGCCCTGACTCATCCAGCCCCTTGTGCCGATTTTATTTTTTTGATCCTCATAATAACTCTATAGGGTAGGAGGTATTATTATTCCTGTTTCCTAGATGAGTAAACTGTGACTCGAAGAGTTAAATCTTTATGACCTCCTATCTAGGAGAACATGCTGAGTTTCAACTCCAGCATCAATTTCTTGTTTTGTATGGTAAATTTCTTTTGGCTCAAGGTGGCAGGTCAACTAACTGTTGTCCTATACAGGGAAATGAAAAGGGCTTCTATATGAAACTGACCGTCTTGTGGTTAAAGTTGGGAAAGATGGAAAATGGGCTGGAGAGGGGTTGGAGGATGATTGCTAGGGTTGCATGGTGTATTCATTTCCTAGGGCTGCTGGAACACATCACCACAAACTGGGTGGCTTAAAACAACAGAATTTTTTTATTTTTTCTTTCCCAGTTTTGGAGGCTACCAGTCTGAAATCAAGCTGTCAGTGGGTCCATGCTCCCTCTGAAGGCTCTGGGAGAGGAATCCTTCCTTGCCTCTTTTAACCTCTTTTCGTCTCTGGTAGTTGCTCGAAATTTTTGTCGTTCCTTGGCTTATAAGTACATCCCTCTAATCTTGGTGCCTGCCTTCACATGGCCTTCTCTGTGTATTTATGTCTTCACATCCAAATTTTCATCTTCTTACAAGAATACCAGTTATATTGGATTTATTTACCCTAATCCAGTATGGCCTCATTTTCTCTTGACTACATCTGCATTTGGGCCCTCCTTCCAAATAAGGTCATATTCACAGGTTCTAGATGAATATGGATTTTGGGGTGGGGGGACAGGACACTACTCAATCCAGGACACTTAGGTAGGAGGAGACTGATAGTTCTGTTCTTCACCACTTTCCACTTTGGAAGTGGAAGGTATCTGCCCCTGAAAAGTGAGAAGAGACCTTGGGGTATAAGAGGCAAGGCAGCATCTTGGGGGAGCTGCTGATAGCCACTCCACACTCAGAAGGCCAGATCCATCCCCATTTCCCTCCCCAGTGCTTACTGGCAGTAGGTTTCAATAAACAGCTCTCCTAGGCAGGATTAACAGAGAATCTCAAAGGAAAAGATATGCACAGAGGTACCTATCACTAATACATCATCCAAGAGGAACACAAAATATAACACATGATGAATACCTAAGAAACTGTTAACAGAAGTCACAGAAGGTGATTTTAAGGTAAATATAATTAAAATCTTCACAGGGTAAGAAATGTAATTCAATCCATGAGACAAAAAGGAAGTAAGAACCAAGTACCAAGGAACCAAGGACCAAGAATCAAGATCTTAGAAATGAAAAGTATTCAGAAGAGGGGGAAACAGCAGAACGAATACAGATAAAGAGCTATTTAGTGAAGTAGAAACAATAGCCAAGAGAGTCCCCCAGAGTGCCGGTAAAAAGGGACTGAAAGTATGAAAGAACTGTTTAGAAACATGGAAAGTAGAGCCAGAGCCTCCCAAACCTAGTCATACATGTTCCAGAAGAAAATTTTAAAAACAGAGAAGATGAAAGGGAAGAAAAATTCAAAATATAATAGAAAAATTTCCAGAGTTGAATAAAGACAGTCTTCATTTTGGGACCTGAATAGGATGAATAAGAAATGACTACATCTTTGGGGTGCCTGTTTCCTCAGTCAGGTGAGCATCTGACTCTTGGTTTCCATTCAGGTTTTGATCTCAGGGTCCTAGGATCAAGCCCTGCATTGGTCTCTATGCTTGGCGTGGAGTCTACTTGAGTTTCTCTTCCTCTCTCACACTCTCTCCCCCCACATTCTCTTTCTCTCTCATGCCCCTCCCCCCACATTCTCTCTCTCAAATAAACCTTAAAAATAAATGACGAAGGAAGGAAGGAAGAAAGAAATGACTACATCTAGATATGTAGAGTGAAATTTTAAAGCAATAGGCATAAGGAGAATCCCTTAAAACATCCAAAGATTCTTAAAAGCATTTCTACTAACGTTGATATCAGAATTTTCAATGAGAACAGGTTGAAAACAAGAAGACAATAGAAATGTAAAGGAAAATGGTTACAAATCTAGAATTCTATACTCAGCTATTACTCAGGTGTGAATGCAAAATAAATACATTTATAGATATTCAAAGACTTAGAAAATTTACCATCCACAAATAATTAATAGAGGATGTACTTACCTAGAAAAAAATTTTAATTTAAATATAATCTCACAGAGACATATGAAGGCATATCTTATTAAAGAAACAGTGAAACTTATTATAAAATCCATATAAATGAGGGCAACCACTGGAAGAAATAGTAGATACAAGTTCCAAATTTTAAGGACAAAATGGGACAAAGAAAATTCAATAAATCTTACAAAAGACAAAAGGAAACAACAAAATCCAGAATAAGTAAAAGGCAAAATAAGATGAGAGCTCAGCTGTGTCAACATCACATTTATTTTATTAAAAAAATAAAAAATAAAAATCCAGCTATTACAAGAGACACCTGTTAAATAAAGTCACCTATGAACATTGAAAACAAAGTGATGGAAAAAGATATTCAAAGAAGAAATGAATGGAAAGAAACTCTGCGTGACTACATTTAAAGCAAATAAGAGAGAATTCAAGGAAAGTCTAGCAAATAGATTCACCCAGTAGGACTGAGCATCCCTGGTGCCTCAATAGTGGTCTCTAAACATTTCCCACTGAAAGGAATCAAGGTTCACTTGAGAAAAGGCTGATTCCAGGTCAGGGGCAGGAAATGTACAAGATGAGCCGGGAACAAGCTGTCCCAGAATAAGCAAGAAAGTGAAAGACTACAGAGAGTGTCAAAACCACTTGGGAACCAACATAAAGAGGCTCCTCCTGGCTAAAGATGTGACCATTTTGAATTAATAAAAATATACATGCACTGGATTAAAACAATACATGCACTGGATTAAAACACTTCAAATAGAAGTTAACGAGTCTGTGATAATTAAAACAAATGAACAATTCTTACTGGCTGCTTGCTATAAGAAATAGGAAACAATGAAGAAATTAAACAACACTGTAGGATATAATTGACGAAATCCAAACAGTATGCAATTCCTCAGAACAAATGACTCAGTTCGTTCAACAAATAAATTCTTAAGCAATAAGAAACGTGTGGGTGGGGTGGGGGCAGGGTTAAAAAGGTTCTTATATTTTAGGGCCACCTGGATGGCTCAGTTGGTTGAGCAACTGCCTTCGGCTCAGGTCATGATCCCGGAGTCCTGGGATCGAGTCCCACATCAGGCTCCCAGCTCCATGGGGAGTCCACTTCTCCCTCTGACCTTCTCCCTTCTCATGCTCTCTCTCACTGTCTCTATCTCAAATAAATAAATAAAATCTTTAAAAAAAAAAAGTTCTTATATTTTAGAGATACATGCTGAAATATTTATAGATGTTATGTCAGATTTGCTTCAAAATGATAATTGCTACGAGTCAAACATTTTTGGGTATGAGTTAGGAAATGGGGGTTATATCATTTCTTGCATTTTAATAAATTTTTTAAAGTTAAAAAAGATAAGTCTAAGGAGTATTATGGGTGAGTACTACAAAACTTTGAAAAGAAAAGAGATAATTTCTATGTTCTAGGTATTATTCTAGTGGTGGAAGGTATCTGACTCATTTTGTAAGACCAGCAAACCATGGATGCCAAAACTGAATAAAATCAACTGCACTTGGGACATAGATGCAAATACCCTATTTAAATTTCAGCAGAGCAAATACACAGTGTGTCAAAGGCATCTATCATGACAATAGAAGGATAATTATAGAAGTCCATGAATCTAATTTTAACTCAAAAGTTAATATAATTCACAGGGCGCCTAAGAGCTCTGTCTGTCAAGGGTCCAACTCTAAGTATCAGCTCAGGTCTTGATCTCAGGGTTGTGAGTTCTAGCCTCGCACTGGGCTACACGCTGGGTGTGGAGTCTACTTAAGAAAAAAAGAAAAAAAAGTTTATATAATTCACTACATTCACAGATTAAAGCATCTGATTATATCAATAAATACTGAAAAATAATTGATATTTAACATCTATTAAAGATGAAAAAGGACCTGAAGCAGCTACCTATAGAAAGGAAATTTCTTATCTTAATAAAAAACCTACCAAAAACCCCAGTTATCATAATCCTTACAAATAATTTTAGAGGTAATCCTATTAAGTCAGGAATAAGACAGGGATGCCTGCTTTCATGCTGCTATAATATAATGCTATATTAATGCTATTAATTATTATATTAATGCTATAATATAACATTACATTGAGAGATCTAGTCAATGCAATAAAATAAGAAAAATAAATAAGAAACCTATAAATGAGGATGTTTTCATCTACAAATACTAACAGGAATCCTAACCTGGAATAGCTTATAAAATACACATTATTATCTCCAGAGTTGGCCAGTTCAGTGGCTTACTGACATCATTAAGCACCCACGTTCTTTCTATTTTTCACTCCACATACCCAGGACGTCAGCGGTGTAAGTCTCTCAAGCTTGGCCCTCCAGGGGCAACAACATGGCTCCCACACCACTAAGCATCCTGTGACATAGAAGTGATGGCTTCCTGTTTGACTCCTCCCAACAGCTAAGAAATGTTTGCCCGAAGTGCTCCAGGATATTTTGTCACATCTCATTGGTACGATATGGGTTCTATGCTCATCCCAGAACTATGGAATAGAGCTCCCAGGATGCCCATGATGGAATGGACATTCAGTGGGAGAAAGAAAGAAAATCTTGGTGGTTGGGGCACCTGGGTGGCTCAGTTGGTTAAGTGTCTGCCTTCGACTCAGGTCATGATTCCAGGGTGCTGGGATAGAGTCCCATATCGGCTCCCTGCTCAGTGGAGAGCCTGCTTCTTCCTCTCCCTCTGCCCCTACCTCTCCCCCTTCCCCCCTGCTCGTGCTCTCTCCCTCTCTCTCGCTCTGTTCTCTCTTTCTCTCTCTCTCTCTCAAATCAAAAAAAAAAAAAAAAAGAAAGAAAGAAAGAAAGAAAATCTTGGTGGTTAGACCACTGAGATTTTGAGATTTTGGTGTGTTTGTGACTGCGACATACATACCCAAACCTATCCTGCACTCAATCAACGAAATCTAAAGTTAGCCCACATCTTTGTCCTCCTCTTTCACAAAGAATCCAGTCACTCCCTTCCCTACTGATATGCTACCCTCCACTGCCTCCTTCTTGCTGCTGTTGAGCACTTTTATCAACTTTTAAATACTTCCAATATTCTTTATGCAGATACAAACAGATAAGAATATATATATTTCCCTCCTTTCTTGCAAAAAAGGTAGAAAATTATAAATTACTCTTCTGTACCTTCCTTTTGTTCTTTTTTTTCCTTCCTTTTGTTCTTAAAGTAGATCTTAAAGAACTTTCACATCAGTCCATTAAGAAACTTCCTTTTCTTTTTTTTTTTTTTTTTAACAATTGTATTGTGTTCCATTGTATGACTAGGGCATAGTTTACTTAAGCAGTTCCTTACTGGTGGGTACTTGTTTCGGATCTTTTCCTATTGCAGACGATGATGCAGTGATGAATTACCCTGTACATACATCATTTTGTCAGTGAGTAAGGGAACATATAAAATCTCTAGAAGTGAAAATGCCAGGTCAAAGGGTAAATGTGTTGTAAATTTGGGAAATACTACCAATTGCCTTCTATGAGAGTTGTAACGTTTTTCACTACTATGGCCAAGGTCTGAGGTGACCTGGTTCCCCACAGCCTTGCTAACAGAAACTGCAGTTCAACTTTTGGGTTTTTTCTAATTTAAGAATTACCTTGGTTTAGTTTCAATTTGCATTTTTCTTATTATGAGTTAAAGAAAGCTTACTTTCTTTTTATATGTGTTAGGGCCATTTGTCTATCTTTTTCAGTGAATTTTCTGTTCCATGTACTTTGTTCATTTTTCTTTTCTTTTTTTTTTTTTAAGATTTTATGTATTGATTTGAGAGAGAGAGAAATCGAGAGACAGAGTGTGAGTGGGGTAGGGCCAGAGGGAAAGGGAGAAGCAGACTTCCTCCTGAGCAGGAAGCCAGACTTGGGCCTTGATCCCAGGACCCACAGATCATGACCTGAGTCTAAGGCAGACACTTAACTGAGCTACCCAAGCGCTTCTGTTCATTTTTATTTAAAAATACTGATCTTTATTGGTCTTTTTTATATTGGTTTACTGTTATTCCTTACATATTTGGATAATTTGCTCTTTGGCTATGCCGTAAGTTGCGAATATATTTTCCCATTTGTCCTTTGTCTTTCAGCATCGCTTTTGGTATATTTTCCCATGCACTTAAAACTTTTCTTATGTTGTCAAAATTACTAAGCTTTTTGCATGTGTATTGTTTTAAAGACTTTATTTATTTATTTGACAGAGAGAAAGAGAGAGAGAGCACAAGTAGGCAGAGAGGCAGGCAGAGAGAGAGGGGGAAAGCAGGCTCCCTGCTGAGCAGAGAGCCCAATGCAGGGCTCAATCCCAGGACCCTGAGATCATGACCTGAGCCAATGGCAGAGGCCTTAACCCACTAAGTCAACCACCCGCCCCTTATATGTATATTTTAAGTTATAGTTAGCTCCTAAAGAAATTCACTCATGTTTTCTTCTGATGGTTTTATGGTTTCATTTTTTAATATTAAGACTTTTTTAGGTTTATATTTTAGTATCTCTACACCCAACATGAGGCTCAAACTCACAGTCCTGAGTGAGGAGTCTTACGTTCTTCCGACTGAGCCAGCCAGGTGCATCTTTTAATATTAAGATTTTAAAGATATTTGCCTTTTTCCAAATGTATAATGAGAATCCTTGATTCAACATTATTTTTCCAGGTGGCTACTCAGTTTATTTAAAATTCTTTCTTGTCACTCTGATTTGAGTTGCCATCTTTTCATGTATTAAGTTTTTAAATGTATTTGGTTCTATTTCTGCATTTTATATTTTCCTCCTTTAGCCTGTCTAGTCATGCACTGCTATCTGTTTTAATTTAGGGGATAAATTTATAAATTGACTTAGAGACAAAATACTTTTTGCCATCTTGGCTTTTTCCTCTGAAGAACAGGGCATACATTTCTATTGTTCAGATCTGTTTTAGTGTCCAGCAG
The DNA here is from genome assembly GCA_028533885.1 of Nasua narica. NCBI lineage: Eukaryota > Metazoa > Chordata > Mammalia > Carnivora > Procyonidae > Nasua > Nasua narica. The sequence continues at coordinate 100,579,138 of CM052802.1, forward strand.
TGGTGTTTGGAAATTTTCCTCCCAAAAGTGCATATTTCTTATGAAGTTTATTCTTAAGTAGTATATCCATTTGTTGTTGTTCTTGCTATTGTGGATGTGGTCTTCTTTTCCATTGTATTTTTTAACTGGTATTGTTTTACATAAGAAAGTTATTCATTGCTTAATATTAATTTTATATCCTGCAGCTTACTGGATTCTTTTATTATTTGTGGTCATTTTTCAGTTGATTTTCTTAAATATAAAAGCAAATCGTTTGGTTGGTTGGGCAGCTGCCTTCAGCTCAGGTCATGATCCCGGTGTCCGGGGATCGAGTCCCATATTGGGTTCCCAGCTACACGGGGAGTCTGCTTCTCCCCTCTCGTGCTCTCGCTCTCTCTCCAAAAAAAAAAAAAAAAAATCAAAGTGTTTGAAAATAATGACATTTTTACCTTCTCTTTTAAAATTCCTTACTTTTGGGGTGCCTCGGTGGCTCAGTCAGTTAAGTGTCTCACTCTTGGTTTTGGCTGAGGGTTGTGAGATGGAGCTTCTGTGTCGGGATCCACACTGGGCCTGGAGCCTCCTTGACATTCTCTCTCTTCTTCTCCCCCTCCCCTGTACTCACTTGCTCTCTTACTCTCTCTCTCTCTCTCTCTCTCATAACTAAATAAATAAGGGACGCCTGGGTGGCTCAGTTGGTTAGGTATCTGCCCTCAGCCCAGGTCATGTCTGAGTCCCATATCCGTCTCCTTGCTCAGCGGGGAGCCTGTTTCTCCCTCTGCCTGCTGTGCCCCCTGCTTGTGCTCTCTCTCTCTCTCTCTGAAAAATAAATAAAATCTTTAAAAAAAAAAGTAAAAAATGTAAATAAATAAAAAGAAAATTCCTTACTTTCTCTCATCTAATTATATATTTTTATATCTTCAGGGCAATATTAAATAACAGTGGTGAGAGCAAGCGTCTGGTTGTTTCTTACGTCAGCATGCATTCTTACAGTGCTCTCCATTCAGACTGACTCTGGTTTTTGGATTAATAAATCTTAATCATGTAAAATAAATCATCTACTTATATTTGGAGTAATGTTTTTTCAAATCAAGAATGGCTGTTTATCTTTTGCAAAAACTTATTAGTAACAGTTGAGATGATCATATACTTTTTCTCCTCAGATATGTTAATATAGATAGATTCCTAATATGGAACTGTCTTTTCATTCATGCAATCAACATCATTTGGTTATTATTATTATTTTTTTTTCATTTGGTTATTATTTTTAATGTACCCTTGCTTCTGCTTGTTAATGTCTTATTTCAGGTTTTTACGTTGATATTTGTAAGTGAGGTTGGTCTGTAGTTTTTTTTCTTTGGGCCATCTTTGTCGGGTTCTGGTGTCTATGTAATATTTGCTCTCACACCATTTACAGATAAATTATCAGATTAAGGTTTCTCAGAAAACATGGGCCACGTGAATTTAGGCCACACATCAATGGAAAGGCTAGCGGTAGTTCTATATTTTCTGAGGATATTTTTATTTCCCCTCCCATCCACCACCAACTTTGAAACAGATAAGTTTTCTTACTGTACTTTTCTGTGGGCTTTATTTTTCTAACACATCTTTTGGATTTTAGCTTTGTGCATGGGTCTTCTATTCATTTTCCTCACTTTGGAAGTACTTCAATGCTCTAGATCTTGGAAGGATGTTGAAATGGAAACTTGAGGTCATAAAAGAGGACTGTAAGGCACCTGGCATTCCACTCGGATTTCTCCTTTCATTTATTGGGCCTATGTAACTTTTTGTAATTTTCTTGCTAACTTACTTTTAAAATTGAATAGATATTGGGGTCCCTGGGTGGCTCAGTTGGTTAAGCATCTGCCTTCGGCTCAGGTCATGATCCCAGGGTCCTGGGATTGAGCCCCACATCAGGCTCCCTGCTCAGCAGGGGAGTCTGCTTCTCCCTCTCCCCCTGCTCCTTGCCCCCCACCCCCACTCATCTGTGTTCTCTCTCTCTGCTCTTCCTCTCCTTCAAATAAATAAATTTTAAAAATTGTAAAAAATTTTGAAAAGAAATCTATTTTATTCAGAATTTTTGGTTGTCTTACAGCAAGAAGTTATTCAGGGTATCTGCTCTACTATACTCCTAGAAGCAGACATTTGACTTGCTATGTCAAATATGAAAATATTTTATAATACTAAAGCAATTAAAATTGTGCGGTTTTGGCATAGAAATTCATAAAGAGATTAATGGGGCAGAATGGAGACCATAGAAGTAGATTTGTCTACACGTAAGGATGTAGTAGTATATAATGTTAAAATTATTTTAAATTCGATATTGTTGGAATAATTGGTAGAAAAAAGCTACATCCCTGCCATAAACCATTCCCAAAACTAAATTCCAAATGGATTAAAGGGTAAGCTTAAAAAAAACCCATAATCTATGAAAGTATTAGATAAAAACAGACAAATATATAGAACTACTGAGAAGGAAAGATTGTCTAAATCAAACACACATACACACAATCATAGGAACATATAGGCAAATATTTATAACCCATGGGGTAGGGAAAATTCTCTAAAGAAAGACTCAAACTCACACAAAAAGCTTTATAGGAAAGAGTGATAAATTTGATGACTTCAAAATAAAATCTTGTTCTTATAAAACACACCACAACCAAGTAAAATAAAAAGTGAGAAAAAAAGATTTGTATCATATTTACAGTGACAAAAATTAATATCACAAATACTTCAGACAGTCAACAAGAAAGAAAAAAGCAATTCAACAGAAAAATTGTCAAAGGCTATAAAGAGGCAAAACAAAAAACCAGTGAAGATATTAAAAAATACCCCACTTATAGTCAATTGGGGACATGCAAATCTTAACAATGAGATACTATTTCTTAACTGTGTCATAGAGAAAATTTTTTCATATGGATTATATCAAATGTGGACAAATGTATAGAAAATTGATATGTTACATTCCGTTATTAGGGATTTGAATTGATATAATCTTTTGGAAGATAATCTAGGGATATCAAAATTCTAAAAATGCATACCCTTTTATGTAAGAATACAACTTGCACGGCACTTGTTAAAGGAATATATGCACGTATGACAAAGAGATCTATAATAATAAAAATTCGGAACCAACTAAATGTCCATCAGTGGTGATATGGTTAAATCATTATGGATTATACATATGCAGAAGGAGATATGTATAATAATATTCATTGCATCGCTGTTTTTGATAGCAAATAGTCAAAAACAACCTAAATGACAACCATGGGGGAATGGATAGGTAAATGAGGTCTAATCATATGATAGATTCCACACAGCAGTTAAAAGGAATAAACAAACATTTTTATCAATGTGGATGGATCTCAAACATAATTTACATGACAAAAGCAAGTTGTAGAGACATGTAGCATGATACCATTTTTATAAAAAAGCTTAAGCTCACTAAATAATGCTGTATATTATATAAGAAAAATATTGCAGGTGAATTAGAAAGATATATATTAAATATCTAAGAGTAGATGCCTATGGTAAAGGGAGAAGAATGGAAATAAAGGAATAAAACCCCAAATTGCTGTAAATGAATAATCAAATCATGTCAATCTATTTGTACAACTGGGGTCTAACACGATTGGAAAAACAAAAAACAAATGAACAGAGCTGTGAAAAAACCATACCATACTTAGGTGAGAGTTAAGAAAAATTATTAAGTTGAGCTATATTTTTTTGTCATGGAAAAGTCCCCAAGACATATTATTAAGTGAAAAAATACAAGTCAAAGAACCATATGTACAATGTTATAACACGTACCTAAAACAAAACTGCAAAATAAAACTCTTTACACACACGCACACATGTATGCAAATGCATAGAAAAGTTTTGGAAATGATAGCTATGGAAAAAGTATAAACAGTGATATGGGAAATTTTCCTACATTATTTATATAAATTTATAAACAGTTCAGAATAAAAATAAAGGCAGATAGAAATTTTAGGAAGAACAAAAAGCAGTAAAAAAGGAAGTGTAAGGGCACCTGGGTGGCTCAGTGGGTTAAGCATCTAACCTTGGCTGGGGTCATGATCCTGGAGTCCTGGGATCGAGATCCATGATGGGCTCCCTGCTCAGTGGAGTCTGCTTCTCCCTCTCCCTCTGCCCCGTTGTTCCTGCTTGTGTGCCCTCTCTCTGAGTCTCTAATAAATAAATAAAAATCTCAAAAAAAAAAAAAAGGAAAAAGGAAATGTAACTCTAATCATCACCGATTCTGGAATGAGCAGTATTTTCAGTCATAATAATGTAGAGGTTTTTGTTTTTGTTTCTCTTTCCTCTCTTTCATTCTACATGGGTATGTGTGGATGATGTACATATGTGTTTACATGTACATGAGTATGTTAACTTCCACAAGTATTTTATGTTCACAAATATTCAAGCCATGATAAAATTTTGTTCATTTATGGTGTGAAATATGACTCCCAAGAAGACCATATCCTTGTTTCTTACAATTCTCCATTCTATCTCTGTCTATCTCAGCCAAATAGCAAGTCAAATTTTCAGGGACTTCCATGGACTTAAAATGAGAGAAGATGGATGATGCTTTTATTTTATTTATTTATTTATTCATTCATTCATTCATTCATCCATTCATCTAGAGTGGAGAGGGGCCAAGGGAGAAGGAGAACCTCAAGTGGACTCCCCACTGAGCATGGAGACTGACATGGGACTCAATTTCATGACCCTGAGACCGTACCTGAGCCAAAATCAAGAGTCAGATGCTTAACCAACTGAGCCACCCAGGTGCCCCCATATGATGGTATTACTGAACAGTGTTCAGCTCTCCAACGTGGTGCCTTCATTGTCAATAACAATGAATTTTCATTGATTTTTGTTCAAAACCAACCTATAGATAAAGCTTAGACCATTTAGTTATAGTGTAAATGGTATCAACCTTGATAATGCAAAGGTTGAGTATGGATGACAGAAGGTACAAAGCGAAGTGTAGAATTACTAAGTGGACTGGTTGAGGAGCTAATATCTTGACTTTATAAAGAACATTAAAAGATAGTTGTGGGGGTGCCTGGGGGGCTGCATTGGTTAAGTGTCCGCTTTCAGCTAAGGCCACGATCCCAGGGTCCTGGAACTAAGCCCTGCCTCAGGCTCCCTGCTCAGCAGGGGCCTGCCTCTCCCTCTCCCTTTGCTGCTCCCCCTGCTTGTGCTCTCTCTCTCTCTGTCAAATAAATAAATAAAATCTTAAAAAAAAAAAAGATAGTTGATGGACCAAAAAAATAAAGCTATTAAGATGACCTTTATAAAGGTAAAAGTTTTTTGTTTTGTTTTGTTTTAAAGATTTTTATTTATTTATTTGACAGACAGAGACACAGTGAAAGAGAGAACACAAGCAGGGGGAGTGGGAGAGGGAGAAGTAGGCTCCCCAGTGAGCAGGGAACCGATGCGGGGCTCGATCCCAGGACCCTGAGATCATGACCTGAGTCAAAGGCAGAGGCTTTAACCCACTGAGCCACCCAGGTGCCCCTAAATTTCTGTATCCTAAATGAAAATGAACCTATTTACAACATGATTGATGGTGGGAACATATATTCTTCATAGAAAGGAAAGCCTTGAAGTACTTTCGTGATAGAGGGTGAGCTGCTTAGGTTCAGGTTGGGAGAAGGACCAGGGAGTCACTTGGGCTTAGAAAGTAATTATAAGTTGTCTTTTGTTTGTTTGTTTTTATTATTTTTTAAAGATTTTATTTATTTATTTGTCAGAAAGAGAGAACAGAAGCAGGGGGAACAGCAGGCAGAAGGAGAAGCAAGCTCCCTGCTGAGCAAGGAGCCAGATGTGGGGCTCGATCTCAGGGACCTGGAATCATGACCTGAGCCGAAGGCAGACACCCAACCCAACCAGCTGAGCCACCCAGATGCCCCTATATGTTTGTTTTTGAGAGAGAGAGAGCACCCGCATGAGCAAGAGGTGGAGGGAGATAGGAGGGGGGAGGGGCAGAGGGAAAGGGAGAAAGGAGAGAGAGACTCTTTTTTTTTTTTTTTTGAGAGAGAGATTCTTAAGCAGGCTCCACACCTAGTGTGAGGCCTGACGTGGGGCTCAATCTCACGACCCTGAGATCATATCCTGATCTGAAATCAGTAGTCAGAGGCTTAACCAACTGAGCCACCCAGGCGCCCCTATAAGTTGTTTCTGAATGGTACACCCTGCCTCTCAACCTGTCTTCCTCTCAATCTCCAGTAGGTATTATTAATGTTCCATTTCAGTCTCAGTGCTGCGGGGGAGGGGGCGGGATTAGGAAAGAGCTGGCATTCAGGCTTGTTACAAAGAATCAGAAGGAAAGGTGGAAGCCCAGACCCCTGGCGGAGATGGTTAGCAGTATCAGTCAGCAGAAGGCAGTCATGTCCAGGAGAATGGTGGGCCAAGAGGTGGGGACTAGAGGACGAGCTTCTCCAACACGTTAGGGGATGGGTGCGGTAATATAGAGCAAATAGTCTGCTAAGGGCTTGAGTCATAATTATTTAGGTATAAAGAGAATGAATGACTTAATTTTATATATGGGTTTCAAATAAATTGGATCTTAACCTAACTTCTCACTAACCCGTTTCTCTTTGGGGGAATATTTTCCTAAGAAAAATGTTTTCTTATTTTATAGAAAAGTCACTCCCCTCTATAAATGAGTTTCCAGGACAGAATTCATGACCTGGCTAAGGGGGAGAAGACTCCTTATTTAAGACATTAAATAAGTACTTCTTTGTCCACCTAGCTATAGATTTGATTTTTTCGTAACTCAACTATTTGTGCGTCCTAAGTGTAGATGTGCCCATTTATGTTCAAAGATCACAGCAAGTCAGAGATGCCTGCCATTTCACTGTGTGTAATAGGGCTTGCAATAAAAAATTCCATGTATTGGCAAACTTCTTCTAGGAAAACTTTTTCTGGGGCATTTGTGGGACTGGAGATGTAGCTATTCTGGTCAAATATGAAGGAGAACTTTAAAATGCTGAACAAGACTCTCTGGGAAAACAAAGAATTTCCTGATTCCTAGAGACCTTTATGAATGGAACAGACTGCAACTTGTCCTTGATAGTTTAGCTCTTCATCTATCTGAAGAAAGAATAACCATCGGATACTCTTTCAGGGCCTTTTCTAGTTCTGAGGTTTTACACTTTTAAAATTTAAGAGCACAAACACAATTTAAGCTTCCCATTTTGTTTTGCTCTCAAGGTACATAAGTTTGGTATTAACCATGGAAATGGTGAATGGAAAGAAAAAAAATTAAGTTGAATTTAAAGTTGTTTTTCCTTAAAATGACAAAGCCTATGACCTGCCACATAAGCTATCCAGCTTTGAAACACAATTCTTCCACCATTTATTTATTCCCAAGAATTATTATATTCCAGAGAAAGACATAGGGAAGAGGGTCTCTTTCTAAATAAGATTTTATTCAAGGTTGGCCATCGATGTCGTAGGAAATGATAATAGGGCGATAATCATTTTTTTCTGCCCGTAAAGTGGTTTTCCATGGAAGGACCTTTAAACACATTTGGAAATGGTGACCTCATTAATCCCAGCCACATTTGTGTGGGAGGACTGGTACACACATATGTGACGATGTTATAGACAGCCCAGGGCGGCAAAGGAAAGCTAAATGATTTGTCAAAGGTCAACCTACAGATCCCTAGGAACAAATGACAATCACTTTTTTGTATTTTATGGTTCAAAATCTTTGTGATTCAAAAGCTACAGTAGCACTTCTTATTGATGGATGACTAGGATTCATAGCACAGGTTGCAGATACTGACTCAAGGAGGTCAACATTAGAAGGTCAAGTTAATGAAAGAAGACTTGGCCACAGAGAATTGTCCAGGTATACGGATGGAATGCCTTGTTTCTCCTCTGCCTGCAATGGAGCAAAATTAACCAGATGACATTAAACGCGCCCAACATACCTTTCATGTGGGCTCCTCTGGATCGTATGGTAAACTTACCTCGTTCCATTTGTGACCTCATTGTGGCCTTCTTTCTTTTCTGTGATCTCTTCTATATCTTACATAAACAATGACTTCATTTGTAAGGATACAGAATTCCACGCAGTGGAAACAATATCAACTTGTATGATTTTAAAGGCATGATTTTAAAGAGGGCCATGATTTTTAATTTTTTAATTTTTTTATTTTTTTAAAGATTTTTTATTTATTTATTTGACAGAGGGAGAGAGATCACAAGTAGGCAGAGAGTCAGGCAGAGAGAGGGGGAAGCAGGCTCCCTGCTGAGCAGAGAGCCTGATGTGGGGCTCGATCCCAGGACCCTGAGGTCATGACCTGAGCCGAAGGCAGAGGCTTTAACCCACTGAGCCACCCAGGCGCCCCAAGAGGGCCATGATTTTAAAGAGGGCCATTCTGCTTATTAAGGAGGATGAGAACTGTTATGGGTCAGAAGGAAAATATTTTCCAGCTTTAACAAATAGCTGTTTAGAATTTATCAAGTACTTTGTCGGGCACTGCTTGCTGTGCAATGATTAAAAAGCTGATCTGCCCTTAAGAAGCTGGACAAGAGAAGAAATGGATTTGACTATGGAATAACAATGCCCTAAACATAAAAGGTCTATTCTTTGCCAGAAAAGAAGTTCAGAGGAGATAAGGTAGGGATGGAATAGTGGCTCCACAAAGTCACTGAACATCATCTCTTCCTATCTTTAAGTCCATTATCCTTGACCATGATGTCCATCCTGATGGTCCCCTCATGGTCCAAAGTGGCTTTCTTAGCACTAGCCACCCCCCTCTTCACCTCAGGCAGCAGGAAGGTGGAAGGAAGGAGGAAAAGACGAAAGGTCCAGCCTTCTCTCCTTTAGCAATCTTTCTGTAAGTTCCAGAAAACATTTCTCCTTAAATATGTCACTGATAAGAATGTAGGCACATGACCATGCTCGGCAAGGTAGTCCTGACAGGGTAGTTTCTCTGTGGGTTTATTGCCACCCTGATTAACTGAGGGTCTGTTACTAAAAAGTGGGGCAGAATAGATATTGGGTGGCGACTTACGACTTCTGCCTTAGGAAGTTAAAATTTACCTGGAGAAATAAGAACCTGTAGGCTTGAAAAGCACAATCAGTAGTATATTGAGAAGGGCCAAGCAATGGATTATCAAAATTTGGAGGAGAGAAAGGAGGTGTCAAGGTAGCCTGGGAAAGCTACTTGGAAGAACTAGGATTTGAACTCTTTTTTTTTTTTTTTTTAAGATTTTATTTAATTATTTGACAGAAAGAGAGGAGAGCACAAGCAGGGAGAGCAGGAGAGGGAGAAGCAGACTCCCCTGCTGAGCAGGGAGCCCCGTGCCGGGCTCGATCCCCTGAGCCCTGGGATCATGACCTGAGCCAAAGGCAGAGGCTTCACCGACTGAGCCACCCAGGCGCCCCTGAACTCCTCTCTGAGGATGGGAAGGACTAACACAAAAGGCACTGACCTGAGCAGAGGTAGAGGCAGGACAGGGCAAACCAGCCTCAAGGAAGGAGTTGTGACAATCACGGGTCACACTGCGATGAAATGGAGTCTTTGGCTTTGAGAGAAGGAATACTGACTGATTTTTAAAAACTACCCAAGGCAAAAGTTCCAAAATCGCTTTGCCAGGATAAAATATGAACGCCGACTTTGCTTCCCTGTTACTGGAACAGACTCTGCTATATCCCATATGCAACTCGCGCCAGCCGAAATCATGGCATTATTTACTCCAGTGAATTCCCCTAATTTTGGATTGTCTGAAATAGCACAGAGAGTGTAACCACTGAATATATGACAACAGTAATCAAAATAAATACATGGGATGCCTGAGACCACAGCTCAAGGCTATTATTCATTAAATGGGGAGAGGAAAAAGCCTCCAAAAAAGGCTCTGGGCCCCTTTCCTAAATATTAATTGTTTACTTCATGATTCCTCCACCGCTCTAAACAGACCTGAAACTGCCCCTTCCTAATACGCTCCCATAAAGGATTATAAACTAGAGAGGAGGTTGGTTTAAACAAAGTAATCAGAAAGTAAGCAATCTTTCTCTTTCTCTCTGGCTCAAAGCTTGTTTTGTCTGTTAGGGAACTTTTCAGCGCCCAGACCTCAAGGTCAAACCAAGGTCACTCTTCTGCTTTTTGAGGTATGGGTGCTTTCACATTATTTGCTCATTTTTATTGCTGAGAATAACCATCCATTTGGCCCCCTAACTGCGGCCTCCCCAACACAAAGACTGGTGAGTGGGTCCTGGCAGGGGGGTTAATCCCCTTCAACACAAAGCAAACAAGTTCAAATCTCATTAAATGTCGGACTTTGCAGCAAGAATACAAGCGTTTCCAAGTTAGAAAAGGAAGATAGAAATGTGACAGAGAAGTATTCTAATCATTTAGCAGAATAAATTGTACCAACATGATCCTAAAGCTGTCAACTTGGTGGAAAAAGGATAAACTCCATTAATAATACAACAGCAATGCTTACTTTTTCACATGAGGAAAATTCCATTACAACCAACAGCCCGGGGCTTTCAAATGGCTTTTGTTCTAGATCAGTGGAATATTGTTATAAAGAATATATTGCTAGCAATGATAGTTTGGATCTGAAGACGAAACGTCGCTGATTTTTTTTAGGGTGAACCAGCAAAGACCTTGGTGGATTAGCAAGGGGCCAAGTATGAATAACCCCTTTTGTGCATATTTTTAAAAGGTAGACCCTTCACATGGGCACACAGCTTGGTGACCAGAATGCAAGCTGGAATTCAACTCCCCTTGCTCCCTCAGCCAGGGCACAACCTTTGGCAGAGGCCCCTAGTGGCACAAGATTATTCTTTTAAGGCCTATTTACAGGGTGACTCTCTAGAATTTTCTTCCTTACGTCTATCTTGGGACAGGCCTCATCAGATGCAGCCTTTTTAGTGATAAGATCCTCTATGATAGAATTTCTCATTTAAGGCTTTGAACAAATGCTTTCTCACCCTGGTTTTGGAGCCCTTTAGATTCATCCTACAAGGGTCTTGTGAGCACCCTGTCCCCAGCAATGCCAGGCCCATGGTGCCTTGGTGACATTCGCACCAAGGTGTGTCAGAGGCCTGGCTTGTTTAGCAGTGATTCTCAGCTGACATATGATCTTTAAGGGGACTGTCTTAGCTTGGCTTCCCCTAAAAGCAGACCTTAAGACAAAGGTTTGAATACTGTTTATTTTGGAGTTGGCCCCAGGAAGCGGGGGTTGGGAAATTGAGACACAAGGTAAGGAAAATGCCAGTAACAGATGCGTCAAGGAGCAGGCTACTGCTGCGGGCAGCTGGGGGCCCCATCCCACTAGGGGCGCTCTGAAAGACTGTGGAAAACACAGCTCAGATTTGTGCCACTGAGAGTGGGCAAACAGAGGCATTTATTCATTAACTCCCGTCCTCATTGATGGTTGTTCCTGGGAGCAGACTGATAGGGCCCAGGGACCAGAGACAGCTCAGATGCAGATAAGAAGCCAGGCTTTGAGATCTGAAGCCGTTGGTGTGTATGGGGACCTCCGCCAAAGCTGGCAGTGGCTCAGTTACGGAGAATTGAGGAGCATTGACTATCTCTCCCTCAGAAGCTGTTATTCGCGCCTCAGATCCTCATGCGTCCCCTGGTGGTCTGTGCCCTCTCGATGTCCCCTGATGTGTGGGGGCAGAAAAGAGCCATTTGGGTACTGAATGACCCTTTCAACCTCAATCATGCTGTCAGAATATTGTTCTTCCTCCCTCTTACTCTAAATCAGTGCCTTCCGAGCTTGTGCATGTAACTAAACACATAGGATCTTATTTGAGCAGCGTGTTGACTTTCTCAGGGTTTGCTTTTGCGGGGAACAGAAATTGAGAGGTTGCTCCCAGACGGAGATGCCCAAGAGCAGAGAAGTTCTAGCAAAGCGAGTTTCTATCCCGGCACTCAGGCTGTCCCTACACACTAGTGCAGGGTTTGGACGTTCTGTACCTCGATCCCCCACCTTACCATGTCCTGCTGCTACTTCTTGGTACCAGCGATTCTAACTTTTCGGTGGTCAGGAACTGCTTTGAGAATCAAATGAGAACCATGAACTTGCTCACTAAAATAATGTGCAAATATACACACATAGATTCATAGTTTGCATATAGTGTGAGGAGTTCCACAAAAACCCCAAAGCTCATCCAGGGACATTGTCTTACTTGAACCATGGTATGGCTAGGGTGTGTCCATTTCCTTCCATTTCTACAGCCCAAATGCCCAATTGAGTTTCCCCAGCTTCTGACCCTGTCTTTGAAACGATACAATGAAGTGATGAAAAGCCAGATACCCAGGGATCATCTTTGGTGGGCTCTACATCAGCTGCGTGCCTTTGGGAAGATCTCTTAACCTCTCTGTGCATTGGTTTCCCTACCTGTACAATAAAGAAGAATACCTACCTTAGAGGGCTATTGTGAGGGGTAGAGAGTTAGCAAATGAAAAACCTTTGGGAACCATGTCTAGCTCGTAGCAAGTACTAGGCATATCTATGCTATTGTGATCACTGTTACTTGCACGGAGGCCGTGACCTCGGAAGGTAGAGTGACTTAATGGAAAAGTCTAGATTTGCTGTCAGTCAGCAATGGATATACAGCTCTCCTGTCTCAATTACCCACTGTGTTATCTTAAGCTAAGCGAGGGTTTGGTGTGGGTTTTTTTGGGTTTTTTTGTTTTTTGTTTTCACTCTTTTAACCTAAATTTCCTAACCAAGGAACTCTTGGTTCACTGGTTCTCAAGAAACATTTTATGATATCATTTCTTAATACCAAAATAAAATTCACAGGTGATAGCATCATTCTACACAGAAAATTTAAAAATAATTGTAACGCCCAAATATAAAGGAGAAATAAAAGTAGTTTCCCATAAAACTACATAAAATGTGTAGACCTAACTATAATAGAAAGCATAATGTAGTCATCAGACACTTGCACCAATGTGTAGAATCACCATGAAGGTGATAATTTCAATCAGAGACTGATACCACTGTGCATTCTTTTTTTTTTTTTTTAAGATTTTTTATTCATTTGTTTGGCAGAGAGAACACAAGTAGGGGGAGCAGCAGGCAGAGGGAGAAGGAGAGGGAGAAGCAGGCTCCCTGCTGAGCAGAGAGCCCGATGCGGGACTCGATCCCAGGACCCTGAGGTCATGACCTGAGCCGAAGGCAGAGGCCTTAACCCACTGAGCCACCCAGATGCCCCATGTATGTGCGTGTTTTTAAAGAGGTCCCAATTGTGTAAGATTAGGGCCCCACAACACCTGGATTCAACCTTACTGTTACAAGGAGCTAAAAGGAGTGTTGAGTGAGCAAAGTGTTCCCATTGCTACTGAGGACAGGACACAGGCACCCAGAGAACGTGAGGGCCATGGCAGCCATGCTTAGATTTAGAGCAACTCCCCTGGAGAAGCCTTTGTGGACTGGGCAAAGCAGCCAAGAAGCTGCGAATAATATTTAAGACTTCCTCACCTTCTTTCTCATCAACTACTCTATCTAGAGGGACCAGACTGTGAAGGAGACACACGGCCCAGTAAGTACAATTTGTTTTCTTTGGCTCATGAATATTCAAAGGAGTCAACAGTAATCCGGAATTGAGAAAGCAATGTAGTGGAGGAGAGCTCTGCCCGGGTGCCTTCTGTGATCAAACCTTGGGGCATTTCATTTCCAGTACAAGACTCCAGACAAAGAGTCTTGAGATGGTGGTGGAAATGGGATATTTTACTATATTTGGGCCACATCTCACACTTCCTGAGTAAAATATCCTTGCTCTTCTTCTCTGCCTTCCAGATCCCACCAGTCCCTCAGTATCAAGCTCAATGCCTTCCTCCTACAATTCTTTCCCGGATGTACCCAGCCCAGAGTGAAATCTCCGTCCTCCAAACCAGGCACTTAAGACATGTACCATTCTTGCCACTGAGAGGTTTAGAGTCCAACTCCTATAACCATGGGATTTGGATAAGTGATAACCTTCCTGAGCCTAAATTCCCCGATAATTCCCCAATAATAATTCATTTTCCACACTCATCATGTGTTAATTTTATCATTAAGATGTTTTCTGATGGCAGTCATAACTCCTACTGATGTCAGAGTTAGCATGAAGCTTAACTAAGACAATACATGTAAACATCGTTTGTAAACTATAAAATGCTGTACAAATATGCGGTACTGGCGGAGGTGATATTCCAAATATTTAATGACCGGTAGGCATTGCCCATGACTAATCAGAAGAGTCTTCAACCGCAGCCCTGGACAGAGGTGGGTAAGCTCCTCCTGGGCCAGACATTAATTCTTTTATTGCTAAAATTGCTAAATATAAGGCAGTTTTGGGGTTTCCTGGCAGAGAAGCTGAGGTAACATGGGCCTAGTGGAAAGAAGCTCAGGTGCTAGGGCCACAGCTATCAAAAAATATTTTAATATTTTAAAAAGCATTTTACCTTGCACATGAGTACAAAGTCCCAAAGGTATTTTAAAATATTTTTAACTGAACAAAAATGAAAACATAAAAATCTGTGGGATGAGGTTAAAGCAGTGCCTAAAGGGGAATTTATAATGTTTATAAATGCTTATAATGCTTTTAAAGTTAAAATGCCTATATCAGAAAAGAAAAAAGGTGTTAAATCAACAGACTGCACTTCTATCTTAAGACACTAAGAAGAGTAAAACAGTGGCGCCTGGGTGGCTCAGTGGGTTAAAGCCTCTGCCTTCGGCTCAGCTCATGATCTCAGGGTCCTGGGATCGAGCCCCGCATCGGGCTCTCTGCTCAGCAGGAAGCCTGCTTCCCGCCCCCCCCCGCCCCCCCGCCTGCCTCTCTACCTACTTGTGATCTCTCTCTCTGTCAAAAAAATAAATAAAATCTTAAAAAAAAAAAAAAGAAACTAAGAAGAGTAAAACAGTCACAATGTAAGCAGGAGGAAGGAAATCATAAAGATGAGAAACCAATGACATCAAAAACAGAAAAATAGAGAAAATCGGTGATATCAAAAGTTGGTTGTATGAAAAGAGGAATGAAATTAATAAATGCTAGCCATAATGACAAATAAAAAAATAAAAAAGACATAAACTGATAATATCAGTAATGCAAAAGGGAATAACACTACAGACCCCACAGATAGTAATATGAAGTACTGTGAACAATTCTATACACATAAATACAGTAACTTAGATGAAATGGACCATTTCCTTAAAAGCCACAGACTTCCGGGGTACCTGGATGGCTTGGTCAGTAGAGTATGTGACTCTTGATCCTGGGGTTGTGGGTTCAAGCTGCACACTGGGTATAGAGATTACTTAAAAATAAAATCTTAAAAAAAAAAAGCCACAAATTTCCAAAACTCACCCAAGAAGAAATAGGTAACATATATATTAAAGAAATTGTATCCATAGGTTAAAACGTTAAAGCAAACAAAAAACACAAAACCCCCTTCGGGCCAAGAGGTCATCACTGGTAAATTCTATTAAACTTTTAAAATACAAATAGCACCAATTTTATGCAATCTCTTCCAGAAAATGGGAGAGAAGGGAATACTTCCCATCTTATTTTATGATGCTAGAATTGCCTTGATAAAAAACTAGACCAAGAAAGCATAAGAAAAGTAGAGACCAATATCCCTCATGAACAGTACATAAAAATCCTCACCAAAATACTAGAAAATCAAATCCAGCAATATATAGAAAAAAATAATACTCCATGACCAAGTAGGGTTTATCCTGGGAATGCAAGGCAGGTTCCAAAATAAGAAATCAATCGGTGTAATTCACTATATTAAAAAGGAAAAATGACAAAAGCATACCAAACAATGCAGAAAAAGTATGTGAAAACATCTAGCATCCATTCATAATAAAACCTCTAAGCAATCTAGAAATAAAAGGAAATTTTCTGCAAAATCCGTATAGCTATCATGATGCTTAATGGTGAAAGTCTAAATGCTTTCCCCTAAGATCTAGAACAAAGCAAGGATGTCCTCTCTCATTATTCCTATTCGGTATAGCACCGAAAGTCCTAGTCGGTGCAATAAGGCAGAGAAAGAAAATAAAATGCACATTAATTACAAAGAAAGAATACTGTGTTTATATGGAGGTGACATGATTTTCTATAGAGAATCCCAAGGAACCTACAAAAGATGTCCTAAGTTAATAAACAAATTTAGCACAACAACAGGATTTAAGGTCACCTCACACACACACACACACACACACACAAAGGGTATTTCTAAACATTAAAATAAACAAATTGGAAACCAAAATTTAAAAATATATGTATCATTTGAAAAATTTGAAAGAGAAATACTTAGCTATAAATCTAACAAAACTTTGTGCGGGATCTGTATGCTGACAACTGTAAACACTGAGGAAAGAAATCGAAGGAGATAAATAAATGGAGAGACATATTGTGTTCATGGGTTGGAAGACTCCATTTAGAAAAACATCCATTTTCTCCAAGTAAATCTATACATTTAATGCAATTCCAATAAATATGCCAATAGAATTTCTGCAAATGTAGACAAGCTGATTCTAAAATTTTTTGGGAAGGCAAATGGACTAGAATAACCAAAATAATTTTCTCATTGAAGTATAATTGATGTATGATATCCCACTAATTTCAGATATACATCATAGAGATTTGATATTGTTATATGTGATCCCCATGATGAGTCTAGTTACTGTCAGAAAGTTATTACAATATTATTGACTATATTCCCCATGCTGTACATTAACCAGAACAATTTTGAAAAAAAAAATGCTAAGGTGGGAAGAATCCATCTACCTGATTTCAGGACTTACTGTAAAGTAACAGTAATTAAGACAGTGGGGTTTTGGTGGAGGGATAGAGGCCTAGATCAATGGAGTAGAATAGAATGCCCAGCAATTGACTGACAAAATGTGGATTGTTGACAAAAGTAAAAAGCAATTCAATGGAAAAGGGATAGTCTTTTCAACATATGGTATTGGAACAAATGAACATCCATACACAAAAGTATCCCACAAAAAACAAAAACAAAACAAAACAAAACAAAAAAACCCTAAAAAAATCTTGACCTTAGGTGCTTGGCTGGCTCAGTCAGTAGAGCATATGACTCTTGATCTCAGGGGTGTGAGTTTGAGCCCCATGTTGGGCATGGAGGCTTACTTAAAATTAAAAAACAAAAATCTTGACCTCAACCTCATACCGGGATACAGATATTAACTCAAAAATGGATCATAGATATAAAAGTTAAAAGGTAAAACTATAAAACTTTTAAAAGAAAATATAGTAGACATTTTGTGGACTTGGAATTAGGGAGAGTTTTCTTAGACTTGACACCAAATCATAACCCATAAAGGAAAAATTATTAAATTAGACTTAATGAAACTGAAAATCTTCTGCTTTGTCAAAGACACTAGGAGTATGCAAAGCTACAGAGAGGGGGGAAGTATTTTCAAATTACATGTCCATCAAAACTCTCAAAAGTCAGTAATAGGAAAGCAAAAAACCCCATTAGAAAATGAGGAAACGTGGGGCACCTGGGTAGCTCAGTTGGTTAAGCATCTGACTCTTGATTTCGGCTCAGGGCATGATCTAAGGTCGCAAGTTTGAGACCTCCGACTATCTCTGTGCTGGGTGTGGATCCTGCTTAACATTCTCTCTCTCCCTCTCTCTCTGCCCTCCACCCCTGCCCATGCTTGCGTGAGCTCTCTCTCTCTCTCTCTCTCTCTAAAAAAAAAAAAAAAACCGAAACGAAACCATCTTGTTATAGTTGAGTTCTTATAATCCTTGAAACAGGGTACCTACCATGATAAGAAACAAAGATAGATGCCTTTTGTTTGATTGTTTCCAATATCCAATTTTCCTTGTCCAGTAGTGTTTCTGGGGCACCTGGCTAGCTCTGTCAGTGGAGCATGTGACTCTTGATCTTGGCGTTGTGAGTTTGAGCCCCACCTTGGGTGCGGAGATGATTTAAAAATAACATCTTGAAAAAACTAAATAAAATGCAGTGCTTCCTGGATAACTATATTACTGTAAGTGGGAATAAAATAATTTTAAAATTTAATTCTGTTTAATAGCATGGGACAAGTATAAGCTAAGCATTTTATTCACTTAAGTTTAATTCAAGTGATCAGCTCTTCCAGAAAACTTTCCTCGACCAGTATGTGTGATTTCAATGTTCCTCCCCTGTACTTTGGCAGTTTTCTATGCATATGTCGTTATCAGAGAGTCTTCTTTATCTTGGAATATCAACCTGTCTGACTCTTGATGGTAGCTAGAGATAACGGTACTTTATTTCAATTTATTCCTATTTCACGTTTATCCCATCGTAACTGACATATAGTAACCACTCGGTGTGTTTGTTGAACAAGACTTGGAAAGAATAAATAAAAATTATTGATAAAATAATTAAATGTCAACAAAACATCGGATAATATTACGCTGTTTTTAAAATGGCACTTGACACATAGGAAATACTCAACAAATGTTAGTTCATTCATTCAATAAATATTAATGAGAGATCTATGTGTGAAGTGCTGTTATAAGTGACAAGATATTGCAAGTTATAAGCATTTTAGGTTATAGCTATTAGAGCCCTGAACAGTATAGACCAGAATTCCTGTCCTCACAAACTTATATTTCATTTCATTTCATTTCTTTCATTTCATTTTATTTTATTTTATTTTATTTTATTTTATTTTATTTTATTTTATTTTATTTTATTTTATTTTATTTTCTCTATCCTATTCCATTCCATTCCATTCCATTCCATTCCATTCCATTCCATTCCATTCTTTTCTAAAGTATGCTCCATGACCAGCATGGAGCCTGAAGTGGGGCCCGTACTCAAGATCCTGAGATTGAGACAGGAGCCGAGGTCAAGACTCAGATGCTTAAGCCACCCAGGCGCCCCAGAACTTACATTTTAAGTTGAGAAGACAGACAATAAGTAATATAAATAGGTAAAATATGAAGTTTGTTAGATGGTTAAAAAAAAAAAGGCAAGAGGCAGAAGCCTTAAACATTTAGACATTTAACAAACTGGATTTGTAGGAGGTAAATAAACACACAAAAAGACGGTCAACATCAGTAGTCATTAAGAAAAAGCTAATTAAGGCCATGGTGAGATACCATTACACACCTATTAAGAATGGGAAAAGAAACAATAACAAAAGCTCAACAATGCAACTGGAACTCTCATTCACTGCTATTGGGAATATAAATGGTACTCAGGAAAACAATTTACCTGTTTCTTATAAAGTTAAACACCTACGTACCATGTGACCCAGCAATCCCCCTCCTACGTATTTACCTTAGAGAAATGAATCGTACGTTGACCCAAAAATCTGTACAGGAATGTTTGTATCAGCTTTATTCATAATCATAGCCAAATAGTGGAGACAACCCAAAAATCCTTCAATGGGTGTATAAACTGTGTACATTCATACTATTTAAAATACTATTTAGCAATATATACTATTGCTAATATAATATAAATACTATTTAGCAATAAAAAGGAACTATTATCATATGCAGCAGCATGAATGAATCTCAAAGACATTATGTAGAGCAAAAGAAGTCAGTCTCAAAAGATTATAAACTGTGTGATTCCATTTATATGACATTTGGGGAAAAAAGCAAAGGAGAGGAATGATAGAGAACAGATCAGTGGCTGCCAGGGGTTAGGGATGGAGGGGTTGTGTGACTCTCAAGGGATAGCATGGGAGATTTTGGGGTGGATGATAGAACTGTTTCCTGATTGGGATGATGTTTATACATAGAATTATACACACACACACACACACACACACACACACACACACACGGAATCAATTTTAGTCTATGTTCATTTAAAAAAGAAAAAAAGTCTACACCTAGTCAGGGGCCTCTTAAGTTTGTTTGTTTGTTTGTTTGTTTGTTTGTTTGTTTGAAGTAGGCTCCATGTCCAGCGCAGGGATTGAACTCAAAACTGTGGGATCAAGACCTGAGCTGAAATCAAGAGTTGGACACTTAAGGGCACCTGGGTGGCTCAGTTGGTTAAGCGTCTGCCTTCTGCTCAGGTTATTATCCCAGGGTCTTGGGATCAAGCCCTGCATTGGGCCCTCTGCTCAGCGGAGAGTCTGTTTTTCCCTCTCCCTCTGCCTGCTGTTCTGCCTGCTTGTGCTCTTTATCTCTCTGTCAAATAAATAAATAAAATCCTAAGAAAAAAAAGAGTCAGACACTTTAAGTGAGTCACCTAGGTGTCCTTTCATCTTTCTAAAAAATTTCTAATGAGCGTGTGTTACTTTTATAAACTAATAACTTAAATAAATTGTAAGAATTCAAGTCAATTGCTAACTAGAGTATCTTCCACATAGAAATATTTTTTGGACTGTGTTTTATTTTGTAGACAAAAATGGGCTTAGTTCCTCTAGGTATGTTCTCAAGTGATTGTAATTGAGTGCTTCTAAAAGGGATTTCAAACAGTGAGTCCCCGAAAAAGATTTAGTGTAAACAATTTGGCGATTCCTCAAAAAGTTAAACATAGAATTACCATAGGACCCAGCAAGCCCATTTCTACGTGTAGACCCAAAAGAATTGAAAACAGGTATTCAAATGAGTACTCGTACACTCATGTTAATAGCGGTACTATTCACAATCGCCAAAAGGTGGAAACACCCCAAGTGTCCATCAGCTGATGAATGGATAAACAAAATATTGTAAATCCATACAATGGAATTTTATCCAGCTATAAAAAGGAATGACAGACTGATATACACTACCACACAGATAAACCTCAAAAACATTACGCTAAATGCCAGGCAGAAAAGGTCATATATTGTATGATTCCATTTATGTGAAATACCCACAATAGATAAATCTAGAGACAGAAGGCAGATTAGTGGTTGCCAGGGGCCGGAGGGAGGGGAGAATAGGGGCTGACTACATAATGGGTATGGGGTTTCCCCTTGGGATGATAAAAATGCTTTGCAACTAGATCGAGGTGATGGTTATACAACGTTGTGAATGTATTAAATTCACTGAATTGTACACTTTAAAATTATTGATTTTATATTCTGTGACTTTTGTCTCAATTTTGAAAAAAGATGAGGTGTGCCCCTGTAATCTTATTCGCATTCGTAAGCGAAATCTTTGTCTTTCATGGAGACCGTAATGGATAAATTAAGTTCCGCCCATGTCTGAATAGTCAGGAACTCTGAGTGGAATCCAAATTAATCAGTGATATGTACTTTTTTGAACGTGATCTGGATAGTAGAAAATGTTCAGAGGAATCGAATAGTTGTAAGAGATACAAATCGACATAACGAACTCTCTTTGTACGAGCTTTCCAGGGCTCCTCATATGTAAAAGGTATCTACAAATATTTAATTATATCAAAATCCTCTTTGGGAATAGATTCTATTCAGCTGCTATTGCCCTCGTGGCTCTGGTAACTCATGGGATTCTCTGCCTGTCAAAGGCCCTTTTTGTCGTCATGATGCCCTGAGAGGGGAAGGAAAACAAAGAGTAAAGGGGAGTGGGGGAGTAGTCTGAAAAATTTGACTTTGGGGCTTGGAATGTTTGTTTGCTTGTTTGTTTTTTAAAGATTTTATTTATTTATTTGACAGAGAGATGGAGAGCACAAGTAGGCAGAGCGGCAGGCAGAGGGAGAGGAAGAAAATGGCCACCTTTGGAGTTGGGAGCCGGATGTGAGGCTCAATCCCAGGACCCTGGAATCATGACCTGAGCTAAAAGCAGATGCTTAACCGACTGAGCCACCCAGCCACCCCGTATTTTATGTTAAACTTACAGATTTTTAAATTTTTATTTATTTATTTTCCCCAAGAACTTACTTTCTGTGCATACATTTATATATATACATATATATTTTATTTTTTAAAAATATTTTATTTATTTATTCATTTGACGGAGAGATAGAGACCACAAGTAGGCAGAGAGGCCGGCAGAGAGAGAGGGGGAAGCAGGGTCCCTGCTGAGCAGGGAGCCCAATGTGGGCCTCGAACCCAGGACCCTGGGATCAGGACCTGAGTCAAAGGCAGATGCTTAACCAACTGAGCCACCCAGGCAGCCCAAGGGGCCTGGAATGTTTCTCAAAATTTTGAAATCTCAGCTTTATCTCTTTGCTAATGACAGTTCCTTCTACCACCCAACCCTCTTCTGGAAATTTCTTAAATCGTCTTGTTTTTCTTTTGAAAGTGTGTAAAAACCTGCACATAATGCATACCAAATGACTATCCTTTAAAAATCATCACAATTTGGGGCTCAGTCAGTTAAACCTCCGACTCTTGATTTTGGTTCAGGTCATGATCTCAGGTCGTGGGACTGAGCCTGGGGCATGGAACCCAGTGTTGCATGGGGTTCGGCGCTCGGTGGGGAGTCTGCTTAGGATTCTCTCCTACTTCCTCTGTCCCTCCCTTGCTTGTGTGTACACATGCTCTCTCTCTCAAATAAATAAATAAATCTTAAAATTTTTTTTTAATTTAAAAATTTTAAAAATTTAAAAATTTAAAAAATTAAAAAAAATTAAAAAAATTTTTAAAAAGATTTTATTTATTTATTTGACAAAGATCACAAGTAGGCAGAGAGGCAGGCAGAGAGAGAGGGGGAAGCAGGCTCCTTGCTGAGCAGAGAGCCCGAAGCGGGGCTTGATCCCAGGACCCTGAGATCATGACCTGAGCCAAAGGCAGAGGCTTTAACCCACTGAGCCACCCAGGCGCCCCAATAAATAAATCTTTTAAAAAAATCATCACAACTTAAAGCCCTTTACTGAAGTTCATTGTTTGTGGTATTTTCATTTTGTCTACTCTTAACCCTGATCCTGAAGATTTCAGGAAAAGTCCTGAGCTGGATATTCTCTGCCATTTCATTTCCAGATTCACTCTTACCTTTTTCTACCGTACCCCGTGCTCTGGCAAGCTAAAACCCACTGATTTCATCAGTGGGCTCCCAGACCCTCTGGTTTCCTGTATGGTTCAACTAATGGAGCCACCTGCAAGAGACTAGAGGAAAGGAGTGGAGAGAAACTGGGATATCTACTCACCTGACTCCCTCTCTACTGCATATGGGTTGACTATAGTTGCTCTTCTACCAAAGGCCACTGCATCTCTGGTGTGACCTTCTCCTACAGCTATGGCCACAGTCACAACTTCAGTAAGAGCCCTCTCTCCCCGCCAGATATTTCTCATTTGCCCTTTCTGTCTTAGGGTGAGTTAAAGGCTCTATACCGCTTTGATATTCTGGTACTATACCACCTCTTGCTGGTTTCCCCTGACCCTGGACACAGGACTGGCTACATAATTTGTGAAGCCCAGTGTGAAATGGAAATGCAGGACCCTTTGTTCAAAAATTACCAAGAATTTCAAGATGGTAACCACAAGGCATTATGCTCAGTGCGGGACCTTCTAAGCGGGGGTCTTGTGTGATCAGAGGCTGTACATCCACGGAGCCTGCCCTGCCTGCATATGATTACAAATAGTACCTTCTTTAAATACTCTGCAGTGACCTGTTGAGTGGGCTACCCGGTTCCCGCCAGGATCCTTTCTAATGCAAGTTCTCATGGGTCTCTCTCCCACTTAAAAAAATTGCGGTTCTATTAGGGGTTCCAGGAAAGTAGCTGTTATCTATGCTTACATTTAATTGCACAGGGGTGCAATTTAAGACTTTTTAATAGATTTGCATCCTCGCTAGGAAATTCAGTTAATCTCGTTCTTGCCCTCACAGCTAACGAAGCCACTCATATGGGAACCATCGCGGGCCACCGCAACCCTTGAGCACCCCCCACCATGTACTAATACCGTAGCTGAAATGTGGGACTCTCAAGCATGCCTTCTGGATAGGGGCAGGAATTTTTAGCAGTGATTTCCACCAGTTAGTCCCTTTTCGTTTTTCGTATTGGATACCGAATTTACTAAATATCCTAGCCTGTTTTTGTTTTTTTTTTTTTCCCTCTTGGAAATATGACTGAAACTGAGAACCTTCTCAAAGCCTGGAACCTATTTTCTCTCTCTGGCTAGAAACTTGGCCGAGATAGCAATCTCTTAGTATTACTACACAAACACCAGTTAGGCCTCCTGTCTTGAGTAAGGTCTGCTCTGTCAACACCGTCCCTAACAGACTTGGCGGTTGAGGTGACTTATGCTATCTTACTGGTTTTAAAGGTTTTAAAGTGGGAGCCCCCATCAACCCTTCCACGCCATGATTTTTTGCTTCCATTGCTTTGGTTGTTCCAGATTTAAGGAGAAAGAAACGAGAGCTTGAGTAACAGCCTATCATCATACTGTTTCTTTGCTTTAACTTGCCTTCACCACTGAGCCTCCTTCAACAGCGGCATTAGTTACATCCTTGCCTGTGTCCCCCATCCCTGAAGCACATAGTCCACCACTTGTTCCATGGTCCCTTGGCTTGATCGTGTTGTCTGTCAGCGCCTTCACTCTACAGCCTCGGATAATACAGGAAGCAAGGTGGTATGTGCTCCTCTTCTAAGTCTTCATACCTCCCCTTCTTCCAGCTTTTAGGAAATTCTCGAGAGCTACCTTTATTTATTTATTTCTTAAAGATTTTATTTATTTATTTGACAGAGAGAGAGAGAGAGAGATCACAAATAGGCAGAGAGGCAGGCAGAGAGAGAGGGGGAAGCAGGCTCCCCGCCGAGCAGAGAGCCCGATGCAGGGCTCGATCCCAGGACCCTGAGACCATGACCTGAGCCGAAGGCAGAGGTTTAACCCACGGAGCCACCCAGGCACCCTGAGAGCTACCTTTAATATAAAGGAACGTATTATATAGAAGGGTTCCTTTCTTTAAAGAGTTGCCAAATATATTGTCTCATCTTTTCTCTGAAATGCAAATTTTCTCTCAAAGAAGACAAACATTTATTTCAAAATGGGTTACATGTAAAAATAATTCCAGCTGTTTGAATCCAGAGCATTAAAAAAAAATTACTCCCAGAACAATAAACAAATGCTCTCCGGTTCTAAAACATCTTATTTAGTTATGAGTTGGACACAGTTCCATTTCTATTCAGCTCTGATCTGTTCTTGAGATAAGCAAATCACCAGAGTGGCCTCAGAAATGATCCTTTTCTTGTGGAAGGCCAACAGCATTCCTTAGACTTCCAGTCTGGACAATGCAAGGGGTGGGAGAAGTCTTGCACCCAAACCGAGAATGAGGGAACTCAGAGCCCTCTGGACTGGGTAACGCCATTGGTAGAGTTGAGAATTTTGCACAGTGCATCTGATTGATTCCTAATCCATTCAATTTTGAAGTGGCTCTGGGCAGACGTACATTTTAGGGGAAAATCCACCCCTAATTTCAATTTGCCCTTGCCTCTGTGACCCATTCCTCCACCCACTTACCTACCTGTACTTTGTCCTCTGTACAGTTGAATGGGTCCTTAACAATTACATGTTCACCTCGCTTTCTACACTGTTCATTCTTTCCCATCTTCCGACCCCCACCAGCAGCTTACCTGCCAAAGGTGGCTAAGACCTGTCCTGAATGTCTCCCGGGAACAAAACTGCCATTTTTGCATTTACTATACTAAAAGCTAGTACTGTATTTCAATAATTTAGAAAATTTTATGATTATTAACAATTCATAGTAATTGAACGATCATTTAAAATTTTAATGTTTTAGAATAGAATAGAATAGAATCATTTTACTTTTAAATTTATTTCAAATTGATCTGAAATATTTCAAGCATTCAACAGAAGTAGGGAAAACAGTATAATAAAGAGCTTCAACAATTATCCATATTTTGCTAATCTTGTTTTATTTATCTCCTGTTTTTTGGAGGAGGAGGCTGGAGTACTTGAAAATAAGTCCTAGACATACTTTCACCCCAAATCTTTCATTATGTATCTCTAATAGATAAGAACTGAAGAAAGAGCATAACCACAATGTCATTATCACACCTATTATATCTATATCTATCACATATCTATCCATAATATCTGTATATATCACATCTATATCACATTAATAATCTCTTAACATTTACATCAAGTCCACATTTTATTTCCCTGTCTCAACAATCTCTTAACGATTGACTTATTCAAATCAGAACCACATAAGATCTAAACACTGCATTTGGTTCAATAGGTATTTTAAAAGCCATTATTTAAAAGCCATGCATTTCGTTTGATCTTCACTCTAACCCCACAAAAAATGTACATTCCTGGTTCACAAGCGGGCAAACTGGGGCTCAGAGAGCTGAAGAAACCTCTTCAAGATCTCATTGCTGGCAGAGCCACAGCCAAAATTTGAATTGAGGTCTGACAAAGTCCAAAGACTCCATTCTACGCCTTTCCCTTCAGGCTACCAGAATTTTTCCCGTGTTGTGGGAGCAAGAGGGCTACTGGTTAGGAGAGAGGGTTTGGGCTCAGGTTGGTTTGCAAATTGGAGCAACTTATGTAATCTGATCCTCCACCTCTGTCTGCATCTGTAAAGTAAGGATAATGATGGTTTGGGACCAATTAAATAGGATTAGGCATGTCGAGTACTTAGCACAGTGCTGGGCACATAGAAAGCACTCAATAAACCTTAGTGATTATTATTGGTGTAGAGGAGGAGAAAGAACCTGCAAAGTGTTTGCTTTTATTGGTAGGTCAGGAAATGGTGGTTCATCACTAGTAATACAACCTGAAGGGAGTGGTTAGGGTGGGAAGTGGGGGAGCGATTCTGCCTGGATTTGGGAAGGGAGCCCTGGACCTGAAGATGCAAATAGGCATCCAAGGAGTTCTCTGAAGGCCTCAGCTGGAAAAGTTAAACGTGTTTTCTGAAGACTAACCTTGGTTGCCTCCACAGAGGGAAACTCTGTGGGTGTCAGACAGGGTGGGAGGGAGACTTCTCAATGTTTATTTGAGTCTGGAGCCATGTGAATGCATTAAAAAAAAAAAACACCTTATCAAGGGGTATTGAGAATGGAAAGACTAGAATCTAATGATAAGAAAAATAATCCCCTTACATTTTTCGCAACTTTAGGAGGGTCTAGGTCATACAAGGTGGGTTTTGCAGCAGTATTAGGAGTATTTCAGCCTGACTCTGATTTTTTTTTAAGATTTATTTATTTATTTGAGAGAGAGAGAGAGAGAGTGCACGAGATAGAGAGAGAACACAAGCAGGGGGAAGGGCAGAGGGAGAAACACTCCCTGCTACAGGGAGATGACCCAGACCAGGCCTCCATCAATCGCAGGAGGGATCATGACCTGAGCTGAAGGCAGACCCTCAACCAACTGAGCCACCCAGGTGCCCCAAGCCTGACTCTAATTTCAAAGCTCCAAGGTGATATTTTATTTTATTTTTCAAGGTGATAATTTAATCTCAGGTGTCCTCCCTCTGACACTCATTCTAAGGGTCCAGAACCACAGCTCACAGAATGAGGGTTATCCACCCCGTGGACTGTCTCCAAACACATGCACTGTTGAAGGTTGAATTTATTGGCTAAATAACATCTTTGTGTATTGTCTGTGCATTTATCAGGGCTTGCGAGTTCTTTGGGCCTTAGATCACTTTGGATGGTTAAGTCAGTGTAGTCTCTGGGGATCTGATTTTCTAGGGTCCTTGGGAAGGGATGAGGCACCTAACTCTCTCTCACAAATAATCGAGAATCTATCTAGACACTTTTCTAAGGCCTTTACATATATTAACTCATTTAAACCTCACAACACTACACTGTAGAACCATGATTCCAATTTTATAGGCACAGCAACTGAATGAAGTGAAGAAAGTAACTCCTTCAAGGTCAGAGCCTGTTGGACTATTAGGCAATACTACCTCTGTGTTGGTAGTGGCCCAAGCACGCAGGGGTTCTTTGAAGGTGACTCAAGCCTGATCGACTGTGTAGCAGCGATGTCTCGGGTCCCAAATCCTTCCTTTTCTGCATCTTCTGGTTTAGGAGCAGGAAAGACCAGAGTGTGAATTTCTGCTTTGACCCTGGGCCATTTACTTACTCTGTCTTTGCTTCAGGTTCCTTATCTGTCTGCCCCAGGGAGGAGTTTCAGATGGAAAGACCTCTCCTTGCCTTCCGTGTACGAGTGTGTGCTGGGGGTGGGACGTGGAAGTGCTGCTTCTTCCCAGGCTGTAGAGGTGACTGGGTGTTTGGAGGTTCCTTCCTAGCTAACTCCGTCCAAAGAGGTGAGGCTGTGATGGCGCTCAAGCTTAGCTATTCTTCCCCCGCTAGGAAAAGGGCTGTTACTGGGGCCAGCTCCGGCGGCAGCTGGGCTGGAGGAAGAGGGAGGGGTGTCTTAGGGAGGGTCTTTCTCTCCCGAGGGTGTTAGAGATGAGATTGTATGCTTAGGAAGGCTTCCAGGAGGTAGCGACGGTTGAGTCCAATCCTAAACGTCTAGCGGGAGTTAGTAATACGAGGTGGAGGCGTGAGGGTTAGAGATCGCCCCTCCGACCCCCGCCCCATGCAGAACAAAGAAGCAGCACCGGCTTACAGTATGGAAGGGGAGGAGCTGGGAGAGTGGGGAGGTCCACAGAGGCGAAATCACGAGGAGGTTCAGTGCTTGCCTTTATTCTAAGAGCAACTGGGAGGGTTTTGAGGACTGTGGGTTAAGAGTTTTAAGAGACTCCTCTGGCCGCTAGGGAAGAACGGGTGGGAGCTATCAGAGAAAGCAGATTAAAAGAGACTGAGGACCGAAGAAAGGGGGGGGGCGCGGTTGCGAGCATCTGAAGCCTTTCTCAGTCCCCGCGACACTGCGCTGTCCCTCTGCTTTCTTTGCTTAAAGGGCTGGGCACTGGCCACTCATTGAGCGAAATAGCCCAGAGTCCCCTCTTCTTTCGGGGGACTCTCTGGCCCAGGCGTCCCAGAATTGGTAGGGTCAGGCGGGAGAACTTACCACTGCTGAAGAACCGTTACCCCTCAAAATACACACAAACCTCGGCCGCTTTTGGCAGCAGCCTCCTCCGCCCATGACCTCATGCTTTAAGCTCCCATATAGCCTTCCCCCGCCCTGTCCCCACCCAGCGCCCGAGTGGGGGTGGGGTGGGGGACAGCGGTGAAGGTCTGGCAGGGGGGCACCTCATTTATCCTGCGCGAGATTTGGGGGAAGGGACGCAACGATTTCCCACACTGGAAAAAAAAAAAAGAGCAAGGCTTAACTTTCCCTTGAGCAAAAACTACTCGCTGTGTTGTGGGCCCTTCCTGAGACCGACGCCTCGGACCCCACTTGAGGGGGGTCTGTCTAGCCGGGCCACCTTTGGTTTCCCATTCTCTCTGGCCGGGAGAGAAGCCTGGAAACGCTGGGGTCCGACGGGCGCTGGCGCCTTCGCGGGGCCCCGGGGGCCCGTCCTGCCCTCGCCCCCCTGGCGCCGCGGAGGTTTGAACCCTCGGCTCGCCTTTCAGCCCGCGCCCTGCCCCCTGCTCGCAGCTGCTCTCGGTTTGGGTGCAGCGGTTTCCCCCGCAGAGGAGGAGGAGGAGACAGCGCGAGGAGCGACTCCGGGCTCGGGTTTCCGCACCAATGCCGAGCAGCCCCGGGCGGCCCCCGGCGGCCGTCCCTCCTCCCCGGCACCACGTTCCACAGTCATGGCGCGCGAGGAGGGGCGAGCGCGCGCCGCCGCCGCACCCGCGCCCCCTCCCCTCCCCTCCCCTCCCCTCTCGGCCCCGGCTCCTCTCCTAGGCAACCTCCCTCCCCTGCCTGCAGCGCCGCGGAGATGGAGACCCCTCCCCAGAGAGCTGCGTTTCCAGCGCCGGCTGCAGCACCCCCTCCCCGCCCCCATCGGGGCGGAGGGATGGAGCCGCGCGCTTCGCGAACCTCCAGCTCCTTCTCGGGAGCCTCAGCTCCTCTGCCTGCCCCGCCGAGCCCGAGTGTAGTGGGGGTAGGCACAGGCCGTCTCTCCGCACTCCAGTTAGACCCCGGCGTCTTTTCCACCCCTTAAAAAAATAAATACCCCCCCCCCCCAGTCGTTCAATTGCGAAGCGCGTTACAATAACCGGGACGGCTACGCAGGAAGCAATCCTGCACTGGTCCGGGTCTAAGGCGGCAGCTTCCCGGCCACGCCGCCTTCTCCCGGGCCTCGATTTTCCGGTCACGCCGGAGAATCCGCCACACCCCGGGGCTGACAGGTCCCGCGCGGGGTCGCAACCCGGTCCGCGTCCCCCGCCCCATCCTCGTCCAGAGTCTCGCCAGCCTACAAAAGGTGCAACCTCACGCACATGCAGAGCACACAAATAAGATCGGCAGTGCATCGCCGGGGAGGTTGCGAACAATGAGCTAGGCTGCCCGCGCCAGCCCAAGCGCGGCGCCCGGGGGGACAGGGGGCGCGGGTGGGGGCCGCGGCGGAGGACCCGCCGGCCGCGGCGCTGGACACCTTACTTCCTGCTTCCCCGCCCGCCGCCAGACCCAGCTCTGCGGAGGGATATCTCTCCCCTCCTCTGTCCCTCTCTCCCTTCCCCCGCCCTCCCCTTTTTTGCTTCTGCTCCCCCCCCCCACCCCGCCTTTCTCCTTTTGCAAGAAAATAATTTGACAGTCGATTTGCTGACAGGGGAGGAATTTGCATCCTGGATTAAAAAAAAAAAAAAAGGCCGAGAGGAGCTTGGGAACGGTTGCTAGGGGTGGGTAATGGGTGAAAAAAGGGGGGCACCGGGGAGCGGATAAGGAGGGTTAAGGGAGGGGGCGAGGGTGGGGAGCAATGCAAAAGGTAAGGCCAGGTTACAGCGGCTCGGCCCCGAGTGGGCTGCGGCCGGGGGAGGGGCGAGAGATACATATGTATTTCTGTCTCCCTAGCACACCCCCTTCCCTCTAAGCGATGGCTGAGAGGCGGTGCATGCAGATGGGGAGTAAGTTTCCTGAAGGGGAGGGTGGATGCACGCGCGCGGCCCCGCGCTGCAAATTTCCACCGGGGAGGGAGAGTGGCTGGATGCGGAGAGTTTGGAGTTGCTTGCCGCGGAGGGCAGGAAGGGGAGCAGGGCCGGGAAAGGGGGCTGGCGGGCGCTATATCTGGGAGTAAGTTTCCAGGATCGGGAGAGCCTGCACGCTTGCACGCTAGTAAGTTTCTGGTTGGGGAGGGCGCGTGGGGAGGAGGAGAGGGAGGGGTGCATGTATATAGAAGGGGGGAGGGGGGAGCAGATTTCCTGCGGGGAGGCTGAATGCATATGGAGAGTAGATTTCCTGAAGGGAGGGTGGAGGCGTAGACGGACCGAGTAAGTTTCTTGCTGGGGTGGTGGCGGAGGTGGTGGGTTGGTGCTTTGGAAACCCGGAGCTTCCTCCCCGGGGTGGGGGCGCATGCTGTTGGGGGTGGGGTGGGGGTGGCGCAGGGCCCTGTTCCCTGCTGGGGAAGGGGCTTGCATCTGGGGAGTATGTTTCCTGGCGGAGCGATATTTGTTTACAGGCTGAGGGCAGTACTGTAAGTGAGTAGCGCTTCGTGAAGGCGGCTCTGACATAAATTAATATTGAAATTACTCCATCAGCTCTGCTCGCCCCCCATCTCACCCCCCAAGCGGAGTCTGGTCTTGTCGGATTGTCCATGCACTTGTTGCAGAAACAGCCAAGGTAGGCAAGAAGCTTATTAAGTTTCATTTAAAAAAAATTAGTTGGGGGATGCTCCGTGAGAAGACGGGGGAGGGGAAGGGAAAAGCCTCCCCCCCCCACTTCTTTACTTTCAGTATGTTAGCAGGGCCTTCTTTCTGCTTCCCTTCTTCCTTCGTCCCTTTGCGGGCTGTCCAGCATCCCAGCAGAGGGGGGAGGGCCGCGGTGGGCGCTATAATTGGCAGCCCCGGCTTAAAGGGTGGTGGTGGTGGGGCTTGCAGTTGAAGCTTGTGATGTTATAAAGCCTTCATTCTTCCAGCCAAGAAACCGCAGGACCCTAGGGATGTGCCTTTGGGGGTTTTTGACGTGATGCATATATGTATGGATATGCGCCTATAGGCTCTTTGGGGGCTGGGTATTCCCCTAAGTTACAGTGGCCACCCAGATAAGAGAAATGTGTAAGGGGGTAGGCCTGCCCCTTCACTCCCTAACTTCGGTTTAGGAGACTGGGAAGTTACTGCTGGTGGGCTGAAGAAATAGACGTTTAAGAATAACACAGTACCACCCATTCACTGGCGGAGGCCAGAGCACCTGGCTGGCAGCCTCTGGCCAGCACTGGGCTGGAGCATGTGCGCCTGCCATCCTTAGGTTAAAGAAAATGACTTCGGGTTCCTCCGAGTGCCTTCCGCTGGTCTGTTAGAGCCAGCTTTGTGCAAACTCTTCCCCAAGAGGAGACATGGCTTTGGCAAATGAAGTGTTGAAACGCGGGGCTCACAGCGTGGCCTGGGCTGTCTGGTGAAGTCCGTGGAGGTGATGCTTGGGAATGACGAAGCCAGGGATGACAGAAGAGTTCTTTAAAAAAATGCCTTCCCAAAGCCGCTGGGTTCACTTTTTAGCAGGCCGTGGAGGAGAGCTTGAAGAGAGGAGTTTTAAGTTGTCCCAGTTGGTACCAACCTTCGGCATCATTTACCGTTTCAAGAAAGCAATCTGGTGATGGAAAATGTGGTTTTGATGCCCACCGTAAGAGTAACAAGGACTCCAAGCTTAACCAGCAGTCTCTGCTTCTCCTGGCCTCTCTTTTCCTGGTCTTCAGCCTGCTGGTTCCTGCAGATGAGTTGTAGGTTTTGGCTATCAGGGACCTTGAAGATGCTGGGAGTTTTAACTTCGCCAGGATAATTTTAGTTCCAGAGACTCAAACCCAGAAGTGTTTCTTAGGGTCAGGTAGTAAACCCTACGTGTGTGGTTAACTAAAGTTGGTTAAGCTTTGTGCAATTCTGTGGACAGGCTCAATTCTAGTAGGGGAAAAAGTGGGTTTTAAAAAAAGATCTCTCTACATGTTACTGATGGACGGTGCTTTTCTTCTTTCCTTCCTGTCATCAGATTTCCAGATTGAGAATTTGATTTTTGGCCGCTTGAGAGTTGAGTTCATTGGGAATTAAATATTATTGCTGCTTATCAGATATTCCTAACTAGGCATTAGTTAAACAAATTCACTATTATTTTTCCCTGCTGAGAATCTTAGTCTGGATGGTATATATGCTGGGAGGGTAAACAAAATCTTTATGTATGTTTATCCCAGGGTAGCAGAATTATTTACGTGCCTACCCTCGAAGCCAAGAGCAATCTTTCAGGGTTTTTTTTCTTATATTTATGAGATTTATTTTATTGTCTTGCTTTGGCCATTAATCAAGTCACAGTAGCTTTTTTTTCTCTTTTGCTGAGAATGTTCTTGTGGTAATAAAGGTTTGAAGGCCCATGAATCATAATTCATTCTTTCTAAAATATTGTGGTGATTGTCAGGATTTGATTTATAAGAATTGATACCAGGAGCGACACACCTCTCAGGGCCCCGCCCTTTTAGGCATGTCCATTTTCGCCAAAGGATTGTTGAGAAGCCAGCTTGACATCTCAAAAAAAAAGAGCATTTCCCTTCTGCTTTATGGGCATTGAGTATATTAATTCTGCAGGTTCCATAGTGAACATGGGTCTTTTCACAGCTTGGTAAGCTGGCTTCCACATAGCAGGCATGTGTTAATATCACATAGCATTTATGTGAGCCTGTTGTGAAAACAGTTGTTCTATGAACTGTGTGAAAAGTATTCAGTTATGCCTCCTTTAACTGGCTTGGGCCTGTGGTTTTTGGTGAAGTAGGAGCTTTCATAGTAAAAGAGGGGACTGCTGCTTATATAATAAAATGTGTGGTCACAAAAACAAAGCTTAATCAGAATATTCTTTTCCTCCTTTGATAGTTCGGTCGGTCATAATAATCAAAAGCATTGATTTTTTTTTTTGAAAGTTTAAGGGTTCTCCATCAAGTTGATTAGTCAGAAAGTGTTACCCTTGTCTTACATTGGAGAGTTGGCTCAGTTCACAGTATTTGTAAAGTGACAAAAAACTTTGAAGGTGATTAATTCTCAAAGCAGGGAGTAAATATCACTGAGGAGAAAAGTTGGGAAGGTACCAGTTTCTAGCCATTTCTGGGTTTTGGATTTTTTTATCTTAAAAATGCATATTTGATGCATGAGTTTCTCCCATCTTTGAAATTCTGTGTCTTGGGTCTTGTGGAGAGAGGTCTCAAGAGGTCCTCCTGGGCCAACGGCCAAATTGCTTCATGTACTAGGACGAGTTGATTAACTTCTGTTTTTGTCTTCTCATGGAGAGAGTGGATTTGTACCTTGGCATTCCAAAAAGGACTCTTGAGTTGCCTGGTAATCTTGACTGTCGAATACAAGGAAATACTTAATGAAAGTCTCCCACCGTCTTGGAAAAAAAAAAAGTGGACGGTTGTTTCCCAATTATATGTGCTAATAGAGCATGGGAGCACATAACCCCAGGAACCCAAAATAATTTCCCAAAATAATCCAAAATAATCTTGGAAGTTTCCTGTCCAGCCAGCTGGCTTACCTGTCTAATTATGCTTGGTCAAGTCTAAGGTTAATTGAGCTGTTATTCCCAGGCCACAGGAGGAGGTAGTCTTGGGTGAGGAGTGGGACACCAGCAAGTCAAGTGTGGCTCTACCCACTTTCTGTGGAGCATTCACGTACGGGTGGGTAATTGGGATTTGGTCGTATGTTTGTGATAAGAGTTCGTGATAACGATGCCGTATTCCTGTCATTTCCGCGATATTCTGTATTTCACCGTAGGCATCTTTTTGGGGGGAAGCTCTTGATGTGTTTATTGACTTTGAACATTGACATGAGAAGTGAGGAGCCAGACAAGTGGCTCAGACCCCAGGCAGTGCGTGGATGTTGGTTATTCTGCTCTAAAAGCGGTTGAATTCAGCTCATTTTATTTATGACCTCATAAAACGGTGTGATTTAGGGAGAAGGGAGGATTAGAATCAGCTGGGATCTTGTGGATTAATAATATTTCTGAATTTGCATGTTGGAGGGGAACCAAAGAAATAAAGGGGAAAGTAAAACATAGTTGATTTCTTTTGTGGGGAGAAGGAGACAGGAGTAGCTGGCATCCGGTTATTGGCACTTGTCACCAAGGGTACAGTGGCATTTTAAGGAATAATACAGTCCTGGTAACAAGTTTGATCCCACAGCTTCCTACTAAATTTTTTCTTCTGGGTTAAAGGAAACGCACAACAAAAAGACGATCTGATATTTTCTAAGAATTTTTAAGTACACATGGTATCTGCTTATAAGGTCTTCTGGTTAATTTGGGTTTATTGAGCAAGAGAATGGTTTTTGTGTTTTCCACGTCGAAGATGACATGCTGGAGACCGGTGGGATATGCTGAGTTATCGGGCTGTTGGTGCAACAACACTAAACATTTGTTTGTTTGTTTGTTAGAGAGGAAGGGGGGAAGAGAACCCATGTGCCTCAATGGCAGTGATAACTCTGGGCTCCTAGAAGGTAACAATTATTTTTAGGCCGTAATTGGATCTACTTAATTCCTTGATATGTTCAGCAGCTACTTTACTGAGCACCTACTATTCTAGGCACTGGCTTAAGGCTGGGAATATGAAGATAATTAAAGTAGACGTATTTTACTCCCTCTCCCCTTCCCCCCACCCCAGCCTCTAGCTTACCATCCAGAGGGGTGGCAGACACGTACAGAAATATATATTGCAAAATGCGATAAATGATGAAACCACAGGGAACAGTGACCTGGCCTTACGCAGCTAAAGTAGCCTAAAAAGGTGCTCAGAGGTTTGGCAGAGGAGCGCCAGGAGGAGAGCCTGCGTGGAAGGACTTTGGTTTCTGGGGAGGTCCAGGAAGAGGCACAGGCAGACAAGGGGGTGGGGGTCGGAGAGAGGGCAGCATGAGGTGAATATACAGGACTCTGGAGTCCTCTGAAAAGGTTGGGTTTCATTTGAAGCGCAGCGGGAAACCACTGAAAGTTTCCATTGGGAAGTGACACTCCCAACTCCTGATAAAGGGGCTTGCAGTAGCGGAGAGGGGCAGGGGTGAGGAGGTAGGAGGGAGTGGAGGAAGCAGGCACGTGTGAGATGCTCTTTGGAGGTAGAAGGGGCAGGGTTGCTGTTGAGTTTGATGGCGGCTGGGGAGAAAGAGTCTCGGAGGGTTCTGAGGGTTCTGGCTGGAGCAGTTGGGTACATGGCTGGTGCTGTGCCTAGATGGAGAAGATTGGGAGAAAGAGGGGAACGGAATCAAACTCTTTTTGTTTGGGTGCTGCTAAGTTTGAAGTGCTTGTTAGACTCAAGGTGGAGATGTCAGGAAGGCAGTCTGACAGCGGTGGCCAGCACCAGAGGAGTGGCCGGGCTAGAGATAAAAATGTGGGAGCCATCAGCTGGGGGGGGGGATGGTATTTAAATCTAGGAGACTAGAGGAGATGCCCTAAGGAGAGACTGTGTGTGTGTGTGTGTGTGTGTGTGTGTGTTGATGTGTTGGGGGGGGGTGGTGGTGGTTAAATGTTTCATGAGGTTCATAAGGCCAGAAAAGTCACCACTGGATTATTTGGCAAAATGGAAGCCACTGGGGACTTTCCAAAGAACAGCTTCCCTGGAATGCAATGGATGGGGTGGGGGTAAGATTGGAGGGGCTGGTGGGGGAGGGGGACTGGGAGGTGAGGAACTGGCCATAGCCCAGTGGGCAACTTTTTGGCAAAGTTTGATTGTGCAAGAGGGGGCAGAGATAAGGAGCAGGAGCAGGAAGGACCTGTGCATAATGGAAGGGTGTTTTGGGTGCTGATATTGCCTTGGTGTGCGGATGGGAAAGATGCTGGAGAGGGAGGGCTTGAGGAGAGCAATGGGTGGGGTAGAGTCAGCTGACTAAAGCCCTTGAGAAGATTTCAGGGAGATGTGGCCTTTTCTGGGGGTGGGGGTGGGGGGGGACAGCCTTCCTGCCTGGGCAGAGGGAAAACCTGAGAAGACAGGTGCGGATGAGCAGAAGGTGGGGAAAGTGCTCCAGGCTGAGGCTGTACGGTCCTCGGTCCTCGGGGAAAGGGTTCGGGCTCAGGACCTGCCACCAGCCCAGAGGCTTTCAAGGGTTAAGACTGCATCAGAAAATTGTACTGCATTTTCCTCAACATTCGACTGCATTACTGAGCAGTACAGAGGCAAGAGCAGATTCTTCTACTTGAGGAAGAGTCTTCAGTTAAAGTAATTTGGGCCTCACGCTAGATTTATTTGAAAACTATCATTGGAAAAAAAAAATCTGTGATTTTCAGCCCCGTTCAAAACTTGGTGGGCACCGTGTCATAGGTTTGGAGCAAGAGACTCCAAAAAAGGACAAAAAAAAAAAAAAAAAAAAGAGGCCTCTCCTTCAGGCAGCCTTTCATGGGGACTCGCCACAGACTGCCAGCCTGGGTGGCCCCTGGCCGCGGGGTCTGCAGGGGAGTGGGCGGGTGAGGAGGGCGGCTGGCGGTCTGGCTTGGGGTCCGGCGCCCTCCTGGTCGCCTGGCTCTGGCCGGGGGCCTCCCAGCCTGTCTCCGCATCTGTAAAGGGAGGGCGATACCATCTGCCGCCTCTCCTCCTCACTTGTGAGGATGCCATCAGATAATGTACGGAAAGTGCTATGTAAACTGTAAGAGGCATCGCGGGCCGACGGCAGCGAGGTGAATTGATCTTTAGCCAGATCTCCTTTTCAGATATAAAACCTGACAACCACCGAAATGCTTCCCTTAACTTCCCAGAGCCTCTACCCAAACCTCTGTGCACCAAGCCCTCTCTCACTCTCGTTCCCGCCTCCTAGCCACTTTCTCGTTGGGGGTTCCGGGTCCTCTGGGATCTTTGTAGCGAAAGTGCTACAGGAAGGCTGGCACCCGAGCTCTGGCGGTGACATGCTAGGCAGTCTAGGTTCAGACTCTGATCCCGGATTGAAACTTGGAGACCTGCCCAGCCGAGGCGACAGGCACTTGGCTTGTGCACTGGGTGCAGGGGAGCCTTGAACCTCCGCAGGAAACCGGGCTGGGGTCCGAGGGTCCTCGCTGGTCGTCATTTGCATTCAGCTTTTGTTTTGCAAATGAAGCCTGTTCTGTAAAGCGGAGTCTACCTAAAAAAGAAAAAAAAAAGAAAAAGAAAAAGAAAAGAAAACAGCCCTAGGCCCTTTCTCGTACTGTTGTGCTGGAAAAGTCCTTTCCAGTTTTAAGAAATACCTTGTGCTTTTCACTCATCAGACTGCTCGCCTCTGAGCCAGAGGGGGAGGCTTTATTTGTTTATTTCTGAATTAATTTTTATGATGGGAAAACTTGAAAACGCAACAAAAGCAGACAGGCCAGTGTCATGAGCTCCCTTGTGCCTGTCACCTGGATGCAGCTGTTCCTGAGATTTCGCTCACCTGTGCCTAATGGGACTCCTTGTAGTTGTATAATACGCACAAGTCGTCAGTTTTGAGAGATCAGTGGAACTGATAACAGTTTAGTTTCGTAAAGGGGGAAATAATCAACGAAAAATCAGAGAGAGAGGAAATGGATGCCATCATTGAAATAACCCGTGTTTACCTACTTTGTTGCTGGTCCAAAGCCTCTTTGGCATGTCTTACTTTATCTGACGACAGAAGCAACGACCACAGGAGGTTGGTATCCTCATTTGACAGCCGGAGAAAGTGAGGCTCAAGAAGTAGAGTGGGAAAAAAAAAAAAAAAAACCAAATTAAGTGATTAACCCAGAGTCCCATGTCCAGCCAGCATCCTGGCTTAATGCCAGAATTTGAATCGTCTCCAAATGTTGTGCACCCTCAAATAGATAGACAGGCAGTATTAAGTGAGAATATGGTACTGAATAGATGCAGAGATCATGGAAAGCAAGACGATCATCTGGGAACTTTGGGCTTCTAACTCCCAGTGACCTTAGTTGGAAAGACTCAGATGATTTAAGCATGTTTTGGGCATTACATTTTTAAAAAACTTGAATCGTCTGGCTCATTCTGGAGCACACAGCTTGAAGGCTGCGTCATAATTAAAGCCAAAAGTTGACTTTAACAAATTGCATGGCTGTTCTCCATCAGCCTCCTACCCTTAGCCCTGTCCTTTTTGTGGGGCTCCTAAGTGGAGGAACCTGGACGAGCCGTGGTCGTTTCTAGACAGCCTGGCCTTTAGTTTCTGGGCTCTGGCTTCGGCCACACTGGGCCTTGAGTAGTTTGCTACCTCGGAAAGCTTCCTGAGGGCCCCTGGGAGTGGTGGCCGGAGTCTTTGTCATAACAGGGACTGCTCTGAGGGCCTCTCCCCCTGTCTTGGGAAACCACCTCCAATCTAACTTCTTTGAAAGATGTTTTAAAAAGGAAAAGGAAAAAAAAAAAGTTGGAGTTGATGCCCAAGGCATTTGACTAGGGAGTGTCATTCGAGTTCCCTCTGATGTCATCACAATGGGAGATACCAAACTCCCTTAAAATTCAACTCAAGGATACCAGTAATGAGGCTGATTCTCAAGTACTGGGGCTCGTTCACTTTTCGTTCTTAATTGGGTGAACACATACGAGCTGAGGGGGTCTTATAGGGAGCCACAGTAGGTAAGGACATTTAGAGGCCTCTCTTCTTTTGAAGAGTCTGAGCTGCTTGAGAAACCAGTATGGAATTCAAACAATTTCAGCGTGCATACACTCATTCATTCCTTCACTCTCTCTGGAGGGCCCCCGTGTGCCCCCGTGTGCCTGGTCCCTGGCCAGGACTGTGGACTGGGCTGGGCTCTTAGGATGCTGTCGTCATACTTACCCCCAGGTGTGTCTTTCACCCCTTCTGTGCAGTCC
>CM052802.1:100618802-100661607 GCA_028533885.1 Nasua narica
ACATTTTGTTAAATCAGTTATTCGAGGCCTTATCTATATTTCTGTCTGTGCTGGCTTAGTCAAAATAGGAAAGAGAGTGAATATTAGATTTCTTTCCCCGCCCCCCTTCCCCCCTCCCCTTGGAGCAAACTCTGCATAAGATTTCTGATGGGGCGGGGCTGATGTGTCCTTGAACGAGTAAATGCTGCGTGCAGAAAAAATGTGGAGGGCTTTGACTTGTAGCGAATGCTGTTTTTCAGCAGCTGTGATTTTTCCATTTTTCTTTTTCTTTCTGTTTTGATTAGTGGAACTCATTGTGCTCGAGGGTTGGGATTGCGTTGGGGGAGGGCGCGGAGGGAACAACATTTACTGGGCGAGCTGGAGTTGGGGAGGAGGAAGGAGAGAAGGGATTTATTGAAAATATATGTCTACTTCTGCTATGATAAAGCGGCAGGCATGTAAAAATGCAACGGGGAAATCATTATTGTGGTAAAATGTAGGCAGAGCTCCGTTTTCTCATTAACAGAGCTTAGCTCGTGTGGAGGAGGGGGCGGCTGGGCTGCTTTGAGAGTTGGGGTATTCAATAATAGCAGACACTTAGGGGATTGTCTCCATTCCCCCCTGCTCACCCCCTTCGGCTGCCTTCTCCTTTCTTTCTCCGATCAGTTTGTAACCTTTTTAAAGCTGCTTGTCGGATTTCATGGTCTCCATTGTCACTCCGTGCCACCCCAAAATGCTGTGAGGACTGTTTAATTTTTAAAGTTGGAGGGAATTAAAATAAATTTTCTCTCGGGAACTCAAGGAGAATTTTGGCAACACACTGTGAGTCAGAGATTGGATTGTATCCCTTGCATCCTGGAGAGCACCAAGAAGAGCCTTATTTAGGGGCTCAGGAATTTGCATATGCTGTGGGGTATCCAAATGAGGGTTTCAGATGGCTTTAGGGGTAGTTGCTACTGTTGACAGAGAGCTTGGTGTGTGTCCCTGGCCCTGTGCAGGCATGCTAGTCACTTCAACCTTCCAACATTTGTAGGAGGCAGATGGGGTGCCCACTTTACATTTGGGGAAACTGAGGCTCCCCCTCAGCCCGCCAGGCTATGGTGACTGTCAGTGCCGACAACTTGCTCTGCAAGTATTTTTGAGTGCTTCCCCTGTGCCCAGATTGTACCAGTGGCTGGAAATACCAGGACCAGTCGGAGGAGGCGCTCAGGGTCTGGTAGGGACAGTCAGGAGAACATAGAAGGCCAGCCCACTGTGAGGTCTGCCCAGAAAAAGATCACATTGCAGAAGCAGTCAGTGGGAGAGGCTGTGTGGAGCAGCTGGGGAAGTCTTCAGAGAGGGGGTACATGGGTGGAGCTGTGTGGGTTTAGTGGGGGCTTGCCAGGTAGGCAGGGGTGAGGGACTAGCAGATAGCAGGGCGAGTATAGGAAGCTCCATAGAATCTGGCCGGACCGAAGCATCACTTCAAAGCTTACCCATCTGGGGCGCCTGGGTGGCTCGGTTGGTTGAGCGTCTCTTGATTTCAGATCAGGTCCCGATCTTAGGGTCATGAGATTGAGCCCTGTGTTGGGCTCAGCGCAGAGCCTACTTCAGATTCTTTGCTTCTCCCTTTGCTCCCCTTCCAGTCCCTGCCTCAAGCGCTCTCTCTGTCTAGGAAAAAAAAGCTTACCCATCTAATGTTATCCTCTATCATGTTCAGTTTAATGCTCTAGGACTGTGCCACCCAATATGGCAGCCATTAGCCATGCATGGCCATTTAAGTTTAAGTTAATTAAAAATTAAATAAGATAAAAAATTCCGTTCCCCCCGTGGCACTAGCTCCACATCAAGTGCTCATTAGCCACATGGCTGGTGGCTGCCATATTAGAGAGCATGCCTATAGAACATTTCCATTAGAGCGGAAAGTTGTGTAAGGTAGCACTGCTCATGAACTTTGCCCTGAGGCTTCTTCTGCAAGGAATGTTTTTCTTCTTTGTCCCTTACCTGGCTCATTCCTACTTCCTCCAGAGGCCTTCCCTGTGCACCCCAGGCCGGGTCGCCATCCCACTGTTCATCTGGATTACAGTGATCCCTTTCTGTGTCTCTGTGCCCACGAGGACTTTCAGCTTCTAAAGGGCATGAGCTAGGTCATGTTCATTTTTGTGCCATGTCTTGTGTATCATTGTGTCCCCAGCCCCCAGCCAGGGCCCAGCACATACGAAGTTCCCAGTGATAGTTGCAGGTGATGAGGCTGGAGAGGTGAGAAAGCATTGGGCTGGGAGGACCTGATACCATGATAGGAACCTTAGCCTTGACCTTGTAGGCCGTAGGGGAGTCACGGCAGGGATTGGAGTGAGGAGAGGTGGGTGGGAATGTGGACAAGTCAGATTTCTGTATTATAAAGGCCACTCAGAGGGATGAAGGACAGGCTGGAGGGGCTGAGCTCGTAGGCTGAGAGATCAGTTAGGAAAGGATTTGGAGGACAGGAGCAGGAAGGGAAGGGTCTACACTCTTCAGTTGTGCTAGTGAATGTGCAGGAGTAGCATCACACCATCTTGCTGAGTTAGGGTTTCCTACCAGTTCTGTCTCCATTTTGGATTCTCTCATTGGTTTCTAAGGAAAACTGCAGAAAGCATTCCCTTTCACTTCTTCTGGGTACCCTCAACCTCTTTCTTCTTGGGGGCCCCCAGCCTTGTTCTCTACTTTTGTAGATGGGCTTCCCTCCTCTCACCCCATCCCCCACCTTGCCAAGTGCTCGCCTGTTCGTTTCTCTTCAGGGTACCCTCTACTCTGTAGGGTTCCATGTCTGAACCCTTGTAGCAAATCCGAAGCTCAGAGCACAGAGGCTGGGGTTTTAGCCTTCTGTCTTCTTCAGCCCATGACGGATTCTTCTCTGAGGACACTTCTGGGGGCCTGAGTTTAAGAAGCTTGTAGAGAGTTTTGCAAAGGAGTCTGGGAAGTAACTGAGATTAATCTAGGCTCTTTGAGGTGGTGGGAAGGAACCAGGATGGCAGAATTCGAGAAACATCAGAGGATCATTTTCTTTAGGAAGGTGAGGGAAGGCGCTCTTCTGGACACGGTGCCCTCACACTGTGCATGTTTGGGGATAGGAGGCATTTCAGAATGTGACAGCTACCTCCGAAGTGCAGACACATGCCATCATTTTATATATATGACCTCATTAAAGCCTCACAGCAACTCAGTGGGGAAGGCATTATTATCCTTGTTATACAGGGGAGGCAAGTCGGGGGACAAAGGGATGCACAGGCTTGCTCAAGATCTCGTGATTAGTACATGGCAGAGCAGGGATTCAAACCCGGGAACCTAGACCTGTGTGACTGTAGAAGCGAGTGCTTTCCCCCCTTCC
Source organism: Nasua narica (assembly GCA_028533885.1). NCBI lineage: Eukaryota > Metazoa > Chordata > Mammalia > Carnivora > Procyonidae > Nasua > Nasua narica. The sequence goes on from CM052802.1 coordinate 100,622,128, forward strand.
TCATCCCGCCTCCCACTTAGCCTTACCAGAGAGTGTGGCCTGAGTTCAGGTCAGAATGTGGCCGGGATAATACGGAGGAAGGGGCACCACGCTGACCCTCACGGGGTATTCCTGGATAGCAGTGTAACTCTCCGAGCCTCATTTCCCTTATTCTCAGTACCTTTGCTTTCCCAGTTGAAAAGGCTTATTTTAAGAATCAAAGGAGAGAAAGGATGCACAAGTGCTTTGGCAAATACAAAGCCATATACTTTACCCTTCTGCATAATTGTTTTCTAAAGGAGCGAAGCACTGTGATGGTTGGGTCCCAGGGCCGTATCTGGGTTTTGGGCATTGCGTGTGGTGTGTGTGTGTGTTCCATAGATCTCCCTTGTCTCCTTTGGGAGATTTCGGTTTATTTCCCAAACTTTGCGATCGACATGATTTGGGGGAATGGTTGGCAGCTGGACACACGTTGGATGGAACCTTGACCAGAGCTGGAGTGCTCTGCATGACCTTGGGAAAGTCACTTTACCTTCCTAAAGCTCCCTTTCCTAAGACGGTCACATCTACTTGGAGGGGTCATTGGGAAGATTAATGGCAGAATATGTGTATAAATCACCACTTGTCAGCCAGAGAGTGACTTGGTTCGTGGGTTGAGCACACTCTCAGCCCCTCCCCTTTCCTGGTCAGACTATATGGCTCATATTTACATAATGTTCTTCTACTTTTTTTTTTTTTTATTAGAGAGAGAGAGACTGAGAATGAGAGGGGAGAAGGTCAGAGGGAGAAGCAGACTTCCCGCAGAGCCGGGAGTCTGATATGGGACTCGATCCCGGGACTCCGGGATCATGACCTGAGCCGAAGGCAGTCGCTTAACCAACTGAGCCACCCAGGCGCCCTGTTCTCCTACTTTTAAGACCCGGAGAAGACACGATTCCAAACGCCTCTGGAGCTAAGACTTTTTCACTGAAATTGTGTAAATGATAAGTGAAAGTTCATAGAACTTTTTAGTTTGGACAGGGAGACTACAAATCGTGTGAGGTGATTATAGAGCATTTGGAAAATGTTGGTAGGTTTTTAGGAAGAAAATAGCTGTTGTCTTTAATTCCTTCCTGTTACCTTTTTAATAATTTCCTTCCAGTATTTTTTCTAGGCAGCATAGTGATTAATAGTTTAAGTTCTGGAGTCAGAATGCCTGGCTTTGGATCCAGGATCCTTCATTCCGTGGAAATAATGGGGTTGCATGAGATGAAATGAGAGGATACATGTAAAGTAATTTTCTTAGGATAAATTCCTGGAAAGGAGAATTGCTATGTTAAAGATAATGGGTATTTTTAAGGTTCTCAGGAATATTTCCTAATGGTTCTTCAAAACATTTTTTAAAAATTAATTTTCATTCATAACGACTAGCATGTGAGAATACCGACCTCCCTTCATCCGCTCTAATACTATTTTTTAAAAAATGGTAATTCTCGTGTAGTTTGGGTTACTGTTTCAGCCACAGACTACAGTTCTTTTCTGGGTTTTTTCCTGCTGCAAGGTGGAGTACAAAGGTCTCTTGCACGATAACTACTACTTATTAATTTAGCAGGATCTTTGGATTTCTATCCTAGGAAAACTGTGCAGATGACCTGAATTATTATCCAAAGTGCTACTTTCAGCCGAGTTAGAATTTCTTCATGCTTTATGCAAAGACCTGAGAAGTGCTTTCTTCTCACCACACACAGACTGTGTGAGCATCATTCCCTGTCCAGGGCATGGGGTGTGTCACATAGCCGGTTTCTATTGACAGGTGACCGGGATTCTCCACTCCTATGAATAATTGTTGCTAATAATTATCTGCAGAATTACGGGGTCCCTGTCCAGAGTTTTAGGAATTTGTTCTGTTTGAAACTTTATAAGAAAAGGAAGGCTCCTTTTACCTCCCACAAGTCTAATAGCATCCAAGTGTTGTCTGAAATCCAATATTGAGGAAAAAGTTGTTCTGTTGAAAATACTGAAAAGTAGAAAGGCAACGAAAACCAGTCAGCATTCCATCATCTACATAGAACCTCTGTTTTAAAAAAATGGTGTGTTCCTTTCTAGTGTTTTTTTCCAACATATATATCTTTGCATAGTTGGACGTTTTCTGTGTGTGAGTTTGTTTTTAGAGCTGACCCTAAGTCAATCCTTTAACCATTTCCTGGATGGTTCAGGCTACTTACATACCACACTTAGACTCCTTCTACCTCCTCTATGCCTTTTGTGGTCCTGTGATTTTAATTCTCTCTCTCTCTCTATTAAACCTCAAGGGACATTGTTTTAAAAAGTCAATAATAATTTAGATTGATCTACATATTTACTCTTTTTGGTGTTCTTCATTTCTTTTTGTAGGACCATGCTTGTGTTTTTCTCTCAGATTAATTTCCTTCTTTCTCAAGAAACCCATTTAGTTGTGTGGTGTGTTTGTGTGTGTGTGTGTGTGTGTGTGTGTGTGTGTGTATGAGCCTGCACAGGGGGTATCTGCTGGTGCCCAAATCTCTCAATTTCTGTTTGTCTGAAAATGTCTTTCACCTTTGTATTTGGAGGATATTTCCACTGGGTATAGTAGTCTAGGTTGCCTTTTTTAATCCTTTAAAAATAACATTTCATTGTCTTCTGGCTTCCTTCATTTCTGTTAAAAAGTCATCTGTCAGTTTTATTGTGTTTCTTTTGAAAATATTTTCTTTTCTCTTTAGCTTTTTTTTTTTAAGCAATTTCATTATGATGTGCATAAGTGTGGTTCTCTTTGTATGTATCCCCCCTGGAATTTGGAGAGCTTCTAGAACTCGTGGCTTGATTTTCTTGGTCTCTTTTAGAAAATTTGGGAGGAGTTCTCTTCAAATATTGCTTTTGCCCCCTTATTTCTCTCCTCTTCTTGGTCTTTGCATGTGTTCGACTCTTTCGTGGTATCCTACAGGTCCCTGAAACGTATTTTCATATTTTCTGTGCTTCAATATGAGTATTTTTTCTACTGATCTATTTTCCACTTTATGAGTCATCTCTTTCTTGTTTATTTGTTGTCCAACCTATCTAGTCAATTCTTAATTTGTTTTTATTGTTCGTAGATATCTTATTTCTAAAAAAGATATTTTCTGATTGTTTTTACTGATTGTATTTTTCTCTTGGTTTGGTCCTATTTCCTGATGTGCTTGGTGATTTTTGTTTGAATGCTGGGCATTTCAGATCGAAAAAGTAGAGGCTCAGGATGTTGGATCACTTTTTCTGTTAAGGCTGGTCTACTTTTGATCTGCCCTTCCTTTTAGAGCAGGTGTTTATTAGGGCCCTGCTTCCTCGGTAGACCCTGATATTCACAATTTGTTTTCCTACCTAACTACCAAGATCTCTGCTTAGCTTTTTTTTTTTTTTTTTGGTTTGGATTTCCAGGGCCTAGCTCTGTACACACGTGGTTTTGTTGTCAGCAAATGCCTTGAAGGGAAAATGTTGAACATTGGGCTCACATAGGAGTGGTTCATTTTTTCCTGGGATCTTGGCTCTCAAATCCTGGATGTCTTTATAGCCCTGAACTGCAGCTTTTGTTTCCTTGTCCAGGGAGAAAGCTGCAGCAAGCTGTAACTTGCTGCCTTTTCCCTCAGTGTTTGTTATACAGGTCAGCCAGTGTTCTGGGGAGAAACCTCAGCTACTGATATGTACCTCACCAAGCTTCCCTTTCTTCTAGGGGCATCATCCTTCACGGCCTGACTGCCTTGTTATACTCCCATAGCTTCAAACAGTTATTATTGTTATTATTATTATTCTGTATCCTATCTACCTTTTATACTTGTTCTATATGGGAGGGTTAAGTTAATAGCAGTTGTGTCATGATATTTGAAAGTGAAGTCTAGTTTTTTTATCTTTTATCATTTGACATTTTGAGTATTTTGTATGCCTTTAAAAATTCTTCATTGGGGGGCGCCTGGGTGGCTCAGTTGCTTAAGCGACTGCCTTCGGCTCAGGTCATGATACTGGAGTGCCGGGATCGAGTCCCGCATCGAGCTCCCAGCTCCATGGGGAGTCTGCTTCTCCCTCTGATCTTCTCCCCTCTCATGTTCTCTCTCACTCTCTCTCTCTCAAATAAATAAATAAAATCTTAAAAAAAAAAAATTCTTCATTGGGAGGGGCGCCTGGGTGGCTGGGTGGCTCAGTTGGTGAAGCGGCCGATTCTTGATTTCAGCTCAGGTCAGGATCTCAGGGTCCTGGTATCAGGACTCCATGCTCATTGGGGATCCTGCTTCTGGATTCTCTCCCTCTACCCCTCCCCGCCCTCCCACCCCGTTTGCTCACTCTCTCTCTCTCTCTCTCAAATAAACTAATTAAAAAATTCTTCATTAGGTGATTTTTTAATATCTGCACAAAACCGTTTGCTATGGCTTTTGTAATCTACTCAACCATTTTTCTAATGTTGGATGCTTAGGTCATTTCCCGTAACTTGCTTTTAAAAAAATAATGCTGCAATAAATGTCTTTGTGCCAGAGCATCTTATTTTAAAAGCATGGACTATGAATGATCAGAGTTGAAAATATTAATCAGTAATGATTGTTTCTATGTATATGTCAGGTACAAAAACAAATAGAGAACTTTTCTATCTTAAATGGTTCAGAGAGAAGCATTCCTTTTTCCAAATGTGTTTTTATTTTTTTTTTTAAATATTCATCTAGCGCTGACCATGTGCCAGACATTCTTTTATATGCTTTATAATACCAATTTTAATTCCCCTAAGGGCCCTAGGACACAGGTACTAATAATGATAATGGCTTTAAAGATGAGGACTCTGAGGCACAAGAGGATAGATAGCTTCCCAAGGTCACCCAGGTAACTTCCAAGGTCACTCAGCCTGTCAGTGGCAGAGCTGAGCCATGAGTTCCTGCTCTAGAGCCCATGCTTTTGGCTCCTCCCCTGTACCACCTGGAGCTAATTGTTCTAACTTATCACTTCCTTTCTGCCCATTTTAGCTTATTCCAGAGCTGCCCCAGCCTTTTCTTAATTGACCTTTTTTTCCCCCCTCTGCAGTGCCGTTGCTGGGGGATGAGTTGAATGTGGGGACAGGTGCTGAGGACAGAAATTGCTGTTGGGACTGGGTCTGTGCGGTGGCAGCTCACTTCGCAGGTTGATCAGATGAGCTTGCCTGGTGGCTCGTAGTGCGTCTTTGGGGAGCCCGGATATGGATCGGATGACCGGGAATTCTGCCTCCTTCTCTGGTTTGACCGGCCAGCGTTAGCTGGGCTGCTGCTTTTACCGTTTAGAGAGGCAGAGTGAAGTAATCCTTTTCTTCTCTCCCTTCCTCTAGTTCCACTTACCGTTAGAACAAGTAGTTCAAGAGGTGTAGGGAGGGCTCCCCTGCGGACGATGGGTGTATTCGGGCGGGATTGGGAAGATGAAATGCTGGTGCTTTGGGCCTTAGGAACTGTGGGGTGTGGATGAAGAGTGGGGAACTTGTTGACGCTTGTCTTTCTACCCCTCTTTGGAGCTTTCTGTACGTGTCCCCATCTGTCTCCTGGTTCCTCTCTGCTTGTTATGTCTTCCTCTGACCCATTCCCCTCTTTCATCTGCCTGCTCATCTCCCCTTTTGGGTGTAACATGGATTTGGGGGGAAGGTAAATGTGGAGCTTAGCTGGTTTCCTTAGGGTTTTTGGGTTTGTACCTTGCTGTGGTTCGTCAGAGAGAGCTTTGCGGACAAGGTGGCTTTGAGCATGTTGATTAAGTGGTATCGAAGGAGATATGTAGGAAGGATGACAAGGTGGTGGAGAAGTGAAGGAGAACTTGTCCCTTCTCTGCTCAACAACCTTTCAGCAGCCCCTACCTTAGTCAGTGAAAGCCAGTGTCCTTGCAGTGGCCTGGCCACACTCTGCTCCCTCGCCTACCTTCCCTCACTCTGCTTGAGCCACATTGCATCTCTTCGTCTCTTCACCATTCCCTGGATGTACCTGGCACGTTCTTGCCTCAGGGCCTTTGCATAGGCTGTCCTCTGTGCTTGGATTGCTCTTCCAGAACCTAGATACCCATCTGCTTTGCTCACTGCCTTCCCCTTCAAGTCTTTGCTGAGTGGTCTCTTTCTCACTGAGGCTTTCCTCTTTACTCTATTCAGTGCTGAATTGCTCATCCCCTTTAACACATTTTGTTTGAATTCTCCATTCCCTTTATCTGCCCTTTTATCTTTTTAAAAAACACTTTAGGGGCGCCTGAGTGGCTTAGTCTGTTAGGTGTCTGCCTTCAGCTCAGGTCATGATCCCGGCGTCCTAAGATCAAGCCCCCTGTCGGGCTCCCTGCTCAGTGGGGAGCCTGCTTCTCCCTCTACTCCCTGCTTATGCTCTCTCTCCCTGTCTGTCTCTTTCTCTCTCAAATACATAAATAAAATCTTAAAAAAATTAAACACTTTAACTGTCTAACATTCCATATAGTTTACTTGTTCATTATCTTTACTGTCTCCTCCCTTCTAGAACATGAGCCCCGAGAAGCCAGAGGTCTTTGTATGTTTGTTCTCTGCTGGCCCTAAGCGCCCAGCATGGTACCAGGCACATAGTAGGCACCCCGGAAATGTTTGTTGAGTGCTGGGTCCTTGGGGGCTCTGTAGGGCCCCCAGCTCAAGAGACTTTTATCACATCTTAGGATCTGAAATGTCTTTGCCTGTAGGAATTTTTTTAATTAAGATTTTTATCATTGTCATCCCCTTCCCCCTTCCAGTTCATTTAAGACTGTTATGAAACAAAACTCATTATGCTTCAAAATCTGACAGAGCTAAGGCCTCAGGGAAAGTGCGAGGAGGCGGCCGTGGCGGGCACTTCCTTCCATTTCCCCCGTCCGTGGTTGTCTTTTGGGGCTGGTTCCCTTAGGACAGCCTGAAGCCCACAGGGTCGAGGTGAACAGAGGTTCCCGGACCTCCTGGGTACACGCAGCTGGAGAGTTTGTTGTCAGCCAGAAAAGAGAATGCTGCCTTCCCACATCGGAGGGTTTCTTCAGTCACCCGGACTCAGGATAGAAGGGGGAAGAGGTGGCAGGCTGGTGAGGAGAGAAGTGGGGTGTGTTTTGTAGCGTTCAGCTGCAGGGATAATGTCCCAAGGAGAAAGTAGACGTGTGGTCCTTTCTGGGTGTGACTTTTAGTTTTTTCACTCAAAACACTAAGTGGATTTTGTTGATTCGTTCAGCAGTGGTTATGGTAGAGACAGGCTCGAAGGACCTATGGGCCTGGGCTCTGGGCCACTCACTACTCATTCTGCTGCAGGAGGGACCCCACGGGGGTAGGGGGGCTCGGGTGTGGAACCTTGTGGCTCAGAGCCAGCGTGTTGAACTTCTCCTGGATGTGTGGGTTCCTGGGGAGGGGGTAGACCTGCTGGGAGTAATTAAGGTGTGTGGTGGATGGGGAAGGGGCTCAGACTCCTCCCAGCATTCTTTTCGAGATGTTTCCCTAAATGAAGCGATGCTCTGACTTCAGCAGGCCAAGGAAGGCTTCGTTTGTTCCAGAGCTTCAACTCTGAATCTCCTTGTGACTTTTGTTTTCTCCCTATGAACAAAGGAAGGGAGCTTCGAGGGTACACTTGACTCTTAAACACGCGGGGGGGATGTTTCGGGGCATTCGAAAATCTGTGTGTAGCTTTCGACTCCCCAGAAACGTAACTGCTAATCGCCTGCTGTTAACAGGAAGCCTTACCGATAACAAACAGTTAACACGCATTTCGAATATTACATGTAGTGCATAGACTGTATTCTTACGATAAAGGAAGCTAGAGGAAAGAAAATGTTATTAAGAAAATCACATGGAAGGGAACGTACATTTATAGTTCTGTATCATATTTGTCGGGGAAAAAAAAATCCATATACAAGCAGACCTGCACCGTTCTAACTCATGTTGTTCAAGGGTCAACTGTAATATTCTTGGGTCGTCACAGGGCTAGGCCAGGATAACAAAATTATCAATAGTCTGTCAGCATACAGGGATGTAAGTGAGACTGGGGATCTGATAGGGAGGCCTGGGGAGAGCTTCAGCTCTGGAGACCTGGGGTCCCACCCTCTACCACCCCCTCCACCCCAATCTTGGCATTTCATCTGCTAATAAAGTAGCAACACCACCTGATGTGAGTTTCACCTCCTTTCATTTCCTTTCTCCTGTCTTCTGTACTGGGGCCATAATGAGCTTCAAGATGCCACCAGCCGAATGATCAGTCTCGGAATAATCAAGTCTGCAGAACTAAAAATACACGGTTGCATTATAATGCAGATATACCGATAAATTAAGGGGAAAATAATTGAGCCTGCCATGTTTACTGATACCTTGTCCCGACCAAAAGTTACATAGGAAATAAATGATTTCACCCAAGGTGGTTCGGGGCCTCTAGCTTAATTGTTTAGAATGTACGACAAAGGAAGCCAAAATCCTGCTTTGAGCCTCACATGGGGATTATTACAGCATCTTGACTAGTTACCCAGACTTGACTCCTCCTCCTGGCCTCAGATGGCCTGCCAAGCCCTTACCAGCTGTCTCTCCCTGTAGCTTTTGGGTGCAGGTGATTTGGTGTAATCCATCTCCGCTGTGGAAGAAAATGCTCAAGGTATAGACCTCGTACTGAGGGTGTCAGGAGTCCCACTTTTGATTTAAACATACAAGAGCAGATTTCCCATTTGTTAGGCATCTGTTTTTATGTGTCCTGGGTAAGTAAAGTCTTTGTTCTTATCTGGTAGCCTGATTTGGGCTTATTTTAAATAATTAATTTAATACATATTATTGAATCCTTATGATATGCAGACACCAGGCTAGGCATTGGCAAACTTTCTATAGAAGGCCAGAGAGTAAATATTTTCAGCTCTGGGGGCCGCGTCTCTGTCCTCTGTATTGAGTACTCAGGCTTGCCCTTGTAGCGTAAACGCGACCATAGGCAACACGCGATTGGATGAATTGCGGGGCTGTGTTTCCATCAAACTTTATTTACAAAAGCAGGTGGTGGGATTTGGCAGCAGGCCAGCTACTGACCCCAGGTCTGACCCCTTCAACCCCTTCATTAAAGATACAGCCATGAACAAAACAGACCTGATCATGACCCTCAGGGAACTTTCACTTTTGCTGGGGATGGTTCTTTGCTACTGTTAGTAGCATTGCTTTGAAACCACACCTGTTTGTAGTTGACAAGTAGCTTTTGAGGGGCCATGGAAACCTAAGTAACTTTACTGAAGAAACGTCCTACTGAACAGGCAGTTCTATTTCTATTACCCCCTGGTGTCTCAGGGTACGGTGTGTACTTAATTTGGCACATAGATACTATTTTTGAGTTGCTGTTTTGGTTTTTTTTTTTCACTTAACGTAATTTCACATGCATATTTCCATGCCTTGGCCTGGATGGTTCAATTGTTGTGGCTACATAGTATTTCTTGCTGAGTTAAGGCATGTTAGGTGCCCCGGGATAGTAGGTCTTAGTCAGGTGTTTGTTTCCAGTTGCAGTAAAAGCCCTTTCCGAGTTGAAAAGGAGCTAGTCTGCAGAACCTCCACTGGTGAGAAGCGTTGACTTGGGAGAACTCTGGGAGGGTCGGGCGTGGGTGGGTGATGTCCTCGTGCCAGCCTGCGGGGTGACACTCAGCACCTTGTAGCAGGGGACCTGCCAGGTAAGTGCGTTCTCAGGGCAAACGTTTCAGTGACAGATAGCGGGGTGCTCTTTGACTCAAGCACGGCTCCCTCACTGCAGGGAGAGCATGTGTGTGAGCGGTGAAGCAAACTTGGAATCTGCAGAGCTTTGTGGAGGCAGATGGGGAGGAAGAGCGGTCCTGTGCAGAGAAAATAAAAAGCCCAGGGGGCAGGATTGGCAGCAGGTGCGTGGAAAGGGCGTGGGTTCCCGGGCCAGACTGACCTTGATGTGCCTCTGACTCTTGAGTTTGCCCCTTCCGCCCTGCGACTGGGCGCTTCTTAGCCTCTCTGTGCCTCAGTTTTCTTTGTTATAAAATGGGGCTATAATATCCATTCCATAGCGGGATGCCTGGGTGGCTCAGTCAGTTGAGCATCTGACTCTTGGTTTCGGCTCAGGTCATGATCTCAGGGACTGAGATCAAGCCCCATGTCTGGCTCCCAGCTCAGCTGGGAGATGGCTTGAGATTCTCTCTCTCTCCCTCTGCCCCTCCCCCTGCCCACGCATGCGGGCTCTCTCTAAAGCAAACAAAATAAATCTTTAAAAGAAATAGCAATATTAAAAAAAATAGCAATATATTCCCTAGAGATGGTGAGGATCAGAGGAATAGTCCAGTAAGCACATAATGCAGTGCGTAGTTCATAAGCGCACTATGTAAATGATGACTATAATTGTTTGGAGTGAAGCAAGTGGCCCATGTTAGGCCTGCAGTTCACAGCAGTAGTCGTTTTACTGTTCTCGTTACCGGGGAGGCCCCGGGAATTACCCTGGACCAAGACTGGACTTCCCCTCCTTTCCCTCCCATCCCATCACTTCTACCCCCACTCCCTTGATAACTCAGCTGGGGAGGTCAGACCCAGACTCGTGAGCCCAGGCTTTTAATAAAATCAGATTGGAGCCTGACGGCCAACAGGATCGTCTCATTGACTCAGCCAATCATGCATGCATTCATTCGGCACGAACGCAGAGGCTGTACGTTGTTGTACAGCGTGCAGTGGTGAAGAAAGCAGGCATGGCGATGGGCTTTAATCAAATAATCCCACAAATGTTTAATTATAGACTGTGATAAGAGCAGTGACAGAAAAGTACAGGGCTTTAGGTTGGGAGACGATCTTTGTTTGTACAAGACACTTAATTTCATTAGTAACCGGAGAATACAACTCACGGTGAGATTCCGTCTTATCCCCATTGGGTGGTCCGACGTGAGGAAGCTGCGCGGTGAGTAGGCATTGGAGGGAGTATAGAGCCCCGTGGCCTCTTGGGCATTGCCGGTTAGGAGCCTGCACGGATGCAACCCATTTGGAGAATGGTTTGGGTTGTCTTGTAGTTGTATGTGCACGTACTATGTGACCTGGCCGGTCTGCTCCTCGGGGTACAGAATCACGAGAAACTCATTCACAGGGGCACCCGGAGACGTGTCCTAAGAATGTTCCTCCTCGGAGCATTGTGGGTTTGAGCAAAAAACTGGAAACGTGAATGCTCGTCCGCTGGGGAATGAGTTTGTGGTCATGTGACGGGCCGTTAGGCGGTAGTGACAAGAAATGAACAGCATCTGGGTGCAGGGACAGGAGTGAATCTTAGTCCTGTCTGCGGTTGAAGTTAAAGCAAGACCCTGCACAGCCCATAGAGCGCATACCTTTGGAATACATTTTAAAGTCAACAGAACATTTAAAATACATTGTTTCGGGATGCAGATCTACCTAATGTAATAAATGGAGGGGGGGTGGGTTTGGGAAGATTCCTCAGGTGGGGGCAAGTCTCTCGAACCTGCTTGCCTGGACACCGGCTTTATAAAGCCCAGTGAGGAGAGGGGAGTGGGCAGGAGCCAGCTTGCATTTTGCTGGCATCGTAGCCTATTTTTGGTGATTGCTTTGGAAGTTATATATTTTTTTAACCCAAATTACAAAACGTTACCTACCGGAGTAGTCATGCTACGTGCCTGTGTGTGCGTTTTATGTATTTTTTTAATTACCGTGAATGCTTTTTTGATGACCGCAAATGCAGATAGGATATGGGAAACTGCGGCCATGCGTCGTGATCGCTGCCGTTTCCTGCCTGCGCTAGTGGTGTCTGTGGATCTCAGCTCCGAGGGGGGCTGTGTTTGCAGCCAGCAGTGAGATTCCTGGTCACAGGGCCCCCCCTTCGCCATGAAGAGACTGATGTGGCCCGGCGATGGGGCCTTCTCAGTTCAGTTCCAGGTTTAGCAGGCAGAGCTAGTTCAGAGATGAGTAAGAAGGGAGCACTTTCTGGTTGTAGATTCAGGCTCACATATGCATATCGAAACTCTTCCTCACTTTCGCTTTTCTCATTGATGGGCCTTGAGGTGTCCTAATCTCATCTGTGCAAGGACAGAGGAGGGGGTAGCGGGAGCACCTTTCTGTATGAGAGCACGGGAGAGGAGTTGGGGATGGGCTGGAAGAATCCAAGATGGGTTCCTCTGGGGATGATTAAAGAGCTCATCTAGTGAGAAGGTTTGAAAAGATACTCGTATCAGGCTGCCTGGCCCGAGGTGACATGGAAGCCACCAGGGGCGCAGAGCACCTGCTAACTGAGCATGGCCCTCCCAGGCAGCAGGGATTAAAGGAGCAGGTTTGCAGAGGAAAGGAGGAGTCCAGTAGGAGGGGATGTGGATAAAGGGGGATTGGCAAGCCAGACCACAGACAGTGACTGTTGAGAGAACAGGGAGTGCCTGCAAGGTGAGCAGGTAGAGCAAGGTGTTTCTCTGTGGTTCCAGAAAGTAAAGCCAGAGGTGGGAGCTCCAGGAGGAGATATTTGGTCTTAGTATAAGTCAGTGTTTTTCAGGCTGCAGTTTGCAGTCCTTTAGTGGGTTGTCCAATTAATTAAATGCGGAAGACCAGCAATTTAAAAAGATGAAATAGAATAGAAAGAATAGAATGGGAAGACAGATTTTCAGTGGATCAGAGGGGTATGGGTCAGCATTGTTTCTTGAAAATATTTTTTCGGGGGCGCCTGGGTGGCTCAGTTGTTGAGCATCTGCCTTGGGCTTGGGTCGTGATCCCAGGGTTCTGCGCTTGAACCCCGAGTCAGGCTCTCTACTTGGCGAGAAGCCTGCTTCTTCCTCTCCCACTTCCCCTGCTTGTGTCCCCCCCCCCACTGTCAAATAAATAAAATCTTTTATTTTTATTTTTTAAAGATTTATTTATTTGACAGAATAAGTAAATAAAATCTTGTTTTTATTTTTTTAAAAGATTTGTTTATCTATTTATTTATTTGACGCAGAGAGAATGAGAAACGGAACATTCTCTCCAGGGGGAGTGGGAGAGGGAGAAGCCGGCTTCCTGCCGAGCAGAGAACCTGACGCCAGGTTCGATCCCAGCACCCTGTGAACATGACCTGAGCCGAAGGCAGAAGCCCAATGACTTAGCCACCTAGGCGCCCCATAAATAAAATCTTAAAAAAAAAGAGAGAAAATATTTGTTCAGTTTTATATATTTATATGGATATATAGATGTCTTAGGTACTGAGTCACGATAGAAAGTATAATTTCTTTTTAGAGGTAAGGTGGAGAAAGTTTGAAAGTCTTTGTTACGAGCTATGATTTAATAATAGTCCTTACTATTTATGGAGCACTTACACCGTGCCAGGGACTCTGCTAAGTGCTTTCCATACATCATCGCATTTTAAATCTCAGGACAACTCTTTCAAGCAGATATTATCGTTCCCATCTTAGAGATGAGGAAATCAAGTTCAGAGAAGCTAAGTGACTTTCCCAGGGTCATGGAGCACGTGTAGGAGGCTGAGTCTGCAATTGAACCCCACTTGATGCCTTTGACGAGCCTGTGCATATAATGACTGCTGTCTGCTACAGGAAGAAGCATTGACGGAGCTTTCCCCAAACCTGGAAAAGGGCTGGAGAGTGGGGCGTCTTTGAGCAGAGGCTAAGTGGCACCTGTGGGACAGTGAAGGTAGGGGGATTGGATTGAATCATTTCTGTGGCTCCCTGACTATTCTCACAGATGTTATATGGTGTAGCCCAGAATGCAACCTGTTCCTCTCCAAGGGCAGTTCCAACTCTTGGGTTTCTTTGATCCTTGATTAGAATATAATTTACTTAATTAGCAGAGGTATAGACTTGTTTACACGTGGGATTTTCTTTTAACCAGTTTTCAGATTTTTTTCTGTAATGAACGTACATTTATTTTATGATTTTAAAAAGAATGTTTTCTGGTTTTGTGTAACAAGCACACATCAATTTTATAATTTAAAAAAGTCATTAAAGGGGTGCCTCAATGGGTTAAAGCCTCTGCCGTCAGCTCAGGTCATGATCTCGGGGTCCTGGGATCGAGCCCCACATTGGACTCTCTGCTTGGCGGGGAGCCTGCTTCCCCCTCTCTCTCTGCCTGCCTCCCTGCCTGCTTGTCATCTCTCTCGCTGTCAAGTCAATAAATAAAATCTTTTTAAAAAAAGCTAAAAAAAATTTAAAAGTCATTAAATAGGAAATAATGCTGCAATGCAAGAAAAGCTTTAATTAAGAATTCTTCCTGGCACGTTTCTGAAGCTAGCTGGCAGCTGGCTGTCCCTCCTCTAACGTGGACTGGAGAAGCTCCATGTGCACCATGGGAGGTGATTGGCAGACAGGCTTTTTTGTGAACTGTAGCTTCTTACCAGTTGCCTGTACCAGCCCATCCTCCGTGCACAAAACAGGATGACACATGGGACCATGGCATGGAGGGATCCCCTCTTCCCTCCTGACTGCAAACTGAAGCTTGCATTGATTTTATTTAAAGTTGGAAAGGATCTTAGAAGTCATCTCCACTAACCTTAGAATTTTACAGAAGAGGAAACTAAGTCCTGAAGAGGGAATATGACTTTGTTTTGCCTTTGACCCATCCCACGGAGAGCAGAATGGGATCGACTTTCAGATGGGTTAAAATATGCTGCTTCCTCAAGAGAAAGGGGGTCCTAAAAGTTGGTTGACGGGGGGAATAAAAAGCAAAGAAGTGTGGCCAACTTCAAATTCTGAATTTATGGGGAAATTCCAAAGCAGAGATGAGAGGAGTGGGATATAGTTGAAGGAACCTTGATCTAGGAATTGAGGGACTCGGGTTCTGCTTCCAGCTTTAAAGCTCTCTGTGTAATCTTTAGTGAGTCACTGGCTTATGGCCATTGGAGGACATTAATTCTTCTTCACGTATTGCTTAGTCAACTCATGGCAGGAATACAGTCCCCGAGCAGAGCAGGTCCTCAGGCTGATTTCCTTCCCGAGTCAATGGCCTAGTCTTCATGGAGCTGTCATTGACCATGTTCTGTAGAGTTTAGGCTACAAGTATAGGAAGCTCTCCAGCTTGGTGGGAGCCACCATCAAGGGAACTTAAAGTCCAGTTTCTACATGGCCATGGAGAACTTTATCTCCTCTTTGACTGGTTTCTCAAGTTTAGGGATTTTTGTTTCCTGAATCCCCATAGTGCTTGAGTAGGGTGCTGAGATTCTATATACTTTAGATGTCTGAGCCACTGAACTGATGTTTGTGTGTGTGTTTTGTGAATCACATGGAGGTGGGGTCCAGGTCTACTGTGAATGGTTTCTATTACGGTGGCTCTAGGGACTGAGCAGTCACCTCCTCTCCAAGTGGTACAGGCATGCATCTTGAAACACAGGCCATCTGATTTAAGAACTGAGCTGTGTTAAGGAGCTCTGTGGTTTGTGATGGGGTTGATTTGAAGTGGGTCACTCTGTGCCTAAGTAGTAAACCCGAGGGGGGGATGCCGTGGGAGGGGGTGGGGAGAAGCTTCTTCTAGGCTTCCAGATTACCCAAGGTAATGGGGACAGCAAAGAAATCCCTAGGATTGTGGGGGTTTATGATCAGTTTCCAGAATCTTCTCAGAGGATCATAAGAGAGCAGATAAATTTCTCGTACATGACCCCTCCAGAATAGGAGATCCTCACTGGTTAGATGTGTTTTTTCTTTGACCGGGGGTGTCGTGCAAACGCAGTCAGTTAACCTGACTGATGGCCTCAGCTGGGAGGGAAGGCAGTTGTTGGAGTTTGTTTTACCCTCTGTTATCAAGGCTCATAATATGAGCTTTAAGGCTTTACAACCTGATTAGTAGCATCAGCACTTGAAAGAGTTGGCTTAGGGCTGCTGTGGAAGGTTACAGGGAGAGGAATTAGATGGTAGTTGTGAAATGGGGGGTGGTTTCCATTCACTAATAGCTTTGAGGGAGCCCTGCCTGGCACCGAACCCCCATGGTGAATTTCTCAAAAAGAAAATGAGTTGGTTAGTTTGGGTCCTCTGCTGTAGACCCCAGACAGCTCTCAGATTTCTCTCTGCCTGTGGTTAATGCCCGTGACCTGGTGCCTGGGAGCCCACTAGGTAGCCTCAGTTTCCTCTAGTTCTGGCTTCTCCAAGCATGGTCCCTGGATCAGTGGTGTCCCGCATCCCCTGGGACCTTCTTAGAGTAAAAGCAGAACCCAAACTGGCAGAGTCAGAATCTGCATTTTTAACAAGATTCTCAGGTGGTCTGGGTGTGCTCTAACGTTTGAGAAGTGCCGGGTCAGCACGGACACCCCCTGAGGTTAGAGATTTGTGGCAATGTGGTTTTTATTGGGTAGCGCAATAAACTATTTAAACCCTAGGGCCGCAGTAGGATTCCAGCCTGGTGTGTTTAATTAGAAGCTGGATTTGTGTGAGTGGATATGTGTGTGTGTCCGTTGTCACTTGTGGTGTCAGCTTAGGGTTGTGGTTTACGCCTCCTGTGCCCATAGCCCCCCCCCCCCCCCACCGAGTTCTTGGCACAGCTAGTCATTTCTTTGAATGCAAGTCTGGCATCATAGAATGTGCTGAGGGGAGGATGACCAGAACACCACTTTCTTCCTGTTGCTCCCTGAATGGCAGCCCAGAGTACCTCCCATTGCCTGCTGTGTCATAGCCAAACCTCTCACTGGGGTTCCTACAGCCCAGGGCCCAGGTTTATCTGCCCCTTTCTTTTTTTTTTTTTTTTAAGATTTTATTTATTTGAGATAGAGACAGTGAGAGGGGAGAAGGTCAGAGGGAGAAGCAGACTCCCCGCGGAGCCAGGAGCCTGATGTGGGACTCTGGGATCATGACCTGAGCGAAGGCAGTCGCTCAACCAACTGAGCCACCCAGGCGCCCCTATCTGCCCCTTTCTGTGGCCAGGCAGCATCCCACCGTATACCGTGAGTGCACTGGGCTGATTCTCCCTGAACCTGACTTTGGGCCCTGAGTTTGAAGTATCTTTCCCACTGGTTTCCTGGTAGTCCTGTGATTTCTCTAGTCTCTGCTCCCTTGGTTTGCTCTGCTGCAGTGTTTTGTACTTGGCGATTTGGGGGCTGCTTATTGAGGCCTTGTCATTCCTCTTAGGCAGGTCTTAACCCGTCACTCAGATAACACACTTTTATTAGAGCGCAGGATCCTTGTATGCCAGCAGGTACCTAATGAGTGAACGCCTGTAGATTCCTTGAGGCTGTCCATCAGGAGGCAGAGGATTTGGTATGGGTGGGTAAGCTGGGCTGCTGGCTTCACAGTTGGGGTGAGGATTGGTGAGCGCTCTAAAAAGAAGCCTAGAAGAGACTGGAAGGGACCCCATGGAGGAGAGGCGGGAATTGGGCTCCTTGTCTACAGCCCTTCCCCAATGGTCCTGGAGGGAGAGAACGAGTGCCCTTGTGTTTCTGGTTTATTGCACACCTACCTGTCCATTCTGTTCTTACATGAGTCTGGTGGTGAGGAAAGATGATGCGTTAAGGAGAGGCAAGGAGGACAGGTGCAGATATTAGGAACCGGCCTTGTCCTGATAAGGTTTGGGGTGGAGGCTATATTTACTTCTTGCAGGTATACTGGTAGGATCTTTTTCTGTGTTTAGAAATAGTTTATGGAAGATGAGCATAAGCATTCTTTAAAAAAAAAACAACCCAATAAACTAACACCAGAACAGAATAAAACTTAAACAGATCAATTACCATATAAAAAAATGGAGAAAGTTATCAAAGAGCTGTTCCTTAAAATAGTCATAGGACCAGATGGGTTTCACAGGGAAAGTTTTTCAGATATTGAAGGTGCAAGTGATTCTAATGCTATTCGAATTGTTCTAGAGCGAAGAAAGAAGGAATGCTTACATTCTTCTTGTGAATGCAGCATAATAAAATGTGGTAAGAGAGCAGTAGGAGCACACACAACTACCAAGTGATCACGGTTTTGAGTATTGATGCAAAATTCTGCTACAAATTAGCACATAGAATCTAGCAGCTCACTGAAAGAAAGGCTTAGGCATGTGGGTTTCAGAGCAGGAATGCAAGGATAGGTTAATTTTAGGATTTCTATTCATACAATTTGCCATATGCAAGGGTCTAAAGATGCTGAAAAGGTTTATGAAAAATTAAGCATTTCTTTCTAATAAAAACTCGTAATGTAAGAATAATTAGATACCTCCTCACTGTGAGAAAATACATCTTTGTCAAACTGGTAGCCAAAATTTTGCTTAGCATTGAAATGATGGGTAGTAGATGCATTCCCAATAAAATCATGATTAAGCACCATAATTATGTAACCTTGTTTTGGAAGGATAAGCTGGTAAAATTAGATAAGAGAAAAAAAATAAGAGGTATAAAAACTAGGAGGAGGAGGCAAGACTAAGGGCAGAGAATTTGTTAAAGTAGTTGAGTGCATAATTAATGCACAAAAATCAGTAGCTCTCCCATATAAACAGTATCCCAACTGGAAAACACGATGGAAGAAAAATTTCTATTTATGTTAGCAACAAAAGAGATTATCTAGTTATAAGCTTCAAAAATTATATTTATATGTGACTTCAGTGCTACAAAGGGAGATAAAATACTTAAACAGAAAGATAACATAATCTTGGCTGGGTGTTAGAAAAGTATCAATTCTCCTATACATTTAAAATGTGATCACAATAAAAACTACTAATAGGATTATTTGGTAGTAGAAAAATCTGATTCTAAGTTCATATGGAAAAATTAACCTGCATGAAAATATGACAAAAAGAGAGAAGGGTCTAGCTGTAACAGATATTAAGCATTTTAAAAGCTGGGGCACCTGGGTGGCTCAGTGGGTTGGGGCCTCTGCCTTTGGCTCAGGTCATGATCTCAGGGTCCTGGGATTGAGCCCCGCATCGGACTCTCTGCTCAGCGGGGAGCCTGCTTCCCCTCCCCTCTCTCTGCCTGTCTCTCTGCCTACTTGTGATCTCTCTCTCTCTCTGTCAAATAAATTTAAAAAAAAATCTTAAAAAAAATAAGCACTTAAAAAAACATTTTAAAAGCTACAATAATTAAGATATGTAGGTACTGTATAGACTGAACGAGTGATGGGGTAGAACAGAGAGCCCCAAAATAAATAAGGGTGAGTGTGTGTGTAATTTGTAACAAAGACAGCATTTCAAGTTTATGGGGAACGATAATATGTTCACATCTAGATAGCCATCTGTAGTAGGGGGAGGTGCAGAAAGTAGGATCCCTACTCTGTGCCTTAGATCAAAATAAGTCTATCAGAGATAGGTGAAAGATTTAAAGGAAGAATGAAAGTATAAAAGCACTAGAACAATCTTTCTACAGTCTTGAAGTAGAGAGACCTTCCTAAGTGACACAAATCCCGAAGGACATGCAAGATTGATAAAACTGACAACAGGAAAATGAGAATTTTTGCACGAGGAGACTATCATAAACAAAGTCAAAAGATAGGTGGTCATATGGGGTGCCCGGGTAGCTCAGTCGGTTGAGCATCTGACTCTTGGTTTCGGGGCAGGTCATGATATCCTGGGTCATGGAACTGAGCCCCTTATCGGGCTCCCCGCTCAGTGGGGACTCTGCTTGAAGATTCTCTCCCTCTGCCCCTCCCCTCACGCGTGTGTGCTCCCTCTCTCTCTCAAATAAAATAAATCTTAAAAAAAAAAAAAAAAGACGAGGAGTGCCTGGGTGGCTCAGTGGGTTAATAAGCCTCTGCCTTTGGCTCAGGTCATGTTCTCAGGATCCTGGGATTGAGCCCCACATCGGGGTCTCTGCTCAGTGGGGACCGTGCTTCCCCCTCTCTCTCTGCCTGCCTCTCTGCCTACTTGTGATCTCTCTCTCTGTCAAATAAATAAGTAAAATCTTAAAAAAAAAGATTGGTGATAATCTGCAAAAAAAATATTTGCAACATATATGATAAAAGGAGCTCATTGTCTTTATATGTAAAGAGCTCTTAGAAATAAAGGATTGCTGACTTAATTGAATGGGCAAAGAACAGGAACAGAAATTCACAGGAAAAGAAAGATAAAAGACTTAAAAGATGCACAGACTCTTCCAATAAAACATGCAGATTGGAACGACAGTAAAATGACATTTTTATCTGTTAGATTGGAAAAGATGAAAGCATTTGAGAATATATTGAGTTGGTGAGGGTGTCAAGGAAAGGTGCTTTTGTACATCGTTGGTGGGAGTAAATGGATACAATGGCTTTGGAAGGCAGTTTGTGGTGTTTACCTAAATTACACATGCCCATGTCTCAGGACCCAGGGGCCCCACTCCTAGGTATCTGCCCCAAGGAAACATTCCACCCATGGGCAGTGTTCATGGAACATTGTTGTAGTGGAGATTGGAGACAACAAGGGGAATATCCATCAGTATGATGGATAAGTATGTATTTATTTAGTGAGGGCTAAATACAACTTGGGCTGCTCAGACCCTGAGGGGGCCAGTAAATCAACGTAGTGGGTGGGGAGGCAGTGTGAGATCAGGAGAGCCTTGTACACAGTGGGGGCTGGTATTTGATGAGACGTTTTGTTTCAGTTTTAGATGTTCACCAAGTGTGAACTGGGTCACGATATAAAATAGATTTTGTCTTATGGGACTCAGTCCAAAAAGTTGGAAAAACCCTGCAGGAGTGGTTCAAAGGAATAGATGAAGTTGTGATAATCTTGCGATAAAGAGTAGACCTTGGAAATGTAATATTGAGTGCAAAAAGCAAGTTGCAGGGTGATAAGCATACGATGTGATGCCATTTTTGGGAAAGGAAAACGGTATCGTCTTTTTGACGGTATCGTGTTTTCGGTGGAATCGTGCATTCGTATAAAATGGGCCCGCAAGATGGGCACCGGGCTCCCGTCGGAGGTGCCCTCTGGGGACTGCAGTCAGATTTGAAAGGCTTCAGCTTTGAGTTTGCATGCTTTCATTTGTTAAAAGGGAAGTATGAATGCTTTAGCTGTTTACTGGAATGTTGAAAAATGTTTACACATTGCAGAAAGATTTTCCAATGGAGCCATTAAGCACAGGCACTTTTCACTTGGTTGTTTCTGCCTTTTTGTGACCCGTCTTCAGTTTCCAGTCAGTTTACTTGCCTGTCCGTTTGCTTTAATTTGAGTATCTTATACGTTTATCAGCATCACCTCAACCTTTTCATTGGTTAGCTTACAATTGCCTAAAACGGTTAGAGAGTGTAGCAGTGGCTCATTTATCAGGTGGTTTCTTGTCTGACTTTTCTAGTGTATTCTTTTGAAATTACTTGTGCCCATGGTTTAGAACTTTCATTCTTTTTTTTTCTTAAGGTTGTTATTTTTAAGTAGTCTCTACACCAATCATGGGGCTCGAACTCACAACCCTAAGATTGACAGCCACTTGCTCTACCGACTGAGCCCACCGGGCCCCTCCCGTTATTTTTTCTAAGAGCCAACTTTCGGCTTTTGTTCTCTTCCCAGACGTTTGCTCACATTCTTGCTTGTTCCTTCTATTTTCACTTTTCTTTTATCTTTCATTTTTTTTTTCCTCCCGTGAATTTCCGTCCACATAAGTACAGCAGTGCTTTTCCAGCTTTAAGGTACAGAATCCCCTGGGGTCTGGGGCCTTTGTTAAATGCAGATTCTGATCCCGCAGGCAGGTCAGGAGTGAGGCCCCAGATTCTGCGTTTCTAACCAGCTCCAGGTGGGGTGGGCCACAGAGGAGCAAGAAAGGAGAGGAAGTGACACCTATTCCTTTTCTGACCTTTGGGCACTAGATCTCTCAAGGGGAGTGGTATCCAGTGAATCCATCAACTGTCTAAAGATGATGCTTCTAACTCTTGTGATAAAATTCGTATTGCTCTCCTTCGAAGTAGGGAAGATGAGATCCCCCCCCCCCCAACAATCCTGGCCACTTTCTCTGGCTTCCGTTAGTGACCACACATTTTCCAGGTGGTCTTAGACACTAGAAGGTCCCGAATTTCTTCAGCCATACTTGGTGGGCGAGCGGACTGCCTTAGCTCAGCACTGCTGTCTAGCTTCTCCTGGTTTAGCTGACTTGAGGTGCACTTGGGTCTCTTGTTCTGAACCTTTTTGATGGTCTGTGGACCGGTTGAAAATGTGAGGGAAACTCTAGACTTCTGCTCCAGAAATATGCCCACCCCCATTCGTGCCCACGGAAACCCTCAATTCTTTTACTTGTGTGGGTTTCAAGCATCCTGAAGCCTATGTCTAGGTCATAGGACCCCTGATTAAACGGTGCTGCTAATGTGAAGAATCCCAAAATGAGGACTAGAACCCCCAGTATCTGCAGAAGGCATCTGGTCCAGCCCTGTTCCCTTTGACACACAAGGAAACCAAGGCCAAGATTTTCTGGCGTTTATTCAGTGGGATTCTCGGTGTCCCTGAGCTCGCCTTCTGCACACTTGCCCGTGGCAGTGAAGGGCCTGCTTGGCTTGGCCGTGGTTCCCCTCGCAGTCTGTGGAGCTGAGGGGGCATGCCCCCCTGGATGCAGCCGGCATCATCTCGGCGCAGGACGGCCCCGCGGGTTACTTCCTGGCGCTCCTCCCTGCCTGCAGCGCTTGGAGTCCCGTCTGGTCTGCGGAAGTGGAGACTCCAGTCCCTTCCGGCCAGGATTCTGGGCTCAGACAGCTTTCTGGCTCTGACACGGCAGGGGCCTCCTGCCTTGTTCCTGTGTCCCGTTTCCTTCTCTGAGTCTCAGTTCTTCTAAGAGGCTCCTGGGTTGGTTCCTGTTCTGCTAATGTGCCTGGTATGTGGGTCCTGTATTGGGACCAAGACCCTGCCCTGGCCCCTGGCTGGAGATGGCAAGGTGTGGCGGGAAGACATCAGCCGGAGTCCCAGCTCAGCCATTTACTGGCTGTGTGGCTCGGGGTAGATCGCTCAACCCTCCTGGCCTCAGTTTCTTTGTGTGTGAAACGGGAACTATTCAGGATGCCTCCCAGGGTGGTTGGAAAGATAATTGTGTAAGGTGTCTGGGGTATGGATGTGTGTTGGTAAGCAATAACTAACGAGACTAGTCTTGGGGCGCCTGGGTAGCTCAGTGGGTTAAAGCCGCTGCCTTCGGCTCAGGTCATGATCTCAGGGTCCTGGGATCGAGCCCCGCATCGGGCTCTCTGCTCGGCGGGGAGCCTGCTTCCCCCTTTCTCTCTGCCTACTTGTGATCTCTCTCTCTCTCTCTCTCTGTCAAATAAATAAATAAAATCTTAAAAAAAAAAAAAAAAAAGACTAGTCTTACTCCTGAGCATTGGAATCTGGCCTCATCCCTCCAGCTGGGGCCTTGGTAACCTTTTCATAGATGTCCAGATGCTTGTGTGGTAGAGGGGCACTGGGCTCCCCCTGTCACGGGGCTTTGCCCTTTGGTACAGACCGTTCATCACCTCATCTTATGCTGTCCCCATCCCCAAAGTCACTGTGAGCCCATCCTCTAGCTGGAGATCCCCAGGATCTCCTCCAGCAGGAGGCCTACACCGCAGAAGACAGCTTCTGTGTGTGTGTGTGTGTGTGTGTGTGTGTGTGTGTGTGTGTGTGTGGAATTGGGCCAGCTTGTCCATGTCCTGCTGATCCTGAGAAGGATTTTACATATCAGTTTCACTTAAAAATACAGCTGCAAAAGATCACAAGTGAAATAAACAAATAGATGAATGACCTAACTACTCCGGGAAATATTTATTGAGCAACTCTCGTCCACTAGTAATGGTGCTCTGCACCAGTGAAACACCCAGGCCTCCGTCCTCGGAGCAGGCAGTGATGGTGGGGCAGAGAGCTGGACATCTGACTATATTACAGTCCCTGTAGTAAATGTGGTAATGGTGGGACAGGGGGGGCCATCATGCCCAGAGGAAGGAGCTGGGACCTCTGCTTTGGCAACATTGGAACTGCGTCTTGGAGGTTGATAACTCAGTATCTTTGTCTATTAATTTTTCCAGATGAATTTTTTTTAAGATTTTATTTATTTATTCATGAGAGAGAGAGAGATGCAGAGGGAGAAGCAGGCTCCCCACTGAGCAGGGAGCCCGCAGGGCTTAATCCTAGGACCCTGGGATCATGACCTGAGCCGAAGGCAGACACTTAACCATCTGAGCCACCCAGGCGCCCCCAGATGAATTTTTTATAAAGGTTTATTTATTTGAGAGAGAGAGAGAGAGAGAGAGAGAGAGAGAGTGTGTGTTCGGGAAGGAGAGAGTCCCAGGCTCACCACAGAGCCCAGTGCAGACCCTGATCCCGTGACACTGAGATCGTGACCTGAGTGGAAACTAGGAGTTCGGACCCTCAACTGACTGTGCCACCCAGGCACCCCTTTCCAGATGAATTTCACAGCCACTTGGGTTCTTGGAAAATGAGTCTTGAAAAATTACCAAGTAGGGCTCATCCCAGGAATATATGCGTGCTTTAATACAGAGAGAGTGCTATTAATAGAAATAAGCCATAAAAATCAGAGCATCCAATATTTACCACAATGCCTGGAATCTAATCAATGCTCAACAAATATTCAATGAATGAAGGAGTTAGGTCTCAGTAGATGCCAAAAAATACTTAATTATAGATGCGTTATAAGCCATCATAAGACTAAAAATAGGATTGTTGGGGGATTTACTCCTAAATGCGCTAAAGAGCCTGCTTGTATATAATCATGTGCCAAGCCTTCCAGGAGTGCAGATACCAAGTGGAGAAATACTAGAAGCGTGCCCTGAAAAACAGGAACTGAACCAGAATGTCCCTTATCGCTACTTTTATTTAACATAGTTTAACAGATGCTTGTCATAACAATATAGGAACAAAAAGAAACTGGAGGGATTGGTATAGGGAAGGAAGAGATAAAAATATCGCTGTTTGCAAATGACACAATTTCTATTCAAAGAAAATTACAAAATCCTGCATGACTGTTTCTGATCAGAAGTTTAAAGTACTGAAAAGTCAGTATCCCAAGGTTTTTGCCTCGATTTCACGCCCCGGCAGTTAAAATCCCAGTGAAATACTTTCTAAAGCATGCAAAAGGATAATAATAGCAATAATCAGGAAAAATTGGTGGGTAAGCATACCGAAATATCTTTCGAAAATCTTTTAGCAGCAGGCTTCTCTTGGCAAATGGGGCAGGCAAGCAGTGGTTATTAAAACTGTGCGGTATTACAGAAAAATGGGAGATCGGTGCGAGGAAATGGATCTAAAGAAATGGAAGACATTCACACATGGCAAATCTGGAAAGGCGAACAATGGCGAAGGACATTATTTTAAAGAGGCTCTTGGGAACCACCAGAGAGCCATACAGAGAAGGCACACTCTGACTTACGCCTCATCATAGGTTATAAAATCTCAACGTATTAAAAACGTAGTTTTAAAAACTCGTCAGAACTCGGAGGAAGCAGATGGAATACTTAGCCTCACTGAAAAGAGCAGTGGTGTATCTGTGAAAATTCCGTACCAATAATCATTGATGAAACCGAGATGCATTCAACCATATAGGAAGGAAATCTGTGCGGTAAAAGGAATACACATGTACCCGGTCATTTCAGGGCGGGCTGTGTGGCCCCCGGGTTTGAGGTGGGGCTCTCCCAGGGACATGTTTATGCTACGAGTGACTCAGTAAAGGCGGGGGGTGTTTTTTTTTTTTCTGGCAAAAAAACCGAATAATAAAAATTGTACTAAAGGGGAAGGTAAGAGGGAAACAGGTGCTAGGAGCTGATGGGTAAGGACGTGTTAAAAAAAAATTTTTTTAGAAGAACGTGTTGTCAAAGGTAGACCCAAAACTGGCAAAGATTTTTAAAGGCAAATATTCAGACTGTTGGTAACATAACAGGGTCATTTCGTATGAAGCCCACATACCCTGAGATGTGGAATGTTTATCTTCCTCAACGCCAAAGATATATGAGCTCCAACAGCTCAGGTGGTCGATAAAATCAGGAGCCCATAGAAGAGATTTCTAGAACCCAGTGCGGAGGCCTGTGGGAGAGATCACAGGGTGCGTCTCGTGTGACTGAAGGGCGGAGCTGCTTTTGTGGCCATCAGGACGACGTTGGGCTCCAGCAACACCGGGAAGGTTCATGCCTTGGGACCGGTATTCTTACTTCTAGAATAAGTCCCGCAGAAGTAATCCCAGAGGAGCCGACAACCAGCTTGTCCACAGATGGGAAAAAATGGGAAATAATCCACATGTAGGTAATTAGGCAATG
This sequence comes from Nasua narica, assembly GCA_028533885.1. NCBI lineage: Eukaryota > Metazoa > Chordata > Mammalia > Carnivora > Procyonidae > Nasua > Nasua narica. Next base: position 100,648,102 of record CM052802.1, read on the forward strand.
GTGAAGTAAACTCTGGGACAGCGATCCAGTGGGATCCTGCACGTGCGGCTGCGTGGGGTGAAGTTAGGTGGACTGAGGAGAAGTTTCACCCCCTCCCCCTCCCCCGTAAAATTGTTGACATGCAATGCAGAAAGGAGGGGGAAAATTCTGGTAGTAAAAAGAGGAAACGTGGGCACCGTGTTGTGGTGGAGAGACAGCACTGGGCAAGGCGTCCACATGGGCTGGGTTTGAGTCACTGCCTTGCCATGTGGTTTGGGGCTAGTCACATACCTTCTCCAGCCCCCTTGTCTCCACCCAGAGGGAGGGAATGGTGACACCCACAAATTAGATCCCAGGAGCTCTTGGCTCTTGCGAGCACTCTTTTCATGAACAGCTTTGCAGAGTGCTGGGAGCCCTTGCCTCCTCTCCCTCATTTTGTCCCCAACTCTGCAGAACATCACTTCTAGCGGGAGGGAGGCAGACAGATACACCCCCAAACAAGGCAGCCAGGAGAGCCACTGAATTACTCCTGGAAGGCACTGGCAGCCCCAAAAAACACTGAACAGAGATACATGCCCCTTCCCTTTTGGAACGGGAGATGTGGCCCGAGAGGAAGACACAGGGGCTTCAAGAGAATCTTCCGGTGAGCAGGCTCAGATTTACCACGCAGTTGAATCTTTTTAGAAGCATTGCCTATGGACAAGGTGGGAAGGGAAGGAGGCCAGCCCCTTATTTCAGCCTTTTTGGGACACTTGGGGGCCTCACTCAGAAATTCTAGTGTCAGGCTCCCCTACTTGGGAGCTGGATGTCCTTGGATTTCTTAACCTGACCCCTAGTTTCCTCATTGTGAAATGAGGGTAACCTCTCTGTCTTCCTCGTCGATCGTGAGAATGACTTAGGATTTCTCTGTGCTTTCAGTTATCGGTCAAGGTGTTCCCCAAATGCGTGCCCCAAAAAGGCCCCATGCCACATCCCATAGGAATATGGGGCCATCTGATTGATGGTCCCTGCCTCGCGGGAGCCTGTACAGTCCAGAGAGGGGGGTTGGCACAGGTTTCTACAAAGGGGCAAGTGCCTCGGGAAGCCGGCGCTGTAAGAGGTGGCCTTTTAGGATGAGGGAAATCAGAGCTACTCAGGGCAAGGGGCTAGTGGCTAGTCAAGAGTCAGAGTGTGGGGATGCTCCAGAGAGGAGTGGTGTTTTCTAGGGAAGGTTCCAGAAGGCCGGAGATGGATCTGTGTTGCCCTGTGGGATGTACTGAATACATCCATGTCTGTTACCTCACGTGAGCCTTAGAGCAGCTTGTGAGGGGAGAGGTCCGAAGGTCCCTGAGCTCCTTTCTGGGCTGACAGGGGTCCAGGACAGGCCCCTGGCTTCCTCTGCAGATGCCATACACTGTCCTAAGAACGATGAGTTGTGGGGACCGACCAGCGAGTGCTCAGCTTCTTCTGAGTGAGGAGAAGAAGATGAAAGGCAGGGAATTTCTGAGGTGGAGAAGATGGGAAGATGAGGGTCATGAGGGGGGGTCTGACCGATTTTAGGGAGGCAGTGATAGGGATATGGGGCCTGGAGTCAGTTCCCCGGGGGTCAGCCCCAGCTGACTGCCTTTATGACTGCCAGCCTGTGTGACCGTGACCAAGGTAATTGACTTTTCTGAGCCTCTGTCCCTCCATCTGTAAAAGCAGGATAACCAACTTCCCTTCTAGGGCTGTGGGAGGACTAACTCATTGAGAGTTATCTGTGGAAAGTATTTGCACAAAGCACAAGCCTTCCATGTGCCATAGCTGCCAATGTTGTTATTTCGTGATCACGAAGGATTGGAGCCTCCGGGAAAGTCTGCTTCTGTGCCGTTGGCTTTGCTGCCTAGGGGGTCAGTGCCACTTTTTACTTCCCAGGGGCAGGTGGATGCTTCTCTCTTTCTGCCTGCCTCTCTGTCCCTCTTTCTTTGTCTCTGTCCCTATCTTTGATTTAAGGCACTTCGGCTGTATTAGGCACCTTCCACAGCTCAGGCATTTTGTTCTGTAATTTTTCCTACGGTACCTCATCCCAGTAACTGTTGGAGGTCGGGGTCATCATTCTTCTTTTCCAGATATGGAAGTTGAGGCTTGGAGAGTCCCGCAGGAGGGGATGCCGACCTGTCCCAGTCCCTGGGGACATGCAGTGGGCGCTGTGTGCTGGGGCTCCGGTTCCCTCCGCCCCCACCCCCCAGCCCATGAGCTGGGACACAGCAGGGCTCTCCCGGACTGTTGCCTTTCGCTTCCTCCCTGTAAGACTTGGAGTCAAGGTGCTTAGCCCCCCAGGGCCTCACCCTGCTGTCTGGAAAGCGGCAGTGATAACAGCAATACTTGGCAAGGGTACTGTGAAGATTAAGTAAGATAATAGCCAAAGCTTTGGAGCACGGCTGGAAGTCGGGGCGGCTGTTACCCCACCTGCAGCCACGGGCACGAGCCAGCCCCGTGGGAAAGGGACCTAGTCACTGGCGTTAGCCGGGGGAGTGGGTACATTGGCCTTGACTGAACGTGCGAACACTTCCGGGACCTCCAAACCTCCCTGGTGGTGCCCGCAGGCAAGAGGAGGTCCCTGAGTGTGGCAAGTGTGGTCTTAGCTCCACTCTGGACAGATACAAAGAAAACTCCATGGGAGCGTTTCCTAGTGAGAGAAAGCGGGCCGACTACGGTGTTGACTTCTTGGGGCCTTTGGCTCTGCCTTGCTTCGCTGGGACAGGAAGGAGGCGTCAGCTGAGAGAGCAGTTGAAGGGTAGGAGCGAGAGGTGGGAGGAGAGGACAGGGAAATGAGTTCGGATGGGATTCCTTCCTGAATAAAGGCCCGTGAATCGGCCCGAGCCTTGAGGCCGGGTGCCGTGGGGCCAGAGGTCAGGTGTTCGGGGAGCCTGTGCTTCTCTGAGTTGGCCCAGTCGGGACGGCTGGGTTGGGGTGGGGGACTGGTAAGGAAAGGGGGGCGGGTCCTCCCAGAGGAACGAAAATTCGTGACGCGGCCATAGAGACATCCAGGAGGCGGCATAGCGCTCCCGTGATCGGGGTGGAAAAAGTGGGAGTGGAGTGGACAGTTGGTGACCCCCCTGGGTGTGCAGGTGAGCAGGAAAGTCTAGGGTGAGCCCCAATTTGAGGTGGCGGGGGTGTGTTTGATAGGTAGCACCGCTAACAAAGGTAGGAAGGAACCCAGCTGCAACCCGGCGGGCCGGACACCTTGGGTATGTTGAGTTTGAGAAACCCGTGAGGACGGCAGGTGGAGGCGTCTGCTCAGAAGAACGTCCTGGCCGAAGTCAGATGCCCCGCGCAGGGACCTTCTGGCGCTCGAAACCGAGGCTGTGGATGAGACCAGCAAGCACGTGGGCGGGAAGATCACCGGGGGTCACTAACAGGTGTCCATAGGACTGGAGTCCCCGGCTTTGAAGGGCGCAAGCTTCACGGCGGTTCTTTCGAAACGCGCCCCCGAATGTACCCCCACCTCCAGACTCCTTATGCCAATGTGTACGGCAGGCCTTGTGTTAGCTGGGTGACCTCAAACAGCAGAAACGTGTTCTCTTGAAGTCCTGGAAGCTGGAAGTCGGAAATCAAAGTGTTGGCGGAGTTGGTCCCGTCCCCAGGCTCTGAAGGAGAATTTGTTCCCTGCCTTTCTCCCGGCGGCTGCCGGCAATGCTGGGCGATCCTTGGCTTGGAGACGCAGCCCTCCAGTCTCTGCCTTCACGGTCACAGGACCTTCTCCCTGTGTGTGTTTCTATGTCTGTTTCCTCTCTTCCTCACGGCATCCGTGGGCTTAAGATGAGTATGCAGTCATCTTAACGAATTACATCTGCCAGGACCCTATTTCCTAGTAGGATCTTATTCCGACGTTCCTGGTGCTCGTGAATTTGGGAGAAGGATGGCACTATTGAACCCAGTATAGACCTTGCCTCTGCTTGCTTTTTTGGCCTTATTCCCTCCTCCCCGACCATGGCTTCCTTATGGGAAGGTGTCCAGAATCCAGCCTTGCCGAGCCTCATTGTCTCCCTCTGAGCTTCAACCTCTGTCAGCACCCTATTTATTTAGGGCTTATTTATTTATTTTAGGGAGAGGGGAAGGGCAAAGGGTGAGGAAGGAAGCGAATCTCAAGCAGAATCCTCTCTGAGCGCATAGCCTGACGCAAGGCTCCGTCCCACCACCCAGGATGTGATCGTGATCTGAGCTGAAACGGAGGGTCAGAGGCTGACCCCACTGAGCCCTCCAGGCGCCGCCCCCCCCCCACCAGCACCCTATTCATTGTCACCCAGACCCGAGGGTGCCGTAGAAATGGATTTGAGTCCTGGCTCTCCACTTCGGTTAGTCCCCTGACCCGGCTCTGAGCTCCCGGCCTCAGTGTCCTCCTCTGTCGGCTGGAGCGACTGCATGAGAATTTCATAAAGCCAGCGAGAAAAAGTATGTAAAGCGGCGAGGGCAGGACTTAGGATCTCCGTGAGGGTCGTGGCCGTGGTTTTCTCTTCGCTTCTCTCTCTCTGGCACTTGGCCCAGTATCTGGCAGAGTAGCTGCTCCCTAAGTATTTGTTGAATAAGTGGTTGCACGAGGAGACTCATGCAACTGGTGAGAAGTGACACGTCTGTGTTTATGGATGTGACCCTTCCTTAGAAACCCCCTTCCTCCTGCCCTTGGTCCCCAAGAGCCGGGTAATTACAGTTTGTGTTTCAGCTAAATGCTGATGAGTGGTGGTGAACGGGGGTCACAGTTTGAGTCAGGCTCACAGCCCTGCACCCAGGGTTTCTCTTTCATGTGGATGGAACAAACTTGAGCTTATTACATTAGCGGTGCCTATGGTGGCTGCAGAAGGTGAGTCACCATTTACTGTAAAGCTTTCAGATGCCCGGCAAGGCTTGCCAGATGGGAGCGGTCGGGCCTTCTGCCGTCAGGCAGCCCAGCCATTAATAGCTAACGAAGGGAGAGCAAAGGGGCGCCTGGGTGGCTCAGTTGGTTAAGCATCTGCCTTTGGCTCAGGTCATGATCCCGGGGTGCCGAGATCGAGCCCCACATCGGGCTCTCTGCTCAGCGGGAGGCCTGCTTCTCCCTCTCCCTCTCCCCCTGCTTGTGTTCCCTCTCTTGCTGTGTCTCTGTGTCTGTCACATAAATAAATATCTTAAAAAAAAAAAAAAAAGAAGAGGGAAAATACTTGTAGTAGGAAGGTCTTGGGTGAGGATCCGTCGCCCTCTGAGCTTCCCCCTTCCCCAGATTTCTTACACAAGTTTTATTTTGCCCCAGAAAACGGTGGTAGGCATATTTTGAAGTCAGTTAAATAAGTTTGTGCAAATTGGTGTTTGCCTGCCTCTCAAGTAGAGGTTTGTGCTGCATCTGCTTTTGGTTTCGTGTGAATATTAATTTTTTTTTTAGGGGATCGACTCTTGTCTCTTGATTATTGGCTACTGAGAGCAACGCTTCAAAGCCCGAGACCTTTTTTCCTCTTAAGTAAAAATGCCTTTGGTTCCTCTCTGCCTGCAGGTGATGGTTTTCTTTTCCTTTCAAGAGATGAACCTGTGAAATTCCATTCGGTCTCCAGTGGTAGACAGGGCTTGGGGGCATTTTTAGTCTTTGAGGATGAGCTGGGTTGTGAAGACTCAAGAAGATTCTCGGGGCAGCGTGTTCCCTCTGGCAGGTGGGGCTGGGTGCGGCAGGGCGTGGGGAGTCGTGAGTGGCTGCGGAGGCAGCCGCGGGTGCCCTGTACGTGCCTGGCACTCTTCTAGCAATCCGGTTCCCTGCAGGCGGGCTCTGTGGCGGGGCATGGGGCTCTGATGGAATTTAAAATCTGATTCAACGGATAAAATGTTCGTGTGTGTGCGTTGGTGTGTCTGTGTGTGTGTGCGCGTATCTGTGCCATGGGGCCTTGGGTAAGTTTTGTAACCTCTCAGCCAGTTTGCTCATCTGTAAAATGGGAACGCTGACACTTTCCTCAACTGGGTTGTTTCACAGATTTGATGAGATCATAAGGCACTCAGTACAGGCCAGGCACGGAAAACGTGGTAGTTACAGTGACAAGAAGTGCTACAAATCTTGTGTTTTGAGAGCACGGATGATGGAGGGAGCCCTGTGGTAAGAAGAGGGGAGAGAAGATGTTCCTTCTGGGTGATCAGTGGTGAACTCCTTGGTTATCGATAGTACTTAGTTCAGTATCTTAAATTGGCCTGGGGGTTCACTTAGTTTCTGCCTCTCCACCTTGGACTTGCTCTTGGCCCCTGTAGAGCACCCCCTTTCCCATCCTCGCTCCTCTTGGGCTTCTCCTGGGATTGGCCAGGCCGGGCTTTTCTGGTGTGTTGAGAGGATGGCCACGAACATCCTCCCGCCTTGCCCTGGCCAGTCAGGCCCCGGGTCTCCCAGAGATCTTTGGGCCTCCCCTAGGAACAGGAGTCTGTGAAGGGCATCTGTTTGGGCCTCCCTGGGAGATGACCAAGGTTTACGGGGGTGACACGCTGTCTGCGATCAGAACTTGGGGAATTTCAGGATGATGGTTGCCATAGCTAACCTTACCTGCAGTGACGGACGGTGGGATAAAGGGACCATCCTTTGCCTCTGCCTCCTTCTACACTGGCGTCTCCTCGAGTCCTTCTTCTGCTAGCCTCAGCTTTCAGTGGTGGGGATGGTTTTCCTGCAGCAGCGAGCCCTTGCTTCCTGACTTCGTCTGTCATACGGTGATATTGCTGCCTCTTCCAACCCCGTGTTTGCTGCCCTCCCAGAGGGTACAGTCCTGGGCGGGTGGGTGGGTACTTGGTGTCTTACTTGGGACACTCATCCAGGACATCCCCTCTGTAAGCCAGTGTTGAGAGAGGGAGTGAACGAAGGGCACTCAGAGTGAGAAAAACTCAGGGTGATTACTGCCCCCCCCCACCGCCATGGGAAGGAGGTCATTATAATTTGTTACTTTCTTCTTTCTGTGTGTTTATGCCTTTGAGTTGTAGGCACTGAGCCATACAGATGCCTTTGCTTGGTTCTCCCTGGTGTACTGATATTTTAGGCTGTGGCTGGCTGGGGTTGGGGGCCTGCCCATAACTGGGACCAGGAGTTTTTTTCTCTGAGCAGAAGATGTGGGTCCTATGACCTCAGTTTCATGATAACTGGATCCAGCCAAGGAAGAAAACCTACGCACGTTGAGCTGGTCAGGGGGGCCGAGTGACAACCTGTATGTAATAATCACGATACTAACACAGTTCTGACTCCAAAGATAGTGTTCCTTCCGAAGCATCACACTGACTTCTAGAATACTAGAAGGCGCTAATGCCTTCCAGTGCACCTGTTCCTCCGGGTCCTGGGGGCTCTGCTTGGAGAACAGAGCGTGAATAAGTGGTGGTCGCCCGAAGTGGCCGTCCCCATTCCCTGCTGGGCCACCGAGGGTCTGACATGAGCGAGAGGAGTCAGACATCAGGGCAGGGAAGCTGGCCTCTGCTGCCAGAGCCCTCGCTTACTACCGATCCTGCTGGGCACCCCCTAATTCCAGTGGCAGTGATGTGCCGGAGCCGTCCTTCCCATGTTCCCTCTGTCCCTCCTGTCAGTCTCCAGTTACTTCAGATCAGCGTCGGGTCTGGCGCTGAGTACAGCAGCACACATTCCTTTCCTCTGGAGTCTGGAAGAACTCTCTCGTGCAGGACCCCCAGCGCGGTGGCTGTTGGGAAGGCGTAGGCTCTTTTCTGGTCACGTGTTGGCATTTGGACAGACCTCTCCTGCTCCTCGGTGTCTCTTCCCTGCAGGCAGGTGCAGGAGGAAACCCAGGGTCCCGAGCTGGTGGGAGAGAAATCAGGGGTGGAATCTGGTGGCGGTGGGGGCCTATACGTTCTCTGATCGTTTTAGGTTGAACATGCTCCGGTCTGTCATGGAAATCGTAACACAAGCTGATTACTAAAATTTGACTATTGGTTTAATGAGACACCTTTGAGAGGGACCCACTTCCTCTTGATTTCTGTTTTATTTTTAAAAATTCTGCACCTTCTGTTTCATTTCTCTTCCTCTGGACTTTTCTTGTAGAAAAGTCACAAACAGCCTCCTATGAAAACCCAAACCATTTAGAGAATACAGTTGCACCCTGGGAAATACACAACACTTTCCCACTGTGGTGCCCCCCTTCGCACCACTTGTCCCATGGTGTAGCGGGTGTAGTCGACCTGGAGAGACCGAGGCCCCATTGAGGCGATGGCAGTCGGGGGAGGTTCATGATAAGCTCTATACCGCTTAGGTTCCAGAGCCGTACTTCTGTTTCCCCTCACCTGCAAGTGTTGGTGTTCTTTGCAGGCTGTTCTCCCTGTCACCGTGTATCCTTAGCCCTTCCTCCTTGTAGTTTGATTGGGTTACGTAACACGGGCTCTCACTGAGTGCACCATAATGCATTTTAAGTGGTATCAGGCCTCCCTCGAATGGGTTCCTTCCCCACCCATCCATCCTTTTTTTTTTTTTAAAGATTTTATTCATTTGACAGAGAGAGATCACAAGTAGGCTGAGAGGCAGGCAGAGAGAGAGGGGGAAGCAGGCTCCCCGCTGAGCAGAGAGCCCAATGCGGGGCTCGATCCCAGGACCCTGAGATCATGACCTGAGCCGAAGGCAGAGGCTTTAACCCACTGAGCCACCCAGGTGCCCCCCCCCCCCATCCATCCTTCTGAAATATTTCTTGATCTGCTCTGCACAAGGCAGTGTGCCAGGCCCAGGAGGTTTTGGGGGGATGAGGGAGACAATATTACATTTCTGAGTAATCTTCTTTGGCATCATTGGGGCACAGAACCCTAACACACGTGTAATACCAAGCAGAACAACTAAGTGCTGTAAGAAACATACAAGCAAGATGGAGTGGCGGAAGAGGGGTTAATTTTTGTTGAGAGATGGCAAAGACGGCTTTGGAACTGAGTTCTGAAGGATGGATGGAATTTAGGTGCTGGGCAGAGTACAAAAGTGCATTTGGAGAAGTAAGGACTTAGAGCATGCCATGGGTGTGATTCCTAAATATCATACCGCGCACACACAGAGGTGATCCTGACCTGGGTTGAAGGAAACTTGCCCAGTCAATGGTTTCACGAAATGCTTTGAGCTGCTTCCCTTTGGGGTTAAGGGTTGGAGGTGGAAGGCTGGCATTAAGAGCAGGCTTGTGTTTATCGAGTGTTTTACGTACATTTATCCGGTCTGCTTACATCAGCTCACCGAGGGCGCACCAGTAGCAAGTGCTGGCGCTGGGATTTGAACACAGGATCCTGGGACTGCTGCTTCCCGGTCTTCCCACTGTGCTGCCCTACCGCCTTCTCTCTGGAAGTTGCCGATGCCGAAGCAGTCATTCCCTAGCAATGGGGTTCAGGTTGCAAAGTAGAGTTGGCTTCTGACTGGTGGGAATTCTGTGGGATTATTTTGCTGTCTTCACTCACGTCATTCAGACTTCGTGTGGTTGGTGGAAGGACTAGTGTCATTTCGGCCATGCTTTTCTGGAAGCCCCGCCATGGAGCCGCTCTCCTGCAGTGCTGCTGGTTTATCAGACGATTGCTGTGCATACTGCTTTCCGATGAGCGGGTGTCTTCTGACCACACCGGCAGGTCACATTCTGTGCTCGAATGGGTTGTTTATACATTTCTAACGGAGACAAGCTTTTGCGAGCTGGCCGAATTGGCCCCATCGTCCTCCCGTTGGCTGGGGCGAGGTTTTTATTGGAGATACGAACGCCCTGTCATGAAATCTGAAGGGACAGCCGGTGAGAGTGAGCGGGGCGAGGAGCAGTGGCCGGACTGGGAGGAGACACGTGCTGGGGGGAAGGCTGGAGGGAATGGGCCCTGGGAATTCTGGGCCCGTTTTTCCCAAGAGATGTCTTGAGACCCGAGGGCATCGGGAAGGTGAACATCATGCAGGGGGCAGGGTGGGTGTTTGAACCTTAATTAACGTCTGGCAATAATGAAATAATATTGTCATTCTGGAGCCTGTCTCCGTGACGCCTCTGTCTTGCCATTTTGACCTTCTCGCAAGGGGTTCAGGGAGCAAAACCTGGCTGAGGAAGGTGCCCGAGGCTGTCGGTTTTGTCAGGCGAATGGATACCGTGGTCCCCATCATGTGACACAACTGACGTCCTCCTCCGATGACTCGTTCTCCTCCTTCCCCTCCTCACTTTCCCCTCTTCTCTGTTACAGGGCAATTTTAGTTTGCCAGATTCTCTCAGGGCTGCAGATCAGTTAATCTTAGAATCTGCTTCTCTAAGAGCATCTTGCCTTTTATCTTTGTTCTCTATATTAGGGTCTAGGATTCTGGTGCTAAAAAAAAGTTTGAAAACCAGATGCTTAAGAGCGTATCTGCAGTGCTCATTGCGAGGGCCCAGGGGTCTGTGAGTGAGGGCCCCACCTCCTGCTGCACCCTGTGTGTGTTGGGGGCAGGGGACCCACGTGCCCATGCTGCTGCTCTGACTCTGCTCCTTGAGTCTGGGTCCTTCTCGTTCTTGGGGAACTCATAATTCTCCTCGTTTCGGCCCAGGTTGCTGAGAACAACTTGGGAGTTTCACAGTCAAAACTAATGAATAAATAAATTGCAAGCTATAGATATTATCTCTGCTATATACTGTCTCCATGTTCTATACGCTCGCATTTCACAAATGAGGAAGCTCAGAGACATCAAGTAACTTGCTTGAGGTCACACAGCTTTTAAAGGAAAGGTCTAGATTTGTATCCAGATCTGATTCCAGAGTTCACGGTCGTTGCTACTGTACATATCAGTCATACTTTTACCTACAATCAAAAGTCTTTATTATTCTCTGTCATTTCCCCCTCTTGGGGATGTGGGCTGGGTAAATTTAGCACCGCGTAAGATAGCGTAATATGTATGTCTCACTTTTACTCGCCTTGAAAGTACTGCCTTTGGAAGGTGGGCTGTTCCGGGCTGTGATGATGGCCGTGGTGTGGGAGTGTTGGGGGAGGGGACTCAGGCTTGGAGTCCTCTGTTCAGTCAGATTCAGGCTGAGGGGAGAGGTCTGCGAGGCTTGCTTCCCAGGTCCTGAAGCTGAATAGTAAATCCCTTGTCTGAGAGCTTCAATGCCTTGAGCTTCAGAACCTCGAGGCCCTCGGTGTTCTCTAAACCTCTTGTCTCTGAGTCTTCTCCGTCTTCTACTGGGTATCTGATCAGGGACGATCTGCTTGGGAGAGGCCAGGCATGAAGGGGGCAGGGCTGGAGGAGGATTGGAACTGCATGTGTGCGTGCATGGGTGTGTGTGTGTGTGTGTGAGAGAGAGAGAGAGAGAGAGAGAGAGAGAGAGAGAGAGAGAGACCGTTGATCAGATCTGATGGCCCATCCACTGACTGCAGAGATTGGAGTCCCAGAGTGGTTAGACAGTGCTGTCAGTCCTTGGGTCTCAGTGAGCGCACAGTAGTTTAATGTTTCCTCCAATATGGAGCTGTGAGTTCTACTTTTGTGAAGACCGTGCTTCTCCTTGAGTTGAGAATATTAATTTTATATTTCTTTCCCTGATGCCTCATACCTCTTCGTGAGGGAGTGGTAATAGACCCACAAATAAGGGCTTAGACACACTCATGAAACACTAGGAGGAAGCCTCGAAAAGACACTTATGGACTAGGTTGCTGGAAGAAAATTCCAGCTAGTCTGTGGGCCCCTAGAGCCTCAGATTCGTCCAGAAAACCAGAGTTTTGCATTGGCTAGTAAGTTCCCTTTCTCTGGCCAGATCCCATTTAGAAAGTCAGGTTCAGGGAGAGGGATCAGGGACTCGGAGATTGTTGGACACAGTCCCTTCCAGTGTCACCTGGGTGGGGCCACAGGGCCCTGAAGAGCCCGCCCTGCCGAAACCCCCTGGTGTTCAGCCCTGTCTCTCCTTCCTGTTACCAAACATCCAGTGAGAACCGAATATCCCAAAGCCGGAGCTTAAGAATCTTCTGTAGCAGCTCCGTGTCTGGCCAACCCGCTTCGCCCCCATCACCCACGCCTTGGGTTGCTGTTTGTTCATTCTGGGTGTTGGGAGGTGGGGTGGGGCACCCAGACCTCACCCGGCAGGCGGCCCTCTGCACATCAGGGTCCTAGGGACCGGAGAGCTGTGCAACTGTACGCAGAGGTGGGCCCCCCCCCCAAGACATCGTAGACTGAGACCCAGGGAGGGGAAGTTGGGAGTCACGAGGTCACACAGCACCACTCAGAGCTGAGCGAACTCCCTCTTTGCAAAGGGTCTTCTGAGGCACCACACCGGATCCCGCCTCCCGCCTTCCCCGGGACACCGGCCCTGTGTGCCCTGCCCCGTTTTCCTCGGGGCGAGCGCTGGTGTTACAGATGAGGGCTTTATGACTTCATTTCAGATAATGCAGTTGGGTACAGTTTGCCTGGTGGTTGCCTAAATTTAAACGAAGTGGGCTGGGGTGGGTGGTAGTGAAGAAGATTGGCTTGGTGCTTTCATTAAAGCACAATGTGTTGGGGGAAGGTTCGATTTTTATTTTTACTTCACTGAATGAGGGATGAGCGCAGAGCCGAGGGTTGGTTTTCCCCCCCCCCCCTTTCCTTTCCTTTCTTTTTTAAATTATTAAGTATCTGCATATTCTCAGTTCAGGACTGGTGGTGCATTTCACTTCCAGCCTGGATATAAACCAAAGGAGGTTGAATTAGCATATTATTATTTTGCATTTCATGACGGTCCAGTACAGTTATGGGGCAAGCCTCTTAAGCATGTATAGGCCAACTGATTAGATTTGGGTTTCATTCCTGATTCTGGGCCCTTTCTGGCTACGTGACCTTGGATATCATTTCTTGAACTTCTTTTTTCTTGTTTTAAAAGGTTGGTGTCAGTAGTTACATTTTAGAATGGCCATACATCTGAATTAGCAGTAAATGGGGAGTTGGTTAGGGTTAGGTCTCCTGAAGGAGGAGGTGAGGGGCTGGTCAGTGTGTGTGTGTGTGTGTGTGTGTGTGTGTGTGTGTAACGGAGTTGGAGTTCGGGGGTGCTTTTCTCCTTGGGGAATAGGAAGAAAGTATTATGAAGCCTGAACTTTTGCAGAGAAGTGCCTCCTTGGACTTTATTTCTCTGATTCTTTGCGGTTATTCTTTTCAGGCTTTTAAAATCCACATTGAAATAGATGGTCCACTGATTATATCTCTCTGGTTATAAAAGCAACACCTTTATAGAAAAGTTGGAGTATACGGGACGTCATAAGCGAAACCAAAATCATCCATAATCTCACCTTTTTAGAAGAGACCAGTGCAAGGAATTGAGATCGGTGTCTCTGTCGTTTTTTTCTCTGCATCTATACATAGGGTGTTTGCCTGCTTGTCCATTTTTACAAAATCGGAGTCACATTGCACATACTGTTATGTAATAGGCTTTTAAAACAATATTCTGGGAGCATTTCCTGGTTGTAGACTGTTCTTCTAAAACACGACTTCGGAGGGTGGCAACAGCACTCTATGGTGCGGGTGGTCTGTAAGTGATTTAACCAGCCCCCCGTTGTTTGTCATTTAAATTGCTTCTCCTTTCTTGTGCTCCTTCACCTTATGCTGCGGCAAGTTTGGGAATGCAGATTTTAATAACTGGATCACTGTTTTTAGGAGAGCAG
>CM052802.1:100662107-100677145 GCA_028533885.1 Nasua narica
TTAGCTCTGAGGGGTTCCTAGTAGCTATGCAGGCCCATGGCCCAGTTCTCTCTTAATGATCCTTTATGGATGGGTCTTCCATACACAGAATTTGAGTTCTTTAGCCTTAAAACTGCCCAGGGTATAATAAAGAGGCTTTATTTGCCTGTGTTTCCATCAGTGACTATAATAATAATGGCTAACAAGTAATAGCTAGCATTTATTGATTGTTTGCTGTGTGGCAGGTACGACCTAAATGCTTTTACAATTAGTTTCTTGTTTAATCTTTACTCCAGTCATATAAAGAATGCATTAACATCACCCTTGTTTTAGAAATGAGGAATATGTGACACTTATTTTTTTAATTTTATTAAAGATTTTATTTATTTGGCAGAGAGAGACCGTGGGAGAGGGAATACAAGCAGGGGGAGTGGGAGAAGGAGAAGCAGGTCTCCCACTGAGCAAGGAGCCTGATTCGGGCCTTGATCCCAGGACCCTGGGATCACTAACTGAGCCGAAGACAGATGCTTAATGACTGAGCCACCCAGGTGCCCCCAAAATGTGACATTTAGAGATGTTCAGTACATCGCTCGCGATGGAGGAGGATCCAGGTTTTCTTACTCATTGATCCGTGGGCCGAGGGCCGCCCTTGCCGCCATGATGAACGAAGCCAGTCTCTGTGACCCTCATGGAGGGTTCCTTCTAGTGAGTAAGACAGATAATAAATAGACGTGTAAACATGGGCTGCCAAGGCAGGTGTTGCCGATGGCCGTGAGATAGTCCATCCGGGGAGGGAGTTCGAGGCTGATGGGGCAAGGGCTGGGTTTGGTTGTCTAGATTCCAATCCTGGATGTCTGTCTCACTGCGCTTGAAACACAACCCATCCTATAGCTAGCCAGGCGCCTGGAGCACACTCCTCTCACATATTTATCAGTTGGGTGATTGGAGCCTTACTGCAGGGGGATGACACAGGAAGGCAAGCTGAGAGTTTACAGTAAGCTCAAATCAGGTGGGAATTTACCCGGACCCGTCTGGTGTGCTGATCTCCATTCTGAGGGCTCCCAGGTGTCCTGGGAGGGCAGGTAGAACGAGCAGGAGGGCTGAGCAGTGAAGGTCGGAGAAGGACATTGAGCTCTGTGGCAGTTGGGGTGGGAGAAGGGACGCAGGTTTGGGACCCACAGAGTTACCCGCTTCTTGGAGGTCAGCGTTCCCATGGAGCTCTTGGACACAGGAAGGTGTGGAGGGCAGGATGGCTCCCCCAAGTCCCCCACACCCCCGTGAGGCCCAAGTTCACCAAAGGGTAGAGCCCAGTTTCCCATTCCCAGTCCCGAGCCTTACATAACATCATCTTTGTCCCAGATTTTATTTTATTTTTTTATTCCTGCCCAGGGAATAATGGAGGATGGATGCAGTAAGCTAGTTTGGGGACCCATTAAAGGACGGCCCCTAACTCCAGGCATCCAGGGGTCAGAGTGGGTCTTGAAGACTGACTGTCCTCTACCCCGCAAAGCGTCCTTCTTCTAGAAGATGGGACCTTCTGGTGCATAACAGACAAAAGCGTTTTAGAGTCACCCTCCCTGCCCCTCACGTGTTGTCAACGAGCCAGTGGTCCCTGTGGCCGAGCCAACATTTAGTGCGCATCTCCTCCATGTTCGGTGGCGAAGACGTTGAAAAGCTCTGCCCCAGGAGATGGAGAGCCGGGGACCAGTACCGGCTCTGCTGTCAGTAAACGAGCTGTGTGATACATGTCTCGGTGTCGGTTTGCTCCTCTGTGAGAGAAGGGGCTGTCCAAACGGTCCTGCTGTCTTTTTTTGCTCTGACCTTTCCCTCTAAGGCGGAGGTTAGACAGGGTCCCCCTCAGAGAGCATGGCCGTCTTTCAGTTCCTTTCCCAAGTGTTGTGTGCCACCCGGAGCGCGGGCTTTGGGGAAGGACTTCAGGCCTGGAGTGTGCCTCCTCAAGGGTATCTCTTGGTCTGTGGGTACCGAGTATTTTCCGCCTCGGTTCCCAGTTCTAAGCCACCCGGTATTCGCTAGCGGTTAGGTGGCCATTGCCCACACAGGACCTTCCCCACAAAGGAAAGCTCGCCCCCACGTGTTTTCCTAGCTCGCCCACTCTTGACGGGAGGGCAGTGAGATTTGGGGTGTACTTTCCTAATGGTCGGGTGGTGGCGATTTCGTGTGTCAGAACGGTCTAGTCCTCATCCTGGTCGCCCCGATGGCCTCCCACTGAAACCGTACAGTGACACCAGAGCAAACACACATGCTTCAAAACTAAAAAGTGATGAGGTGAGGAGGCAACAGGAAGTGGCGAAGTGAGCAGAACAAAGCCTGCGCTGTGTACTCGGAAGGCTGTTGACCTTTTTTTTTTTTTCTCTCTCTTTCTCTCTTTCTCTGTCTTTAAAATCCTAGCGTTCTGTTAGATTGTTGAGGTAGAAGTTCTTGTTTGTCTGAAAAGGTTCAACCTCTGAAGAGACCTCTGGAGAGAGTGTGTGGTGGGTGTCAAACAAGTTGAGGGGAGAAGCAAACCACCCTCCTCCCTTGCTTGGCCAAAGTTATGCAAATTCATGTCAGTCAGGGTTCTGGAGGCTGTTTGATCCTCTCTCTCCATTTCTCTACTAAGGGCTGGGGAGAGTTATTTAAATTGCTCCTCTTTTTAGACCTTCCTTTGGAGGACTCAATTTAGCTCTTCTTGTGCTGGATGAAAGACGGGTGGGGAAAGTGGAATTCTGCCCCCACGGTTTTTCTTCATCAGCTTCTACCTCAGTTTCTCATTTCCCACTAATGACTTCAAAAGGAGAGAGCGCCCCTTTAACCATTAGTTTCCGGTTTGGTGAGGGCCCACCCGTGTTGACTCTAACAAGACCCCGTCAAGCCTGTCACTGCCTCAAGTGCCTCCCACTGGGGAGGGCACACTTCACACATCCGGGGACAGATCACTGGCTGGCCAGAAGGAGAGAGGGATTGTTAGTTTAGACAGCTTTTCATTTGAGGTGCAGATGTGGTCCGAGGAAGGAGGCTGCTGATAGGTGTTGGCTATTTGGATATTGGAGCCCAGTCAGCTCAGATTGGATTAGCTACATTGGGGCTTTGAGTTTGGGGATTTGAAGCAACAATAGCGGCACAAGCAAGAAGAGCTGTGTATTTGTAGAAGATTCTTCACCTGCATTTCCACAGTCTACCCTTCCACCAAGCTTACGACGTTGGGAGGGAAGATATAGGCGCGCCATTGTTGGTGGCGGGATAATATTAATAACATAATAACGAATACAGGAATGGCAAGCCAGCGCTTCCTGAGCACATTCTTTGGGTCCGGAAGCCTGGTGCCGGGTCATAGGTATGACCTTATGCTCTTAATGCAGAGAGAATTCCATTGTATAGATGGGCCATGGGAGCCTTGGAACAATAAGTTCAGTGACCTGAAATAATGGAGCAGGTATCCTGCCCCTCAGTTCACATGTGTCATAGCTGGCATCTCCTATGTTGCCTTTGGTGTTCGTTGGCATTGATTTCCAACGCAACTGGGTTGGGGGTATGGTCGGTGGGCTGGCAATAGAATGGTGCTCTGGGGAAAGCTTGCTGTTCCAAGGCACGTCCCGACCCCGACTCCATGAGCTTTGCTGGTAGATAGGCAACCTTGCTGCCCGCCGAGGCCTTGCAGGGGTGTGTGGGCTGTATGCCCCCGGAACACACCGGGGTGCGGGGCTAGTTCAAAGAAAAGTTAAGGTCTCCTTTTCCTCTTTTTAAAAAATATTTATTTTATTTATTTGAGAGAATGAGAGCGAGCCAGCACGCAGAGCATGTGAGAACACGAGTGCGGGCAGGGAAGCAGTGGGAGAGAGAGAGAAGCAGGTTGCCCACGGAGCAGGGAGCCCGATGCGGGGCTTGATCCCAGGATCTTAGGATCATGACCCGAGCCGAAGGCAGATGCTCAACTGCCTGAGCCACCTGGGCGCCCCTTCTTTTTTTTTTAAGCTACCTCTCTCCCCAGTTCCATTTCATCTCTGTGGTGTTTTGGCTTTGCCGTGATCAGACTGCTCTGAGAGTCGTAGTCCAGGCTCTGATGTAGAGGTTCTACCCAGAGGCCTTCCGCACCAGTGAGACTTGGGCACCTTCCTACCCTCTTGTGACTTCATTTCTGTGTTGTTTGTTTTAAATCTCTATTGGAATAGCGGGATGGAGAGCGTAAGCAAACCGGACGGTCAGCTAATTGAGCAACGTGACAGATGGATGGAGAAAGTTTTTAACAACCCAAACAGGAGGGCACCTGGGTGGCTCAGTCGTTAAGGGTCTGCCTTCAGCTCAGGTCGTGATCGCAGGGTCCTGGGATCAAGTCCCGCATCGGGCTCCCTGTTCAATGGGGAGTCGGCTTCTCCCTCTCCCACTCCCTCTGCCTACTGCTCCCCCTACTTGTGCTCTCTCTGTCAAATAAATAAATAAATAAAATCTTAAAAACCACCAACAACAAACCAGATCGCTTCCAGTGGAAAATTTGGCCTTCAAGGGCTGATTTAGGAAGTTCTAACCAACCTTGTACCGGAGTCCCCTCCACTTGCCGAAGAGCCCCAGCCTTTGGTGTCTCTTACTCTGGTGATCGCACCAAGCTATCCTGAGGCATGCTAAGGCAGAGGCAGTGATGTTGGAGCCGATGAACCTTGGGGAAGGAAGGTAGAGCTGCCAGGCAGATCTCACGGCAGGCTGGTTTTCAGTTGTTCGTGAATCGGATGCGCAGAGAGGTTGGTTTGCATGACTGGGAGCTGATCAGGGGTCCCTGGCCAAGGTGCAGTCCTGGTGTGAGGCCGCCAGCCCCAAGCCTCAGGGCTCCACTCGCTCTCTCATTCTTCTGCCAGTGGGAGTTGGGTCCCGTCTCACCGCCTGACCAACGAGCATTATATATTTATATACGAGAAATCATTCGGAACCTCCGGTCCTGCTTCCTTGAAGTTTTCCCATCCTGTTCGAGTACTGCCTTCATAGAGCCATCTTTTTTTTTTTTTTTTTTAACTCCGCAATGAAATCAAAGATGAATCTCTTAACTACGTTTATCTGAGCTCAGTCCAGGTTCTGTTACCTCCCAGTAGGGTTTTAATGCCTGAGAGCTAGACAGCTCCCTGGGTGGAATCTTGCACGTTAAATGTAGTCTTCTGCTTTGTTGACTATAAAATTCTTGTGGGAAACGTGGCCTAGAACATGAACATATATGAACTTGGCCTTTTTTTTTTTTTCTTAATTAGAAACTGGCACTCTATCTTTGATGATTGTGTTAAGGTCTGTTAGGAGTTCAGTGTTGAGCCCTGGGGAGGGATTGCCTCTCCAGCTTGCCCATGAACAAGGAGAGTTGATTCGAACAGTTTAAAATTAATAGTGTTCGTGGCTTAGAAACCCACCTTGTCATTAACCACTGGTGAATGCCAGCCTGAAACATGTACTTTGCCTGCGTAAACCGCAAGGTTGTGGAAAAACGTAAAGGAAATGGCGGGGGGGGGGTGGTAAGTTGGTAGTAAAAGGTAAAGCTTGTGGGTGGGGGATGTGTGTGTGGGGGGTGTGGGTGTGTGGTGGGGGGGGTGTTGAAGGACAGGTAAAAGAGAAAGGGAAACAAAGTCTGGTGGGGTACTCCAGGCCCTTAGGCAGGCTTGGACATCACTAGTGAGAGCTTAGAAGTATGCCAACTCAGTGTTGATGTTCTAATGTCTTCATTTGTTTAGATTTGTATTTTTTTCAAAGATCGATTGATTTATTTATTTGAGAGAGCACAAGCAGGGGGAGCAGCAGCCAGAGGGAAAAGCAGACTGATTCCCCACTGAGCAAGGAGCCCCACACAGGGCTCGATCCCAGGACGCTGGGATCATGACCTGAGCTGAAGACAGATACTTCACTGACTGAGCTACCCAGGTGCCCCTAGATTTGCCTTTTAAAACTTCAGAGAAAAAGCAGCATCAGGGAAACAGTACATTTGTTGAAGTGGAGTGGATTTATCTCCATCGGTCTGGCTTGGCCAAGTTAGACTTTGTTCATCTAGGCCCGTGGCTCTCAGCTGGGGGTGATTTTGTCCCCAGGGGACATTTGATGATGTCTGGAGACACTTTTGGTTGTCACGGTGGCTTGGGGGGAGGTTCCTGGTGACGAGGGGGTAGAGTTCTGGGATAGCTCAACATCCTGTGATGCATAGGACAGCCCCACGAAAAAGGGTTCTCAGTCCAAGGCGTTAGAAGTGCCAAGGTTGAGAACCCTTGATCTCAGGGCTTGATTGCTGTCCATTCATCCCGAGACAGCAGTGGCTTGGTGCTGGGTGGTGGGAAGTACATATTCCTAGTGAAGTGGAACCTCCAGGACCAGAGAGCTTACTGCTCCGAAGATCTGAAAGGGTCCCAGGAATTGGCCTCTTGGCTCAGCGGTACTCATTTTGCAGCTTGGTGTCTTTTTTTTTTTTTCAAACTCCTTACAATTTCCCATCTTATCTTGTGGCGTCGCGGCCCTGCCCCCCAACACGAATTCTCTAACTTAGTGTGTTTTGCCCCCATCCCACGCCCATGCCATAATTTGAATTGTTTTGCCTTTCTAGCTCTACCACTCATCTTGAGGCTGTGTTAGACAAGTCCTTGGGCCTCTTTGGGGAATCTGGTTTTCTCTACCCCAAACGAGATTCATGAATCTCCAAATTGGCGGTTTGCGTAGGACGTGTCCTAGGTGCCATTTTCCCCCCATAGAGAGAATTAAAACCGTGAACTATTTAATAAACTATAGACCTACCGCCAGTCAACTGTAAGCACATGCCTCTTTCAGGCCACTTTTTGACAAGTTTCAGGTAAGAATGATAGCGTGTTAAATTATTAGGCAGTTTTATGGCTGTGTGGGGCAGATTTATCCTTAGATGAATAAATATTGCTGTAGCCCAATTTAGAACTTGACAAATGCTGATTTACAGCTTAAAATATATATATATATATAACCCATATATATATATGGGTTAGTTTGATGGGTTAGTTAGTGATGAAGTAGCAGTGGTAGTGGGGTAGGTTTAAAAACTGTGGCAGCTGTGGCACCTTTGAACAATGCGTCATTAAAATGGTACCATGGGCAGAGCTGCAGTGGTGGGGGGTGTGGTTCCTATCACTCCCTGTAGGTATCAGGGTCCAGGTCACTTTTGTGATGCACAGTCCCAGCTGATAGTGCTCTGAGGCATTATTAAAAGAGTGTGTGTGTGTGTGTGTGTGTGTGTGTGTGAGGAGGGGGGACGCCTGGGTGACTCAGTTAAACCTCTGCCTTTGGCTCGGGTCATGATCCCAGGGTCCTGGGATCGAGCCCCGCATCACGCTCCCTGCTCAGCGGGGAGCCTGCTTCTCCCTCTGGCTGCTGCTCCCCCTGCTTGTGCGCTCTCTCTCTCTCTGTCTCTCTGACAAATAAGTGGATAAAATCTTCAAAAAAAAAAAGTATGGCTGCTCCCGGGTCCCTCGCGGTCCATCATGCTGCGCACCTTCCAAAGGACTCCACTTGCCCACATGTGGAGCTTCAGGGTGGTGACGGTTCCAGTGTCAAGACTGGACATTTTTCAGATATGGAAGGTCGTTTTGAGGAGGAATGCTTCCAAAACTGAAGTGAGGAGGGAGGCTGGTGAGTTTCTTGTGTGTTTTGGATGTGGAGATTATCCGCCATTTGCATCAAAACCACCTGGGACGTTTCAGCTGACGAGAATGGATGCGTACAGGCATAAAAAATGTGTAGTGGATGCTGACCTTTACCGTCTGTTGCACGCGTCCATGCGTCATGATGGCAGAGCTCGAGCAGTTGCATAAAGTCCTTTTCCATTTATGTATTTTTTTGTTTACTAATACGTGCACATGGCATAAAAGTTGGAAGGGACTTACGTCTAAGGGGATGTATAATAACTTCTCCCCCTTCTGCCCTGCGTCTCCCAGTTCCCTTCTCTAGAGATAACCACTGTTACTAGCTTCTTGGTTATCTTTCTCAAAGCTTATCTTTCTTCTAAACGCACATAGGAACACCCAGTGTTTTTCAACAACTGCCGGCATACTCTTCATGTCAGTCGGCACCTCACCTGTTTCCCTGACAGCATACTTGGAAAACTAGTCCACGTGATGACGTTGTGTTTTATGACTGCACAGCTTTCCATTTTATGGATGAGCCACAATGTATTGTAGTGGCCACTGAGGCTGTTTCTAGTCTTGTGTCATTTCACGTCACACTGCTGGAGTATCCCTGTCTACACACCATTTTGCATATGTAGGAGTATGTCTGCAGGAGAAATTCTTAGAAGCGGCGTTGCCGGTAAAAGCATATATAGATGTCTGTGATATTGGTAGACATTGCAAGTATCCTTTCAAGGAGCTGGTAGAGCTTTACACCAGCACCCTCAATGAATGAGACATCCTCCCCAACACAGCGAGTTATCGAAGTTTTTGATCTTGGCCAATCTGATAGATGAAAATTGGTATCTCAGTTTTAATTTGCATTTCTTTCATGAGTGCGGTTGAACATTTTTCACAGGTTTAAAGATCCATTTGTATTTCCCTTCTTTTCAATTCATATCCGTTACCCATTTTTCTATCAGGCTGTTGATTGCAAAGTTCATCGTCTTTTAGACCATTTCTGTACTTGGCGGAGCTCACTCCTGGGGGCCCAAGGCCATTGTATGCATTCCAATGAGGCTTTGGGGAGGGGGGTGGATGGAACAAGCTAGGGATGGAGATGTGTCCATTTTCTTGGGTGCAGCCACTGCTGCCTCCGAGGCTGCTGGGATCCCTGAGCCTGGTGGTTTCTGGTGACCTCCCCACAGCACTCCTGCAGGAGTCTGACTCAGGCGGACAGCAAGTGCCTGCTGGTGTGCTGGCCATGTGGGGACGGATTGCTCTGGGATTGGACGTGAATGAGACCGGGGAGGCTGGGGTTGGGAGAGGGAGGCGTGGCGCTCCAGGACGTGGGGCGCTGAGCATTCATGCTGAGGCAGATTCACGGAGAAGAGGCATCACCCCTGCACCGAAACGTTTCAAATACGTGGCGTCTCAGAAGTCAGGGCAAACAGGATACGCTTAATTTTAAGTAGTATGTCGGTCTTGTTTTCAGTACTATCCTTAATATGGTTTTATTTTTCAGCCTTCAGGCACCTTTCCAGAGGAGGTTTATCTAAACCTAAAGCAGCGATTCTCAAACAAGAGCGATCTTGGCACCCCCCATCCTGCCTCTATCCCGGGGCGGTGTCTGGAGACATTTTTGGTTGTCACCTTTGGGGGTGGAGGGAGGAGAAGGCCACGGGCATCGAGTGGGTGGAAGCCAGGGTGGCTGTCACACGTCCTGCAATGCACAGGATGGCCCCCGCAGCAGAGAATTTTCAGCCCGAAATGCCAATGATGTCAATACATGGAAAGCCCTCGTAAAGCAGCAGGATCCAGTGGTAAATCTGGGGGGGGGGGGGGGAAGAATGACAACAGGTGCACGGTTTCCTTCCATTTTCAGACATTTTGGACCTTCTGTAGTGCTACAGTTAGATGAACTTCACCTGAAAAGGTGTGGAGGTTTCGAAGAACTTGGGAGAATTTGACTTGAAAATGTGATTAGCACACCGTTTAAAAAGAAGTCGATCCTATGTTTCCTGAGGTTTTGGACCCCCTGTGGGATTCCAGTGAGGGCAGAGACCTGTCACTATCGTTTTCCCTTCTTAACTGCCATCACTCTTCTCCCTGTACATACCTGCACGTAAAAAGTGGGAGGCGGGGGGGTGCAGATTTCTTAAACCTGAGATCCCTGAGAGGAGAAGGACCTAGAGGCCAGCATGAGAGCATTTTCAGATATCTGGGCTCCCAGCACAGTGGGAGGGCGGCCCCGGGACCCTACTGGGCTCTTTCTGAGTCCCCCAACCTGCAGGATTCCTGTTGCCAGTGGCCCTGAACCCCAGAGGTTCAGAGGAACCAGCAGAAATACCCTAGGATTTTCCTCGTTGTTTCCAGAGAGGGAGGAGGCAAAAAGCCCCTGCTGGGGAGGCCAACTGCCCACTTGAAATCTTTATTCCTCACCAGGGCTCAACTTTGGGCCAGCCTCGGTTGCCTCTTGGGTACAAAGGGAGCAGTATTAGCATGACTCGGGCAATGAACTGAGTTACTAAATGGAAAGTACTCAGTACAGTACCTGTTCGTGTTCGCTGTGAGTATTACTGTGTTTGCGGTGATTGGTTTCAGCCCTCGGAGGTTCCAATCTTCTTGCCCCTCCTCTGCAGTTCTGTAGAAAGCCTTTGCCAAGATGAGCCAGTGTGCTTGATTCCCAGGGGCCTCCAGTGGCTTCCCCGAGTCCACATGAACACGAGTGCCTCCCCGCCATGTCTGGGGAGGACTCTGCTTCTTCCAGGAGGCGCCAGGAGCTTTACCGAGCCAGTCCTGTGCTCTCCGTCCTCCTACCCTGACCTCCTCCATCGAGGGAGCCTTGGGTCTACCTCTCTGAGATGGGTCTCCTCATTTCTCTCTCCTGATTCCAGTTCCCATGGCCAATTTCCTGTCTCCTACTACATCATGTGGTGTGACTGCCTTGGAAAAGCCCAAGTTGGAAGCCGAGAAGATGGTTGTGTCTGGACCGTGGGCTTCCGTCCCACGAAGGACTTGGCTTTGGGCCAGCCCTGGGCTCGGGAGCTCGCTGCTCTTGGTCCTCTAGGTGCCTTTTCAGCTTGGCCTCAGCCACAGTCACCAGAAAGGGTTATTTATAAAATGGGGACAGTCTTTGGCCAGAACTTAGAAACAGTCTACCGAAACGTTGTTGGGTGAAGCCAAGTTCTCATTTTGTTTTCTTTACATTCACTTTGAAGGTTCGTATCTGGATAGTTTTCATGGATCTTTTAATGGCTGATCACAAGAGTTCATGCCTGGGTGGGTGGTTCAGTCTCAACACTTGAATCAGCACCTTCTTTTAAGACCTTGCAAAACCTACAGAAGACTTACGGGATGCAGTGGGGTAATAGAGGTAGAGGGGCCCAGAAACCCTGTCCCCATGGGGCTTCCAGTCCCGTGGAGGTGGCACAGCCCCTGACATCAGGTGCTCCCAGTCTCTTGGGGGAGATACAGCGCCGACCTTCATGGAATCCCCAGTCTAGTGGAGGAGGCATGGGATGAATTCACAGTCTGATGGTGAGATAGCTCATATTCTCGGGGAGCTCTCAGTCTAATAGGGGAGAGACAAACGCTACTTATCTAGCCTGATGGAGGAGACCTGAGTCTTGCTTTCTGACCCAGTTTGATGATGTGTGATGCAGACAGAACCCTCGAAGAAATGGGCAGGATGGAGCAGTTATTAACCCCATAGCCTTCTTTCTGTGTCCATGATAGAAGTGGGGAGATAGGAGAGACCGCGGCAGCCCGGGGAAGGGGAAGATTCAGCGGCACCCTTTGACTGGGCTGTAGCAGCCACTCTTACCGGCCTCTGCCCGCCCAGCCCCACCCCGAAACATGTGGAGGCTGCGCTATCTTTAGTGGTCACCCTTTGTAATCTTTAGAGGCCGTTGCTGACGTGGCTGCTTCCTGGGCTGGACCTCTCTCCCTAGAGAGCTGTGCTTTTAGCTGGGCAAGAATTTGGCTTGGGGCAGGGGAGGCAGTGCAGAGTGACTGGGGGCTTCCAGAACTTGGCTGTGGTCCCTTGCCCTCTCCTGAGTCACAGAGTGAGACCTGGAGACCCTTTAGACAATCTGTTTTAAGGTCAGAAAATAAGAATATCCTAGAAAGGACGTTAGACATCATCTAGTCTTATCTTCCTATTTCACAGAGGAGATTGTGGAGGCCCAGAGAAGGGAAGTGTTTTTCTCAAGGTTGCTTAGAGGTTGTGCTGGGCTTATGGCCTAGCTCCTGAATGTCTGGCTCCCTAGAGAAGAGGCCTGATAACAACAGCACTCAGGGAAGTCCTGGTAAAGCCTTTGCCAGGTCAGGTATTTCCCCCTGCTTGGTGCCTGCATATTCCCATCCCACTTGGAGGGAACCAAAGGTATTTCTGTGGCTTCAGGGCTGGCCTGATCTTTCTCCCACCCTCGTGCCTCTCTGTTTGCCACTTTGCTTCTTAT
Source organism: Nasua narica (assembly GCA_028533885.1). Taxonomy (NCBI): domain Eukaryota; kingdom Metazoa; phylum Chordata; class Mammalia; order Carnivora; family Procyonidae; genus Nasua; species Nasua narica. The sequence continues at coordinate 100,674,133 of CM052802.1, forward strand.
TCATGCCACACTAGACTTCTGGTTGTTCCTTGAACATCCCGGGCCATTTCTACCCCAGGGCCTTTGCACTTCCTGATCCTTTCGCCTGGAATATCTTTCCCAGATGGCTCACTTTTTCACCTCTTTCGGAGAGCCCTAACCTGACCATCCTAGATAAAATGCCTTCTTCCTTCCCTGCCATTCTCTATCCCTCTTGTCCTGCTTTACTCTTCTCCAGAGTGTTTGTCACCATCTTAAATGGCACATATTCATTTATTTCTTAGTTTCCTCCCTTTAGAATGTAAATACCGAAACATGGTCTGTTTTCTTCTCTGCTATATGCCCAGCCACCAGAACATGTGTGACACATAGTAAATGCTTAATATCTATTTGTTCAAAGAAGGAAAGGAGGGAAGGAGAGAGTATAAAACACAAATTGAAATCACTCGGTGTTAGGTGGTTTGATTTGGTTAGGACCAAAAAAAAGGACAAAACTTGATGGGTAGCAGAGATCCCATCACCTGCCAATGTCATTTGGACCTGTGTCTTGGGTGTGGTGGCTTGCAGCAGTCCCTGTTGCCCCCTCACGCCTTCCACCTTGTATATCCCTTCATCTATAATGAGAAAAAACTAGGTTCAGCGTCACCCTTCCCAGAAAAGAAATGTGTTTATAAATGCCCCCGCCTGTGGGAAGGCTCTGACCCCTCCCCTGGAGCTCTTCTCGCCTTCTGCCAAATGATGGGACAGAGATTGTGGTAGAAGGAAGCTGCATCCCCCGCCCCTTGGGGTTTATAAGTCTTAAACTTATCTGCACGACCCGATAGGCTCCCTTTTCTCAGGAACAAAGACAAGTACCCCAAGATTAGTGTTGAGGATCCAGGAGCAGATTGGGGGCAGGGGCGCCTACACCCAGTATGAATTTTGGCTGGACTCATGAAGCTGGAAGGTTGGAAGGGGAAGCTGAAAGCTCCCGGGTTCTGGTCCTGCCTCTTTTTGTGGGTGGCCTTGACTAGTTACTTCCCCTCTCAAGGCTTAGCTTCCTCATCTCCAAAATAAAAGAGTTGGACTGAACCTGGGGTGGGGGGGCTTGGTCAAGGCTCCTGGGGATTCATTCCGATAGGTTGTTCCTAAGGTTCCCCTCCATACTGACACTCTTTGGATCGAATACCGAGTTTTTGGTGAAACCATGACTTCCTGAATAATGTTGGAAATAGAGGTGACAGTTAAAAAAAAAAGTAAATGTTAAAGAGTGTTCTCAGTGCCAGTTACTGTAGTAAGTGTGGGTTTTTTTTTCTCTCTTTCTTCTTCTTGGTCTTAACCTGTAAGCGATTACAAGATCAAACAGGTTTCAGTTTGAGTCCTCCTGCTTTACAGTCTGAGTCTCTACGGCGTTGACTTACCACGTTTACTTTCAACTAGTCGGGCTGTTCTGAGGAGGCTTTTTATCAGTCAACTGCTCAGCCGTCAGGGTAAGAAGGGTTGGTCTTGAGGAGTTTGGGCTCTGGGTTTTCAGCACCTGTAGACCTGGTGCCTCTTCCTCATTTATCTGCCGTCTCCCTCCACAGCACAAAACCTGACTCAGTGAGCTCCTGTCATACGGCGGGCTCTTTGGGGAGGTTGTCAAGTTTCAACCCACTCCCAAACCCCAGCCTCTTGCCCAGGACCAGCTATATACTTTGCTGGGCCCAGCACAAAGTGAAAATGTGGGGCCCCTCGTTTAAAGATGAAGACTTTCAAGATGGCGGCAGTAGCGCCTTCAACCAGGTGTGGGGCCCTCTGAACCTACACCGGTCGCATGCCCTTGTCACCAGCTCTGCTCTTCCCTCTTATGTTCCCAAGACTGTAGAGATTTATAAAAACACATTCAAAGGGTCATGACAAGTTTCCGCAGAAGGAATTTGAGGTGTCACTGTCATGGCCAATGGTGAGATTCAGGGTTTCTGGCCTGAGCCTCTGTGTGTTTGGGAAATCATGCGTGTGTAGTGGGGAGGGTTTGGGCAATGTCCTTGGGTGCCGGCGGGAGGCTCAGAAGACAATGGTTTGGAAATGGTTGCGTTGCCCAAGCACCCCAAGGATACGGGAAGCTCCTTTCTGCAGATGCTTCATTTGCTTTGCTCTTTAGAAAGTCCTTTGATTGGATAAACAAAATGTGGACTATCTGTACAGTGGAGTAGGATTTGGCCATAAATGGGAACGAAATACTGGTGCATGCTACAACACAAAGGGACCCTGGAAATATTATGTTAAGGGAAAGAAGCCGGACACAAAAGGTCTCATATTATATGGTTCCCTTTATAGGAAGTGTCCAGAATGGGCGAGTCCATAGAAACAGAAAGTGGTTGCCAGGGGAAGAGGGGAATGGGGAGTGATGGCTAGAGGGTAGGGGATTTTTGGGGGGGGAGAATGAAAATAATCCTGAAGTTAGTGGTGTTGGTTGGACAACCTCGTGACTATGCTAATAGACCACTGAACTGTGCAGTTTAAAGGGTAAACTTTACAGTTCATGAGTTAGATCTCAGCTTTTTTTTTTTTGAATGTGAAAATAAAAGTCTTTTGAAGGCTTGGACTTGAACTCTCTACCCTCTGCCCTTGGTGGGTGTTATGGGTTCCTCACGAGAGCAGCCTTCTCTCCTTCCACGAGCCCCTCCCTCTTCTTCCTGCCTCACCTTCAGCTGAAGATAATCTCTTGGGCATCCCTCATACAAAGCCCGTTTTCCAGGAAAGATCTGGAAGCATTCATGCTCAGCGGATCTGTGGCTGCTAAGACTTAGCCCCATCCAAGGCATTTGCATATTAGTTTATAAAGGGAGAAAGCTTTTAGGTAAGAGGAATGAATGTTTAATTTTAGAATTCCAAATAAGAGCAAGTGAGCGTGGAAGGTTGTTGGTTTTCATGGGGTCGGGGTGCTCAGTGGCTCTGAAGCCAGGGGTGGCCAGGCGCCCTTTCCATTGTCCTAACCCCATCCTTCAGGACCCGGTGTACTTCAAGCTCTAGGTCTTTGAAAATCCCTTTAGTTAGCATTAAATGCTCTTTC
>CM052802.1:100677645-100696159 GCA_028533885.1 Nasua narica
AAAAAAAAAAAAAAAAATTGGGAGAGATTGGCCTAGGACTGCCAACTTATTTTGCCATCCTTAGTGGAAGGATGTTTTGAAATATCTAACTTTTACCAGTTATAATACAAGAAAGGAACTTTTTTTTTCTGTTATCACCTATAAAAACTACATCATATTTGGGCCCTGCGCTGCAATCTATGGGTAGCAAGCACTGGGGAGACGGGGAGTTATTTAATGTGCAGTATGGGGGGAGGAGATCCTACTTTTCTGAAGATTCTCTTAGAGCTTAGACATTCTCTTAAGTCATGTCTTTATCTGACTTAAAGGAGGAGGAATTCACTTGAACACAAGTCTTGATGAATCCAATTCATTTTATAAGAAAGGAACTGTTTCCTCTCAAGACATTAACTTAGAATTGTTAGTGTAATTTTCTACCAGTAGAAAGAAAATCTTGCAATACCCAACTGTATCAACAGTTTTTCTTTTTCCACAATTTGACCCTAAAAATGATAAATTTGTTCAGTTGGATTTGGCCTTCAGTTGTGTGGTGTATGCCTCTGTGTATGGGAAAGCACACACACACACAGTCACACAGAGGGAAGAAGGGAGAGAAAGAGAGAACTTAATTGAGTGAAAAGCCCCAGAAAGGAAAGGGTACTTGTGAGAAAATCAGTGTGTGCCTCAGTCAGTTGCTGGTAAGCATTACTACTTGTAGTAACAATTGCATCTCGGAGCTGCCAACAGAATATGACTTTTTAAGATGGGTTCTGGCATCATTAAAAAACCCCACACATACACCCAACCACCCCTGGTATCCCAAACAGTAATAAAACATTCCTCATTCTGCTTCACTTCACATGCTTGCTTGACATTGCCACAAACATGTTTTGCCTTCCAGCCAGGGATTAAGCTTCTGTGTGACGCCATGACTGGTGTGAAAGCAACTTCTCTGTCATTGTTGAGGGAGAGAGAAAACTGCTTGCATGCCTGTGTGAAATCCTGAATGGAATTACGGAATCGTAGTGCCAGAGAGGGTCTTGAGGTCCATGCCTTCCTGCCAGGCTACTTGAATGCTCATCACCTTGACTGACAAAAGGTGACCTAATTCTAATGTGTCATTGACCTCTTAACATTTCACCGATCCTCTGTGAATAAGGACATGAACTAAGATGTGTCTTTCTATTCAGGTGTCTCTCTCTCTCTCTTTACAGCAGGCTATTCAATGTGTATAGTTACAGCTCAGTGTTCTTTTGGACAGACATTACCACAACCCTCTTGCTTTAGTCAACTTGGGCTGACCTAACAAAATACCACAGACTGGGTGGCTTAAAAATAGAAATTTATTTCTCACAGTTCTGAAGGCCGGGAAGTCTAAGATCAAGGTGTTGGCAAGGCAGGTTTCATTCTGACACCTCTTAATGTTGGCTTGTAGGTGGCCGCCATCTTGCTGTGTGCTCACTTGACCTCTTCTTTGTGTCCTTGTGAAAAGAGGAAGCTCTGGAGACTCTTCTTCGTATTAGGACACTAATCCCATGGCAGGGGGCTCCACCCTTGTGACTCATCTTAACCAAGTTGATTCCCAGCAGCCCCACCTCCTAATACTATCAGATTTGGGGCCTAGGATTTCAACATATGAATTTGGTTGGGCGGGGACGGAGGTGATGGCCGGCTGGACACAAACTTCCTGTCCATAATAATTCTGAATCTTTATTTGTGGCTCCCTTGAAGTGTTTGCAGGGTTGTTGGTCCAAGAGCCCTGCAGTAAGTAGAGAAAGCCTTAGAATTATTGCTGTGGAACACATACAGCGTCCTGCAGGTGGCTTGATAGATTACAAAGTTGGAAGACCTTTACCACAGAATCTCAAGGTGACCTAGGTGGACTGGTGATCTCCTCTTCTTTTCAGATCTTGGCTTTCCTAGATCCAAATGTCAATGGTAAAGGTATGGGTGCCAAATGTGGTCAGCCTCAATGAAGTGCGGCTAGGTCAGCATTCAGTATTCCCTGAGCACCTTCTATAGCCTCCCTTCTGGGCCTCTAAAAAGGAGGCTCTTAGAATGAAAGCCTGGGAAAATGGGTTATTTCTTTGCACTTCATCCTCTTGGGTATTTACTTCCTTTTCATGGGGGAAAGGAAGGCAGTAAATTATACTAATACTGTTCTCTGTTCCATTAGAGATCAATATCTTAAAGTGTCATTTGAAATGTATACAAATATGGGAATGTCCACATGGACACAGGCGTGTGTGAATGCACATACATACGCACGCACGCGCACACACACAGAGAAACCTGTGCCAGGTGGAATATTTTAAAATATAAAAGGCCTTTGAATGTTCTTTTAAACTTTCAAGGAACAGATAATTTCTGTGTTGTATAAACTGTTCCAGGCTTTAGAAAAAAGATGGAAAACTTCCAGATTCTTTTTTCAAGCAAACATGACCCTGATAACAAATCTGGCAAGCCCCCAAAGGGAGGCTGTATACCAGTCTCTCTCAGGAATGTAAAAATTTTAGATAAAATTCTAGTGAGTAGATTTCAACAATAGGTTTTGTGAATGTTCCACCATACCCAAGTAGGTTATGGAATGCAGGAATGGCTTCATATACATAGATTTTCATTTGAGTCACATTTTTAGTTAAGTAAAAATATGCAATAATCTCATTAACTCCAGAAGAATATTCAGTCAATTCAACTTCCAATTTTTATGAACTGCTTAAAAACAACCATGTAACATGACCATTCCTTCATATGATAAGGAAGATTGAGTTCATACAGCCCATTGTCATTAGACTTTTGGGGGCGTCCCAGTAAAGGTATTATTGGATATGGCTGAGATCAAAACAAAAAGCCAATGTAGAAAATTATGGAGGTAGTAACTTTAACTTTAGAGAATAGATATTATAAAGAAAAGGATAAAATTATTATTACACATCGCTCATTTGTAGATCAAGAAGAGATTATTGGTGAGATGGTGAGATAAAAACTAAGGATTTGGAGGGGCACATGGGTGGCTCTGGATAGGTTAAGTATCCAACCCTTGATTTCAGCTCAAGTCCTGATCTCAGGGTCTTGAGATCAAGCCCCGTGTCAGGCTCCACGCTCAGTGTGGTGTTTGCTTGAGATTCTCTCTCTCTCCCACTCCCACTGCCCCTACCCCACTTCTGTCTCGCATACTCTCTCTAAAATAAATAGATAAGTAAAATCTTTAAAAAAAAACAAACAAACAACTGAGGATTTGGATACTTCGAAATCAGTTCACGAGTCTAATGCCATTCTTCTCAAAGTCCCACCAAGATTTTTAAAATTTCACAAGATGGTTATCAGTCTATATGGAAAAATAAGTAGATTCCCTCAGGGGAATTCTGGAAATGGTTGTAGGAGGAGGGACTTAGACCTATTGGATATTACAGTATATAGCACTACCAGATGTTAGAGTGCCTGATGAAGTCTTTGTAATTAAAACACAGTGATGTTGGCAGAAGAGGAGGAAGTAGGTAAGTGAACCGGGATAGTTCAAAAGCAGACCCTCACATAATTTGGTACATCATAAAGAAGTCATCAGAAATCAGTAGGGAAGGAAAGATTATTCAATAAATAATTTTGATGCATAGTTAGCAATTTGGAAAAAATCATTCTCACTTCACCAAAATGAATTACATATTGATTAAACAATTAAGTGCAAAATGTAGAGGCATAGGAAATCTATAGAATTGAATATTGTTTAGAAACAAAACAAAAACCCTCAAACAGGAAAAGTCAGTCGAACTACAGAAAAAAAAAAATCAAAGATTTCTTCATGTAAAAAACCAATGAAGTAACAGTAGATTGGGAAAAGATCTTCAGTAACAGGACAGAATTAGTATCTTTATTTTGGGACATGCTCAAACAATTAAAATAATTTAAAAAATTAAAACCTTGTTGGAACACTCAAATAGGTGACTATATACAGTACTGTGCAATTATATGGTCAATTTTGTAATAAAGGGATATGTAGATTAAAACATCAGCAAAATACTATTTTAACATATTAGCCAAAGAATACATTTTTAATGTTAATTCCCAATTCTGGTGGCATTGCAATATTGTGAAATGGTATACAATATATTAAAGAGCCATATTATTTATTCATACATTTTGATCCAGTAATATCACTTCTGTGGACCATCTTCCCCCATTCCCTCCGTGAAGGAAATAATACACAATACTTAATAAGCTATTTAGACAAAGATGCTCCCTGATGCATTATTTACAAAGTAGACACACACACACACACACACACACACAATTAATGTCCAACTGGATATAGTTGGATAACCATAAAATAAAATAGTTCTTCTCAGCATAATACTGTAGTATAATTAACAATTATTTTGAAGATACATAGTAATGTGACATGATATTTACAATATAATTTTATGTATAGAGATTGCAATGTAAATTGTGGTGTAATTTCACTAGAGAATACAGCTCTATAGCTGTGCAATTAAATTGAGTGACTCCTACCTGCCTATGACAACAGAGAAGGCCCTCAGGAACACAACTGCTAAGTAAAAAAGCAAGTTGTGTTTGTTTCCCTTGCCTCAGAGACCTGTTTAGAAAAAAGTTACTATGGCTAATGTCAAACAGGTTACTGCCTGTGTACCCTGAACTGGATTTTTATGGTTTCAGGTCTCACATTTAGGTCTTTAATCCACTTTAATTTTATTTTTGTGTATAATGTAATAAAGTGGTCTAATTTCTTGCTTTTGTATGTTGCTGCCCAGTTTTCCCAACATTGTTTCTTGAAGAGACTGTCTTTTTCCCATTGGATATTCTTTCCTGTTTTGTTGAAGCAAAGTTGACCATAGAGTTGTGGGTTCATTTCTGGGTCTTCTATTCTGGGACATGGATGGAGCTAGAAAGTGTAATGCAAAGTGCAATAAGTCAGTCAGAGAAAGACAAATACCGTTTAATTTCAGTCATATGTGGAATTTAAGGAAAAACACACGAGGCCAAGGGAAAAAGAGAGAAAGAGAAATCAAGAAACAGACTCAACTAGAGAGAACAGACTCATGGGTACCAGAGGGGAGGTGGTTAGGAGGATGGGTTAAATAGGTGAATGGGATGAAGGATTGCACTTATCATGATGGGCACAAGTGACGTCTGGAATGGTTAAATCGCTGTATTGTATACCTGAAACTAATATAATACTGTCTGTTAACTAACTGGAATTAAAATGAAAACATACAATTAAAGAAAAAAAAGCAAGTTGCAGAATAGCCACTTGATCCCAATTACATAAAGTTCAGATACATGCAAAACTAGTGATAGAGTGTTCGGGTATCCACATGCATGTGGCAGACCCTGTAAGAACAAGCAAGCATGGATAAGAATTCAGTCCTGGGTGGGGGAGGAAAAGAAGAGGTTGCAGGAGCCCATGGGAGCTATCTAGGGGATGGTAAAGTTCTCTTTCTCAAGCTGGGCTAGGGACAGAAGTATATGTATTATTGCTCTTTTTAAATTTTGAATTTCCTTCCTTTTTTAAAAAAGGATCGATCGATTGATTGATTGATTTGAAAGAGAGAGAAAGAGAGAATGAGAGGGGAGAAGTCAGAGGGAGAAGCAGACTCCCTGCTGAGCAAGGAGCCTGATGCGAGACTTGATCCTGGGGATCCAGGATCATGACCTGAGCCAAAGGCAGTCGCCCCACTAACTGAGCCACACAGGACCCCTAAATTTATTTTCTAAAGGCTTTATTTATTTAAGAGAGAGAGAGAGAGAGAGAGAGAGAGAGAGCATGAGTGGGGGGAGGGGCACGGGGAAGAGGGACAAGCAGACAGACTCCCCACTGAGCAGGGAGCCCAATGTGGGGCTCAACCCCAGGATCCTGGGATCATCACCTGAGTCGAAGGTAGACACAACTGACTGAGCCACCCAGGCTTCCCCTTATCGCTCTTTTTTTACCTTAACATAAGCTACGAGTATTTTTTATAATTTAACAAAGGAGTATTAAAACCCATATTCACTGAGTCCAATTATGTACAAAATCTGTATCCCTAATAAAGATGGTAAGAAGCATATAGGTAACATGACTATGTTAGAGGAGTGAAATTACGGATGGGTCGTTCTTTCATTTTTTTTTCATTTCCAAATCTTCATTGACCAGCTTACCTTGCTTTACTGCCCTTGCGTTTATCATGATTCGCAGAGTTTTGCGACAACCCTGCGTTGAGGGGGTCTGTCGGTGCCAAGTTTTCAACAGCATCTCCTCACTTTGTGTCTCTGGGTCACATCTGGGTAATTCTCACTTCAGAGTCGTTCATGACTGTTTCTGTATGTTATGGTGATCGGTAGTCAGTGGTCTTCGATGTGACTTGGAGCCTGACGAGGCGACTGAATTTCTGCTGTCTCGTGGTCAAACTTTAATTGATGAGGAGTTGCTTCCTGGGGACGAGCAAAGAAATTGGTTTCTTGAGATGGAATCTCCACCCGGTGAAGATGCTGTGAAGATTGTTGAAATGACAGCAAAGGATTTAGAATATTATGTAAGTGCGGTTGATAAAGCAGCAGCAGGGTGGGAGAGGATTAACTCCAATTTTGAAAGAAGTTCTGCAGTGGGTAAAATGCTCTCGAACAGCATCACATGCTACAGAGAAAGCATTCTGAAAGGAATAGCCAAATGATGCAGCCGATGTCACTGGTGTCTTATGTTAAGAAACTGCCACGGCCACCCTAGTCCTCAGCCACCCCCACCCTGATCAGTCAGCAGCCCACAACTCTCAGGCAGGACCCTCCACCAGCAAAAAGATTATAATTCACTGAAAGCTCAGATGAGGGTTTGCGTTTTTAGCAATATTTTACTTTATTCTTTAAAAGATTTATTTATTTGAGGGGGAGGGGCAGAGAGAGGGAGAGAGAGTCTTTTACGCAGACTCCTGTACTGAGTCTATACTGAGCGCAGAGCCTGATGTGGGGCTTGATCTCACAACCGCATGATCGTGACCCTGAGATCATGACCTGAGCCCAAACCAACAGCCAGACGCTCAACCAGCCGACTGCACACCCAGGCGCCCCAGCAGTAAAGTATTTAAATTGAGTTATGTATAATAGTTTTTTAGACATAATGCTATTGAACATTTAATGGGCTATGGCATAGTGTAAACATAACTTTTATATGCACTGAGAAGCCAAAAATTCATCTGAAGCACTTTATTGCTACATTTACTTTATTGCAGTGGTCTGGAACTGAACCCACAATATCTCTGGGGTATGCCTGTATGTGCTTGCGTTAACTTTTTTTTTTTTTAAAGAAAGGAAAATTAAGACTTCTGCAATTATAGGATGACCTAAGCTTTCCATAGAGTGAGCCATTACTCAGAGAGTGATAGACTTCACCGCTGAGGCAGAAGGGGAGATGGATTTATTTATTTATTTTAAGGATTTTATTTATTTATTAGAGAGAGAGAGTGGGTGTGTACACACGTGCACATGGGGGGAGGGGCAGAGGGAGAAGAGAAGCAGATTCCCTGCTGAGCAGGGAGCCCCACACAGGGCTCAGTCCCAGGACCTTAGGATCATAACCTGAGCTGAAGGCAGAGGCTTAACTGACTAAGCCACATACGTGCCCCAAGATGGATTTAAAATGTAAAAGGAATATACTTGGAAAAATAAATGCATCTATGAGTAGTCACTGAACATCTTAATTGTGTGAAAAAGCCTTGACCTCGCCTGTATTCTGAAAAAAATCTCTTGGATACTGAGTTTATTGCATTGCTGATGTGCATGAATTAGAAAGGCTGGCATTTCTTTGGGTTCCTTTAAAACATTTTTTAGCTTACTATTTTGCCTGGTTACAAAAATAATAACAATGATTTGAGATAATCTTAGAAAAATGTAATGGGGGACACCTGGGTGACTCGGTGGGTTAAAGCCTCTGCCTTCAGCTCAGGTCATGGTCTCGGGGTCCTGGGATCGAGCCCCGCATCGGGCTCTCTGCTCGGCAGGGAGCCTGCTTCCCCCTCTCCCCTCTGCCTGCCTCTCTGCCTACTTGTGATCTCTCTCTCTCTCTCTCTCTGTCAAATTAAAAAAAAAAAAAAATCTTTAAAAAAAAAAAAAAGAAGAAAAATGTAATGGAACCTAAAGTCAGGTGGACAGTAGAACTACACCTCTGTTGAAAGAAAATACTGGGGATAGAGGAACATGTAAAAGACACCCTGAGGATGCAGTCAGGAAGTTCTTGGAACATACGTTGCTCATAAATAAAATGGCATGGAAAAGGAGGGGCAGCACTTTGTAATGCATTTTAAAAGACTCGAGAGACCCATCAGCCAAATTCCAGTGCACGTCTTGTTTGGATCCTAATTTAAACAAACCAATTGTGGAAAGGTGTTTATGAGACAATTGGGAAAATTGGGACACTGATTAGATATTTGATATTGTGAAATTAATTTTTAGGTATGATGTTATTTATGGTTATGTTTTATTTATTTATTTATTTAATTTAAAAACGATTTTATTTATTTATTTGACAGATCACAGGCAGGCAGAGAGAGAGAGGGAAGCAGGATCCCCGCTGAGCAGAGAGCCCAATGTGGGGGTCAATCCCAGGACCCTGAGATCATGACCTGAACCAATGACAGAGGCTTTAACCCACTGAGCCACCCAGGCGCCCCTATGGTTATGTTTTAAATATGCATGCTATAGTGTTTAGGAACAAATAAAACATCAGATATTTACTTTAAAATAATCCAGTGGAGAGTTTGAGTATATTAAATATGAAAAGTCCATATTTGGGGGGGTTATTTATGGATAAACGATATATTCAGGATTTACATGAAAATAAACCAAGTGTAAGGGTCATAGTGGGGTATAGATGAAACAGTGTCTGCCATGGATGATAATTGAAGCTGGGCAGTGAATACATACATTGTTGCTACCTTTGTATATATGTTTAGAACTTTTCATAATAAAATATAAATAAGAGTAATACATATTCACAGCTGAAAATGTATAAAGTAGAGAAAATTATAAAGAAAGAAATGAAAGTCACCCACATTCCCATCCCCTGGACATAACTACTGTCAACATTTTTAGAAGACTCCTCCTATACTCTTTCCTTATGCATTTACAATACATACTCTTACGCATACACGTTTAAACAAGAAATTAATACTATCTATATAGTTTTCGTATCCTGCTTTTTTATATTGTGGACACTCTTGGGCTTTAGTACATTTAGATCTTCCTCATAACTTGATATTATGGCTATGTATTACTCTAATATGTAAAACCCCACACACATGCCATAATTTATTTTGATCTAACCAGTCCTTTAGAAATGGATATCTGAGTTGTTTCATTTTTTTCCCCTATTCAAACAGTTCTGCATACTTTTTTTCTTCTGAGAAATATTGAGAAAATCCAAGAGTTTTTAAGGCTTTTTTCTCTATCATGGCAGACTTCTTGTTGAAAATATGATACCATTTTGAATTCCCTCCTGTAGCATGTATGATTACCCATTTCATCATAATCTCAGCAACACTGGGTGCTATAATCACAATATTTTAAATGTTTGTCAATCTGATAGAGAGATAAAGAATATCTTATTTTAATTTGCGTTTTTAAAATTATTTGGGAGTTGAAAATCTTTCTGCAGTTTTTCTCCCTAGTTTGTTGTTTGTCATTTAGCCTTAGGTCATTTTTGAACTATCATTTGTCTGGAATTAGTTTAGTAGATTTTTAAAAGTTGTAAATCTAGATTTTTTTTTTTCCTCTGAGCCTTTGTAATTTTCTACATTTTTATTTTTGTAATCTTTCTCAATATTTTATAGTATATAGTATTGCCCTCTAAAGTTTGCTTTTTTATTTTAATGCCTATATTGGTTATTAAATAAAATGTTTGTGGTGGAAAGGATACATCTTTATTTTTATTTTATTTTATTTATTTATTTACTTATAAAAATAATATATAATAAGTAAATTTAAATACTTATATAAATAATATATAATAAGTAAATAAAGATATTATTTACTTATTTAACAGAGCACAAGCAAAGGGAGTAGCAGAGGGAGAGGGAGAAACAGGCTTCCCACTGAGCAAGGAGCCCAATGTGGGACTCGATTCCAAGACCTGGGATCATGACCTGAGCCGAAGGCAGTTTCTTAACTGACTGAGCCATCCAGGTGCCCCGAGAATACATTTTTTAAAAATTCACCTATAATTTGCCTGTCACACAGTGCCTCGGGCAAAATTCGGTAATTTACCTATTAGTAATTCTTCTATACACATATATTAATTAAAGTAACACTTGCTGATGAAAGAGTTAAAACCCCAGATTATAACTTGACACACTAGAGGTTTATTTCTTAATCCAACATAGGTGTTTCTGATTGGTGGTCAGCCCTCCAATGAGTGATTCAGTGGCCCATGGTCCTTCCATCTTACGGTTTTTTTCATTCTCTGGGGCTTTGGGGTTCTGTGCATCTATTTGGCTGTTGGAGGAAGAGAGTAGGGAGAACATGTGTCATTTACTAAAACCACCTAAGCTTAAAAGTGCTTCATGTCACTTCTGCCTATTTTCCATTGGTGGAAATAGTCACATGGATATACCTAAGTAGAAGAGATGCTGGGAAATGTAGTCCCTGGCTGGGTAATGGCTTTCCAGTGAAAACCCTACACTCTGGAAAGAGCATGAATATTTGTTGGACATTTAACTGAATCTGCCACCATTTATTATATCTATAATGTATATGATACATATTTTCTTTACAAAATGGAATCATCCTGTTAAAAGTTTATTTGAGAGAGAGAGAAAGAGAGAGAGCACGAGGGGGAGAGGAGGAGAAGCAGATTCCCTACTGAGCAGGGAGCCCGATATGAGGCTTGATCCCAGGACCCTGAAAGCCAAGCTGAAGACAGACGCTTAACCAACGCAGGCGCTCCCTTAGCATCATTTTCTGAGCTTTTGTGTGTTTGAGTCGTTTTCAAAAACAAGAGTTTTAATGTCTACATGTTATTTCTTGTTTTGATATATCATAATTGATTTAACCACTTTTCTATTGTGGTACTGTTAGGTTTTCCTAGATTTTTATTATTCTGAATAGTGCTGTTATAAATGTCCTTGTGCGTAAATCTTTGAGTATTCCTCTGATTATTTCCTCAGGGAAAATTCTTGGGAATGAACTTGCTCAGTGTTGAGGCTGGTGATGCGTATTACCAGATGGCCCTTCAGAAATGTGGACTTATTTACACTCTTATCAGTAGTGTCTGAGGATTCTTATTTCAAAGCCCTCTTGACTATCATGGGCATTAGAATTATTTCAGTTTTTGCCAGTTTGATTGTTGAACAGGGTATTGCACTGTTTTAATTTGTAAGCTTTTCTTACAGTGGGTTTGAACATTTTTTCATGAGGCCATCAATAATCTGTGTGTGTGTGTGTGTGAGAATTGCCTCTTTGCATCCTTTTCCATTTTTATTTTGAAGTCTTCCATCTTCTTTTCAATCATTTATAAGAGATTTTTATGCAGTATGTATTAACTTGTCATGTTATAAATATTTTTATCTAGCTCGTCTTTTCCTTGATTTTGCTTTGTGACCTAATTTTTTAAGATTAAGCTCTACAGTTGGAACCCTGATGCGTGCTATCATACCCCCTGAATCTGCCTGCTTAGTGGTACTTCTGAGATTAATAACATTTTTAAAAAGCAAAGCAGATTCTTTTTTCTGATGCATCATACGGCTTGAATGTTCTTACTGTGAAATTTTAGTTATCTTGAAGTGAAGGCGTTTAAAGTAGTCATCGAGAAAATGGACTCAAGAAGGAGGAGTTGGGGCACTGGGTTTTTTTTTTTTTTTTACCCATGGAGTTGGTAAGATTGCCTTCTTTATCTTCCCAGGATAGTTAAGAGCAGCAAGGGAACGGGTTGATGGTATCTGAAGGACTCCATGGCTTTAGCTAAGTGAGTGGCAGTAAGGTCTCAGAGCCCTGTAGCTCTTCTTCATATGAGATCGTAATAAAAACACACATGGTAGAATGGCAGGAGCCAAGGTAGGGGTCCAAGAACTGGGTGGGAGTCTCAGCTCTGCCACTGACTGTGACCCGAGCAAGTCACTTGTCTACCTGAGCCCTCAGTGTGCTCATCAGCAGAACGCAAGAGCTTGTTGCAGGTGATGTTTTGGATGCGCTATCGCCCGCGCTGTGCGGTGGAGTTCTCCACGAGGCCTCGTTGACATTCACCATCTGTTCTGACCTGCGTGGGGAGTGGGAAGGAGGTTAGTCCCTTTGGTCTCCTGAGTGATTTATGAAAGGAATCAATCCCGTATATATCTGTTCCAGATATAATGTGATCGAAATGTGATATTCACCTAATAAGATTAGATGAATCTAATACGGTTTTCCTCTAAAACACAAATACTGTGCCACTTTTAATTGTAATAGCCAAATTAAATTACTCATCCCAAATTAGATTTCCAGCAAACTTAATTTGAACATGAGCTCAGTACTGCAGGCCTGGAGTAATTTTTTTAAGATATAAAATAAATCAGTAGGATGCTGGTATTGTTCCTTTGGGCTCTTCAGTGGTTACCATAAAAGAGAATAGGTAAACATCTGGAGGAAGCTTGCAGACTAGAACTGAGACAGAGGCTCCAATCCTTGAGCTTATCATGGAGATTTCCTTCCCCTTCTACCACTTCTACCCTCGCTGGTATTGGAAGACAAGAAGCAAATGACTTATTGGCAGGCCCAGTAGTCACTTATGTCTTATTGCTTATGATTGCCTTTCTTCATTTTATTGTTTGACTGAGCCCTTTCATGTCTCTCCTGCTCAGAAGGGTACTTGGTAGGAAGTGCTCCCTGGGTAGTTTATGGAACCACAGGGATTTGGTGAGTGACTAGAGACATTTATAACATTGCAGTAGCCGTACTTTCTCTTATTTTGTTAGGTGACAGATTAACTGAAAACCAACCCAGACTGGTTTCAGTTTAGGACTAGGTGATGGCATCAGGCGAGGCTTTATCCAGGGACTCAAATGAAGTGCCCAAGACCCAATGTTTCTCCTTCAGTGTTGGTTCCTTCCCCAGGCATGATCTCCCTTTCCAGCTGCAGAATGGTAGCCCACATTCTGAGCTGCTAGGTCAGCCTGTTTCCTTGTTCTCATCAAGTAGGAGGAAAGACCTTTAATGGATGAACCAAAGGTGTAGAATTGGGTCCACTTACCCTGGTAGGCTTAGTTTGGATCTTATGCTCCCCTGTATGAGTTCCATGTAGAGGGGACGGGACAGGTTGGCTGTCTGGAAGATTCAGGGGACTATTGGAAAAGTCGATGGGGAGTGAAGTCAGGGAGGTACCTCCAAACCTCCATGTTGCATTACGTAGATCCTTCTGCTTTTCTGAGCACTGTACACCTACATTGCCTCTTTTGAAGTGCAGATGACCCTAAGAGGTGGGTGGGATCTGTTCAGAGGATGAGGAGGTGAAGATCACCATGGGATCAGCTTTCCCAAGGCCTTGTCAGTGATAGAGCTAGGACCAGACTCCTTGTCTAATGAATCTTCCATTTCTTTTCACCGTATCGTCCTTCTTTCTACCGACCCCTCCCACTCCCCCAACACCAGCACAGGGCTCTTCATTAAATAGACAGTCTGTCAATAGTTGTTAACTTTTATTGGCTGACTGGTGTACCATCAGACCAAATGCGACCTTTCTGCTCATACTTCGTGAACATCATTATAGCAAAAACCAATGTGGTCGAGTCTCAGTCATTAATTCGTAGATTGACCTTGGTAATTCAGTTTTTCTTTCCCTGGATTATGGGGTTCTTCTAACAGAAAGATGGAGTTGGGACGGCCTGAGGATAGATGTACGGAAAGGGGCCAAGGGCAGAGTGTCTGTGTGTCTTTGCGTGTGTGCAGATATGCACACAGACCTGCAGTTACAAAATTAAGTATGTTTCAGTTCAGCCGAAATTAGATTTGATCCCGATCTATTCATTCTAATGTAACTTAAGTTGGTGAGAGTTACTATGGGCAAGGTCCTCATTTGCTTACACCAAAGACCTGTGAATAGGGGGGCCGCTCACTCAGAAACACTTTTAGAAGGGGCTCCACATGTGCTTTTCCTTTTTGAGAAAAGTGACAGATCCCTGTTGGCTTCCCCCTGCCTGGAAAACCCTTCCCTATCAGAATTCTGTCTTTGATTTTTCTTCCACTTCCTCTGGGCGGCTTTGTGGACTTTCTCCGGCTGTTGCTCTTGGTGCTAATGTCCGCACTCTACAGTTAGCCCCTGATCCTCTGTCCTGTGGTAGGCTCATTGTTTCATACATGTGGGTTTTATGTCCTCTGCGATCATTTGGTTAACTGTTTGAGGTCAGGGCTTGGCCTTATCACTTCGTGTGTGTGTGTGCACGCGCGTGTGTGCGCACGCGCGTGTTCAATCCTCCATAGCACTTACCTCCGTGCTAAGTGAGGTGGGTGATCATTTGGTATTTGGTTCAGTGCCTGGGACAGATGCCCCTCTGAGGGCTCCCAAATCAGCCTCATTGTACTGCCAGTGGTTTATGCAGTTGTCTGGTTATTGGCTCTATTCCTCCAGTACAGTTCTTGGCACATTTTAACAGCAAAGGAAGTATGTGTTCACTAATTAAATGATTCTCGCCTTCTCTATACCACCTGCACCCCTACCCCACTCCACAACACCCCCCCCAACCATAAGTTTTTGGAAGGCAGAGACTGTATCTTATTGTTCTTTGTGTTCTTTATGGTCCCTAAGCATGTCTGCCCATAGTAAATGCTCAGTAAATTCTTGTTGAGTAAATGGATGTCATGGGCGGGCGGAGGCAGGCAGGGATCAGTACCCTCTTGCGACCCTGTCTTGGGGAGACACAGATGGGAACTGAAGCCCTGAGAGGGAAGAGGGTGACGGAGACTGGATGGGGACGGTTTCGAGAGCTGGGTGTGCCCACCCCTCTTTCTTCTGATTTCCAGGTATAGATAAGGCACTTCCCTAATGGCTGCGTGCTGTGTCCTCCCCTGGGGGTAGCTGGTGAGCTCAGTGCATGAGAAACAGTTGGGTAAAGGATAGTGGCTGTAGTTCTAGCTATTATTTCAAGAACAATAAAGAATTTTCTACCCGAGCCCTTCAGAAATCGTCATGGTGGAGATGCGAGGACCCAAGCCAGGAAGGGCACATGGTCGTCTCCCAGCATTGATGGCAAGGATTTGCCATTGCCCTAGGGGGTGCTGATCAACAAGGACAAGATCCACAAAGGAGGGGCAGAGAGCACCAAGGGGTGCCCCTTAGCACCCCTGAGTGGTATGGGTACCACTGGGTGGACCAGCTCATCCCAGTTTGCCTGGGACCGTCCTGGATTCAATAATGGAGGTCCTGAGTCCCGGGACACCCCTCTGTCCCTGGCAAACCAGGACAGTCGGTCACTTTAGATGCCACTTACTCCCTTCCCTGCCCTGGCCAGCTCTTTCCCTATTTCTTTTCCCTGTGCAAGGTCCTCGATTGGCCTGACTCTTCCTCTCATTTTGCCTTCACCACTCCTCCTTCCCTAGCTCTTTCAAGCTAAGCCCCGAGCCCTACTTGCATTTCTGCTATTAGAGGCCCTTCCAGACGAGCGTTCTGAATCTCTGTGGGTTGACCGGAGTCTTTGGAGCTGGATATACTTTCAGGGGCTGCCTTCCCCTCCTCCCTGGTTCTGCCTGGCTCTGAAACTCAGATGTGGAAGCTCCTGTCATATAGAGTTGAAACCCCTCTGCATTCAGGGGGAGTCTGGCCTCTCTGGGGGAGGCTCTCTGCACACGTGGGGCGCCTGGAAGGTAGGACAGGGGAAGTGGCAGCGCCGGTGTTGTTGTGCCCGCCGAAGCACTGTGCTGTGTGTGCCAAGCCCCTCCGCCCTCCTCCCAGCCCTCAGCTCCTGTGTCCCCGGCGCCCCGTGGCCTCCTGTGCCCAGCGAGGCTGACTGCAGTTGGCGCTCTTCTCCGAAGCCTCCTTGCCCACATTTACCTCTCTGTTCTCAGAACTCTGAGCACACATCCAGCGCTGCTCCATGCAGCGAGTCTCATTGTTTTCTTCCGCGTTTCTCGCGTGTTCGTTCTTCCTTGAAGGCAGCCGTCTTATCTTGCTTCCTTTCCTTCCACCTCACAGCACCTGGCCCTCTGCCGGGCCCACAGCTGGCCCTCGCTTGGGGTATGTAGTGTGGTCGAGGGCACCTTGGTGATTTGTGGGTGACAGAGGATGTGTAAGTCAGTGGGCTGGTGCTCTGAGAGCCGCTGAATGCGGAATCCGTGGGTGCGCACCGTGGAGGAGGAGGAAGACAGGACCACAGAGTGGCACCAGCCAGGCCCCGGGTCCTGGCTGGAATTCAGGTACCCCGACTTCCTCTTTCTTGAACACTGGCACAGGAGGATGAGGCTGCTTGAACGTGAAGCGAATTCTCAGTCGCAAAATATTTTATATATTAGGTTTGCTTTACATTTTCTGGAACATTCGAATGTAATTTAAAAATAATCACGGAGGGTGAAACAATTCTTAGACTGCTTTACAGAGGCAGTGAAGTGGGTTTGATTTTTATAGAGTTTTCCTTTTTTGCTTCATTCCCTTTTTGGAGGAGTTCTGAAGGATGTGCTGTGTGCTGTCCCGGACCCCGGAGACCGAATTCTGTTACTTGTCTCAGCGTTGCTGATCCATGAGTGAAAATGCAGCTCTGGCCCACCACCTGGAGGGCGGAGATGTCGAGCTTTTGCCTGTCCTAACCTCTTGCTTGGGTCTCCCGTAGCCAACTGCATGCTTGAGCTGTATGTGCGTACGCAGTGTATTTGTTTTCCAATGTCAATAGCTTTAAAATTGTATAGGAGTAATATATGGTCTCAGTAAAACATGTAGTAGGAAGTTAAAGCTGTCTTTCTAGATTCTTTTCTGCGCACTCACACATATGTTCAGACACACACGCACACACACAAAATGGTATATTTACACAGATGGGACCATTTTATATAAAACATAGGCGCCTGCTTTCTTTTGCTTAACACTATCTTGACATTTTCTCCGTGTCAGTGAAAATTCGTTTATCATTCGTTCAGCAAACACTGACCGAACGTCTCCCGCGTGTCCAGCAGGATACAGGGTGTTGGGGACGTAACGCTGAACAGCAGGGGTAAAACTCAGCGCCCTTGGGGAACCTGTGGTCCGGCTGGGGGGACCGGCAACAACTGTGCTTACAGTATGTGGCGGGAATGAAGGTGATACATGTTATGGGGGGGAAATGAGGCAAGGAAGGTGAGTGGGAGCGAGGGGGGTAACATGCATTTTGCGGGTTTAAACAGAGTGCTCGGGTGATGGGGAGGCCTTTGGACAAGCTCCAGGACTATAAGGTCCAGCGCACGGCACGTGCTGCCGAGATGACTGCTGGGTTAGGTCTGCAGCTGTGGCTGGAGGGGACCCACCGTCAGAGCCTCAGGAGCGCCGGGCAGGAGCCGCCCCGATCCCTCGTGGTAGGAAACACAGACTTGAGCATCCACGCCTCATCTGACATTGCTCGTTACCAACGACAGCGCCTGCCATTTATTTGTGTAACATATTGTTGTTTCCGGGGCAGCTTTTTGTGCATTGTCCTGCCTTGTTGCTTACCGCCTGAACGATTTGGGGCAGCTCACTCGCCCTTTGTGGGCCTCATTTGTAAAGTATTAGGATCGTCGTACACTTTAGGTGCGATCATCCAAGTGCATAGCACAGTGCAGGAAAGAGCTACTGTAAGGAGCGTGGCTGTTATTACTGCTGCCTTTCATGTATTACTCGGGACAGTCCCGAGAGGAGGATGTTAAGCTCAGTTTAGAGATGAGGAAGCTGAGGCCCGGGGAGGCTAGCAGCACTAAGGAGCAAGTTCGGGGGGCGCCTGGGTGGTGGAGTGGGGTCTCAAGTCACAGGCTTCAGGCCCTAGGCCCAGCTCGGTCCCGGTAAGCACCTGCCTTCCTGCAGGTGGGCACAGCTTCTCCTGCTCTAGACAGATGCCCAGGATACGTGGCCACAGATTCCACTCACTGCCTTCCTGATTGCTCAGGAATCAGCCCCAGGCCGAGCAAGGGTCAGGGGCGGGATTGGTTGGGGTGGGAAAAAGGATACAGCACCTCCCCTGGGAAGAGCTGAGGCCTGGCGGCTCCACCTAGCATCCTCCCTGGGTGTCGACACCTCTTCCCCGGCCCCCTCTTTGCCCCCCAGACACCACACCCAGCATCTCGTCAAGACTCGGGACCACGACAGTTAGCCGTGACTTCACTAGTTTTAAACTTCCAACTTTGAGAGCTTCCCCTGTCCTTGTGTCCGCGACAGCCTGTTTGAGAACATATCACCACCCCAGATAACACCCGAAGCCCCTAACTATTACCTCTCACCTCCTTCCAGAAGCTCTCCCGGCAGCGGCCCCGCAGCAAGCCTGGCCCTAACGGGCCCTCAGGTAGGTAGGCTGCACCCTGAAAGGACCTGGGAGTCTTAACCACAGTGGGAGAACCAACATCTGGAGTCATTTCTCCTCTGAGGTCAACACCCTGC
>CM052802.1:100705200-100735845 GCA_028533885.1 Nasua narica
TAAGTCAGTCAGAGAAAGACAATTATCACATGATCACTCTGATATGAAGAATCTGAGAGGCAGGGCAGGGGGGCGTGGGGGGTGGGGAAGAGAAATGAAACAAGATGGAATGGGGAAGGAGATAAACCATAAGAGACTCCTAAACTCACGAAACAAACTAAGGGTGGCTGGGAGGTCTGGGGGGGGTAGGGTTATGGACATGGGGGAGGGTATGTGCTATGGCAAATGCTGTGAAATGTGTAGGCCTGATGATTCACAGACATGTACCCTGGGGCAAATAATATATTATATGTTAATAAAATATTTAAAAAATAAAAAAATTTACAAACAGTAAAAAAAAAAAAAGAATTTACAAACAGGGACAATGCCACACAATTGAATTTATATTATTAAGGAACCCCAAGTCAAGAAATTTACATAAAAATTGTTCCTACGTATACGATACTCCCAGAGTGCCTGGTCCTGAGTTTATGATGCTTTTAGAAAGCCTGGCTTTGCAGAGGCAGATGGAAACCACTTTGAAGGTACACATTCTTAATGGAGGCCTCTCAAGTTTCTCATGGCTAATGTTAAATGAAGATGATCTCAAAATTCATAATTACAAAGTAGATAGGAAACAATCATTTAAATGATTAACACATCCACACACAAAGTAAGATTAGATTCCCAAGATCTTCATGACTACAACAATCTAATGAATACCATTGAATATGTATATTTAAAAGTATGAGAGATATAAAAATATTTAGAACTATGCATAAGTAACAAGACATTATGAAAGAAGAATAAGAATCTTTGAAATGAATTAAAAATAATTTCTAGGAATGACAAAGGAAATGACTGAAAATAAAAACTTAATAGATTGTTCAATATCAGATTAGACACAGCCAAAGAGAGAGTTTGTGTACTAGAAGATATATCCAGAATGCAGCACAGACAGTTAAAAGTATGGAAGAATGAAAAAGAGTAATAGAGAAAAAAAGAAAGTCAGAAGTTCCAGAAGGAGAAAATAGAATGGTAACATTTAAAGAAATATTTGAAGGTAGTATTTGAAAAAATGATGGCTTTGAAGAATTTGTTGGCCATATACTCTAGTCTGCAAACCAAATGTCATTTTATACTATAGAATGTACATTGTATAGACCATGTTCTCTGCCCACAATATGATACAATGGGAAAACAGTGACAAACAATAACAATACCACACACATTTGAAAAATTTAAGCTATACTATATGGGTCAAAGAAGAAAACATAAAAAATCAGAAAATATTTAGCAATGAATGATAATGAAATCACTACATACCAAAATTTGTGTAAGGCAGTCAAAGCAGTAGATAATGGAAATGTATCACCTTAATAAATCTATGATTCTAAAGTTGGTCCTTAGCCAGCAAGATGACTCAGGAACTTGATAGAAATGCAATTTTCTATCTCCCCCAAAACCTATTGAATTAGAAATTTTGAAGGTGGGATATAGAAATCTGTATTTTATCAAGACCTCCAGGTGATTCTGATGCACGCTTAAGTTTGAGAACCACTGCCTTAAATGTATATATTGAAAAAAAGAGAAATATTAATAGCAAACATCCAACTCAAGAATTTAGAAAAAACATTAAAATCAATCTAAAAGTAATGGAAGGAAGGGAATAATGTTAACAGCAGAAATTTTCTTTATAATCTATTTTAATGGCTTTAATTCTATGTTAGGACCCTTAAAGAGGCATTACCTTTGCTTCCAGGTTGTAATAATCCCAGTTTTCTTCCAGCTTGACTTTGACTAGGTACAGTAACAGTGCAAGGACATTGGGCAAAAAAAGTAACACATAGAACAACATTTCAAGATATCTCAATCTAGATATCTATGCAGGTATATGCATACTTTTTTTCTAGACTGAATCATAAGAAAGTATTAAAAATTATTTTCTTTGGGGAGGAGGGACTGGGGGTAAGTGGAGTAGTTTTCATTTTTCTTTTTTAAAAAATTTTTAATGATTTTATTTACTTATTTGAAACACAGAGAGAGTGCACACACACAAACGGGTGAGGGGACAGAGGTAGACAGAGAGGGAGAAGCCAACTCCCCATGGAGCTGGGAGGCCAGTGAAGGACTCCATCCCAGGATGCTGGGATCATGACCTAAGCTGAAGGCAGATGATTAACCAACTGAGGTACCCAGGTGCCCCTCATTTTTCCTTTTAAAATATTTCTACATGAGCACCTGGCTAATCAGTCGGTGGAGGATGTGACTCTTGATCTCTGGGTTGTGAGTTCAAGCCCCATGTTAGGCATAGAGCTTACTTTAAAAATAAATAGAGAAATAAATAAAACATTCCTATCAGGGCACCTGGGTGGCTCAATCAGTTAAGTATCTGCCTTGGCTCAGGTCATGATCTCGGGGTCCTGGGATGGAGCCCCACATCCGCCTCCCTTCTCAGTGTGGAGCCTGCTTCTTCTCCCTCTGCCCCTCCCCACTGCTTTTGTGCACTCTTTTGCTCTCTCTCAAATAAATAAATAAAATCTTCAAAAAATATATTCCTGTTAACTTTGAATTTCTAATTTTTTTAAAAAAAATTTAATATATTATTTGACAGAGAGAGACACAGCAAACTAGGGAACACAAGCAGGGGGAGTGGGAGAAACAGGCTTACCTGCTGAGCAGAGAGCCCGATGTGGGGCTCAACCCTAGGACTCTGGGATCATGACTTGAGCCGAAGGCAGATGCTTAATGACTGGGCCACCCCCAAATTTCTAATCTTTTATTTTCGAAAGTGATAGCAAGACTTATTTGAACTATGAGATTATAGGTAATTTTAATTTCCTAATTGAAAAAGGAAAACCAAACAAGACATTTGGTTAATATTACTGTTAAAACAATAGCAACAAAAATATTTCCCAGGCCCGGATTGGGTCAGATCTTTTTTTTTTTTCTTAATTCACAACCTCCTTCTCAGAATAAATTAGCATGCTTGATAAAATGTGCAAGCAATTTTCTGATAAACTTTAAAAGAACTGAAGATTTGTTCTAAGAAACCCCTTCACCCAACTGTCAGTCAAGAGCCTAATTACCTCTAACCAAACATAATTTTCTTTTGTACCTAATCTATTTTTACAAAGTGTCCCTATCAAGAGTAAATCTTGATAGGCGTGGCTTGGTAGGCTACTTTTCCTTTCCAGCAACATTTATTATAAATTTTGATAAGTGGCCACACTAAATTATTTGGAAGTGTTTTCATTAGTAGAGTTTAAGTATGTTTTAAACCCTTAAGAATCTGGGTAACATCTGCCTCAGGGTCATCTGAAGGCATGATGAATGACAGGGCAATAGAACTATGGGAATAGAACGTAATTCTTACATTCTTTCCGCGAGTATCTGACTGTCTACTTATGCCAGGCTTTGAAAAGTACTTAAGTGGCTACCACGTGCCAGGCACCGTTCTAGGATCTGTGGATACAAACAGGAAAGAATTTAGATAGGGGAAATAAAACTACAGTTCCCACAACGTCTGGCTCTTCTGCTTCTTCCCAGGTGAGCGCTTCTTTCCGCTAGTCTCTTCCCAGGATTCTATTGGTACAGGAAAGCCCCGCCCGCTTATCTGCCCTTTGCCCGTGCTCTGGTTAAAAGATGGACTACAACTCCCAAAATGCCTTCGTAGGGCATCCTATAAGGGCTCCACTTGCTTCCCGGCCGTGTGGCGGAGGACTACAGTTCCCAGAATGCTGTGCTTCCTCTTTTGGGTGTTATTGCCCCTTTGCCGGTGCCGGACGCGGTAGAAGCTAGCGAGAGTGCCAGGTCCTGGGTTCTCTGTGTCCTTCTCCGGGACCGGGACGAGGCAGTGACTTGACTCCTGGGCGCTGAGCCCGGAGGGAACGCAGGAGGCCGCTTTCCTTCCTGTCCGGCTTACCTCAGACTGTTCTCCTTCTTCCCCACCCGCTGCCGCCTGGACGACTCCGGACTGACTGCCTGGGGCGCGGGTGGGAGTCTCAGCAGCCAGTGCTGTGGCGAGGCCGCGGCCCTCGGGGCGGCGGTAGCGGCGTCAGCGCTGGGGAGGAGGAGGAGGGAAGATGGCGTCGGAGCTGGAGCCCGAGGTGCAGGCCATCGACCGGAGTTTGCTGGAATGTTCGGCTGAGGAGATTGCGGGGGTGAGTGCCGGGCCCCGGGCGGGGACGTTCGGCCCTCGCAGGCCGCGCCCGGGAGGAGGAACTGACTCCTGGAAATCTTGGAGCAGCTCGGCTCTGACTTAGGGCAACGACCTCGCCTGGCTCTCTGGCCTTGCCTTGTGGGTAACGGCCCGGGAAGGCCCCGCTCCTTCCTTCCTTTATCTTCTAGTAGGCGGCAGAGCCATTCTGTGAGCCAGCCACCTTTGCATTCTCTTTCTGCCTAGGAGAACCGACAGCTCTTCCACTATTCCAATCCCCGCGCCCCCCCCCCCCCCCATTAGGTCCCCAGCCAGAGGGCCTTTGCCCTTTTTGCTAGCTCCTGGAAAAGGGAAGGGAAGACGCTTTCTGGTTTGGGGGTAAGG
Source organism: Nasua narica (assembly GCA_028533885.1). Taxonomy (NCBI): domain Eukaryota; kingdom Metazoa; phylum Chordata; class Mammalia; order Carnivora; family Procyonidae; genus Nasua; species Nasua narica. The sequence continues at coordinate 100,709,723 of CM052802.1, forward strand.
TCGCCCTACTTCATCTAATTTCTTTTCCGCAGATTAGCGGAGTACTGCCTCCTCCCCCGAAACATGCTACCCAAACCGGGTTCCTACTTTGTCCTGGGATTCCCCTGGGCACCAGAGGATGCAAACGACGCTGTTCTCCCTTCATCCCCCCGTTCAATGCATTTTTGCACCGGTTTGGTCAGTCGACAGCGTTGATGAATGTGCGGAAAATAATGTCTGGGCATGTTTACTGAGTGTGAGAAAGCAGTATTAGAGGCTGGGAGATTAAAAAAATAATTTTTTAGGAGTTAGAGTTAGCTGGGTGGAAAAGAATTGTTATATAACTTTGAGAGAGCAGCTTTCAACAAATAGAAACCAATAAAGTAAGGTTTGGTCACAGCGTAGTGGGAGCAGTTAAACCCCAAACTTAAATATTCAAACCCAGTATTGTAACGAAAGTGTATTATGAATATGCTCTTGTAAGTAGCAGAGTTGTAAAATGATTACTTTAATAAACTTGATGGCATCTTTGCTCAAGAAGGACAGGGAACACCATTAGGAACAAATTGTCCAGAATGATTGTGAATGGACCAAAACAATCTAGGCCTCACATCTAAGGTCTCCGATTTAAGAAGCTAAGTTTCTGGGGCGGGAGGAAACTTTGAACACTTGTCAACAATCTTAATGTTAGGAACAAAATTTTAGTGGGGCCCTTTGGGGCCGTTGGTCAGTGAGGAGTTCTTTGTGTGACTTGATGAGGACGCTAAAGTCAAAACTGGAAGTGATGGACAGGAGTAGAGGTGAAAACTTTAATACGTTGTTGAATGATGACTCTTGGATTTTATTTTTTATAAACCAACTTGTTTAGTATAGGCCTGTTTTCATTTACTTTCTACTTAATATGGCAACAACCCAGGGATTTTCATCCCTTATCTGTCTTTCATTTACCAAAGAGATTTGGAAAAGGAGTGTTACAAGTAAACAGTACAATGGTCAGAATGACGGCTATTCCCGATCTGTCACTGTGTCAGTATCCATATTGATGTTTTAATCTGTTGTCTACCTCAAAGTGTTGTTTTTACTCCCATCAAATTATGTGTGTGTTGGCCCAGCAATACAGGCTGTGTGCTTTATTTTTGCAGTTCTGAAAGCGCAAGCTATCAAGTGATTGGAGTTTCTCCAACTTGAAGTTCCTGTGGAAGCCAGTTATAAACGGTGTTAGAGACCAGTGCAATAATTCTTGTGCAGTGAAATTCTCAGGCAGATGCAGAGGGAGAAATTAAGGGAAAAGCAATCAAAATTTATTAATTTGGGCTTAATTTGAGTTTGTGAAGATCACAATCTGAGCTACATTTTACTTTTGTTCTCTTTTAAATGGCTTTCTGAACAATAATATGAAGAAATATTTAGTCTAAAGACCCACAAAAGCCCTTAAAGAAGATGCAGACTGATATTAAAATACAAGGTTCTTCCAGCTATATAACCTGGCCTTAGTTTGTGAGGGGTTTATTATCTGTATTTAGTTAAAACCACGTAACACTTAAAACTGTTCTTTCAGCTTAGGCTACAGCACAGCTCTTTTTTTTTTTTTTTAAAGATTTTATTTATTTATTTGACACAGAGAGAGAGAGCACAAGTAGGCAGAGAGGCAGGCAGAGAGAGAAAGGGGGAAGCAGTCTCCCCGCTGAGCAGAGAGCTCCATGCGGGGCTCGATCCCAGAACCCTGAGACCATGACCTGAGCCGAAGGCAGAGGCATTAACCTGCTGAGCCACCCAGGTGCCCCCAGCACAGCTCTTTTTTTTTTTTTTTTTAAAGATTTTTTATTTATTCATTTAACAGAGAGAGAACACAAGCAGGCAGAGAGGCAGGCAGAGGCAGAGAGAGGAGCAGGCTCCCTGCGGAGCAAGGAGCCCGATGCGGGACTCGATCCCAAGACGCTGGGATCATGACCTGAGCCAAAGGCAGTTACTCAACCAACTGCGCCACCCAGGCGTCCCCCCAGCACAGCTCTTTATCACAAATTGAAATGAATTAATAAAGTTTTCTCAGGTTAAAAGTAAATTTTAGAGTAAACAAAGCAGTTATTGCAGACTTTAGGCCTTTGTTACTGGTAATTTGTGGGACCACATCCATTTAAAATTACTTAATAAGCTTTTCCCACACTTTATTTACATACTGCTTTCTAAATTTCTAAAAGAAAGACATACTCATTTTAGAAGTTTTATGTCTATATTGGATATTTTTTGCTTTTAAATTTTGACAGTTTTATGTATAATTCGCATATATAAATTCAATTCAGTGAGTTTTTAGTATATTCACAGTTGTGCAACTATCACAATTTTAGAACATTTTCATCACCCCAAAAAAAGAAATTCTATACCTATCAGTAGTCACTCCTTGTTTTCCTCTAAACTCCCAACTAAACTACTTATTTATTTTCTGCTGCCATCGATTTGCTTATTCTGGAAATTTTAAATAGATGGAAGTATAACAGTATGTTGTCTTTTTGACTTGTTTCTTTCGCTTAGCAAATAATTACAAGGTTCATCCTTGTAGTGTATATCAATACCTCATTCCTTTTTATTGCCAAATGATATTTCATTATATGACTATACCATATTTTATTTATCCATTCATCAGTTGATGGACATTTGGGTTGTTAACACTTTTTAGATTTTAGGAATTATGCTGCTGTGAACATTTGTATCTGTTTTTGTGGAGACATACATTTTAATTTCTCTTGAGCATATACCCAGGCATGGAATTGCTGGGTTCCATAGTAATTTTATGCTTAATGTCTTGGGGAACCACTCAGCTGTTTTTCAGAGTGACTGCATCATTTTACACCTTCACCAGCAGTATGTGAGGGTTCTAGGGAATTTCCCCGCATCCTTTCCAACCCTTTTATCTTTCTTTTTGATTATAGCCATTCTGAGTGTGAAGTGGTATCTCATTGTAGTTTGGATTTGTATTTCCCTCATGACTGTTGATGCTGGACATCATTTCATGGTCTTACTGACTGTACATTTTCAGAAGTGTCAATTCAGGTCTTTTGCTTATTTTTAAATTAGATTTTTTTTCTTTTATTATTGAGTTTCTATATTATTTTGATTTGCGAATGCTTTTACTTCATTTCTGGAACTCTTTTTTTTAAAAATATTTTATTTATTATTTATTTGACAGAGAGAGGCCGGGGAGAGAGATCACAAGTAGGCAGAGAGGCAGGAAGAGAGAGAGGGGGAAGCAGGCTCCCCGCTGAGCAGAGAGCCCGATGTGGGGCTCGATCCCAGAACCCTGAGATCATGACCCGAGCCGAAGGCAGAGGCTTTAACCCACTGAACCACCCAGGCGCCCCCATTTCTGGAACTCTTAATGTGATTTGTTTAAAATTTTTCTTAATATAATCTTAAAAATTTCAGCACTAGTGATTATTATTTTGTAATTAACTTACATGTTGGTGATTCTTGTTTGAAAACCAGATCCAATGTGGTTGAAGGATACAGTTTTAATTGGGTATAGAATAATAATTAGATACTGTAATAAAAGACTAACCTCTAGAGAGTCTTTCATTTTTGTGTTTATTGTGCTTGCTCTCTATCCCAAGGCTTAAATTTAGCATTCAAAAAAGGAAAGCTGCTGGAAACATTGTCATAACATGTTTACTTTAGTGGAATGAGTTGACAGTTTCTTTACTTCCCTTATGGAGGACTTCTAATAAGATAGTGCTTATTACTTTGTTGTGTACATTGGTGTGACAGCCACAAGTGTCTGAAATAAAGAAATTAACATGCAACCAAGTTAGAAATCTCAATAGTTTTTCCTGTTGAAGAAACAGTTACAGTTAGCTTATGTTAGTGAGAATAGGAAAAGCTATTGATTTTATTCTTTCGAGAAATATGAGCCATTATTGTGAAAGGTGGCCAAAAAATTTTTTCTCCCGCTCAATTTCTCTTTACAATTTTTTTTTAACCTATACTGTTGCCAGATACTAATTCAGTATTTCTGGTATAGAATTCTCATGTAAAGGTACTTTGTTTTATATATTGTTTAAATTTAATGAAGTTTGAAATGTCCATTGTAGATCCCAAATCTGTTAGGTAGTTTTAAATTTGAATCATATGCTTGCATTTTTTAAACCAGAAATTTCTACTTAGTAATTTATAATATATTACAAACAGTATTCAGACTGAAATGCTTTACTAAGATGTAATGTACTACCAGCAGATATTATATACGATAATATGCTATTATATATATAACAGTATATAATAAGTATTACAGTAATATAGTATAAATATATAATAACATGTAGTTAATATTATAATGTATAACATATTTCATATAAGAGTGCTGATTTTTTTTCTTAACCAGAAGCTGATATAAGTTTCTGAATTTTTTAAGGAATCTGTGAACAGGGGGTGCCTTGCTGGCTCCTTTGGTAGAGCATACGACTCTTAATCTCAAGGTCATGAGTTCGGGCCCCATGTTGGGCATGGAGTCTACTTAAAAAAAAAAAATCTATGAACAAATTGGACCTGTCAGATTGTTGGAGCCACAAAACATATAATTTCTTTTAGAAAGCATCACCTTTTATTCTCCCTGGATTAAAATGCTGCAAGAAAAATGGGAACATAAGCTATTAAAAACAAAAATTATTTTTAAAATAAAGGCTTTAACGTGTTATAAATTAACATTGCCTGAAGTATAACTTTCTAGGGTCATAGGAGTGAATTCTTTGAATCTTAAAACTTACTTTTTTATCCAGAAACAAGTTACGTAGGATAATTTGACTATCTTCATTCAGATTTTGAAATAGGGTTTCTGACAATGGGTGAAAAACTGGACATTTATCCTTAGATATGACCAAAACAGTATTTTTTAGCCCAGAGAATTAGATTTTAGGTTGCTTGTTGGTTGATGACTCTTTGCCTTTCACTATTAATTACTTTTTAAACTCATCCTTTTATAATTGCTGAATTTAGTGTGTGTGTATGTGTGTAATTTTGATTGCAAGTCACTTCTCTAAAGAGAGATAATCCGTAATCCTGTGGGATTATCTCCAAAGAAGTACTGTTGTTTTAAGAGTAGTTTAGTCTTTCCTCCTTGCATAAAGCAAACGACTAAATTGGTGACATTTGAAAAAGATAGTTTCTCTTCAGGGGTGAAAACTTTTTCACTCTGCTCCCTAAGAAGCTTCAATTCAGTCCCTTAGTTTACGAACAAAATTTTTACATTTTTAGTGCACATGAAAATATGAGGTTGTCTAGAAAAGTTAATATCTACCACCTCAGGAATATTTAAAATTTCTCTCTCTATATAGTTATTTTTAGAAGGAAGGAAGTGGGTGAAGACTGTACAAGTAAGAGTTAAATTGAAGACCTTGTACTGTTGTTTTACGGTGTTAGACATTACTAGAACGTAAACTCTTAACAAGGATGTAATGTGAACTCTGATCATAATTCATAGGTAAACATTGGGCCTATGAGTTAGCAGTTCTGTTAACTGCATCTTTGTAGAAGTGAGTCCTTTCATGTATTCTGATTTTAAATTTTTGCCTGGTTTAGAGCCAAAATAAGTTGCAATTACCCAAAGCAGTATGGGGGACAAATAAACATACAGACAGAATTGACGGTGATAAATGACAGTACAGGGAACAGACTTGATATAAGGAAGTAAAAACAGAAAGGAGAGGAGGCGGTTTGAAGGATGCCATATCTAGGGCTTATTTGGTTTGCAGACCTGGATCTATTATCTCTGCTTTCATTAAAGCCACAAGTAGCATCTTTCTGCAATATCTATGTTATATGATAGTAAGTAGTATAAACATATTTATAGTCATTCAGGTAACAGATTTTACTAAATGCCCACTGGGGCTGGGTTCTATTTTAGACCTAGGGGAAGTGGGAACGGGTGGTGGGAATGAGGAATGGGCTGAGCAGCCATCTTAGGGAAAGTGAAACATAAAAGGAGTTCTGAAGAATGAGTAGAAAATAGCCTGTAAAGCAGAGAGAGGACCACTACAGGTCCTGAGGAGGAAACAAGTATGACAGAGGCAAAGGCGTTTATAGATCATGTTGGGGACTTGACTTGATCCAAAATGCAAGGGGAAGCTCAATGACGTGATCAGATTGACGTTTTGCAAGAATCACTGGTAGTGAGGTTGGAAAATGGACTATACCAGGGCAAGACTAGCGGGGATGACATTTTTGCACTAATCTTGGTGAAAGATGGGAGTGGGGGTTTTGGACCAGAGTAGTGGGGATGAAGCCTGTGGAGATGGAGAGAGAAATGGATAGAGTCAACACGTTATTTAGGAAGTTTAATAGACAAGGCATGAACAGTTGGATGTTGGATTAAAGAAGAAGGAAGATTTTCAGGTTCTTCTGGTGTGGATAGTTAGGTAGATGCTTGTATCTAAAATAGGGAAATGGAGAAAATGGGTTTTTGAGGAGGGGTAGTGGAGATCATAAGTTCAGTTTTAGACCTATTGAGTTGGTGTTTGAATCAGGAGAAACTTTCTTCTGCTTCTCCCTACACTTACCAATACTTGTGGCCACAGAATGTGTGAGTTTTTTCCCATACTAAGCAGTTCTCTCATAGCAGTTCTCTCTGTAGTTCCCTACAGACGCCAAGTTGGTGTCCTACAATTCTGACACCATACACCTGGAGTTAGAATCAGATCCCACAGATTAAGGGCACAGTCCCACAAGACTGTCCCCCCTCACCACTTAAGATGCCTGTCACAAGCAGTGGGTCCTTAGGTTATCTAGAACTTCTGTCTGACTTGGCTACAAACTGAGGGTTCCCATGACCCCCTCTTTGGGTTCAATAATTTGCTAGATTGGCTCACAGAGCTTAGGGAAATGGTTTATGTAATAGAGTACTGGTTTATTGTAAAAGGATACAACTCAGGAACAGCAGATGGAAGAGACGCATAGAGCAGGGTATGTGGGAAGGGGTGCAGAGCTTCCAAGCTGAATCTGGGTGCAGCAGCACTTCTGGGCTCACCATTCCAGAAGCTCTTTTTTTGAACCCCAACATAGAAATTTTTATGGAAGCTTCATTATGTTAGCATAATTGAATTGGCCGTTAATGATTAGCTCAACTGAGAGCGCCTCTCCCCTCCTTGAAGTTGGGAGTGGAGGTTATTATTTCCAACCTTCTTATCACATGGTTTGTTCCCCTGGCAACCAGGTCTCCATCCCTACGGGCTTTCCAAGAGTCATCTTATTAACCTCAGCTCTAGTTCAGTTGAAGGGAAATTATCACAGGAAGTTGGACATAAAAGTTTGAGACAGAAAAGTAGCTTTTGTTTTTGAGCAGGGAGAGCAAACGGGAAAGGGCTTACAGAGCAGTTATCAGGAAAAGAAGGCATAATTGATAGAACAAAGTCCCTTGTAGATTCCTATTCATAAAAGACTGGTATGTCATTTATTAATCAATGACAAGTGTAAGTAGGCATAATGTATTAGTGTGCATAGTGTACATAGTCTGTTCATATTCATTGCATACTCTTCCTCTTAGCAAACTGACATGAGAACCCAAATCACAATCAGTCTATCATTTGAACAAAGCATTAGAAAGGAAGTCAGATGGGCATAATGGCTCATGTCTTACGTGATGATTTGTTTTGGTTATTTTCCTATAACTGCCTACAGAAGTTTGCTTCAAGAGTAGTTTTGAGGAGACGGATCATTTCACTTTAAGTAGAATTCTTAAATTCTTGGCATTTTAATAAAGTTCTAAGTGAATTTTACCCTTTTGGAAAGAAAACACAGTTATGAGTGATGTCAACAGAATAATTTATATGATTATCTTAATCATTGTTTTGTACTAAAAGACTATATAGTAGGTTTATCCAAATTAGCAGTTTGATATTGTTTAAACCTAACTTTTCTTTTTTCTTTTCTTTTTTTTTTTTTTAAAGAAATGGATGCAAGCAACTGACCTCACTAGAGAAGTGTACCAGCATTTAGCCCACTATGTACCCAAAATCTACTGCAGGGGTCCCAACCCTTTTCCACAGAAGGAGGATATGCTGGCACAGCATGTTTTGTTGGGACCAATGGAATGGTACCTTTGTGGTGAAGATCCTACATTTGGATTTCCAAAACTTGAACAAGCAAACAAACCTTCTCATCTTTGTGGTCGTGTTTTTAAAGTAGGAGAACCTACATACTCTTGCAGGTAAATTATTGTAATTTTCTTTCTAAAAGGCTCTTATTTTTACTTTTTTTCCTGAAACCTTATGTTTTTGTTTTGAAATTATGAAATACATACATATTAAGAAAGTCAACACCAATATACATGGCTTATTAAATAATCATGAAACAAATATTCATGTAATTATTTTCCAGGTCAAGAAATAGAACATCATCAGCATTCCAGAAAATCACAGTATGCTCTCTTCCTGCCCTGTATTTAACTGCTGCCCTGACTCTTGTAATAATCATTTCTTTGCTTTTCTTGATAGTTTTCTAGTTGGTGATTTTTTTTTTTTTAATGTTTAGAATTGAGTATACAAGGGCAGAAGATGGAGAGGAAGGTGCCCTGTCTCCTTTAAAACCATCTATTCCTATTTCACACAACTAGTCCTTGTCAACAGTTTTTTATGTATCCTTCCAGAAATTTTTAATGCATAGTCAGGCCTATATATATATATATATATATATGGCTATCTTATACATATATGCAAACATACATACAAAAGGGAGTATGTGTTATATTTTCTGGGCTAAATTTTCCTTTCTCTGTTTAACAAAATCTTAACTTCTATCCATATCGGTTGATATAGCTAGATAATACTGCATTGCGTGGTTGTACTATTTATGGAGGCATTATGTAACATTTCTTTTCCTTAACACTTTTTCCTATAAGACTTAAATTTAATAAGGTCACTTTTGGTTAAGGCCTGCAAATGTCTATGGTAGTCTTTCTGTATAAGCATGGTTAGAATACCACTGGAGATTTTTTTATATTTTGAAATATTGTTAGATTTAGTTTTTTGTTTGTCTTTATAAAAACTTCTTTGAGTTCTCTGTTGATCTTTGAAGCAGTAGATTTAGTTTAACATCACGATGTATAGACGAGGAAACTGAGATCCACTTGTTCCAATAATGTCTTTTGTAGCAAAAAGGTCCATTTCCAACATATATTTGAATGTCATATCTTTTAATCTTCTATCTGGGATGTTTTCTCAGGGTTTTTTTGTTGTTTTGGTGTGGTTTTGTTGTTGTTGGTGTTGTTTTTGACTTTCATGATCTTGATACTTTTGAAGGTTACAAGCCAGTTATTTTTTAAATGTCCATTTGGGTTTGTCTCACCCACTTTATGTTGGAGTCAGGTTGCATTTTCATAGGAATATCACAGAAATCACATGTTCTCATTTTCATTTTACCCTGTCAAGTAGCATGTGATTTTGATTTGTTTCATAACTGGTGATACTAATTTTGATTGCTTGATTAAAGGGGTGTCGACAAGACTTCTTTGCTATGAAGTTACTCTTTTACCCTTTGTAATCAATAACTATTTTGTGGGGAGGTACTCTGAGCTATTAAATACCCAGTTTCTTATCAAACATTCATTTTATTCATTTATTTACCTCAGTATATACTCATGGAATCCCATTCTTGTGTTCAGATAGTTCTATATTTGACCAGTGGGAGGCCGTTGAAGCTGTCTTCCTTGTTCTTTTCATGTCCCCATCGTATTTCGAACACTTATTGTTCTAACATAAAATGTTTAGGGTACATCTTGGACTTTCTCTTGCCCCAGACTTGAAATCAGTCATTTCTTTAAGGAGCCTTGTTCCTTTTCAGTAGACATTAGTGTTAAGAAATAAGATACTAGGTGTGCTTGTTGCTATTAGAATGTCACTAATGCCAGGCTCTCTCAGTGGATCTGTAATTTATAGATGTCTATGGATACATATTGAAAGAAATTCTGAAAATCATACATCTCCAGTAATCTCTCCAGTTCTAATCCAATGCCACAGCCTTCTCTCTTGTTTTCTCCCTTACATATTTTTAACTTCCATCTCTGATGAATCTGATTCTCATCACCCTAAAAATATTTATTTATTTGTTTATTTTATCATTTACTTATATGCAACCATTCTTCACTGCCGCCGCCGCTGCCTTATCCCATTTGGGCTCCACACTCTATGCTGGGTCGTGGTAGCCTCCGCTCACCCTACATTTTGGCAGATCTAAAAGAAGTCTTTAAGAGACAAGGTCACGGCCTTTGTGTTGAATCAGCTGGATGTCTGCCTCGACAAGAGGTCCAGAGTCCTCTAGCAGTGTTTGCGGGACTTGAGGTATCTCTGTGATTCTTGATTCCATAGCAGCCATTCTCTGAAGAGTGTTACCCTCTGTGTGTGCAGCCCAGCCCTCAGCCAAGAACTCATCCGTCGGTGACCTCCACATAGATTTCTATCCTTTCCTGGCCCCACCTGTCTTGCATGCATTCCCACTCTCGTACCCTGATCCAAGGCTTCTAGCTCTTTTACCTGCCCCCAAATTTGATCTAGTCTTAGCTCAGTGGGACCTTCCTGTACTGCTTACATTCTAGCTCACTGTGCCACAGGTGGGTATTTACCCCCTCAGTGAGAGTGCCTTATGTATTCATCTAGTTTATGGCTATATTGAGTGGGAGGCTGGTTGAGTACTAGTTATTCTGTTGTAACCAGAAGTGGAAGTTCCAATATTTAACAACGTTGCTCATGTTTGTTGAGCACTTTTGAGGCTCCACATTTAATGCTAAGTGCTTAATATGAAACCATGCTTAATCCATCTACAAACTTCTGAGATAATATCCCTGAGGAGACTGAGGCCCGCAGTGGTTAAGTGACTTAACTTGCAGTCATAAAAATTGAAACCAGGGCTCTCAGACTCTAACGTCCATTATCTTTTCATTTTGCCTTTCATTGATTCTCATAAATTGGTCTCTTAACTAATTTTTTATTCATATTCAGTAAAAGGAGAGGAAAAAATAGGAAAAATTCTGTTCTCTTTTTCTTGTAACTAAATCTGTCTGGTTCCCAAATTCTGAAAGATGTTCTTTGTTATTAAGACATTAGTATTTGAAATGAAGACAGTGAACTAGATAGTTTTGTTTTTTTAATGTTTTTAGAAGAGAAAATCAGTCATTCTTGTGGTCATTCTCCTGGTCCCAGAAACTCAGAAATCTGGGAATTACATAGTAGCACTTGGTTCCTAAGCAGAAAATCAAGTTGCATTATAGTACTTCTGTACTACAAAGTACCTGCAAAGAATATTAAATAAAAGTATTTGGGCTGGAGAAAGAGCTTTTGGTGACAGTATTGTGAACTTGATCTGGATCTTTTTTTCCCTCATTATCCCCCGTTAGACTAATCTATAAGATACTCTTTCCCCATTGTAGATGTTTGGCACTAGTAATAGCCTCATACATATTAGGTGCTCAGAAAATATTTGTTGAGGAAATTTCTGTTACACTGTTCAAAGTACAGAGGACAGTTTTAAAGATATTTTGCTTTTCCTACTTTTAAATTGCTTGAGTATTCCTATTTTTTGCCCATTTCCATATCTATCTGGTGGTAATAGCGTGTTTACTGTAAGTCAGCTACTTTGGGAGATGTTATTTATGATTATGTATAGGAAATCCTTCTCATTCTAGATTTTACAACTTTGAATATTCATTCTTATACCCAGCCAAATTAATAGGACAGCCGGTGCTATAGGTACACAGCATATTAATCTTTTATGAATTTATTGCCACCTCATTTATCTTTTAACCATAGGCACAGTATTCAGAAATTTCGTTAGTCCCAGGAATTCATATGTGTCCATATGGGTCCATCCCGGTGTAGAAGAGGTTGGGTACAGGTTTGAATGCTTTATATGGAGACCTTGATTAAATTGACAAGAGTTCTGGGATCTTCCATTCCTAGAAGAAGAGGAAATAAGAAGAATCTTGTCTTCGAAATTGACTCTGGAATAGGCTTTTGGGAGTTTGGAGGAGTGGAGTGTGATGGCAGGAGGAGGAATATATTTATTCCCTTAATGAAAATGGTGCACTAAAAAACTGTTTGCCTATATTGGAAGGTTAGGTGTGTGTAAAGGATTTGTGTGTGAAACTAAGTCAGAGATGATCTTAGTAGATTTTTTTTTCTGTATTACATGTGGTCAAGTTTGAACTTGGATATGTCAGCCTGGAGTTTCTCTGAGATATAAATTCATTTCACTATAGTCTGGGCGTTTAGGTTAATCCATCGTCCCTGTTCTAGATAGTCTTAACTATGTATTAAGAGATTGTATATAATCAATGGAAAGGAAGGCACAATGCTAAGGGGAATGCCTCATGTTATGAGGAGAAAATTACTTTGTTGACATCATCTCAAGAGTGTCATGAGGGTATATTAAGGACAGAGAGCACAAGGAACAGCCTCAGCTACTACTTTTTAGAAATTAAAAACCTAACAGGCAAAACATGCATTTGGTTATATCTTTCAAAAGGTACAAAAGTGTATGCCATGAAAAGTAACCTTCCTTCTCCACCCCTAAATATCCCTGTTTCCTTATCCAGCAGTGACCACCATTAGTAGTTTCTTGTGTATTCTTCCAGATAGCCTATGCATTTGCAAGCATTTGTATTTTATTCAGTAAATGGGAGCATATCACTTAAACTGTTTTCACCTTGCTTATATCATTCAAAATTTGTTACATAATTTGTTACATAAACATTAGAGAGAGAGAGTACGTGTGCTGACTTTGTCTTATGTTTTTAATGACTGATTATTCTATTGCAGAATATTCTATCCTTTACTTACTAAAGCCTTCTATTAATAGACATTTAGGTGGCTTCTAGTATTATAAATAATGAACTCACTAAATATCTTTGTATATCTTTGTGCACATGTAGAAGTGAACCACAGGATACATTCCTGTCAGTAAAATTTCTGGGTCAAAGGATGCATATATTTATTTCTCTTTTAGTGACCAGTAATAAAAACCTATAAAATAAAAAAGAGAAGGGGACACCTGGGTGTCTCAGTCAGTTAAGCGGCTGCCTTCAGCTTGGATCATGATCCCAGAGTCCTGGAATCAAGTCCCACATCGGGCTCCCTGCTTAGCGGGGAATCTGCTTCTCCCTCTGCCTGCAGCTCCCCCTGCTTGAGCTCACTCTCTGTCTCTGACAAATAAATACATAAAATCTTAAAAAAAGAGAGAGAGATGATGTGCTAGTTTGAGGAGGAGAGGCAGGGTGGGGGACAAACAACAGAAACTGCAATGGAAATAATGAGGAAGTTTGGAAAAATCTGTCTTCTAGCCAGCCTTACAGGAGTAAGAAACCAGGAAGAACAGGACAGTGTGTGGCAGCCTGAAAGAGGAGGCAGATTGGCCAGTTACCTGAGCTGTAAAGGAAAGAAAGCAGTGTCTAGTGAGAATCTCATATGAAAGAACAGAAATCTTTCTCCCTGGGGTGGGAGAGAAAGATTTAATCTGTAAAGGGTCTAGTAGGTCCTAAATTTGGACTACATTCTTAACAGATCTTTCTGAACTTTGCTGTTACCTGAAGTTGGCCACACTCCGGGTTAAAGGTACTGTCCTTCAAGACTGTCCAAGATGCAGCTGCAAGTTTAGCGATTCTCAGAGGTACCTTCAGTTCTAATCAGCTGGCTGCAAATTTCAGGTATCTCCATAGACTACCTGTAGGTTACATAATTCATTAGAACAACTCCCAGAACTGAGGAAAATGCTGTACTTATGGTTAAAGTTTTATTACAGCAAAAGGATACAAATCAGAATCAGCCAGAGAGATACATAGGAAGATTTCCAAGTGCAAAGCTCCTTTTGTCCTCAGGGACACATTATCTTCTTGGCACATTAATGCATGACGATCCATACACAGTATTGGCAACTAGGGACTCTTATCCAGGCTTTGGTGTCCAGAGTTTCTGTTGGGGTTTCATTATGTAGGAATGACTAACTGAATCATTGCCCATGGACTTAATATCTAGCTCCACTTCCCTTCCCAGAGGTAGGACTAATATTATGCAGCTGAAATCCCCAACCCTCCAGTCACTGGTTTGTCTTTCTAGGATGGCCAGTCCCCACTCTGGCTCATTCATTAGCATAAACTATCACATGGAGGGGGCAGCATGAATAACAAAGATACTCCTATCACAGGAAATTGTAAGGATTTAGAGTTCCCTCGCAGGAACCCTGGGACAAAAGCCAGCAAGATTTTTCAATTACAGAGCTGTTAAAGTAAAAGAGATCCATTGTGTATTGCTTTCCATGGTTCTTAGCACATGGTAAACTCTTAGTAAATGTCCGTGCTGGGGTCCTGGGGATGAATGTCTCCTGTTATTCCCATGTCTCATGTATTCCTGGTAAAATAACATGAAGCCTATCATTTGGAAAGATGAAATATGGTTATTGAAATTCTAGGGAAGTTTCTAAACTAGATCCTTCAAGGATAAAAGGGATTCATGTCTATAGGATAGAGGTTTTCTTGAACTAGAAAAAAATTATATTCAGGAGTCTTTTATATTTGGGAAGGGATTTGTAAAGGGAATTAGGTTAGTTTTTCTGTAGTTATTTGTTCATAGTTTCTAAATTTGTGTGGGTCACAAATTATGTGGCTAAAGCCTCTGTGATATCAGAAAAAGCTAACCGTTTTCAGGCAGTAGGATAGTATTTATATTTGTCTGTACTCCATTATCTATTAGGAAAAGTGTAGTCAAATTTAACACTTGTTATTCCTTTCCAAATAGAGATGGTTGTTATTAGGGACAATAATCTTAGTGTTGGTTTTGATCATAACTGTTTACCATTTTATAACCATTAACAAAAATAAAGTTAGTAGAATATGAAATCATACTTTACTGTGGTATAAATTTTAATTTGAGTTTAACACATGTGAAGAAGTTAGGTTTAATTCCAATGATTTCTTTGTATAGTTAAATTGAGAACACTTTTTTTTATTGGAGTTTTATTTATTTAAGTAATCTCTACACCCAATGTAGGTGTAGCTCAAACTCATGAACCCAAGATCAAATCCCATGCTCTTCCATCTGAGCCAGCCAGGCACCCTGACAACATTTTTTTTTTAACTAATAATTTTAAAAACTTAGTGCATGAATGTTACAGATAACCAGAAGTTATGGTTGGGGAGTTATGCTGCCATCAGGAATATTCTTAGTGTATGTTTCCAGATAATGCTTTATGATACTTTATTATAAACTATTAAATGGTTTTGCTCAGGTTTAACTCTTTTCTTAACTTTGATTCTGTTGGTGATGATAGATGAGGTTATGCTAAAAATAACAAACAACCCTACGGTCTTGAAGATTTGAACTACCTAAAATGTATTTATTACTCAGACTCTGTGACCCGTTCAGATTGGTGAGGGCAGTGAGTCGAGGGTTCTATCCTGGTTAGTTACTTAACACCATATTACGTCTTCATGAACTTAACATAATGCTTTTTAGGGTTCAGCACAGCAGGGGAAGAATAGGGCTGGGGAGTCTTGCTCAGCTAATAAATTGCACTAGCTCAGAATTAGCAACCATGCCCACATCCCTTTAGCCAGAACTAATCTGAAGGCCTCTGTCCAACTGCAAAACAGAGTGGGGAGGTGTAATTCTCCAGTGTCTAGAAGAGATGCAAACTCTCTCTGTGGATGAGCATTAGAAGTCTCTTCAATGATTTTTTAAGGTGTTGGGGTTATTTTTCCTTCCTCACAGAGCAGTTAGGGAAAATGAGGTAATATACAAATACAGCATTTGAGAATTTATATAGGTAAGAATTTTTAAACCAAACACTGAGTCTTCGAATGAGTTACTGAGCCATGAGTAATATCTCAAGCAGAGGGGTAAACATAATTTCATTTCTATTCTGTGTGGAAATATAAAGGTCTAATGCGGAAGAAAGAACCTCTTATTTCCAATAAGAAGAGTTTGTTTAGTTTCTTGGCTTTTAAAAAAATTTGAAAACTTGATCTCTTTTTAGCTGAGTTATATTTTAAAACTGTTTTTGCCACGAATAGTCCAGAGATTGAAATCAATGCTATGGTAGTTTTAAAAAATACTGGTTACCTCTAATTACAGTGTTCTACCTGAATGAAGTTATATTGTGTATATTGCAATTGTGACTTTTTTCCATTTAACAGTTTGTCTTAGAGATCTTTCCCTGTTGGTATATATAAATCATCTTTTTTTTTTTTTTTTGGTAAAGAAATCCTGGTGGTGAGGAGGGGTGATAAAGCTGCACTGCAGAAGGAGGGACTGTGATTTTTTTTTTAAAGATTTTATTTATTCATTTGACACAGATCACAAGTAGGCAGAGAGGCAGGCATGGGGTAGGGGAAGCAGGCTCCCTGCTGAGCAGAGAGCCCCATGTGGGGCTCGATCCCAGGACCCTGAGATCATGACCTGAGCCGAAGGCAGAGTCTTTAACCCACTGAGCCACCCAGGCACCCCTAAATCGTCATTCTTTTAACTGCTGTGTTTCCATAGTAAGTTCAGGCCGTAATTTATTTCATTGCTTTGTTAATGAAATTAGAAGTGGGGAACTTCTAGGGTTTTTTCCCCTTAATAAATTATGCTGCAAAGAACACCCTGTACATATTCGTACACATCTCTTTTTATATACCTCTCAGTATTTTTCAAGGTAAATACCCTGAAGTAGAATTTCATTGCTGTGTATTATTACTGTGAGCTTCTATGTATCGGACTTTGCCTTGTCTGCACGGCTGTCTTTGCCCTGGGAAAATGACAGGGAGTGGGCAGTTATCTCCTAGATAGTTCGGATTCCTGTAGTTGTCTAAAATGAGTCTTACATTCTTGTTTTAGAGATCTTTGATTATTTTTAATTACTCTGTGCCAGTTTGTTGCAGGATCGAACATAGGGTATAATTTCAACTTTATATGTATGCCTTTGTCTAGATGTTAGGTAATAGTAGGACTATGTAGATTACTATATTCCTATTACTATAGTAGAACTATGACTATAGTGAAGGCTTTAGCCACATAATTTGTGACCCACACAAATTAGAAACTATGAACAAATAACTACAGAAAAACTAACCTAATTCCCTTTACAAATCCCTTCCCAAATATAAAAGACTACTGAATATAATTTTTTTCTAGTTCAATTACTATGGGCTGATCCTTTCAGGTATGGAAACTCAGATTTATATCTAAAATTTTCCTTTTGATGCCCAATTGAGTTTTTGGGTTTTTTTTAAAGGGAAAATTTTCATATTTCAAAAGGCACAAATCTTAATTGTACATTTTTGGCAATAGTTAACCTCATGTAACTCACATCCCTTTAAGATATGAACATTTCCATCTGGCTAGAAATTTCCCTCTGAGTAGCTCCAGCCTGTAGGTAAGCACTATTCTGATAATTTCACCTTAGATTATTTTTGCCTGTTCTAGAACTTCATAAAAATAAAATCATTCTTTGGTGCCTGGCTTCCTTTACTCACATAATGTCTATCAGATTTATCCATGTTGTTATGATTATTGGAAATTGGTTCCACTTTAATTGCTGAGTAGTAGTCCATTGTATGAATGTACTTATAATTGCCCATAGTCCATTGTCCTGTTGATCCAAACATTTGGATTGTTTCTAGTTAGAGGCTATCACAAGTAAAGTTTCTATGACCTTTTTTTTATGCTTTTTTTTTTTTAAGATTTTTTATTTATTTTTACGAGAGAGAAAGAGAAAGAGCAAGCCTGAGCAGGGGGCGAGGCAGAGGGAGACACAGACTCCCCACTGAGCAGGGAGCTCAGTACAGCACTCCATCCCGGGACCCTGGGATCATGACCTGAGCTGAAGGCAGACAATTAACCTACAGAGCCACCCAGGCGCCCACTTTTTCTTTCTTTTTTTTTTTTAAACAATTCTATTTTTTTTTTTTTTTAGTGAAAATTTTCTAAATCTAAAGGAAAGAAAATGGTAATTTTCTTTCATAAATCAACCAGTTTTTATTTTTTATTTCTTTATTCATTTGAGAGAGAGAGAGAGAGTGAGCAAGCATGAGCCAGGAGAGGAGCACAGAGCCTCGGATGAACAGGTTGAGTGTGGAGCCCAACCGAGGCTCCGTCCCAGGACATTCAGATCATGACCTGAGCTGAAGCCACTTACCCTGCTGAGCCACCCAGGTTCCCCTAAATCATATCAGTTTATGCCAACATTATTTTAAATGCAGCATACTAAAGTACTAGGTGTTACTATTCTGTACTTAAACATACTTATATGTGCTTAATAGGCCAAATAACATAAATCTTAAACTATTAAAAATCTTTAGCTTTTTATGACACATTTTAGGAATATTAAGATACCATTAAAATAGGCCTTTCTGGACAGTACTCTAATACAGTGAACATTCTTATCTGATACATTAATTACTATTACCATGCAAACAGGTCTTTTTCTAGACTTAATGTTTAATTTTTCATGGATAATCCTTAGGAGTAGAATTGCTGAATCAAAGGGCATTTATACATTGAACTGCTAAAGCTTTCTCCAAAATGATTTTTTGTTCCCACCAGTAATGTATGAAAATTCTGTTTGTTCCATATCCTCACCAACATTTGATGATGTTAGTTTTTTTAATTATAGACATTCTGTGTAGTGGTATCTCATTATGTTTTTAATTACCCCTAATGACGAATGTCGTCGATGGAATTTTACATGTACTCCTTGCTCAATCATCTAACTTCTGAAGTTTTTTGTTCCAGTCTCTTGTACATTTTTTATTGGATTGTTTGTCTTTTTTTTATTGAGTGTTGGAGTTCTTTAGATATTCTGGGTTAGACATGTTTTGCGAATATTTTTTCAGTCTGTGGCTTGCCTATATGGTGTTTTTTTTTTATTTTTTTATTTTTTTAAGATTTTATTTATTTATTTGAGAGACATAGAAAGTGAGAGAGAGCATGAGAGGAGAGAAGGTTAGAGGAAGCAGCAGACTTCCCATGGAGCTGGGAGCCTGATGTGGGACTCGATCCTGGAACTCGGGGATCATAACCCGAGCCGAAGGCAGTTGCTCAACCAACTGAGCCACCCAGGCACCCCCTATATGGTGTTTTAATGATAGAAGTTTTTAATTGTGATGTCATTTTACCAGTTTTTTTTCTTTTCTGATGATTTAAGAAATGGTCTGCCTTCTCCCAGGTAGCATAGTCTGTATATTTTCTTCTATAAATTTTGATATGTTAGATTTTATGTCTGGGTTTATGATCTATTTCAAACATGTGGTTTGAGGGGCGCCTGGGTGGCTCAGTGGGTTAAAGCCTCTGCCTTTGGCTCGGGTCATGATCTCAGGGTCCTGGGATCGAGCCCCACATCGGGCTCTCTGCTCAGCAGGAAGCCTGTTTCCCCCTGTCTCTCTGCCTGCCTCTGCCTGCTTGTGATTTCTCTCTCTCTCTCTCTCTCTGTCAAATAAATAAATTATCTTTAAAAAAAAAAAAAAACCAAACATATGGTTTGAGATAGGGGTTGAGCTTCACATATTTACATGTGAATATCCAGTTGTTCCAGCACCATTTATTCGTTTCCCTAGTGAATTGCTTTGGTACCTTATCAAAAAACATTTGACTGGGGCGCCTGGGTGGCTTATTCGTTTAGTGTCTGCCTTCTGCTCAGGTCATGATCCCCGGGTCCTGGTATCGAGCCCCATATCAGGCTCCCTGCTCGGCAGGAAGCCTGCTTCTCCCTCTCCCATTTCCTCTGCCTGTGTTCCCTCTCTCGCTGTGTCTCTCTCTGTCAAATAAATAAATAAAATCTAAAAAAAAAAAAATTTTGACCATATAAGCGTGGGTCTATTTCAGAACACCCTAATCTATTGTAGCCCTCTGTTATCCACATGGGATATGTTCCTAGACCCCCAGTGGATCCCTGAAACCATGCATAATACCAAACCCTATATATACTGTGTTTTTTGCTATATATACATATCTATGATAAAGTTAAATTTATAAATTAGGCACAGTGAGAGATTAACAAAACAGAACAATGATAACAGTATACTGTATGTGAATGTGGTCTCTCTCAAAATATTTTATTGTACGTATTCGCCCTTTTTGTGATGACATGAGATGATAAAATGCCTATATGATGAAATGAAGTGAGGTGAATGACATAACATTGTGATATAGCATTAGGCTATTATTGATCTTCTGACCTTGTCAGAAAGATGATCATCTACTTCCAGACTTTGGTTGACCACAGGTAACTGAAACTGCTGAAAGCAAAACCGCAGAGAAGAGGGGACTATATTCCATTCACTGAGATGGCTATTCTTACAGCAATAACCACATTATCTTGCTGGTCTTACTATAGTTAGCCTTGAACTGATTAGTACAAGTCTTAAAATTCTGTTCCTTTTTAAAAATTAATTAATTTTTAGGGTTTTATTTATTTGTCAGAAAGAGCGAGAGAGCACAAGCAGGGGGAGCGGCTGGCAGAGGAAGAAGCTGGCTCCCAGCTGAACAAGGAGCCTAATGTGGGACTTGATCCCAGGACTCTGGGATCATGACCTGAGTCAAAGACAGAGGCTCAATTGACTGAGCCACCGAGGCGCCCCAATTTCTGTTCCTTTAAGTTTTGTCTAGGTCAAGTCATTCGCACTTTATGAATTTCAGAATTATAGCTTGTCAGTTGTTATTTTTTAAGAAAGACTGCTAAGGTTATGATTAGGATTGTGCTTTTGTTTCATTTTGTTTTTTAAGATTTTATTTATTTGAGAGAGAATGAGTAGGAGGGAGAGGGAGAGAGAATCAAGCAGACGGCGCGCTGAGCACAGAGCCTGATGTGGAGCTCAATCCCACAACCGTGAGATCATGACTTCAGCTGAAGCCAAAAGTTGGAACACTTAACCGACTGAGCCATCTTGATGCCCCTATGATTGTGTTTAATCTATTGATCGGTTGGGGAGAATTGACATTTTAACAATATTGAATTTTTGAGTTCATGAACATCATAATATTTCTCCATTTATTAAGGTCTTCTTTAATCTCTTTAGCAATATGTTAAAGGTTTTATGTACAAGTTGTGTACACTTTTGGTTATGTTTATTCCTACATATTTTATGTCGATTTTTTTTCTTAATTTTAGTTTCCATTTTTTTCTATGAGTATAAAGAAATACAGTTGGTTTTTAATACTGAATTTATGTCTTGTAACCTTGCTAAATTGGCTTAGTTTTTGTTTTGTTTTTTCTTCCTTAGGATTTTTACATAATCAGGTCATTTTTAAATGGGGACAGTTCTACTTTTTCCTTTCCAGCCTTTTATTTCTTTTTTATACCTTATTGGTGAAAGTGGGACATCCTTGCCTTGTTCCCAATCTTAGGGGAAGGGGGGAAGGTATTCAGTCTTAAAGTATTAAGTATGTTAGGTATAGTTTTCTCTTACATATCCTTGACCTCATTGAGGAAGTTCCTATTTCTAGTTTGCAGAATTTTTTTTTTTTTAAGATTTTATTTATTCATTTGACAGAGAGGAGAGAGATCACAAGGAGGCAGAGAGGCAGGCAGAGAGAGAGGGGGAAGCAGGCTCCCTGCCGAGCAGAGAGCCCAATGCGGGGCTCGATCCCAGGACCCTGAGATCATGACCTGAGCCAAAGGCAGAGGCTTAACCCACTGAGCCACCCAGGCCCCCCTAGTTTGCAGAGTTTTAAAAAGTATTATAAACGACTGTTGAGTATTGTCTGGTGCTTTTATATTGCAGCTTTCAGAATTGTCATAATTTTCCTTTTTTATTCCATTAGTGATTGCATTAATTGATTTTTTTCAGATGTTTTTGATTACTGAGATTAACCCAGCTTGATTATCATGGATTATAACTTTTATATATTACTTGATTCAGTTTGTTAATATTGTGTTAAAGACTTTTGTGATTGTGTTCCATGCAGAATACCAGTCTGTCACCTTCTACTATTGTCTTTTTCTGGTTTTGATATCTGAGTTAATACTGGCCTTATAAAATGAATTAAGAAGTATTTTTTCTATATTTTCTGAAGAATATGTAAAATTGATAGTATTTCTTGCTTACATGTTTGATAGAATTAGTCAGTAAAACCATCAAGACCTGGTGTTTTCATTGAAAGAAGTTTTTGATGACAAATTTCTTTTATACTTATTACAGTTATTCACAACTGTATTTCATCTTGTGTCAAGAAATATTTGATTATATAATGTTAAATTTATTGATATAAAGTTGTATGTAGTATTTCCTTAGGCTGTTGATGTCTGTAGTATCTATAGTGAGGTCCCCTCTTTAATTCCTGGTATTAGTAATTTGTGTTTTCTATTGTTAATCAGTTTTATAAATCTTTCCAAAGAATCCATTTTTGGCTTTGTTAATGTTCTCTTTTATGTGTTTTGTTTCATTGATTTTTGCTCTTATTGTTACTCTTCTTTCTGCTTGCTTTAGATTTAGTGTGCTTATATTTTATTCTTTAATCCATCAGTTACTTAGAAGTATATTATTTAATTTCCATATACTTGAGACTTTCCTAGATACTGTAACTTATTTCTAACACAAATGTTCTACAAGGTTTCGGTCTTGAAATTTATTAAGACTTGTTTTATGAGGAGCATCTGGGTGGCTCAGTCGGTTAAGCGTCTACTTTCAGCTTAGGTCTGATCTCAGGGTCCTGGGATCAAGCCCTATGCTGGCCGCTCCTCCTGCTTGTGCTCTCTGTAGCTCTGTCAAGTAAGTTTAAAAAATCTTAAAATACTTGTTGGGGCACCTGGGTGTGGATTTGTGGATTTATTTCTTCTAGTTCTATCAGTTTATATTTTAATTATCTATCAGCTCTTTTATAAGCTGATAGATATGTATTTGTGGATTTATTTCTTCTTGTTCTATCAGTTTATATTTTAATTATCTATCAGCTCTTTTATAAGCCACATATATGTTTATAATTGCTGTGACTTCCTTTTGTGTTGACCCTTTTATCATTATGAACTGTCAATGTCCTTTATTTTGGTAATATTCCTTGTCTCAGGTCTATTTTATCAGATGTTAATATAGCCGTTCCTACCTATTATAACATCTGTTACACTATTTTTTTTTTTTACTTTATTCTATGGTTGCCCTGGAATTTGTAGTACATATTTACATTTTATCCAAGTTTGTTTCATCTGAGAACATTTTTCTTTCTCCTTCACTTTTGAAAGATAATTTTGCAGATACAGAACTCTAGGTTGGTGGGGTTTATCCTTCAACATTTTTTTCAGATTTTATTTATTTATTTGACAGAGAGACAGTGAGAGAGGGAACATAAGCAGGGGGAGTGGGAGAGGGAGAGGCAGGCTCCCCACTGACCAGGAAGCCCAATGCAGGCCTTGATCCGAGAACCCTGGGATCATGACCCGAGCCAAAGGCAGCCACTTAACCTACTGAACCACTCAGGCGCCCCAAGCTGGGGACTTCTTGTCTGTCTTTCTCATTGCTGTATTTTTAGCGCCTAGAAAGGTGCCCAGATCATTTTTTTTTTCAAAGATTTTGTTTATTTGACAGAGACACAGCGAGAGAGGGAACACAAGCAGGGGGAGTGGGAGAGGGAGAAGCAAGCTTCCTGCTGAACAGGGATCCTGGTGTGGGGCTTGATGCCAGGACCCTGGCATTATCATGACCTGAGCCAAAGGCAGACGCTTAACAACTGAGCCACCCAGGCACCCATATCCTTCAACATTTTGAATATTCCACTCTACTATCCTCTAGCTTGCATGGCTTCTAAGAAATCCAGATCTAATTCTTATCTTTATTCCTCTGTAGGTAAGGTGTTTTTCTCTTTGGGTGGCTTTATCTTTAGTTTTCTATAATCTGAAAATAATATACCTAGGAATAGTCTTTCTGGCATTTGTCTCAGATGTTCTCTGAGCTTTCTGGATCTGTAGTTTCATGTCTGACATTATCTCAGTCATTACTGTTTCAAAGAGTTCTTCTGCTCCTTTTTCTTTCTTTTTTCTTTTTAAGATTTTATTCATTTACTTGTCAGAGAGAGAGCACACAAGCAGGGGGAGCAGCAGACTGAGGGAGAGGCAGGTTTCCTGCTGAGCAAGGAGCCTAATGCAGGACTCAATCCCAGGACCCTGGGATCATGACCTGAGCCAAAGGCAGACACTTAACCAACTGAGCCACTCGAGCCACTCAGGCATCCCTCCTTTTTCTCTCTTTTTTTTCTCTTCTCTGGTATTCCTGTTAAACATACATTATATCTTCTATAAATGTCTCACATTTTGTGGATATTTTGTACTGTTTTTCTTTCAGTCTTTTTCTGTTTGCTTTTCAGATTGTTGAGATATCCTCAAACTCAAGGATTCTTTGCCCAGCTATGTCCAGTCTACTACTAAGCTCATCAAAGGCATTCTTCATTCTGTTACAATGTTTTGATCTCTAGGATTTCTTTTTGTTCATTCTTAAGATTTCCATCTCTGCTTACATTGCACTTCTGTTCTTGCATGCTGTCTACTATATCCATCAGAGACCCTAATATATTAATTACAGTTTTACATTTCAGATCTGATAAACCCAGTATTTCTGACATAACGTGAGTCTGATTTTGATACTTGCTCTGTCTCTTCAAACTGAATTTTTTGCCTTTTAGTTAGTCTTATAATTTTTTTTTTATAGCCAGTCATATGATATACCAGGTAAAAGGCCTTATTGATGTGATAGTAAGGTGTGTGGGAGGGAAAACATTTTTGGTCATATGATTAGATCTCAGTCTTCTAGTGAGCCTGTACTTCTGGACTCTGAACTTCTCATGTGCTTTTCATTGCCACCCCCACAATCCCCCCACCTGCCTTTATGTGGGACAAGATGGCTAGAGTGGGCTGGAAGTGGATATTTCTCTTTTCCAGGTCAGTTAGACTCTGATAAAACCCTAGATGGTTAAGCTCTGATTATAGTTTCTTCTGAGGGTAGACTTTGTAAGAACAGAATGCCCTTGCATATTTAAGAATGGTTCCTTTTTTCCCTACCTGCTGGAAACAGTAGAAGATTTTTCTCCGATGTTCACTGTGAGAACCTAGTAGAATTCCAGGAAATAAAACTCACCAAAATGTTAGGGTCCCCGATGACTAGGTGCCCCCTGGTTCCCAGTGATGGAGTTTTAATGTCTGAGAGATTCACACTGAACCTCCAGCAGTTTGTCAGGTACATTTCAAGGTTCCCTACCTCAGCACTGGTTCCAGTAGAGGTTTGTGTTTGTGGGTTTCTGCTCTCACAAGTTGTGTTTCTCTGTATTCATTTTTTGGTCTCTGTAATTTCAGGGGTAGACTGTGACCTTAATTCTTTAAGAATCTAAGTAGTGTTGGTTTTTCAGTTGTTTAGCTTTTTACTTGTTGGGACAGTGTGGCAACCTCCAAACTTCTTACATGCTCACTGGAAAATGGAAGTCTGCACTCATTTTTTAGGGGTATTTTCCTGAATATAGAATTCTGGGTTGATACTCCCCCCACCCCCTTCATTGAAGAACTTGTTGCATTGTCTTCTGACTTCTGTCAGTTTTGATGATCCCCGTTTTTATTAGCATATGTATGTTGCTCTGTATCAAGAGTGCTGGTTTCCTCTAGGGCCTTTTCAAGATTTTCACTTTATTGTTGGATTCCGGCAGTGTGACTATATGTCTGACTGTATGTTCTTTGTTTGTAATCCTTATGGGATTCCTTGAGTTTCTTGGATCTTAAGTTGATGTCTTTAAGCAAATTTGGAAAGTTTAGGTTATTACTTTTTCTTTTTTTCTTTTTTTTCTTTTTGATTTTTTATTAACATATAATATATTATTTGCCCCAGGGTGCATGTCTGTGAATCATCAGGCTTACATATTTCACAGCATTTGCCATAGCACACACCCTCCCCAATGTCCATAACCCTACCCCCCCACCTCCCAGCCAACCTTAGTTTGTTTCGTGAGTTTAGGAGTCTCTTATGGTTTGTCTCCTTCCCCATTCCATCTTGTTTCATTTCTCTTCCCCAACCCCCACGACCCCCTGCCCCGCCTCTCAAATTCTTCATATCAGAGCAATCATGTGATAATTGTCTTTCTTTGACTTATTCCACTTAGCATAATACCCTCTAGTTCCATCCACATCGTTGCAAATGGCAAGATTTCCTTTCTCTTGATGGCTGCATAGTATTC
>CM052802.1:100736345-100805762 GCA_028533885.1 Nasua narica
TTTTATCTCCATCTATTTTCAGTGACAGCCTAGCTGGGTATAGTATTCTTGGCTGCATATTTTTCTCGTTTAGGGCTCTTAAAATATGCCAGTCCTTTCTGGCTTGCCAGGTCTCTGTGGATAGGTCTGCTGCCAATCTAACATTCCTGCCTCTGTATGTTACAGATTCTTTGTCTCGAGCTGCTTTCAGGATTTTCTCTTTGTCACTAAGACTTCTAAGTTTTACTATTAGATGACGGAGTGTAGACCTATTTTTATTGATTTTGAGGGGAGTTCTCTGTGCCTCCTGGATTTTGATGCTTGGTCCCTTCAGCAGATTAGGGAAATTCTTTACAATAATTTGTTCCAACATACCTTCCACCCCTTTCTCTCTTTCGTCTTCTTCTGGAATCCCAATGATTCTAATATTGTTGCATCTTACGGTATCGCTTATCTCTCGAATTCTTCCCTCGCGGTCCAATAGTTGTTTGTCTCTCTTTTTCTTAGCTTCTTTATTCTTTCTCATTTGGTCTTCTATGTCACTAATTCTTTCTTCTGCCTCATTTATTCTAGCATTAAGAGCCCCCATTTTTGTTTGAACCCATTAATAGCTTTTTTTATTTCATCTGGGTTAGATTTTATTTCTTTTATTTCTCCCGAAAGGGATTTTATTTCTCCAGAAAGGGATTCTTTAATCTCTTCCATGCTTTTTTCGAGCCCAGCTAGCACCTTGATAACTGTCGTTTTGAACTCTATTTCTGACATATTACTGATGTCTGTATTAACTATGTCTCTAGCCGTCGGTACTGTCTCTTGTTCTCTTTTTTGTGGTGAGTTTTTCTGCCTTGTCATTTTATCGAGCTTAGAATAGATGAGTGAGAGAGAAAAGTACTCGAGTGCCAGTTTTCACTGATTGATGAACTTGGGCTTGGCTGGATATTCTCACTGATCTTCTGGGGGAGGGGCCTTTTGACTTGGTTCTCAAATGTCTTTACCGGAGGCGGACTTGCCCCGCCCTTGCCTGGGGATGGGCTAGCAATTCGCTCAGGTTTACTCTGCAGAGTCTTTGTTCCCTGAGCGCTTTCCGTACTGCCCTGGAGGCTGGGAATGTAAATAGCGGCTCCCATTCTCTGGCCAGAGGAGCTGAGTGCTGGGGTCCCCGCTCGTCAGCGTGCCCTCAGAGGAAAGCAGTCAGTCTGTCCCGTCTCCCGTCCCGCCCAAGCTCCGAGCTCAGCCACCCGTGGCGAAGCGTTTCTATCTCTGGCGCACGGTCCCGTCTGGAGTCTCCAAACCCAGCAGATTCCTGCTGCGAGCTCCTGCACTGCTCCTCCCTGAGGAGAAGGAAGGGGTCTCTCCGGAATACCTTGTGGGGTCCCCACTCAAAGGGCTGCGGTCACAGTCTAGGGTAAGCCCCAGTTGAAAACGCACTGTGCGGCTCTTTCTCTGCTGCCTACTTCTCTGCCCCGATATCTGAGAGCTCTGCCACACTCAGACACCCCCGGTCTCTTTGTGACCTCACGGGTCCTGAAACCACACTGTTCCCGCAAGGGCTAAACCTCTGGCTTGGGCTCTGGAGCTATGTCCCTCAGCGGAGCAGACTCTAAAAGTTCCGGTTTTGTGCTCCGCAGCTCTGCGGCTGTGAGGAGCCAGCTCCTCCCCCCACAGTCTTTCTTCCTGTCACTTTGGATTCACTTTTCCAAACATCCTACCTTTCAGAAAGTGGTCGATTTTCTGCTCCTAGAATTGCTCTTCTTCAGCTCTTCTCTCCTGTTAGAATGCTGGCTTTTAGAATGATTTGATAACACTCTAGATGAACTTCTGTGATCTGACTCTATCTCAACCTCCTACTTCTCCACCATCTTGCTCCTCCCAGTATACCTTATTACTTTTTCAAATATACTCTCTGCCTCATATTTTCCGCTGGGACTCCAGTTACACCGTAGTGTAAGAGAGGGACTGATTTTACTACATCGTTGTAATGCATAAAAAATAACCTAAAAATATACGTAAAATTACTTTGAAGATATGTGTGTAATGCAAATGTTTTTACATAGTGTGTGCTCTAAACATTTTAATAAGAAACATGTGATTCAAGAGAGATTGGAGATGAATGCTTTTGCTAAGCTCTACAGTCTCAGGGATCTGTGTGTGCTTTCACCAAACCAGTGTACCTTTAAGATGGCAGTTAACAACTGGTCCTGTAACTGTACACATTTGTCTTTTCTGTTAAATGATGGGCTCTTAAAGAACAAGGGTCTGGCTTTACTTTTCTTTATAATTATATAAAGACATTGGTTCCCAGGTTGATTTTTAGAAATCAAAAAATGCTGTTTATGAGATGCAAAGTAAAACTAAAGGTCACTAAAAATAGGAATAGTAACAGTGGAGAAAAAAATCCCAGCCAAAACTATGGTATAGTAGAAAGCTGAAATAGCAGTTTTCATATCTGACAAATAGAATTTATCGTAGAAAACTAAAGGACACAAAAAGACAACCAAATTTTAAAAATGGGCAAAGGATCTGAATATACATTTTGCCAAACATTTTGGTTGGTTATGTTTGTGCAGACTTGTAGTACTACAAAGCTGCCAAATTGAACACTTTTTTAAAAGTTAATAAGCCATTGTATTTGTTTTGTTTTTGTTTTTTAAGATTTTACTTATTTGTCAGAGCTCACGTGCAAGCACAAACAAGGGAGAGGCAGGTAGAGGGAGAACCAGGCTCCCTGGTGAGCAAGGACCCTGAGATCATGACCTGAGCCGAAGGCAGATGCTTAACTGACTAAGCCACTCAGGCGTCCCTGTTTTTGTTTTTGTTTTTTTAACATAAGCCCTATACCCAGTATGGGGCTTGAACTCCTAATCCTGAGATCAAGAGTCACATGCTCTACTGACTGAGCCGGCCAGGTGCCCCTAAGGTAGACATTTCTAAAAAGATGAATTTTATATGTGAATTGCATCTTAATTTTTAAAAAGCTATCTGTTTATTTAACATAAAGGGAACTTCAGTTAATTCTTGAGGCTCAGAGTCATACAAATTGTTTTCCCACTATGTTGAATAAAATTAGAAACAACAAAAGGATAGGTAAAATAAATTTTATGTTTGGAAACTAACATTGCTAACCTTAAGTAAAAGAATATCTGAAATCAATAAGAAAACTTAGAACTGAATGATAAAAAACATCATGTGTTAAAATTTGGGGACATAGCCAAACGAGTATTCAGTAGGAAATACATACTTTAAAAATATTTGCCAAGAAAAAAGAAAGGTTGAAAATAAGCTGTGTGGTGGAAAAAAATGAAAACAAAAACAACAGTCCAAAATCTTTGGGATATAGCAAAAGTGATTCTTAGAGGGAAGTTTATAGCAATACAGGCCTGCTTTAAGCAAGAAAAATCTCAAACAACCTAACCTTTTACTTAAAGGAGCTAGAAAAAGAACAAAACCCAAACCCAACAAAAGGAAGGAAATAATAAAGAGTAAAGCAGAAATAAATGATACTTCTGAAACTAAAACAAACGGATCAATGAAACCAGGACATGGTTCTTTGAAAGATCGACAAAATTGATATACCTGTATCAAGACTCATTTTAAAAAAGAGAGAGAGGCAAAACCCAAATAAAATCACTAGTGAAAGAAATAACGAACACCACAGAAATACAAAACAGTTGTTACAGAATATTATGAAAACCTATATGCCAACTAATTGGACAACTTAGAAGGAATGGGTAAATTCCTAGAAACATACAACCTACCGAAACTAAAACAGGAAGAAATAGAAAATTTGAACAGACCGATTGCCAGCAATTAAATTGAATCCATAAAATTTCCAAAAAAACACAAAAGTCCAGGACCAGACAGCTTCATAGGTGAATTCTGTCACACATTTAGGGAAGAGTTAATGTCTGTTCTTCTCAAACTATTCCAAAAGACACAAGAGAAAGGAAAACATTCATATTCATTCTGTGAGGCCAGTATATCAAAACTAGATAAAGACACCACAAAAAAAAGAGAACATGAATATAGATGGAAAAATCCACAACAAAATATCAGCAAACCAAATCCAACAATACATTTAAAAAATTGTACACCACAATCGTGGTTCGATATTCACAAAGCAATCTACATGATATGTCACATCAGTAAGAGGAAGGATAGAAACTATATAATCATTTCTGTAGATGCACAAAAGGCATTTGACAAAGTACAACATCCATTCATGATAAAAACCCTCTGCAAAGTAGACCTAGAGGGAGCATATCTCAGCATAATAAAGGCCTTATATGAAAAACACAACAGCCAACATCCTACTTAATGGTGAAAAACAGACCTTTTCCCCTAAGGTCAGGAACAAGACAAGGATGTCCACTCTCGCTACTTTTATTCAACATAATACTGGAAGTCCTAGCCACAGCAAGGACATTTAGAGAACATAAATGAAAGGCATCTAAATTGGTAAGGAAGAAGTAAAACTCACTGTTTGTAGGTGATGTGGTACTATATACAGAAAACCCTAAAGACTCCCCCAAAGAGCTACTAGAACAGATAAAACAAATTCAGTAGTCATAGTTTACTGAAAACTACTGAAAACAACATCAATAAACAGAAATCTGTTACATTCCTATACACTAATAATGAAGCAACAGAAAGTGAATTAAGAAAGTAATCCCATTTACAGTTGCACCACAAACAATAAAATATCTAGGAATAAACTTAACCAAAGAGATAAAAGACCTGTACTCTGAAAACTATAAAACACTGATGAAAGAAATTCAAGACAATGCAAGGAAATGGAAAAATATTCAATGGAATGTTTATGGGTTGGAAGAACAAGTATTACTAAAATGCCTGTACAGTCCAAAGCAATCCATAGTCTCAGTGCAATCCCTATGAAAATACCAACAGCATTTTTCACGGAACTAGAACGATCCTAAAATCTGTATGGAACC
Source organism: Nasua narica (assembly GCA_028533885.1). Classification (NCBI taxonomy): domain Eukaryota; kingdom Metazoa; phylum Chordata; class Mammalia; order Carnivora; family Procyonidae; genus Nasua; species Nasua narica. The sequence goes on from CM052802.1 coordinate 100,741,274, forward strand.
ACAAAAGATCTTGAAGAGCCAAAGCAGTCTTGAAAAAGAAAAACAAAAATGAAAGTATCAAAATCCCAGATTTCAAGTTATATTACAAAATAGTAGGGCACCTGGGTGGCTCAATCCATTAAGCATCTGTCTTCAACTCAGGTCATGATCCCAGGGTCCTGGGTTGAGTCCTGCATCAGGCTCCCTGCTGAGGAGGAAGTCAGCTTCTCCCTCTATCCCTCTCCCCTGCTTGTGTGCTCTTTCTCTCTCTCTCTCTCTCTGATAAAGTCTTTAAAAAACCCACAAAGTGGTAATAATTTTTTAAAGATTTATTTATTTATCAACAAAGAGAAGCGTGTATGTATGCATGAGCAGAGGGAGAGGAAGCCTCAAGCAGACTCCCTGCTGAGCATGGAACCCAATGCAGGGCTCAATCTCAGGACCCTGATATCATGACCTGAGCCAAAATCAAGAGTCGGACGCTCAACTGACTGAACCACCCAGGCACCCCAAAGCGGTGGTAATTAATACAGTAAGGTACTAGCATAAAAATAGACACACAGATCAATGGAACAGAATAGAAAACCCAGAAATAAACCTACAAGTATATGGTCAATTAATTTTCAACAAAAGAGGAATGAATACACAATGGGAAGAAACAGTCTCTTCAACAAATGGTGTTGGAAAAACTGGACGGCCACATGCAAAAGAATGAAACTAGACCACTTTGTCATCATACACAAAAATAAACTGAAAATGGGTTAAACACCTAAATGTGAGACCTGAAACCATAAAAATGCTTGAAAAGAGCATAGGCAGTAATTTCTTTGACATCAGCCATAACAGTATTTTTCTAGATATATCTCCTGAGGCAAAAGAAAATAAAACTTATGCACAGTGAAGGAAACAATCAACAAAACTAAAAGGCAACCTACTGAATGGGAGAACTATTTGCAAATGACATATCTGATAAAGGATTAGTATCCAAAATTTAGAAAGAACTCCTACAACTCAATACCTAAAAAACAATAATCCAGTTTAAAAATGGGCAGAAAACATGAACAGACATTTCTCCAAAGAAGACATTTAGATGGCAATGGACACGTGAAAAAGATGCTCAACATCATTCATCAGGGAATTACAAATCAAAACTACGATGAAATACCACCTCACACCTGTCAGAATGACTAAAATCAAAACAAACAACCAAGTGTTGACAAGGATGTGAAGAAAAAGCAATTGGTAGGAATGAAAACTGGTCCACCCACTATGGAAAACAGTATAGAGTTTCTCAACACCTTAAAAATAGAACTACCCAATGATCCAGTAATCATACTACCAGATATTTACTCCCAAAATACAGAAACACTAATTCAAAGGATACATGCACCCTGTGTTTATTACAGTGTTATTCACAGTAGCCAAACTATGGAAGCGGACCAAGTGTCCATCGATGATGAATGGGTAAAGAGTATGTGGTATATATTATACAGTGGAATACATTTATTCGGCCATTAGAAAGAAAGAAATCTTGCTATTTGCAACAATGTGGATAAAGCTAGAAAGTATACTGCTAAGGGAAATAAGCCAGAGACAAATACTATATGATCATACTCACGTGGAATTTAAGAAACAAAGCAAACTAGCAGAGAAAAGAGAGAGAGACAAGCTAAGAAACAGACTCTAACTATAGAGAATAAACTGATGGTTACCAGAGGGGAGGTTGGTGGGAGATGGGGGAAAAAGGGGATGGGGATTAAAGAGTACACTTATCACAATGAAAAAAATAAAATATTAAAAAATAGCTATACATACATACATTTCCTGGGTTTTATCTGCTGAAAGGGCCTAGAAAAATGGAACTCTTGTAGCAGTGAGCCCATCTAATACCCAGATACTGGTTTCTAAATACCAGTGTCCAATAAAAGGAATCCATGATGAAATAATTGATTCCAGGGCTGGGACATAAAATACAAATTAAGTTTGGAACATCTTGTGTTGCTCCCTCCCCCCAAGAAAAATAGCGGACATGTTGAAAGGGCACAGGAGCCAACCTGAAAGAGCTCCTGGTGGTCACAGTTGAAACCATTTGAACAATAAAATGATTGGATTAAGCTATAACTCATAGAATAAAACAAATATTCATGAGTCCACACTGATACAAGTATTTGGATTAATAAATAAACGGGAGAGAAGGGATGTTTTCAGTAGTTTTCCCATACTGAAAAATTCCAATTAATTAATAGGACAGGAATGCAGGAAATAGAAAGTTATCATTAGGCAAATAACATGTCAGTAACTGTAGACAATATCCATTGGTAAATGCTAAAAGTAGTGGATGAAAGTTTGAGAAATAGAATATTTGCATAGTCTAAAAGTATCTCCCCAAATATATTTAATTATAAAAGGTACAGTAGCAAATTTATAGTGAAGGAGTCTGGCAGACACCATTTTTTAAAATTAACATGTAATGTATTTGTTTCAGGGGTGTATGTCTGTGATTCATCAGTCTTACACATTTCTTAGCACTCACCATAGCACATACCCTTCCCAGTGTCCATCACCCAGCCACTCCATCCCTCCCACCCCCCTCCACTCCAGCAACCCTCAGTTTGTTTCCTGAGATTAAGAGTCTCTTACGTTTTGTCTGCTTCTCTGGTTTTGTCTTGTTTCATTTTTCCTTCCCTTCCTCTATGATCTTCTATCTTTTTTCTCAAATTCCTCATATCAGAGAGAAAATATGATAATTGTCTTTCTCTGATTGACTTACTGTGCTTACATAATACTCTCTAGTTCCATTCATGTCGTTGCAAATGACAAGATTTGGGGTTTTTTGATGGGTGCATAATATTGCATTGTATATATAGACCGCATCTTCTTTATCCATTCATCTGTTGATGGACATCTAGGCTCTTTCCATAGCTTGGCGATTGTGGACATTGTAGCAGACACCATCTTAACAAAGTAAGCACAGTTAATGCCACCAGTACTACGGCATATCAGATCAGTGTCATGTGCCCCCCTGTTACGATGTACTGAGAAGGACAGTGCCACTTCCCGCAGCATCACTTCTGTAGTATCCTTGCCAAAAATACCTAACTTAATCTAATCATGAACATGTCACACAAACCCAAATTGTGGGACCCCTACAAAATAGCTAACCAGTATTCTTCAAAAGGGCAAGATCACAAAAATCAAGAGAAGCCTGAGGAACTGTTAGAATTGGGAGGAGACTAAGGAGCCATGACGTCTAATACAAGGTGGGATCTCGTATTGTATCCTGAAAGAGAGAAAGGGACCATAGTGGGAAAACTGATTACTTCTGATTAAAGGCTGTAGTTGATGATATTGTGCCAATATTAATTTCCTTGTAGTATTGTTAACATGAGGAAAAATTTGTTTAGGGTATAAAGGAACTCTCTACTATTTTTGCACCTTTCCTATGAATAAAATTATTTTAAAGAAAAAATATAAGTAGGATAAACAGCTCAGTAGGTTAGAAGAACAATTGAGCACACTCAAAGGAGAAAGAAGAGAAATGGTCAGAAAATAAAAGTAAACAGTTGAGACATACTGACTCTTTGGAATTAAGCCAATTTCCTTGCAAGACTAAATAAGAAGAATGCTGATACATAAAATTCAGAATGAAAACTGAGAAACGCACTTACTGCATTCCTTTTGATGATGTCATGTCTTACAAAGCCAGGTCCTCGACATTGCTGTGATTGAAAAGCAGATACTTTGTAGAATAGGCAACGAAGGTGACAGTGTCCAACTTGATTCCAAAGTGTTAAAAAATTGTTCAGTGACTAATAGTTACTAAGTTGTTTGAGCTTTATTTGATGAACAGAACAATTATTTCTTTTAGTCTAGGGGTACCTTGAAAAAAAAAAACTGTGGAGACACTAAAGAGTTTGGCAACCTCTGAAACATAAGACTTATAAACAACTAAATGCTAAAAAAAATTCAAAAACTTAGATGAAATGGATAAATTCATAGAAAAATAATAGGCAGCTTGAATACAGTATGAAAAACATTGGAGTGGTAATCAAAGATCTTCCCTCCCACAAATCAGGTATGACTGTATAGGTAAGTTCTACCAAATTTCAAAGGAAAATAAATTCCTCTTTTACACAGGTTACTACAAAAAATGGAAAAAGTGAAAACTGCCTTCACTCTTTATGAGCCTAATTTATTTTCAATCCCTGATAAATTCAAAAGATTCTAAAGCCGTTTCTCTTATTAATGTAGCTGAAAGGATCCTAAATAAAATATTAGCTATCTGAATCAAGAGATAAATTAAAAAAATAACACATCGTAATCAAGTGGAGTTTAGTTCAGGAATCTAAATAGTTCATCTTTAAAACAATTATTAGTGTAATTCACCATTTTAATAGAGAAGAAAACTCAGTTGATTCTGGAAAGCATTTTATAATTTTGAGCAATTGTTTATGATACAAAATTCTTAGCAAACTACTGAATATTTGGGTGTTGGATTTTTAGAAACTTTTTGTTAGACATTTTCAAACATTAAAAATAGAGCGAATGAATGGTGTGATAAATCTGACATGTACTTATTGCTCAGCTTCAGCTATTACCAATATATGGCAACTCTTTTTATGCACACACATATACACACACACTTTTTTTTCTTGCCCTGCAAGATTTTTTATTATTTTTTCTTTTTTTTTAAGAGAGCAAGCAGGGACACCTCTGTGGCTCAGTCAGCTGAGCATCTGCCTTTGGCTCAGGTCATGATCCCAGGATCCTGGGAGAGAGGGAGCAAGAACATAGGGTGGGGGGGGATAGAGAGAGAGAGAGAGAGAATTTTAATCAGGTTCCACGCCCTGCCCTGTGTAGATCTTGATGCAAGGGACTCAGTCTCATGACCCTGAGATCATGACCTGAGCCAAATCAAGAGTCCAATGCTAAAATGAATGAGCCACCCAGGTGCCCCACTTGCCAGATTATTTTAAAGCAAATTCCAGACAGCATGCCTTTTTACTCAGAATATAGCTTTTTTTTTTTCTCTACAACCGTTAGCATTCTAAAAAAATTAACACTAATTCCTTAGCATTATCTAATACCTAGCCTGAGTGGAATTGACCTGATTGACTCACATGTGGATTCAAAGTCCGCACATTGCATTTGGCTGTTATTCCTCATTTTTTCTTTTAATCTGTAATAACTCCTCTCCCTCTTATTTTTTTTCTTTTCTTCTTTTATCCATTTATGTTACTAAGAAACTAGGTCATTTGTCCTGTGGAATTTTCCCGTCTGGATTTGTTTATTGTGTCCCCATGGTGTTGCTTAACATGTTTCTTCATTCCCTGTATATCCTCTAAACAGGTAGTTGTTAGGCATGATTAAATTGTTATGTGGTATTGGGGGCTGAATAATAACTTCATAAATATTGATGTGCTTAATTCTTCATGTCAGGAAGCGCATGATGGTCATTTGGTTTTTTTATTTGTTAATATGATCAGTGGGTTTAGGTACATGGCAGGTGCAACCATTAAAAAGATCTTCTTTAGCCTTTTTATCTAATGTCACTGATGCTTATTGTCTAGATCATTATTTTATTAGGAGGTAGCAAAATATTCTAACTTGTTATTTCCTTCTTTATTAGCTTGTCTTTTATAAAAGAAACACAGTCCTTCCTTAATCCTTTGATTAGCTTCAGGTATAGTTTATATAGAAAAGGAAAGGCAAGATTATATGCTTGATTTTTTTTTTTCCCCTAGAAGGACACATTCTTAGTAAACCTACTGTGAACATAATACTAATGGAGAACCTTTAGATATGTTTTTCTTTAGTATCTAAAACAGGGCAAGGGTGCTGACTCTTACTGCTGCTGTTTAATATATCACTAGAGGTCCTTGTCAAAGTATAAAGGAAGAAAAATAAAAACATAAATATTGTAAGAAAACAGATAAAATTGTCATTATATTCAGACTATATATATTCATTTACCTTGAGAGTAAAACACAACAGATTTTAATAAGCTGTTAGAACTGCCTTGAGTTCATCACGGGTACTAAAAATCAATGCTACTTCTTTTCATCATCCTTAAGCAACGAGAAAAAGATTTTTAAAAAATATGTATCACTTAAAATAAAACCCAAGGAGAGTATCTAGATATTAATCTAATCAAGGACTTAAAGGCTTCATCTGAAGAAAACTTTGTAACTTCAGTAGAAGACTTAAGAAATAATGGACATGATAATTTTCTCTTATAACAATGTTCTTACTCCTGAAGTTTATCAATAAATTCTAAGTAACTTCTGTCAGAATTTTAGCTGAGGTTCTATACACTTATCCTACGTGATGTGTGGAAGAGTTTTTGAATAGCTAAGTCAACATTTTTAAAAAGAAGGGAACTTCCACCAGATATTAAGATATACTACAAAGCCATAGTAACAGTGTGGTACGGTGTAGGAACAAATAGACTACTCACACATATTAGAGAGCTTAGATATAGACCCAAGGAGATGTGGGAACTTAATATATTACAAAGATGACAGCAAAAGTTAGATCGTTTAGTAGATGGTGTTGGAAAAAAAAGAGCTCAGTATACATTGAGAAATAAAACTTTATTCTACATTATATGCAAAGGTATAATGTAGTCCACCTAAATGTGGAAGATAAAACAAAAAGGTTAATAGAAGAAGGTAAAGAATTATTTTTATGACCAGAGTTTGGGGAAGAACTTTTTTTTTCCCCAAGATTTAATTTATTTATTTGACAGAGCACAAGCAGGGGGAGCATCAAAGGGAGAGGGAGAAGCAGGCTCCCTGCTGAGCAGGGAAGCCCCATGCAGGGCTAGATCCCAGGAACCTGGGATCATGACCTGTGCCAAAGGCAGACGCTTAACAACTCAGCCACCCAACTGCGCCCCGGAAAGAACTTCTTAAAACCTCAAAATACAAACCAGTTGTGTGTGTGTGTGTGAATTTAATTGCATCAAAATAGGTACTTCTATTTAACAAATGACCCATAGGCAAAATCAATACACAGGTAACAAGTGAGAGATAATATTTGCAGTGTTTAATATTGCCAAGTGAGTATATCCTCTAGATTAGATTGTACAAATAAAATAAAGAAAGCAATCCCAGCAGGAAAATGGGCAAAGACAATTTATAGAAAAGGAAACCCCACAAACAATAAGCATATGAAGAGTTGATCAAACATATTAACAATCAGGGACATGCAAATTAAAACAATAAGATACCATTTCAAATAGGTTGGCCTTGCACATATTAGAAAACTAGATAAAACCAAATGCAGTGAAGATGCAGGGCTATAAAAACCCTCCTACACTGGTGGGGGGATATGTAGCCACTCTGGACAGTAGCATGGCATTCATATTAAGAACTTGACATGTATATGACCCAACAATTCTGCTCTTGAGTTTGTGTGCCAAGGAAAGTCTCAGTCATATCTGTAAGAGAACATTTATTTTGCTTTTATTATAGCATTATATATGGTAGAAAGGCATTGGAGGTATTCCATGTGTCCAGTACAGGGAGAGTAGAGAGATAAAATATTTTGTAAAAATGCCATGGCATATTTATTTAGTGATTAGAAGCAGCAAATCAGATGTTCACTTACAAAATGAGTGAATTATGTTATGGAAGTGAAAAAGTAACAGAATGAGATCTATGACACAATAAGAGTTATAGGCATTAAAGATACATGCACTCGGGGCGCCTGCGTGGTTCACTGGGTTAAAGCCTCTGCCTTTGGCTCAGGTCATGATCTCAGGGTCCTGGGATCTAGCCCCGCATTGAGCTCTCTGCTCGTTGGGGAGCCTGCTTCCCCCTCTCTCTCTTCCTGCCTCTCTGCCTACTTGTGATCTCTCTCTCTGTGTCAAATAAATAAATAAAATCTTTAAAAATACATGCACTCAAAAACATTCTGAAAGAATGTATATGAATAAAAGGGCACACAGTAAGCACAGAAAAATGGTTGCCTATCAGGTTACAGTAACTAGGATAAGGGGAAATTTTAAGATCTTCATAACTCCCTAAAGATTTTCATAATCTCATTTCATGGAAGTATAGGGATTCTTTTGTTTAAGATATGATCTGTAAGGATATCTAACTGGAAATATGATGAAAGCAACTGAAACAACTGAAATGAGATGAAAATGGGATTTCCCCAAATCTAGTATGAGATATACATATCCAGTAGTGTGAGAATCAGGTTTTTAAGCAGACTTCATTGCCCAGAGATCTGACAGATCTTTGGAAATAATACTTCCTTACTTCTAACACCAAGACAGTTCACTGTTCTGGCTCTTCTAGGATGGATTCCAACTGAAATTTTATGTTGTGAAATACAGTTATTTTATGACACCCTGATTTTTTTTTTCTTTAACTTTACAGAGACTGTGCAGTTGATCCAACTTGTGTTTTATGCATGGAGTGCTTTTTGGGAAGTATTCACAGAGACCATCGATATAGGGTTAGTAATGTCCAGATAATAACCATACCCACTATAAATTTTATGTTAGATACCTTTTCTGCGTTTTTTAAATTCTAAGATTTAACATTATAATGGAGGAGAGTGGTTTAATAAATGTGTTATTTAAATACTGTTAAACCTATGATAGCAGTATAGAAAAGAATTGTGAATCCAGACTTCTTGAACACATGGTTTAGGAAAGACAGCACAGATACCAGATCCTGCATATTGGTTTTCAGCTAGTCTGTTTTGCTACTTCCTTATGTTTATTATTTTCACAATTCTAGGTTTATGCAGAAGTTACCCAAAATTAGAGGGTACAGGTGAGAGGTAAAAGTGGGAAGGAGGGTTCTGAAAGGAAGATGTGTGAGAAAAGGAGTAGGGAAAAGTGTCAGGAAATTTAAGAAATATTCTATCTATTGGTCATCTTCTACAGAAGATTTGTCATTTCTTAATATTAAAGAGGCATCTGCTGCATTGTAGAAGAGGGCCTAACCCCAGAACGTGACACTCATGAATTTTATTATTTTTCTACTGCTATAATGCAACCAATACTTTAACCAAAATCACATGTTTGCTTTTAAATCAGGGATACGAACAAAGGCAGATTATTGCTAAGCCTATCCTGGTTGATTTCTCTACTGGATATTGAAGACCAAGCCTTGGACATTTAAAAGTTAGGGAAGTGTTAGTAGCTAGAACTTTGTACCCTAATCCCGAATGAAATCATAGACGGAATATCACAGTCTTGTTATTAATTCAGGAGTCCTGTTGGCTCAGAACTTTTCCTTCTGTTTGTTTTTCTTCACTCTACCCAAGTATTGATAGTAATGAACTAAAACAGATACAAAATTGGACCCCTTGGATCTTTGTTATGTTCTCTTTATTTTCATAAATCAGTAAGAGAATCCCAGTTTCCTTTAAGCTGCTCAACCTATCTTGAGTAATCATAAGAAGCACAGGAGCTATAGGATTATCATTTTCTAAATGGCTGCCTGCCCGTGTTTCTTGGCATATATCATTGCAGCCCCTGGGAATAACTGTCATTTGTGGGTTTACATTAATTATATTTTGATATATAACACACAGATACTTTTTTTAAAGGGCAGAATATAATAGGGCTCATTCTAAAGTTTGCATCAAATACCTACTCTTAAACTCTCACAGTATTTTTTATTTAAAGCAGAATTTCTTTTTTTTTTTAAGATTTTTTATTTATTTATTTGATAGAGAGATCACAAGTAGTCAGAGAGGCAGGCAGAGAGAGAGAAGGAAGCAGGCCCCCCACCAAGCAGAGAGCCCGATGTGGGGCTCGATCCCAGGACCCCGAGACCGTGACCCGAGCCGAAGGCAGAGGCATTAACCCACTGAGCCACTCAGGCGCCCCTTAAAGCAGAATTTCTGATAAATAATAAGTCTGTCTTGCCAGATACCTTGAATCATTGCCATATCTTAGAGAAATATGAATAATTCTTGAACCCTGCAGGTGGTAAAAGCTTTCTCACTAGATAGTCTTACGTTTACATTTCCTGAGCTTCTTTCCATGTCAAAGAAGGCTATTTAGAGGGTGTTAGAAAAGAGAAACAAACTATTGCTGTAGTTTTTGTTGGTCACATTATCTAACGCAGTTGTAGGACTCTCATTAGACTCTCCTGGGAGAAAGCAACTATAGGTATCTTTATTACTGGAATCTGTTGTATTACATTAGAGCACTATAACCTGTTGGCATTGATACCAACATTATACCAGACCCAGCAGGAAAACCCTCATGATTTTCCTAATTAAGGAAATCCTATACATGGACACATTTTACCTCTTTAAAATATCTGTAGTTTATTAAACATTGCAAAGTAGTTTATTTTGAAATCGCTTAAATTAGCTTAGGTTTATTTAAGCTTTAGAACATTGAGAGGTTTGGCCTTTAATTTTACTCTTCCAAAGAAACTAAACACTTTAGCAATGTTATTTCCTTAGCACTTGATATTCTTATTTATAATCTGATAGCCCTCTACTACTTATTGACAAGATACTTTATAATTTTTTTTCAAGATGACAACATCAGGAGGTGGAGGTTTCTGTGACTGTGGTGATACTGAAGCTTGGAAAGAGGGTCCTTACTGTCAAAAACATGAACTTAACACCTCTGAAATTGAGGAAGAAGAGGTAAAAACATTTTCACAAAGTTGTTTTTAAGGAAATACTGTTTTAACCACGAATTTGAAATACTTTCAGACATAGGAGTTAGATTATAAGATATGGATAAGCAAAATAATCCTGTCACTATTACCAGTGACCAGATATACTTTGAAAGGTTTTTGCATTTTATGGATGCCATACCGTTGCTGGTAGTACTCACTTGAAATTCTGGAAATTTAATTTAATTTGGATTTATTATTTGAGGTTTTGCTTCAAGTCCTCATTTGTCATTGAAGGATATTTTTCCCATATATAGATTACTAGTTAACTTGGTTGGTTTTTGTATATTTGTGTTGTGATTAAGATTTCGTAGGCTAGATACCTTTCTTTAAATGTACATGGTAGCCAATCCTAATCACCATCTGGCCTATCATTGTCATTGGATGTGTGATAGGACCAAGTTTTAAGACAGTATACTGCTCAGTACAGATTATAGTCACTCCAGCTGTAAATATGTGCTTTTTTTAAGTTATTGATTCTGCATTATTTTTCTCTAAGCGATATTTGTAATAATGTAGTGGACTCTTACTAAGTGAATACTTAAATCTCTGCTTTTCTGACAGTTTGATGTTTGATTCAAGAACCTTATTTCAGATTTTATTTTTAAATGGCAGAGACGTAGGTACATTCCAAGTACTTATGCATTGTTAGTAGGTCTGATACAGATCTGGGACAAGTGAACATTAATTACTTCCTGGTAGATATACCTTACAGGTCTCAAAATTTGACTAAAACTTTATGGTATGGGACAGTGTCTTTTAGACTATGTTCCACTGTGTTTAGCACAGATTAAAATTTGTGTGAAGTGATTGAGTGCTATGGAAAACATATATTCTGTGTTTCATTTGCTTTGTGTAAGTGTTTTAGGATTTGCGACAGGTGCCCAGTGATCAGATTTCAGAGTTCTCCACTTCTATTGAAGGAACTCTATTGTTATGTCTTTTATATATTGTATTGGAATTCCATTTGTGAAAATACAAATAGAAAAGCTGTATTTGACAAAAAGAGCTGTGCTTTTTTTAAAAAAATTAAAAACGTGGTATAAAGCTCTGGGAGAAAACATTTACAAATTATATACAGTAATCCCATCTTATCCATGGATGATATGTTCCAAGACCCCCTGTTAATGCCTGAAATCATGGATAGTACCAAACCCTGCATATACTGTGTTTTTTCCTATGCATACATACCTATGATAAAATTTAATTTGTGAATTAGGCATAGTAGGAGACTGACAGTAACTAACAATAAAATAGAACAGTTATAACTATATATAGTAAAAGTTATGTGAATGTGCACTCATTTGTTCTTATAATATTGTACTTTGATGATATGAGATGATAAAATGCCAACTTTGGTGAAATGAAGTAAGGTGAATGCCATAGGCATCGTGAGGTAATGTTAGGCTACTGTTGATTTTCTGACTATATGTCAGAAGGATTATCAGCTTCTAGTCTGCAATTGTCCTGGGAGTGCCTGAAGCCGTGGATAAGGGGGAACTTAATGTATCCCACAAGGGTCTAGTATCCAGAATATGTAACAACTCAACAACAAAACCACAAACAACCCTATTAAAAATGGGCAAAGGACTTGAATAGACCTTTCTCCAAAGAAGATATAATACAAATGACCAAGAAACACGTGAAAACATGTTCAGCATCATTAGTTACTAGGGCAATGCACATTGAAACCACTTCACACCAAGATGGCTATAAAGAATGTTTGTGTTGGTGAGGGTGTAGAAAAATTAGAGCCCTTGTACCTTGCTAAACGGGATGCAAAATGATTCAGTGCTGTGGAACAGTTTGACTATTCCTCCAAAAATTAAACATAAAATTGCCATATAAGCCTATAATTACACTCTTAGGTATATACCCAAAAGAACTGAAAACAAGTATTCAAGTAAGTATCAGCCGAAACGTCTATCGATGGATGAATGGATAAACGAATTGTGGCATATAGCTACAGTGTAGTATTACCCCGAGGTAAAAAGAAAGGAAATACTGATACATGGTACAACTTGGATGAACCTGCCAAAACATGCTAAGTGAAAGAAGCCAGACACAAAAGATCACATATTGTATGATTTCATTGATATAAAATATCGAGAAGAGGTAAATCTGTAGACAGAACTCATACTGGTGATTGCCAAGAGCCAGGGAAGGGGAGAGTGGGGAGAGACTGCGTAATGGGCAAGGGGTTTTACTTTGAAGTAATAGAAATGGCTTGCAATTCTATAGAGGTGGTAGTGGAACAGCATTATGAATGGAACAAATACCACAAAATAGTTTATTTTAAAATGGTTGAGTTTATGTTCTGTGAATTTCATCTCAATAAATTATTTGAAAAGAAAAACCTTAGGACTTTTGTTATTTTTTAGAGTAGACTTAAATAATTTTCTAAGGAAATTTGCTTTATTTTTCTCTGTTGACCTTATCCTTGTACATTAGTGGGGTTGCTATCTAATAGTGCAGACTTGAGTTACATTTCCTGAATTTTAGGAAGATGTTACCAAGATCACCTTCCTGGCTGAAATTATATGGTCCTGCTGGAGAATTCATACTTTAGCAACTTGACAGAAAATAAAACCTCTGGACTCTGCCATTTAGTTCTTATTTAAGAATTCAGCTAAGAAAAATGAAGTCCTCAAGGATAAGACTCTAAGAGAAGCTATTTTTAAAATAGCATTATGTTTAGCATTCCCAGTCCCCACTCACTAAATTTATACGCATATCTAGGTTTTTTATATCTTATGCTGGAAATGGAAGAAAACTATATAATATTTGCAGTGTACTTTTTAAAAATCTGTCATAGAATTGTTCTTTTGTTTTTTAAAGATATTTATTTATTTGTCAGAGAGAGAGAGCGAGAATACAAGCAGGCAGAGTGGCAGGAAGAGGCAGAGAGAGAAGCAGGCTCCCCCCTGAGCAAGGAGCCCAATGTGGGACTCGATCCCAGGACCCTGGGATCATGAACTGAGCCAAAGGCAGCCACTTAACTGACTGAGCCACCCAGGCGTCCCATAGAATTGTTTTTATTGAATGTAATTTTTGTTATACATTTGGCCTGCATTTACGAAAAAGTTGGAAAAAACTTGATAATATACTTCTGTAGGGATAATGCTTAGCAGATCCATAGGTCTTCTCAACTCGTGGCATTTGGGATGGGACTTTTTTTTTATTATTATAGGCCAAGGGTCAGCAAACTGTGGCCTCACAGGCCAGATCTTATCTTCAACCTGTTACTAGCACCACCATAAGCTAAGAGTGGTTTTTATATTTTTAAATACTTGGAAAAAATCAATAGGATGGTATCTGTGGCATGTGAAAATGATAGGAAATTCAAATTTGGGTGTCTGTAAAACAGAATTTTACTGCAGCACAGTGATGCTTGTGTTAATTGTCCAAAAATTGCTTTTCCACTACAAGAGCAAAATTGAGTAGCTACAATAAAGACCCTATAGTCTACAAAAACTAAAAGACTTCGTATCCCTCTTCACAGAGTTTGCTGACCCCCTGTGTATTCTGTCAGAAGCATTGTGTTTATTACACCTGCTTTCCCCTCACTAAATGGCAATAGCATCTCCCATCACTGTGACAATAGTAAACGCCAAACCGAGTTTCCAAATGGGCCCTTTGGGCATGGGGAGTGAGTAAGGAGGCTAGAATGTCCCCTACGATAATCTTCATAGGAACTATAAGAAATTTCTCTTAGGTCTCTGCATTAGGAAATGTTATGTTTCTCTTCCTGTGAGTCTGGTAACTGATTATGTTTCCTCTTGTTGAAGCTTCTGAGAAACGGAATCAAATGTTTGCAGAACAGTGCCTGTCTATAGTAGCTATTTGGAAATTATATGATATGCCTGTGTGATAAACATGTTATTGGGCGCCTGGGTGGCTCAGTTGGTTAAGCGACTGCCTTCAGCTCAGGTCATGATCCCGGAGTACCGGGATCGGGTCCCACATCGGGCTCCCAGCTCCACGGGGAGTCTGCTTCTCCCTCTGACATTCTCCTCTCTCATGCTCTCTCTCACTGTCTCTATCTCAAATAAATAAATAAAATTTAAAAATATATATATAAATTTATTAAAAACAAAAAAAACATGTTATCGTGATTTCATTTTCCTACTTTTATTCTGGTTTTGCCTTCTTTGTACATCTGGGTTTTTTTAAGATTTTATTTATTTATATTATGGAGCAACACAGTAAGAGAGGGAACACAAGCAGGGGGAGTGAAAGAGGGAGAACCAGCTTCCCGCCGAGCAGGGAGCCCGATATGGGGCTCGATCTCAGGACCCCAGGATCATGCCCTGAGCCGAAGGCAGATGCTTAATGACTTAACCACCCAGGCGCCCTTGTACATCTATTTTTTTAATACTGTCTTGCTACATTGGATGTATTCTTAAGTTGCTATAAAATCTTTTTGAGAGGGCGCCTGGTGGCTCAGTTGGTTAAGCAACTGCCTTCGGCTCAGGTCATGATCCCAGAGTCCTGGGATCGAGTCCCACATCTGGCTCCCTGCTCCATGGGGAGTCTGCTTCTCCCTCTGACATTCTCCCCTCTCATGTTCTCTCTCACTGTCTCTATCTTAAATAAATAAATAAAAATTAAAAAAAAAAAAACCTTTTTGAAATGAGATTTAATTCAATAACAAAGGCACTGAGTGAACAACCTCAGTGAAGACTTTTTTGTACCTAAAATTTTTACTTATTTGTGCTGCTCTCATCTCAAATGCAGATTTGTGATTATTGGCTAAATATTATGCTAAGTACTATATTGTGTTTATTTCATTTAATTCTCAGAACAGCCCTATAAGATAAATACTGCTGTTAGGGATATTTTATTGCTGCAGAAGCTTGAGTTTCAGAGAGGTTAAAAAACTTGCCCAAAGTGTCTTAATGGTAGTATGGAATGGACTCCAGTAATGGAATTCTTTAACAGTACTTTGCACTGATTTTATTTTATTCTCCAAATTTTTATTTAACATACAGTGTAATATTAATTTCAGTGTAGATTTTAGTGCTTCATCACTTACATACAACACCCAGTGCTCATCACAGCAAATGCCCTCCTTAATACCCATTACCTACTTAACCCATCCCCTCACTCACCTCCCCTCCAGTAACCATCAGTTTGTTCTCTAGTTAACTAGAGTCTGTTTGTTGGTTTGCCACTTTCTCCCCCATGTTCATTTGTTCATTGTTTTGTTTCTTAAATCCCACCATATGATTGAAGTCATATGGTATTTGACTGACTTATTTCAGCTAGCATAATACTCTCTAACTCTATCCACATTGTTGCAAATAGCAAGATTTCATTTGTTTTTATGGCTGAGTAATATTCCAGTGTGTGTGTGTATGTATCTCACATCTTCCTTGTCCATTCATTAGTGACTGGACGTTTGGGCTCCTTCCATAATTTGGCTATTGTTGATGATGCTAAATCACACTGATTTTATAAATAATTTTCAGCAGTGGATTTTTTTTTTTTTGTAAAATTCTAATTTTAAAATCCCAATAATAAAACAGATAAAAGTAAAATTTTTTTATTCAGCATAATTAGCATACAGTGTTATATTAGCTTCAAGGATGCATTATAATGTTTCAACAATTCTATACATTACTCACTACTCATCAGGATAAGTGTACTCTTAATTCCTTTCACCTGTTTCACTCATTCCCCACCTATCTCCCCTCTGGTAAACACCAGTTTGATTCCATATAGTAATTTAAGAGTCTGTTTTTGCTTATCTCTTTTTTCTTTGCTCATTTGTTTTGTTTCTTAAATTCCACGAGTGAAATCATGTGGTATTTGTCTTTCTCTGACTTATTTCACTTAGCCTTATACCCTGTAGATCCATACATGTTGTTGCAAATGACAAGATTTATTCTTTTTTATGGCTGAGTAATATTCCATTTTGTGTGTGTGTGTGTGTGTGTGTGTCTGTGTGTGTGTGTGTGTATGCGTATGCCACAGGTTCTTTATCCATCTATCAATAGACACTAAAAGTTGTATTATTAATGAATTTATTTTTTTTTAAAGATTTTATTTATTTGACAGAGAGTACAAGTAAGCAGAGTGGCGGGCAGAGGGAGAGAGAGAAGCAGGCTCTCCACGGAGCAGGGAGCCTGATGCGGGACTCGATCCTGGGACTTCAGGATCACGACCCGAGCCGAAGGCAGCCGCTTAACCAACCGAGCCACCCAGGCGCCCCATGAATTTATTTTTTATCAGTTGAAATGTGTATTAGTTACATCTAGAAAGTCAACTTTGAAATAAGTGAGGTTGTTTCAATGATTATTTAGTTTCTAGTTTATTACTAGTTTTAGTTGGGCAGTATGGAGAAAGTGCTTATTTATAGATTATTTTCACATGACAACAGTTAAAATTGTTATTGTAATATAGTATATGTTTACATTTAAATTTCAAACATAATAGAAATAAATGTATGACATAAAAAACTAGTTTTCCATAATTCCCACTGCCTTCTAACACAAGCACAGATATTCTTTTTAGTAATATGCCTTGTATTCTTCTAGTTTGAAAGAAGAGTAACTCACAGTTGACCCACTGACCAAGGTTTACATTCTATAAAATAAATGTAATCACGAACTACAATTATTAGTCATAATTGATAATACAATATAGGATGAGATGATCATGTATTTACAAATTCCAACTGAGTTATTCTATCATAAGAGCACTTTGAGCAGAAGTTTTTCTTAGCATTTAATTTACCATTGTACATATGAGTGGACTTGCATATCCTAGCATCCTTTCACTGCAGAAATCTTTTTTTTTTTTTTTTTTTAGAGAGCACACATGTGAGCAAGGGAGGTAGGAGGAGCAGAGGGGGAGAGAGAATCTTCAGCAGACTCCACTGTGAGCATGGAGCCCAACAGGGGACTTGATCTCATGACCCTGAGATCGTGATCTGAGCCAAAGCCAAAAGTCAGATGCTTAACCAACTCTGCCACCCAGGTGGCCCCAGAAATAATTCTTTTTAGTCAGTGACCATTTTTCAAGACGTTAACATGTGTGCAAAGATGGCGGAAAAATCTTTATTCCTAGCCCTGCCCCAAACTGTGTTAATGTAATGGCAAAATTACTAGTTGGTGATCCCCAATATGTAATATTACACATCTTAGGGTGTATTTTTACATTGCCATTTTAAAATATAAATAATTATATATTTTTAAGCTGATATGTAATTTAAACAGGAAACAGCTCTACCAGGCCCTTAGATTTTGTAGAACAGTTTGAACACTACTGGCTTGGATTATCAAGAATTGGCATATGTTTCTGTTTCGGGACCTGTTTCATTCTTATAAATTCTGTTTATTGTAATTCTTTCATTCTCTAAATGTATTATGGGACATGATTGTGAGAAATGAATGACTGTATAGCAAGGTAATATCACCAAGCAAACTGAGCTTTGATTCTACTTTCTAGTTCGTGTAGCAAGAGGTTCATATTATTATTATTATTATTATTATTTTTAAGATTTTATTATTTATTTGAGAGAGCACGCATAAGCAGGGGGAGTGGCAGGCAGGAGGAGAAGCAGGCTCCCCATTGAGAAAGGAGCCCAATGCAGGACTCGATCCCAGGACTCTGGGACTCTGAGCCATGCAGGCATTCCGAAATTCATATTATTAATACCAATTCTTTTATGAATCCCGAGGAGGTACCAGTTCTGTTCCTTCTTTGTATGGATGGTTTCACTATGTTAATGACTTCTAGTCTATAAGAAGTAGTAAAATAAACTTTGCTAGTAGAATAAAAAAGTTTTTTTCCATGGGACATATAAAGCAGACTCTTGAGGAGAGTTGTAGGTAAAAAGTGCTATAAGACTTAGAAAAATCTTCTTACTCTTCTTACTTTTTCTTATGTTCTTTACTCTACACCCATCTCCTTTAGGAGTCTTTGTCTTTTTTCTTCCATTCTTTTTAGTCCCCATCTCCATGCGTTTTGTATCAGTTCCACTATGCTTATCTTTGGTGAGGATATACAAAAATATCTGTATCCTTTATGTATATTTGCAATAATGTGTTGATTCCCATTCCATGATGTTGGACATTCTGATTTTCTTTTTTTAAAGATATATTTATTTTAGAGAGCATATGCACAAGAGGGGGGAGGAGCAGAGGGAGAGGAAGAGAGACTCTCTCAAGTAGACCCCTCACTCAGTGGGGGGCCCGACACCAAGCTTGATATCACAACCCTGAGATCAGGACCTGTGCCAAAATCAAGAGTTGGACACTGAACTGACTGAGCCACCAAGGCGCCCCAGAATATACTGATTTTCTTTTTTTTTCCCATAGATTATTTATTTATTTGTTTGTTTATTTATTTGAGAGACAGAGAGTGAGAGAGAGAGGGTACAAACTGGAGGAGGAGCATAGGGAGGGAGAAGGGGAAGCAGGCTCTTCGCTGAGCAGAGAGCCCGATGTAGGATTCCATCCCAGCACCCTGGGATCATGACCTGAGCCAAAGGCAGACATTTAACCAACTGAGCCACCCAGGGATCCCCATACTGATTTTCTTATTTGAGACATGAATAGATAATACTACCTAGCCATTAAGCTAGGGAACAAGCAAAGCATTAAGATTAAAATCGTATAAAACATTTTGCCTAAAAGGTATGATAAACTTAGTGTATATTTATAGTAATACTTTTTCACATTAACCTAGAATTTTTGTGGCTTACTCCCTGTTAAGTATAAGGTGCAAAGTTCCCCATTCCATACATACATGACGTGCACTGCTGAAAGAAAGTAGACAAGGAAGTGACTCTTATAGCATCAAGGGATGGTTTTCTGACCTTGTTTTCTGACCCTTTAGAGTCCTGAAAATCAGGCTCTCCTTTATACCTGTAAACTAAATGTTGCTTATCTATCCTTAGATATCATTACTTTGTTTATTCTGGAAATTGAGGGTTAGTAGGATATGAAGCTATAAATATGGTTTGATGTTAGGTTTTAAAGATCCTGGAATGCCATTCTAAAATTTTTAGATTTATTCTTTAGGCATTGGGGTGCCATTGATTATGTTTAATTTATTGAGTAATTGGAATCATTATGAATAAAATGTTTCAGGAAGCTTGATTTGGTAGGATGTACAGGAGCAAACTGAAGAGAAGCCGAAGCTGGACGATCAGTCAGCTGTTCACAGTAGTATTTTGAGGGGTGGAGGCAGAACAGGAAGGAGGAGAATTAATGTGCATTTAAGATGGTTGGATTTTTATTTTCTGTTCTTAACAGGATCCTCTCGTGCATTTATCAGAAGATGTGATAGCAAGAACCTACAATATTTTTGCTATTATGTTTCGATATGCAGTTGAGATACTAACCTGGGAAAAAGAAAGTGAATTGCCAACAGATTTAGAAATAATGTAAGTACAACCCATTTATTCTTTGTATTTGTATTTGCTCAAACTCTATTTTAACCATTTTGATTCTAATTCCTCAAATTAAGTTTAATACAACTAAGATCGAGCATACTCTTTTCTAGTAATTAGTTTTCAGTAATACTTTATTTCATAGTTTTTAAGTATGTGTGATCCACTTGGTTGGTAGAGGTTTCTCCCTGGTTTTGTTTGTTTGTTTGTTTCTCCCTGTTAAGTGGTTACTTAAGCCTCATGTTTCAGGCACAAGCGGTTTTCTGTTCTTTGTGTGATAAACCGGTAACTCTCACATTTTTACCGTTTGCATTTTGATTATTGAGGAGATCACAAACTTGTGACCAGAGAGTTGGATTCTACTGTAGTTGTATTAAGGTTAAGGGCTTACTTTTCCATGTGATGTGCCTGCCTCAAACAACCTTCCCTTTAACTTTTAATTGTAGTTTGTTGAGTCCTATTCATATTTAAAGTTGATTCAAGTTGAAGTGAGGGTCTGATGAACATCAGTGGTTTCTTTTTTGCTTTTTCAGTAGTGTTCTAGATACTTGGATGTGGGTTGTTTTTTAATAAAGTGAGGTGTTAATTATACTTTTTTGGAAATGTTGAAAATAGTGCCTTATGAATTTATCTTCACATGTATTCATATTGCCATGTGAATCTTCACATATATCCATATATATCCACATATATCCGAATGTGTCATATGAATATATCTTCACAATATCTTACAGGTATTGCAGGTTGGTTTTCAGACCACTGCAATAAAGCAAGTCGAATGAATTTTTTGGTTTCGCAGTACACATGAAAGTTATGTTTACACCATGCTGTAAACTAGCAATGTTATGTATAAAAAACAAAGTACATAACCTTAACTTAAAAATACTTTGTTGCTAAAAGATGCTGATCATCATCTGAGATTTCAGGGAGTTGGTGGTGGAAGGTCCTGCCTCGATGTTGTTGGCTGCTGACTGATCAGGGTAGGGGTTGCTGTGGCTGTTTCTTAAAATAAGACAACAGTAAAGTTTGCCGCATCGATTGACTCTTCCTTTCACTTGAACACTTAGAGGCCATTATAGAGTTTCAGTATTGTGTCTTGGGATACAGAGGCCCAGGGAAAAGACAGGGAAACAGGTGGTCAGTGAAACAGTCAGAACACATACAACATTTATACTTAAGTTTGCAGTCTTTTTTTTTTCTTTTTTGCAGACTCCCTGCTGAGCAAGGAGCCCTATGTGGGACTCGATCCCAGGACCCTGGGATCATGACCTGAGCTGGAGGCAGCTGCTTGGCCAGCTGAGCCACCCAGGCGTCCCCTTAAGTTTGCAATCTTAAATGGGTGTGGTTCCTGGTGCTCCAAAACAATTATGACAGTAATAGCAAAGATCGCTGATCACAGATCACTATAACAAATATAAGAATGATGAAGAAGTTTGAAGTATTGCAAGAATTACCAGAACATGATGCAGAGACATGACATGAGCAAATGCTGTTTGCAATGATGGCATTGAAGAGGCTTGCTTAACACAGGGTTGCCACAAACCTTCAGTTTGTAAAAACAAACAGAAAAACAAACCCACAATATCTTCAAAGCACAGTAAAATAAGATGTACCTATACTTCAAGTTGGGAACCATTGATCAAAGATCCAAATTTAGACCCTAGAGAATAGAAGAGTTTTGTTTTTATCTTTTTGTCTCATTGTAGGTTCAAGACCACCAGTATAAAAAGGAAAAGAATGTAACTTGCTTCTCTTAAACTGTTTTCCTAACTCAGTAGATGGCATTCCATCTACCCAGAAACCTGAATCACTTATACCCATTTAGATTTCAAACCCAGCTGGTTCTTCCTCCATCAGATCATATAACTTCTGTTCTTCCCCATTACTACTATCCTACTCCAAATTAATTAATTTCATCATTGACAACATTACCTCCCTAGCTGAACTGCCATATCTATTCTTGTCCCTCCTGATTCATTCTCCACATGGTAGCAAAGTGAGCTTTAAGGCAAACCTGACTATTAATTATTTTTTTTAGTGTCTCTAATGTCAATCCTAAGTGGGGCTTGAACTCATGACCCCGAGATCACATGCTCTTCCAGCTGAGCCAGCCAGGTGCCCCAGTGGATTGTAGAATATTTAGCAGGATCCCTGGCCGTTACCCACTAGATGCCAGTGGCATTATTGCCCCAATCATGACAACAGAAAATGTCTCCAGACATTGCCAAGTGGTCCTCTATGGGAGTTAGAGAAGAATTGCCTGCAATTGAGAACCATCGATAACCAGTTTTGACTTTGGTTCTCAGATTACTTCTCTGGCAGTTCTCTGAAGTCCCAGACCTGTTTTACCCTGTTGCAGTATTTTATTCTTCTTGATAAAAGCCAGTTCACTTAGAATTATATGTCAAATATATATCTTCCCCAACAGATGGTGGTGTCATAGAGCACGGGGACCACAGATGACTTTGTTACAGATACATGCCCAGTACCTAGCACACGCCCTAAAACTAGAACAAAATGTACTCTTACTTAATCAGCCTGGAGCTAGAGAATATGCAATTAGATAAATATATAATTAATGTTTTATCCCACAGAGAGAAGAGGGATACCTACTATTGCATGCTGTTTAATGATGAGGTGCATACCTATGAACAAGTTATTTATACCCTTCAGAAAGCTGTTAACTGTACACAAAAAGAAGCCATTGGCTTTGCAACTACAGTAGATCGAGATGTAAGTAATTTCATTATATTGACGTCACATAATAGATTTGAACCTTTATTACAAATAAGCACTATTCTGGGAAAATTGAATAGTCTAGGCTATTTTTGTTTTAAAGATTTTATTTATTTATTTGAGAGAGACTGAGAGAGAGAAAGAACACAAGTAGAAGGGAAGAGCAGAGGGAGAGGGGGAAGCAGACTCCCCACTGAGGAGGGAGCCCAATATTGGTAGGGCTCGATCCCAGGACTCTGGAATCATGACCTGAGCCGAAGGTAGCTGCTTAACCCACTGAGCCACCCAGGTGCTCCTAGGATTTTTTTTTTTTAATTTCATTTGAATATTGGCACAGATACATAATGGGTATAAACGTAAGCCGTTGTCAGAAAATTTAGAGGGAAATGTAGATGGAGTTGTACTCATTCTACCCAGTGATTAGAAATATTCTGTTATAAGGGCACCTGGGTGGCTCAGTCTGTTAAGCATCTGCCTTCGGCTCAGGTCATGATTCCAGGGTCCTGGGATCGAGTCCCACATCGGGTCCCTGCTCAGTGGGAAGTCTTCTCCCTCTCCCTCTGCTCCTCCCCCCAACTTGTGCTCTTTCTTTCTCTCTCACTCACTCTGTCTCTCAAGTATATAAAATCTTTAAAAAAAATTTTTGGTTATAAAAACAAATTATAGCAACCTAGAAGAATAAATGTTATGTCATGTAAAGGAAATACACTTATTGGTGGCTTGAAAATATTAGCATGGTTTTGAAGGAAGATAATTTACTTTTCATCATTGAATAGAATGAATGTTGTAAATATTAAAATTGAATGGAGTTGTTATATGCTCTAATATGTTTATTTGTTTACTGGATGAAAAATTAATACTGAATATAATATTTTGCATGTTAATTTAAAATATCTTCACTTACCAGGGACGTAGGTCTGTTCGATACGGAGATTTCCAGTATTGTGAACAAGCAAAATCAGTGATTGTAGTAAGTAATTTAAAAACATGCCTACACTATTGTTTTTTTTTATTAGTTTAAAACTCATTTCATGTTTTCGCATTTATGAACACATTTTTCTGCTTTTATGAATGTAAAGCCAACATCAACCAAAAGTCATGTTTAATGATATGTTTCTTGAATGTTGCATTATTACTCTATTTTTTTTAAGGTATGTAAGATTAATATTGAAAATGAATGTTTACATGAGATACAGATTTTCTGCCTATTTCTCTTTCAGAAACATCTTAGAAAGTGTTTCATTTTTGTTTTGTTTTTGATAAGGTGTTACGTTACTTTTTAGGACTTAAACTGACTTTTAGCTCCAAGATTAGAATTCAGGGGAGGTTGTTTCTTGGTAACTTATATAAGCAAGTTATAATGCATATACTAATAGCACTTAGTGTATTATTTCTCTAAAAGAAAACTATTCCTCACATTTATATTTATTTTCAAAAGTAAGAATTATTTTAAACTATTCCATGTAAATGAATTTTATTTAAATGTCCTTTTTTGTAAATATTTTAAATATGCAGATAAAAATAGAGATTACAAAGCAAATGCTTGTATGCCCACATTATACATCATTTTCCTCATACTTATGTAAATAAAATATTGTAGAGGACCCTGTATTATCCCTTTTTTATCCTATTCCCTTTTCTCCTACCCTAGAGATAACTACTTTATTAATTCATTTGTTCGTTCTTGTGCATACCTTTATACTTCTATTTATTAAATCTGTCAATATTATATGTATTGATTTGGAGGCCTTTAAACATTAATTCATACTATTTCATAACAAGATTCATACTGGATGTATTATACTGCAACTTTTCATTTCACTGTTGATACTAAGTTTATATGTGTTGATGCATGTACCTGTGAAATATTCCATTGATAACTTTACCATAATTTTTCCATTCTCCTACTGATGGACAATTAGAAGAATTCCCTTTTTTTTTTCTTTTTTGCTAGGACTAAAAGTCCTGCTGTGGACATTGTTTTGTCTCCTTGTTGCATAGATGTAAAAGGTTCTCTGGAGTATCATACCAAGAAATGGGATTTCTGAGTTGTTACAATATGAGCATTTTCATCTTTACTAGATTTTGCTAAGTTAGTCACCAAAATGGTAGCACTAATATACATGCCCACCAGAGATCTATAGAGAGTTCCCATTTCTCTACAACTTTGTCAAAACTGTATGTTGTCAGATTTTTAAATTTTTGCCAATTTCATGTGTATGAATAGCATCTTGTCAAATTTGCATTGCCTTAATTACGAATATCTTATCTCATGCGTTTTAAAAGATTTTATTTATTTATTTGATGGAGAGAGAGAGCACAAGTAGGCAGAGTGATAGGGAGAGGGAGAAGCAGGCTGCCCATTGAGCAGAGGGCCTGTTGCAGGGCTGGTTCCCAGGACCCTAGGATCATGACCTGAGCTGAAAGCGGACACTTAACTGAGCCACCCAGGCAACCCATCTTATTTCATATTTATTTTTGTTTTCCGTGAATTTCCTATTCGTATCCTGTACCCACTTGGGGGGCTTGTCTTTCTCATACTCTTTTGTTAGGGGTTCTTTATGTAACCTGAATTGTGGTCTTTTGTTACAAATGTCTTTTCCCAAGATGTGACTTAATTTACGTTCGTCTCTGGTGCCTTTCATTGAGCAAAAGCTTTAAATTTTACTGTAGTAAAATAGATCTTTTTCTTTATGATGCGTACATTTTATGTCTTATTTTAAAAATTCTTAATATCTGAATATAGTCAATAATGCATGAGAAACTATACTATGGTTGGGTAAAAGTATTTCCATCTTTAGGAAATGCAGAGTGTTTATTAAGGGATAAGGAAAGATGATGCATATAACATACCCTCAGTAGTTCTTGGGTTTTTTTTTTTCTTTTGTTTAAGTGCGTGTATGTGTATCTGTGTGGAGAGAGGAAAAATAAGGTGGAAGTGATAAAGCAATTGGGATCAAAGGTTTACAGTAGATGAATCTGAGTAAAGCAAAGAGGTGTTTTTTGTTTTTTTTTTCTTATATTGGTTGCTTTATAACTCCTTATGTATAGTACTATCATTTAAATTTTTCCTTTTCAAAAAAATTAGTGTTTGTAATTTCTGGTGGGATTTATGTAGATACATTTGTAATACAGAAAAGGAAGTCCAGAAATAGATACTAGCTAGAAGTAACTATAGGTACATTCTAAGGAAGGAGGAGAGCTTCTTAACCTATACTAGAACCCCGGGAGTTAAAAAAGAAATATATTATTTGGCTACATAAAACGTTAGCATAACAAGATATTCTGTAAACAAAGTTAAGAGACAAACAGATTTAGGCAAAATTATTTCTAACACAGAGGATGGACATTTAATGTTTATGATAAACAGAATACTCATAGATTATCAAGTAGGAACAAATAACAAGATAGAAAAATGGGCAGAGGCTATGGAAAGGCAGTTACAGCAGAGAAAAATCTAGGTGGTCAGTGTACATGAAGAGAGACTCCTTAGTAATCAGTAAAATGACAGGGAGATTTCATATCTCTCAAGTTGGAGAGGTTAGAGTGATAAAATGCCTTACTGGCAGAGATGCAGAGAATAGGAATGCTTGTGTAGAATAAATTGCTACAGCATTTGGGAAAATAATTTAGTAGCATCTATTACTAAAGTTTTACCTTTCCTAAGAATTTATCTGATAGAAATGTAAGCACTCGCAAGTGTGTATACAAAGATGTTCAGTACTGCTTTTTCTGTAGTCACAGAAGACTGAAAACAAAGGGAATATGAATGCTCTTCTCTAGAGGATGTTTGAGTAAATCCATACCACAGAATATTATGAGTCATTAACCCAAAAAAATCGGTTAACGCAAAGATGCACAAGAGTATGTATAGTATCTCATTTTTGTAAATCAGATAAAAATATAAATGTATACATGTATAATATATAGATAGAGAAAATATGCAGAGACATACCATGTTAATGTGGGTTATGGGGATGGCATGAAGGTAGGGGTAGAAAGATGATTCAAACAAAAAATGACAAGGGGGAATAAAAACAAAAAATGATAGACTTAAGTAGACCTTTCTTCAAAGAGGGTATATAAATTACCAGTAAGCACATGAAAACATGCTCAGTATCACTAATTGTTAGAGAAATGCAAATAAAGACCATAATGAGATACCACCTGCTACCTATTTAGATAGCTGTTATAAACAAAGAAAAACCATAATATCACAAGTGTTGGCAGGGATATGGAGAAATTGCAACCCTTGTGCACACTGCTGGTGGGAATGTAAAATGGTATAGCTACTATGGGAAACTGTAATGTAGTTCCTCTAAAAATTAAAAGGGAATTACCATATGATCCAGCAGTTTTGCTTCTGGGTATATGCACAAAAGAATTGAAAGCTAGGAGTCTAGGAGATATTTGTACACCAATGTTCATAGCAGCATTGTTATTCACAACAGGCAAAAGACAGAGCAACTCAAGTGTCTGTTGATGGATGAATAGATAAATAAAAAATATATATACATACAATAGAATATAATTCAGCCTTAAAAAGGAAGAAAATTCTGATGCATGCTACAACATAGCATGTCCAACATAGGACATGCTCAGAGAAATAAGCCAGTCACAAAAAGATAAATACTGTATGATTCCATTTATATGATACCTATAGTGTTTGGTGGGTATAAAGTTTCAGTTTTTCAAGATGAAAAGAGTTCTGGAGATTGGTTACATCACAGTGTGAATGTACTTAACACTTCTGAACTGTACACTTAAAAATGGTTATGTTGGAAATTGTAGTTTATTATACAACAGAGTTTTTTTTTTTAAGTATGGATAACATCACTTCTATACAGTGAAGCAAATTACTTAAATAAAGGTGTAATTACATTTAAGAAGTTGAAGACCTAAAACAAATGTAAGCATTTAAATAATTTCTAATTGGTGGGGTAGATTTTCAAGTACAGGACCAAAGACCCGGTTACTCATAAGCTATAACTTCTCACTTTTTTTGTAAGAATCCTAAGATTCTTTCTAGGTCCTAAATTAAGATCTGAGTAAGGCAAGCCAAGTGGTATTTTTCTTCACTCATACATGAAAAAAAAAATTCTCCTGTAATGAAGAAAGTATAGTTACATTAAATAAAAGTGCTAGCTTTTTTCTATTAGATAGCCTTTTTAAGTTTGTTTTTTCTTTCTGCCGTTTCTTTTTAAGAGAAATACCAGTAGACAGACAAAGCCACTCAAAGTTCAAGTTATGCATTCGTCTATTGTCGCACATCAGAATTTTGGTTTGAAACTTTTGTCTTGGCTGGGAAGTATTATTGGATATTCAGGTAGGTTCAAAATGCTATTTTGGAAAAAATATCAAGTGAAATAATTTCTTTCTTTAATTTCACATTTTAAAATACCATCTCAGAATATCTTTATGCACAGAGGAACCCATGTTTCTCAAATTTTGATCCACAGGATTTTTTATATGCATACAAAGGATTTTGTGTTCAAATAAATCCAGGAAATATTGGATTAAACAATAGTAAATGACTTTAATATGCTAATGAAATATAAATCTCGCAGACGTAATAAAAGAACTTTTTTTTTTTTTTAACCTCATTCGGTGGAACTTTGTTCCACTGAGCAAGCTAGGAAATACTACTATACATGAAATCTAAATGATTAGCAGTATAAAGGATACAACACTAGTGTTGGTATCTTTGTTTTGACTCTTCCAACTTCTGGTTACTGATAATTTGCAACTCCAAACACTTGCAGATTTGAAGTTCCTAATTTATATTTGGTATTTTTTGTGTTTCCACATTCCACTAATTAGATAATCTTTTTAATGTGGTAGCAGAATGAAGAACCCACCTAGCTAATGCCATAAATGAAAGTTTGATATATGAAATAGAATACTAAAGAGAAAAATAGGAACAGATCCAAGCTATCTATCATACTGTTCCTTAGAAAGCAAGAGTGGTGATTTGGAGAAATGACACTGTGCTGTTTATTATAAAGAGAAGTTCTAAAGTATTTGTATTAAAAGAGCATTGCCACACTGTAAACGGACAGTTGAAAAAATATGGACGTACTGAAATTTAGGAAACCATGTTTGCTTGTCTTTTTTAAATGTCTTTTCAATTATTTTTATCCCCAATCTTTTTTAGTTTTGGTGTTTTCCATTGTATACATGTGCACCAAGTTCTGTGCTAGAGTAGTAATGAATAGGACCATGGAAGCAATTTCCTGCCAAAATTTTTTTTGAGATATTTACCCTTAATTATTTAAAGACCTTATCTCTTATTTAATACTTATATATGTATTTCTCTTTAGCCTTATGAACAATTTCTGTTTGGTGGCTTTTATAATTTTAAAATTACTACATTTTTTTCTGATTATTTTGCATTCTTATAGAAGACTAAAAACTGATTTTAATTATGAAGTATGAAACATAAAGGTATTAAAGTTTTGGTTATGTTAGTGCTTATGTTAATATTTGAGGAACTTTTAAGTTCCGCATTTAGAAGATGTAGGAATTTGTCTCCTAGGACCTTTCACATAGTAGGTACATATAGGTTCACAGGGAACATTTATTTAATGAGTAGAAACATTTTGCATAGCACTGATAAATGGACTGGTTTTATTATAGTACAGAGGCCATGTATACTTTTTTTTTTAATGGCAGCACAATTATATATGATACCTACCTTCACTTATCATGGGATGTAACAATTTTATTATAATCTGGTTTAATTAGCATAGGTACTTAAAGAACTATTTAAATTTTTTTTTAAGATTTTATTTATTTATTTATTTGACACAGAGAGAGGAGAGAGATCACAAGTAGGCAAAGAAGCAGGCAGAGAGAGAGGGGGAAGCAGGCTCCCTGCTGAGCAGAGAGCCCGATGTGGGGCTCAATCCCAGGACCGTGAGATCGTGACCTGAGCCGAAGGCAGAGGCTTTTACCCACTGAGCCACCCAGGCGCCCCAGAACTATTTAAATTCTTTACAGCATGAGAGGTCGTTGCCCTTCTGATAGGCTTATATTTTGGTGTTCTGGAATAAGTGTTAGTGTATAATATGAGATTTGGAATTTTTCTCTTTTTGTGAAAATGTTAATAAAATAGTTAATATGTTTACTTTTTCTGAATAAAGTTGACCATTAATAAACATGTAAAACTCTGTAGATTCGCTGGCACATTTCTATTAGAATGTCATTTTGTTTTAATACTTAAAAGTTTCTATTTCATTGACTACTTTTCTTCCTGTTTTAAGATGGGCTTCGCCGAATTTTATGTCAAGTTGGTTTACAAGAAGGGCCAGATGGAGAAAACTCTTCTCTAGTGGATAGATTGATGCTTAATGATTCCAAATTGTGGAAAGGTAATCTTTTAACTACTTTCAAGGTATAGGAGAACCTTATATAAGTAATTGGGAAAAGGTTTTTTTGTTTTGTTTTGTTTCATTTGGGAAGGTATTTAATAAATATATTTATAGCTTTTAGAATTAGCACATGCAGTCTTATTCTTTGGGGAAAAAACATGAACAGATTTTGGAGTCCATGACCCAAATTAAACGACCTTTATATTTTGTTAGAAAATTATTTTTAGGAAAAATAATTTTTTAAGAAGCAGATTGCAAATATACTAAAGGAGCACATTTAGAGTTCTCTTTAGACTTAAAATACAGTTGAACATATAAAAATTTTGGAAATGTAATTTTTGGCTTGTTTGATACATCCTTATTTTACATCTACTCTTTTTGTAAAAGGTGCTAGGAATGTGTATCATCAGTTGTTTATGAGCAGTCTCCTTATGGATTTGAAATACAAGAAATTGTTTGCTGTTCGATTTGCAAAGGTAAGTAGTCTCTCAGTTTGAAATTTAACAAAAAGTCAGGTTATATACAAGGTAAATTTAACCCATGATTATATCCAGGCTTTATAATATTAGCAACTAATAGTAATATGTCACCATGTTGATTTTAAATTCTCAGAAACTCAGAAAAAGATACTTTTTATCTTTTATAAACAGTAAAATTCCAACAGTAAGGCTTTTCTTTTTCATCATCTGCCATGATAATACAAATATCCAACTGTGAAATGTATATGATATCAAATGATAAATGAAGAATTTAAACCTATGCCATTGTGAATTATGTGTGGTATTATTCCCATTAAAATTTGTATAAGGAAAAGATCTTAGGTGAAATGACATATATATATAGATGTGATTTAAGAATCATGAACTCTTAAAAAAAAAGAATCATGAATTCTTGGTTGTTGATACTGTTGAATTATGTTCTCCCTTTTTGTAGTATGTGCTTTTTTTTTTTTTTTTTTTTAATTCACCTGAATTAGGAGTTCTTAATCAGGAAGGCATGTAAGGATCATTTGGGGAGCTCTTTGAAAATAATATATCTCTGTCCCATTCTCAAACTTAATGAAGCAAATTCACCAAGAATGGAGTCCAAGCATGTGTACTTGGAAAGAGTCATCAGGTCATTCTGATATACGTCCATAAGAAATAGAAGTCTGGTTTCATCAGAGACCATGTAGAGCTGCTGTGGTTTAGCTCTACCAATGTACAGTACCACCCCAAGATTTTAGAAGCTGTTACTCCTATTTGAGCTCATAAAGATTGTATAGTGAATCAGTATTTATACAAAATTTGATTGGTAGAAGTTAGTTATCATTTTCATAGCAGTGTTATCTTACTGACTCCTCCAGCCCTGACTTTTCATTATAATCCTTAAATATTTGGTCAATGTGGATTAGAGGTGAATCTCCCCCTTGTTGTTTAGAATTACCAGCAGTTGCAGAGAGATTTTATGGAGGATGATCACGAGCGAGCAGTGTCCGTGACTGCTCTGTCTGTCCAGTTCTTCACCGCACCTACTCTGGTGAGTAGTGCTTGCCTTTTCTTTGTAACTGATAGCTGGCACTCCTTGCCTTTTTTTGCCTTCTTAATAGAACTATGAGCGTTTGCAGAGTGATTATGTGACAGATGACCACGACAGAGAGTTTTCAATCGCAGACCTCTCGGTTCAGATATTCACGGTTCCTTCACTTGTAAGTACTGAAAGACTAAGAAGAACTTTCTTGTTTGCCATTGACAGAAGTAAAGCCTTAAAATACTAGAGAATGAAGATCTCTATATTCCTGAATAGAATATTTTATTAATGGTTGATCGCACTTCAGACCGTTTCAGCCACACTAGAACATAGCCTTCAGTATGTAATCTAGAAAGAGAAAGTCACTTAAACTTAATCTGTATATTGTCATACTACTTCCCCAAGGTTTTGAACTGGTAAGTTAAAAGTTAAGCGGATTGGTTTAACAAATGTATGCATTAGACATAGCATTTTATATACAATCTCATATTTTGAGAAGCCCCCTTCCCCCCAATAAGGGAAGGGGTAAGCAATTGAATCACAGTGATTGTAGGGGGTCTTGTCCTAAGTTTCACTAGTTCTCCGGGAAGGCATTGCTATGTTTTAGTGCTATTCAGTAATTAAAATTCACATATAATTTATTTGACAAAAATGTATGGAGATCTGTTGTTTCTTGGACACAGTTCTAGCTTTGGGAATACAGTGGTGAACAAAAACAGGGGCAGTCCTTGCCCTCATGGAACTTAAAATAATGGGAAAGACTCACAGAATTGGCTAATTAAAATTATAATGAAAACTCAAGAGTTTGGTTGTTTTGAGAGAGATCTAACCTATTCCCAAAGTTCAGAGAGGGATTCTGTAGTGAAGGCACCTTTATGTGGAGTCATGAAGGAAAGTTTATTTAAATGGACCAGCCCTTGAGCAGGTCCTGAGTTAGGAAAGTTCCTATCCAGGAAACAGAAGGGAAGCCAGCACAGTTGAAGATCCTTAAATATGGAATAAAATAACCAGAAACGAAGGCAAGTGCCTAATTGTATAGTATTCTAGGGTTATTTTCCTACAAGGTGCGTTTTCCAGTTTTTTGTTTATTTTTAACGACTGTTTTTCCCGGGATTACCTTTATGTTCAAGGATGTGTTCTAGTTCAGTTGAACCTGTCTGTATCCACTAATGAGATACTAGAAGCCAAGGGAAGGATACCATTTCGGCTTAATGGGAAAGCCGTGAAGAGTTTTAAGTGGCATTTACGTCATCATGTTTGTGATTTTTGAAAGATCATGCTGTTTGTAATTTGGAAAACAAATTGACGGGGCAAAAGTGAGTGTGGGGAACCTAATTAGAAGCTGATGGAATGAGCCAGACAAGATTTGGTGGTAACTTGAGCTGGGATTGTGGCAGTGGATGGGAGCTGTGAGCGAGATTTAAGTAGTAAAAGCTACACAATTGGCCAGACTTGGGTTTGGGGAATCAGTCGGTAATTGGTTGTTCAATTGGAGAGAAAGGGTAAAGATGACTCCCAGGTTTGTAACTTGCAGCCCAGTGGATGTCATGCCACCTACACAGGGGGGTTTGGAGAACGAGTAGGATTTGTGAAGAGAGAAAGAGATGCTTTCATTTTTAGTCAGGGATATTTGAGAAGCCTCTGAGATATCCTGTGTGTGTTCATATCTGTGCTTCCTCCATTGATCTGTTTGTCCATTTCCATGTCCGTACCCAGTTTTAATAATTTTAGCTTAATATTCTGTTTTGATATCTAGTAAGGCTAAATCTTCCTCTGTTCTTTTCTAATAATTTCTTTAATGTTCTCAGACTTTTTTTAAAGATGAACTAAAATCACACACACAAAAAAAAAAACCACATTGGGATTTTGATTGAAAATGTATTTGAAGATACTTGGGGAAGAACTTATATCTTTGCAATATCAAATATCCCCGTCCAGGAACATAATTTGTCCTCATTTATTAGGTTTTATTTTGTGCTCTTATTACAAACTTCATTGTTCTCTTCTTGTGGGTCTAACATAGCTTGATTTTTAATCAAGCTATGTCTGCTACGTAGGAAAAGCACTATTTACGTATTTATCTTGTATCTTTCTGGTCCTCTTAACATTTAAATAACACAAAATGATATTTTGTATTGATTTCTTGGGATTTTGAGTAATCTACAAGTAATTTTTGTTCTAATATTTCAACTTTTATTTTTCATTGGTCTGATTCCTTTAGTTAGAAACACTAGACAAATAGCATATGTACGCATTTATTCAGAACTTACTTACTTAGCACCTTTACTGAGTAGATACTGTTGTTGGCTCTGGAGGTAAATATTGCAGTAAACAAAGCAGACAAAAGTCCCTGTTCCTATGGAATTTATAGTCAAATTGGGGAGAGACAGATATATAAACAGTTGCATACCATTTAAAATTCAAGTGTTGATGATAAGTGCTATGAAGTAGAAAAGCAGGTTAAGGGGATAGAGAGTGACACTGAAGGGATCATATTTTATACAAGGTTATCAGAAGGCCTCTCAGAAAAGTAGTATTTGAACAGGAACCTGAAGAAAGTGAGAGATGAATAATGAGACTAACTGGTGGAAGAGCCTCTTGGGCGGAGGGAATAGCAAGTACAAAAGTTCTGAGATGAATGTGCACTTGACATTTTGGAAGAAAGAATCCCAAACAGGCCAGTGTTGCTAGATAAATGAGGGAAATGGTCAATGACATCACTGAGTTTGGGTATAGGGTTGAAAATGGAATGGGCAAGGGCCATTGTGAGAGCTTAGGTCTTTTGTCTAAAGAAAGTAGAATAAGGGAAATGATAAAAGAATAGAAATTAATAAAACAAAGTGAATATATGTAATAAAAAAAATAAGTACAACCAAAAGTTGGTTCTTTTAAAACACCAAGGAAAAAAATAGATATTTAGAAAGACTAATAAAGAAAATTAGAAAAATTTAATTTTGAGGGGCGCCTGGGTGGCTCAGTGGGTTAAAGCCTCTGCCTTCAGCTCAGGTCATGATCTCAGAGTCCTGGGATCAAGCCCCACATCAGGCTCTCTGCTCAGCAGGGACCCTGCTTCCCCCTCTCTCTCTGCCTGCCTACTTGTGATCTCTCTCCTCTCTGTCAAATGAATAAATAAAATCTTTTAAAAAAAAATAAAAGTATAAAAAAATTAATTTTGAAAAGGGCTGCAAAAAAGCACAGACCTTACAGATATTAAGTAGAAAATAAGACAGTATTGGGACCAACTTAAATCAGTATAATTGGAAATTTGGATGAAATGAACAGATTCCAAAGAAAACCCACAGGTTATTAAAAGAGAAAAAACAAACAAACAAGTTTTTAATTATTATAAAAATCTCACAAGTCCCCAGGCCCAAATGGCCGCACTCGAGAATCCTTCCAAATATTTAGGGAAGAAATAATGCCTGTCTTACATAAATTTTTCTGGAAAACAGAAAGAGAATATACTGGCCAATTTAACTGAGTTCTCTGTTATCTTGATACGAAAACCCAACAAGGCAATTTACAAGAAAATTACCATCTAATCTCTCTCACAGATGAGTTTGCACAAATCAAATCAAGCAATATAGGAAAAGGATAATACATCACAATCAACTTTGGTTTTTTTCCTTAACATAAGAGTAGTATAACATTTGGGGAAAAATCAGCGGCATAACTCACCTTATTAACAGATGGAAAAAAATTGTGTCAAATGCTTTTTCTGAATTAATGAAAATTCAACATTTACTCGTAATTTAAAACAAAATACCTCATACCTACGAATGAAAGAGAACTTTAATCTGATAGAGTACCTAAGACCAAAACAAAAAATAAAAACCTCAAGCAAACATTCTCCTTAATGCTGAGTATTAGAAGTTTTTCCCCTAAGATCAGGAATGAGAGAGATTCCTGCTTTTATTCACAACATGATGACTGCCATTCTTTCTGTAATTTCTTGAGATAGATGTTTAAGTCGTTGACTTTCAGCCTGTCTTTCCTGGTAAGTGCATTTAAGACTTAAGTTTCTATCTAAGCAATAACGTTAGCTGCATCCCACAATTTTGTAATGTCCTATTTTTATTATACAGTTCAAAAAATTCACTGAGTTCCTTCGGGATCTCTTCCTTGACCCGTTTGTTCTTATTTGTGATTATACTTCTTAGAGATATATTGCTAAATTTCGAAACACTTGGGCATTTTCTGATTATTTTGTTATGAGCTCTAGCTTAATTTTACTGTGGTTGGAGAACATGCTGATTTCAGTCTTCTGTTGAGTCTAGCTTTATGGCCCAGAATATTTTCAGTTTTGATAAATATATCCCATGTGAACTTGAAAATAATGTATATTCTCTTATCATTGGGTGCAGTGTTTCTCTATGTCACTTAGGTCAAGTTTGTTCATTTTCATTGTGTAAGCCTTATATATTTACTAATTTTCTGTCTACTTGTTCCGTCAACTATTGAAGCATCTTAGAGTTTCCACAGTTGGATTTGTCTTTCTCCTTTTACTTCTGTTTCTATATACCTGTTTTATATATCTTTATGTTATTGAACACATACAAATTTAGAATCGTACCTTCTAGATGAACGCTTTTGTCATTATGAATTATCTTTTTCATCTCAAATAATGCTCCTGACTTAAAGTAATTCATCTGATATAGCAACAACTCCTTTCTTTTGGTTAGTGTTTGCATAATATGTCTTTCCCATTGTTACATTTTTTACTTTTTTTTTTTTTTTTTTTTTTTTAAGAGAGAGATAGTTGGGAGTGGAGGGAGGGGGAGAGAGAGAGAGAAGGACAGAATCTCAAGCAGGCTCTATGCCCAGCGCAGAGCCCAACGTGGGGTTCGATCTCACAACCCTGAGATCATGACCTGAGCTGAAATTAAGAGTTGAACGCTTAACCAGCTGAGCCACCCAGGCACCCCACATTTTTAACTTTTTTCTACCCTTATATTAAACTTATATCACTTTTATAAAGCACGTATTTGGGTTTTGTTGTTTACCCAATCTGTTACTCCTGATGATGTAATCAGATTACTGTTCGTTGAATGTAATTACTGGTATACGTGGCTTTAAGTTTACCACCTTGTGATCTTTTTTTCTGTTTGAACCACCTATTTTGTTTCTTTTTCTCTTCTTTCTTACCTTCTTTTGGATTAAGTAGTTACTATTTCTTTCCTCTCACCCTTTACTAGCTTCTTTGGTTTACTTTCACTTACTACTCTCATAAGGGTGACTCTAAAGCAGTTTTACTCCAAAGTGTCAGTAATGACAGGATAAACAATTTGTACCAGAATGTGAACCAATGCAGTGTTGCTCTCAGCAAAACTCTTGCTATGAGGAAAAAAAAAAGTCCGCTAAATTAAACTGTAACTAGTTGATGTATCTTCCTGCACAACTGGCAACAAACAGTTTGTAGTGCCCTAGAGTGCATCCCTGATATTGTAGGCAAGCTCCATATTTCAGCCTCTGAAGCGTGGAAGTCTAGACTTACCCACTCAGTCTTTGCTGGTGTAGACGGGGATGGAGCTACAGTTTTTTCTGTAGAAGTTGGCTGGAGTAGAGGGGTTACTGTGTGAAAGTTTTCTCTCCTGCTGGGTTACTTCTTTCCTGTGGCTGAGAGAGCAGGCTTTTATAATGGGGCTTTTTTTTTTTTTTAATTTTTTTTATTAACATATAATGTATTATTTACCCCAGGGTACATGTCTGTGAATCATCAGGCTTACACATTTCACAGCATTTGCCATAGCACATACCCTCCCCAATGTCCATATCCCTACCCCCCCCCCCCCTCCAGCAACCCTTAGTTTGTTTCATGAGTTTAGGAGTCTCTTATGGTTTGTCTCCTTCCCCATCCCATCTTGTTTCATTTCTCTTCCCCACCCCTCCCATAACCCCCTGCCCTGCCTCTCAAATTCTTCATATCAGAGCGATCATGTGATAATTGTCTTTCTCTGACTTATTTCACTTAGCATAATACCCTCTAGTTCCATCCTCGTCGTTGCAAATGGCAAGATTTCGTTCCTCTTGATGGCTGCATAGTATTCCATATAATGGGGCTTTTTTCAAAAAAAAATCTGCACCCATTGGCATTTTAAGGTTACCAGCTTCTTAGAACTCTCTTCCATGTCATTTCTTGGGTTCTCTGAGGTCCCTCGTCAGTCTGCCAGTCTGCCTTCTGGCCACCTTTCTGAATCTTGCGGTGTTCTTTTGCACATAATAGCCAGGATTTTTAGGTATTTTAGGTATTTTTAGGATTTTTTAGGGATTTTTAGGTATTTTAGGTAGTTGGAAAACTAGAGAAAACTACACCTACTCTCTCTTACCTGGTTCCTGGAAAAAAAATCCATTCTTTTTTTTTTTTTTTTTTTTTTTGGATTCCAGTTTTCTGGTGAAATTCTCCATTTTTTCCTCAATTTTCTGATCATGTAAATCTCAGCTATTTTAAAGTCATGATCTGATCTGGGAGTGCTTGGGTGGCTCAGTCATTTGAGCTTCCAGTTCTTATTTTCAGCTCAGGTCACGATCTCGGTCGTGGCATCGAGCCCCCATGTCAGGCTCTGTGGTCAGTGTGGAGTCTCCCCCTCTGTCCCGCCCCCTGTGCGCTCGTGCATGCGCGCTCTCTCTCTCTTTTTCTCTAAAGTGGATAAATAAAATCTCAAAGTCACAGTCTGATAATGTCATTATCTAGATCATTTGTAGTTCTATTCCTATTTAATTTTTTTATATTTTTGCCCCTTTTGATTTTGAGTCATTTAAAATGCTTAACTTTTTATTGATATTCGTCTTAGGTTTCAGCAGTCTTGATTTATGATTTATGTACCTTTGGTTTTCTTTATAGATACTGGACTTTGTAGATATTGTGGATCCCTATGCTGGTAGCTTTCTCAATTTTGGAAATTTTGGGGTCATTCCCTCCTCAAATACGGTTTCAGCCCTATTCTCTTTCTCATTGCCTTCTTTTTTCTTTTTTTTTTTTAAGATTTTATTTATTTATTTGTCAGAGAGAGAGAGAGAGAGCACAAGCAGGCAGAGTGGCAGGCAGAGAGAGAGGGAGAAGCAGGCTCCCTGCTGAGCAAGGAGCCCGATGCGGGACTCGATCCCAGGACTCTGGGATCACGACCCGAGCCGAAGGCAGCTGCCCAACCAACTGAGCCACCCAGGCGTCCCTCTCCTTGCCTTCTGATAGGATGTTTATTATTACAAAATCTTAGACACTGTATGATATCTTTCTCCTAAGAAGATTCCCCTTACTGTTATGCATCTGGAGTGAGGCCTATCACCATAGTCCAGTTAGGAATTGACATGACTCCAGGTTGTTTTGGCAAGACTCTGTCTTCTGAGTCTTCCTTACCCCTGCAGCATTATACTCTAAGGTTTCCCAGTTGAGAGCCTAGAGGGTTCACGAGAGTCCTCCCCTCTCTAGGGTCCTGAACTCGTTTTGTTTCCTTCGCTTGCTAAAACTGCCACATCGTTCCTCTGCTCTTCTAGTCTTTCTGCTCTTAGACTTCTGGCCTGCGTAGCGTCAGAATTTTGCAGATGTCTTACAGGGGAAAATGGAAAAAAAATTGGACTCCATTCCTACTCTTATGTTCTTACTAGAGTCTTTGCCACCCCACTCCCCACACCAAATAAAATCTTGGGTTTTTCTTTGTGTTAGCAGTTTTGTCAGACTCTTTCCCAGGATCTTCTATCTCATTTTGCCCTGCTCCCAAATGAGTCAGATGCTGAAAGAAAAGCAGCTCCAGGATGTTGGCTCACCT
The DNA here is from genome assembly GCA_028533885.1 of Nasua narica. NCBI lineage: Eukaryota > Metazoa > Chordata > Mammalia > Carnivora > Procyonidae > Nasua > Nasua narica. Next base: position 100,780,692 of record CM052802.1, read on the forward strand.
CCCTCTACTGTGCCCCTTCTCCATGGTTTTATCCCCTCGAATTGTTACTGCCTCAGCAGCTCTCTATTGATTTCAAACTTTTCTTCATAATTGATCTTTTTTGGTTGTTCTTGGGGGGAAATGTTGGTCAACCTCAAGCTTCTTCCATCATGACTGGAAGCAAAAGAGTTACATGTATCACTTCTTGAAAAAGCACCATTAGTAATTCATCTGCCTATCCCTGCTTAAAAATCAGTTGCCTAGTATTAGTGAAATATTATATATCAGTGATAGAATCCCATATATTGATTGGTCTTTTGGGTTAACTAACAATTCAGTCTTCATTTTTAAGTAGCCTGGTCAAGAACCAAAACTAATAATTCAAGTGGTGGCAGTATCTTACTTGTTCTAATTTGTTTTTATTAGATGTGCCTTAATTTATAGTCAGCATTACCCCTGTATGCTGTATCATGTTTTCCTTAACTAAAAGTATGTGCACATGCCATTATTACTCAATAAAATTTTTCAGAGGAGCGCCTTTGTGGTTCAGTTGGTCATCCTACTCTTGATTTCAGATCAGATCCTGGTCTCAGGGTGGTGAGACTGAGCCCCATGTCAGGCTCTGTGCTCATTGTGGAATCTGCTTGAGATTCTCTCTCTTCCTCTATGCCTGCCCCTCCTGATGCACACACTGTCTTGCTTTCTCTCAAAATAAATAAATAAAATCTTTATAAAGTTTTTCAAAAATAAAAAAATCTTTAAAAAAAATGGGGGCCCCGGGATGGCTCAGGCATTAAATGTCTGCCTTCGGCTTGGGTCATGATCCCAGGGTCGTGGGATCAAGTCCTGCATTGGGCTCCCTGCTCAGCGGGAAGCCTGCTTCTCCCTCTCTCACTCCCCTTGCTTGTGTTCCCTCTCTCACTTTCTCTCTGTCAAATAAATCAAATAAAAAATCTTTAAAAAAAATAAGTAAAAAATAAAAAAAATTTTTTTCAGAGTCTTGGGGGCACTATGTCCGATTTTGAATATGCTATTAGATACGTAATGAGCCTTACAACACAAGATTAAATACAAATTACATAAAAGGAATAAAATTGTAATTAAGGTAAGTAGTAGTAATATAATTTAAAGCAAAGTGAATTGTAGGCATTTAAAAATTAAGCAGTTTTGAGGTGTCTGGGTGGCTTAGTTGGTTAAGTGACTGCCTTCGGCTCAGGTCATATAAAACCCCTCCTCCCTCTCCCTCTGCTGCTCCCCCTACCTCTGCTCTCTTGCTCTCTCTCTGTCAAATAAATAAATAAAATTTTTTTTAAAATAAATAAATAAAAATTGGGATGCCTGGGTGGCTCAGTGGGTTAAAGCCTCTGCCTTTGGCTCAGGTCATGATCTCAGGGTCCTAGGATCGAGCCCCACATTGGGCTTTCTGCTCAGCGGGGGGCCTGCTTCCCCCCCCATCTCTGTCTGTCTCTCTCTGGCAAATAAATAAATAGATAAATAAGATTAATAAATAAAAATTAAGCAGTTTTTTAGGGTGATAAGAAGTACTAGAGCTATATAATAATGTTAGATATTTAATGTTAAAGATTACCTTGAAAGGTTAGCAACAATCTAGGCGTAAGGTGATAAATCCAAGCACTTAAAGTTTTTGTTCTTCTTTTCTGTTGTAACCTTGGAAAATATGCTTTCTCTGGTTTTCTTTTTAGGATAGAAATGCCAGAATAACTCCCGTCTTTTAGTGGGACACTACTAATGGATGTCTTACTGATTTTTTTTTTTTTTTAAGTTGGCACCCATGACAGAATCCAATCCAAAATTATGCAGTGGATAAAGCATCTCTTTTAATATTCATCTGAAATTGAAAATGCTAAATTAATGCCTTGGTTGGTGAGATTTACATTCCACCAATATTAAATTGTCTCTACCAAACTTCCTTCAACTTTTGGTTATAAGTCTTGTAAGCATGCTCTACAGAGTTTTTTCTTAGGCCAGTGAAATTGCATTATACCCATTTAAGTTTCTCAAAATCAACTAATACAGCAAACAAAAAACCAAAAAGGACTATCCTTTTATCTTAACCTATCAATACCTCCTCTTCTTCAAAGTTGACCTTATTAGTCTTCACTGTGTAGGAAAATGAACAGAAGTTAATCCTTTTGATTTTTGAGGTTCTTAGGGCCTATGTCCTGGCAATGGGATGATGATTTTTGAGTTTTTCAAAGGAATATTTAACTATATAGATTTTCTCTTTATCTGATAATCTCAGAACTTTTACATTAGAACACAGCCTTACTATATTCTTAAGACTTCTATCTTCTGTACTTTTTTGTCCTACTATTTTTTTTTAGATTTATTTATTTATTTTAGAGAAAGAGAGCATGCGTGGGCAGGGGAAGGGGCAGAGAGAGGGAGAGAAGTATGGACCCGGACATGTGGCTGAATCCCATGACCCTGAATCATGACCTGAGCTGAAATCAAGAAGTTGGACGCTCAACCAACTGAGCCACCCGGGCACCCCGTCCTACTTTTGAAGCAACTTTCTGTATTGCTAATTGATTAATAGGAGACCTAGTTAAATAGGTCCCCCAACACTAGTAATACCCTTGAGCCTCGTTAGGCTAGAAAAATAGGGGAAAATTCATGATCATTTATAGCAGAGCAATAATGAGGTATTAAAATAATATTAGACCTTCTGACTTTATTATGGAGCAGAAAAGGAAATGTAAGTTGTTATAAAATAATGTCCAACTTCATTCATAGTAAGATGAAATCTTAAAGTCATCAGAATGGTAAAGATCAAAATGTTTAAAGTTGCCTTGTATTACTGAAAGCATGAGGGGAAAGTCACACTGTAGATGGACATATAAATTGGTAAGCTTCTTTGTGGAGACAGTTTGATGATATCAGTAAAATTTATGATGTACATACGCTTTAACCCAGTAATTCCACTTCTAGAAAATTATTCTATAAATATCCTTGTAGTTGTACACAGCTAATATTCATTGCAACATCTTTTGTAATAAACAGCATAAGACTGGAAAAAACCCAAATGTCTCATGTCTCACTATTAAGGGCCTGCCTGGCTAAATAAAGTATGATAGAAAAAAATACCTGGTGATGGTTAAGATGATTGAGGATTACATGAACCGATACGGGACAATCTCTAAAATACATGACGTTAAAGAAACAAGTGCAGAACAGTGTTTATAATATGCTATCCTTTAAGGGTGAGAAATAGATATAATTAAATATATGTATACTTCTACCTACTTGGTAACACTTAACCCATGTATTATAAATGTATATATGTGTGTCTTGTGTTGGTACATATATGTATGTATAATACACACACACCATCTCTGGAAGAATATGGAAGAAAACTGCTAAAAGAGATTGTCTTTGCGAGGGGACCTTGGGAGCTAGGAGACTTTTTACTTTTTTTTTTTTTTTTTTTAATCATTTAAATGTATTTGCTTATTCAAAAATACATAGGTATGTATATACATAGAAACAAAAAATAAATTTTAAAAGGAGATTAAGAGGAAATACAGTTTCATACTGAGTTCTACAGAATCTGTGATATGAACCTCTGGATCCTAGAATAATTATACCATACCATTATAGGTGTCTAAATGTCTCAGTTAAGGAAAATTTGCAGCCTGGTTCAGATCCCCCACCCTGAATTGTCTTTGAATAATGAGCCTTGGATCTGTCTCCTAACATTCTGGCATCTTTCTCCGTGATATAAGTGTTGCTTCATACACGTGGCTATTGGAGTAAGTAATCGTTATTTAGAAATACACAGTAATTCATTTATGATATTATATAGTTGCACTAAGAAAGGTTTAAACTTCAAAGAGCTAACCAATGTTGGTGACTTTTTTTTAGCTTTCTAGTAAATAGATTTTGATCATCAATGTACTCTGATATACTTTTTTCTAGGCTCGGATGCTTATCACAGAAGAAAACCTGATGGCCATCATCATTAAGACTTTTATGGATCATTTGAGACATCGAGATGCCCAGGGTAGATTTCAGTTTGAACGATACACTGCTTTACAAGCTTTCAAGTTTAGGAGAGTTCAGAGCCTTATTTTAGATCTCAAGTAAGTTTTTGCTTAGATATCCAACCACTTGCAACTTGTAATATGTCAGTGTTTACCCATATGTTCATTGCTATTTTTGTCTTGTTCAGGTACGTGTTAATTAGCAAACCAACCGAGTGGTCAGATGATCTGAGGGAGAAATTCCTAGAAGGATTTGATGCCTTTTTGGAATTACTCAAATGTATGCAGGTATGTATAAATGAAACATTTTAAAGAGGAGCACCTTTTTTCTTTTTGGTTCATTGAACATCTTTTCTGTCTATGTTTTCATTTGGGGCACATTTACAAAAGAATAATTTAGATGACTACAATTTGGACCAAGAAACTCCTTAAATTGGAAACTCTTAGAATGGTGTAGAATGAATGACATCCAAGCAAAAGTTCTGGCATCTACTATTCTTTTGTATTTGGTTATTCTTTTGGTTACCATTAACATTCTTTCTTTGAGGATTGCAAGTTTACTATTTTTAATATGCTTATGTGGAAGCATTGTGAAGTTAATTATTTAAGAAACAATAATGTTTAATTTTTATGTTTAATGTTTCCATAATTCTTTTTCTCTCCTTGGTATGATATTTATATAATACAGTATTATTATATCTGTTTAATTCTTTTTTGGAAACACCCTCATCTACAGAACAGAATTTAGAAGCAGAAGCTAACTGGTATGGTTTTAACTGTGAGAAGGTAGATATCGTGCCAAAATATCTGAGCCGTACCATTATAATTCTTTTAGTAGCTATCTGGCTTTCTTAAGCAAGAAATAAACAAAATCAGCTTAATCATTTTTGGAAAATATTCTGGTTTCTGTATTGGGCTAGGATGTTTGATTTATTATAATACTCTTTTCTTTATTATTATAATACTTCTCTGCTTTTCTATCTTTGGAAACTTTGGCCATTTTAAATATTTGAGATAGCCTCTTATTTTCTGTAATCAGTTCTGATGCACCAAGAGGACAGTTAGGCTAGTTTCTTTTTCTTTCGTTCTTTCTTCCTTTCTTCCTTCCTTTTTTTCTTTCTTGACTTTATTTGACAGAGTGTGCAAGCAGGCAGAACAGGAGGCAGAGGGAGAGGGAGAAGCAGGCTCCCCGCTGAGCACAGAACCCAGTGCAGGGCTCAATCCTAGGACTCTGGGATCATGACCTGAGCTGAAGGCAGATGCTTAACTGACTGAGCCACCCAGACGCCCTATTAAGCTAGTTTGTAAAATGTTATATTTTTATTAAAAATTCTTTCAAGGGCGCCTGGGTGGCTCAGTTGGTTAAGCGACTGCCTTTGGCTCAGGTCATGATCCCGGAGTCCCGGGATCGAGTCCCATATCGGACTCCCGGCTCTGCGGGAAGTCTGCTTCTCCCTCTGACCTTCTCCCCTCTCATTCTCAGTCTCTGTCTCTAATAAAAAAAAAAAAAATCTTTAAAAATTCTTTCAAAACCTGGGTGGCTCAGTCGATTAAGTTTCTGCCTTAGGCATGGGTCATGATCCCAGGGTTCTGGGATCGAGCCCCAGGTTGGGCTCCCTGCTCAGTGAGGAGCCTGCTTCTTCTCCCTCTCCCTTAGCCCCTCTCCCCTGCTCATGCTCGCTCTCTCTTTCCCTCAAATAAATAAATCTTTTTTTTAATGTATATTCTTATAAAACTATTTTGTTTATCTTTTTTCTCTTTCTGTTTTGGGGCTTATTTTGGTTTGTTTCGTTTTACTTTCTTTTAGACTGTGGAACTTATAGTTGCAGATTAGCAATAAATATGAAAACCTTATTCTATTATGTTATAAAATATAAATTCAGTAATATTTTAAAAACCTAATTTCTTCCAACAGTTTGTTCTGCAAATGATAAAGCTAAAAAATAATTTGAAGGATCATTGCAGTGAAGTACACATTTTACTGTCTAAAACATGTACAAGATTGCCTCAAAAGTATTCTAATATTGGGGCGCCTGCGTGGCTCAGTGGGTTAAAGCCTGTGCCTTCAGCTTGGGTCATGATCTCAGGGTCCTGGGATCGAGCCCCACATCGGGCTCTCTGCTCAGCGGAGAGCCTGGTTCCCCCTCTCTCTCTGCCTGCCTCTCTGCCTACTTGTGATTTCTCATTCTCTCTCTCTCTCTGTCTCTGTCTGTCAAATAAATAAATAAAATCTTTAAAAAAAATAAAAAATAAATTTTAAAAAAGTATTCTAATATTTTTAAATTTGTATTTTAGAGAATGTTAATATATAAACATGTAATTTAGGGAGTTGGACTTACACTACTTGAAGCTTCTTGTTAAAACTTCTGTTTTACATGTTACATGTTTTTGCTTCTTTTGGGGCACCTGGGTGGCTCAGTAAAGCGTCTGCTTTCGGCTCAGGTCATGAGTCCCCTAATAGGCTCTCTCTTCAGCAGGGAACCTCTTTCTCCCTCTCTCTCTGCCTGCTGTTCTGCCTGCTTGTGCGCGTGCGCTCGCTCTCTCGCTCTCTCTCCCTTAAATGCATAATACCTTTAAAAAATAGATTTTTTTTGCTTCTTTTAAGGGAATGGATCCGATTACACGTCAAGTAGGACAGCATATTGAAATGGAACCAGAATGGGAGGCAGCCTTCACGCTACAAATGAAATTAACACATGTCATTTCAATGATGCAGGATTGGTGTGCTTTAGATGTGAGTTTCTTCTAGGGATGGGGGGTAGGAGATAAATGGAAAAGGGGAAATGGACAGTTTCCTGAGAATTATGAGGAGATTTGGAGAGGATAGTGGTGATACTTACCTCATGAAATAACATTTTTCCTCTCTTACCTATAAATTCCATAAAAGTTAAAATTCTGAAGCCTTAGAAAAAACTTGGAAAATAGAGGAAGAAATGATCCACACGCTCTCTTCTGTTACTATCTACATTTTTTCCCCATAATCTCATCCAGATTTTGAGCATATAAAAAGAGTTTAGAAATTTATCCAAAAATGAGGCTTTACAACTGTTTTATTTGTTCCCTGTCTTAAAATTACTTTGCTCTCCTTTGGCTATAAAGTCTAAATGAGAGCCTGTGTAAGTTAAGAGGTAAGAGAAGACTTCTGTGAGATCTGAACTATGTGTCAGAGTTAACTGGTCAAAGAGCAAAGAATATTCCTGACTGTGAGACAGCTGCATCATGCTCTGTGATGAGAAAGTGTGTGGTTGGTCCCGGAGCCGTGAGAAGGCCCAGGTTGGAGCACAGAGGTTGAAAGTAGAGAACTGGACAGGGGCCTGATTTTGCAGGTCCTTGGAGGCCATGGATAGAAGTTTGGGTTTTATTCTAATAGAGTTGGGATGCCACTTAGTGGCTACCAAGCAGGAAAGGTGACATAATCCAGGTTACATGTTTTTTGTTTTTAATTACTCTATGTGAGAATAGATGAAGGAGAGGGCAAAAGTGGAAGCAGGGGATTTAATAGAATGCTTGGCTTTCCTTTGAGTTACTAGAGATGATCAGTGGCCAGGTTTGAGAGAAACTTAGAAGATGAAATTGCCAGCTTAGTAACAGATTGGACAGTGGGAAATGAGGGAAAGGAGGGTATTGGAATAATTTCTAGATTTCCACAGCTGTATGCAGATGTCATTCCCTGAGACAGGGCACTGGAAGAGGGACCATATTGGGGGAGGGAAGATTGAGTTTGGTCTTGCCTATATTGATATCTGAGGTACTTACTTAGCGTCGAATTTGAGGTGCTTATTCAATGTTGTAGAAACCCAGTCTTTTGAGTAACTTACAGAAAACCCTCTCTTTCAGGAAAAAGTGTTAATTGAAGCTTACAAGAAATGCCTTGCTGTGTTGATGCAGTGTCATGGTGGTTTCACTGATGGTGAACAGCCAATCACGTTAAGCATTTGTGGACATTCAGTGGAAACTATCAGATACTGTGTTTCCCAAGAAAAAGTTAGCATTCACCTCCCAGTTTCTCGCTTACTTGCAGGTAAAGCATTTCTCCCCAAAAAAGAACCCCGAAATTATCTTTTAAATTGTTTGTGGTTAATATTTATTGAATACTTAACTATACATTATACCAAGAGTTTTATAACCATTGGCTTACTTAATCACCACATCAGCCTATGAGGTACGTATTATTATTATTACATTTACTTCACAGAGGGGAAGACTGAGACATAGAGGTGACTTCCTTAGTGTCATGCAGCAAGACTCAGAGTAGCAATTGTGAGGTGCTTTGGCCCCAGAAGCCATGTTTATAACAATTAGACCATAGTGCTGCACATACCACGTGTTGTGTACCACATGCTTAACTCAGCCCACACTCAGTCTGTGTTGCTACCATTCAGATCGCCCTGTCACTTAAGTGATCGCTGATAAATTGAAACCACCCTAAATTTTTTTTCTTCCCCTCTGAACTGTTTTTTACTCATTTATTGATAACCTTTTTAAGCAGCAGGTCCAGAGTGAGTCCCACGTTGGAATGACAGTTTTTTAATAAGTAGTTGATTTACAAACCCTTTATACTTGGTAGAATATTTGAAGCCACCACCTTGCAGTGGCCAAAAACTTTGAATATTCACTTGTCCATCTCTATCTACAGACTCATTTCAGTGTAGCTTCTTTCTGTATTTCTTTTTTTTTTTTTTTTTAAAGATTTTATTTATTTATTTGACAGAGAGAGAGAGATCACAAGTAGGCAGAGAGGCAGGCAGAGAGAGAGGGGAAGCAGGCTCCCTGCTAAGCAGAGAGCCCGATGTGGGGCTCGATCCCAGGACCCCGAGATCATTACCCGAGCCGAAGGCAGAGGCCCTAACCCACTGAGCCACTCAGGCGCCCTCTTTCTGTATTTCTTGATTGCAGGAATTCTTATCCTGCTCACATACTTCTTTCCCTTTAGTTCATTTTTAACTTTGAGAGTAGAAAGAAGTTCTGAAGGTAGCTATTTTTACTCATTGCAGAATATATAGTTTATCATATGTGACTGAATTATTTTAATGTGAAAATGGTGTGTCTAAGAGATCATGGAGAATTGATATCATTTCTTCCTTAAATGTTTGGTAGAATTCCTCAGTGAATCCATACGGGCTTGATACTTTATTTTTTGGAAGGTCATTAATTACCGATTCAGTTTCTTTAATAGATACAGGTTAGTTCTAGTTATCTGTCTCTCCTTCTAGGAGTTTTGGTAGTTTGTGTTTTTCAAGAAATTGTTACATTTTATCTAAGTTATCAAATTTGTGGGCATACAGCTAGCTGTTCCTAGTATTCCTTTATTATCCTTTTAATGTCCATGGGATCAGGAGTAATATTCCTCTTTTTTTTTTTTTTTTAAGGTTTTATTTATTTATTTGACAGAGAGAGATTGCAAGTAGGCAGAGGCAAGCAGAGAGGGGGGGAGAGGCAGGCTCCCTGCTGAGCAAAGAGCTCGATGCTGGAATGGATCCCAGGACCCTGAGATCATGACCTAAGCTGAAGGCAGAGGCTTTAACCCACTGAGCCACCCAGGCACCCCAATAATCCTCTTTTTTTTTCTGAATGCATTTTTTTTTTCATTGTTCTTAGCACGGTCACATTTTCTTGATGCTAGAGCCTAGCATTCCAACAGTCCGATGGAAGTTGTGATTTAAGATAACTTAGACCTCTAAATATCAGTAATGCAACAAATAGAACAACAAAGAAGTACTTAGTATGAAACTTGTTCAGGCCCTGTTTTGTTTTTGCAAGTGCTTTGAGCATACTGAACCTGTTGATACTTGTGAGCAGGTGACAGCACGGTGTTGTGGGAAAGTATTCAGCGGGGATGTAGGAATGTTGGTCCTATTTACAACTCAGCTGCTAATCTTTGCTGCCTTTAAAATTCTGGTTGGATGTTGGAGGCCAATGCTGATAGTTATCCACAAGGAAAACAGTATTCGAGAGTTGTACTAATTTCTGCCTAAGTTTTTGCTGCTCTCAGACCTTAGTGAACCATTTTGAGCATTCTGCTGACTGTATTTGATAAAACTTGGCCTAAATGTTTATAATCTAATTGAAGAGCTTACTAAGTAAACACGCACCAAACAGTTCAAGAACAACCTGGGGTGTGTACTAATGGAGCTTGAGTGGCAGGTGTCAAGTGCGGGTCATCAGAATGAGTCTCATGATTCAAGTCTTCTTGGGTACAAAAGCCTCAAGCCAGGCTTGACCAAGTGGCCACATCTATTGATTGTAAAAAACATCCTCTGTGTAGACAACAACATAAACAAGACAATTTATTCTTAGTTAACAGAATTAAGCAAGGTCGGGCTATACAAAAGCCCTTTGCAATTAGGAACTAGAGAGGCTTTGATCTTGGAATTCTAAGGGAACTTAAATCTGAGGTCAGGATCAGCATGGACCACGAATCCCAGGACTCATCTCTCTGTTCACTTGCCAGAAGGATCTCCTACTATACTTTAAATGGAAACAAACTCCATAGCCCAGTGAAATATGACCCTTAAAGTGGGCATAACATACATAAATTGCTTTGATAATTATAGAACCGCTTTTGCTATATTTCTAACATTTACGTCTATAAAATGTCATCAGTGTGTATTAGTAAATGTAATTAGGATTCTAGCTCTAAGTGTACCTTTGATGCAGAGGTTCATGAGAATATCAATTCAGAAAGCTTCATTTTTAGATATAATTCATTTTTTATCTTAATTTGTAATGAGATAGGTTCCCAAAGAGAAAGAATAGTTAGATACAAAGTTGAGTGAATATTTAGGACTTTTTTCTAAACTATTTGCATTTGTAGAAATGCTTTTTTGTTTATTCTCCTATGCAGGTTTACATGTATTATTAAGCAAAAGCGAAGTGGCATATAAATTTCCAGAGCTCCTACCTCTAGTAAGTAATCCTAACATTTAAAAGTAAATGTCTATTTATTATGTTCCATGTACTTGAAATCACTTTGAAACAAACTATTAATCCGGATTCTGCAGAAAAACAGAACCAATACAAGATTGTGTGCACATTCATGTTAACAGGGGTATGTAAGTATGATGGAGAGAGAAAAAAACAGAAAAAATTGATTTGTTGTAAGGAATTGGCTTATGCAGTTCTGGGGTCTGGCAAGTCTGAAATATGCCTGCATGGTAGTCCAGCAGGCTGAAAACCCGAGGAAGAGTTAATGTTATAGTCTGAGGTCCAAAGGCATTCTCAAAACAGAATTTCTTCATCCCTGGTTGGGGGGACCTCTTCCTGTAAGGCCTTAAACTAAACGGAGGGCCACTACATTACGGAGAATAATGTGCTGAACTCAGAGTATAGTATAGTGATTTAAATGTTAATAACATCTGCAAAATACTTTTCACAGCAACATGTGGATTGGCCTTAATCACCATGGCCTAGCCAATTTAACACATAAAATTAACCATCACACATACTTTAAGTAATTTCGACTACTGTTTTATTTAATGTTTCCATCCCTATCACCCTGTCTTCTTTATAGAGTTGAGATTTTTATGGATTAAAAAAATTTTTTTTTATATACAGAGTGAACTTAGCCCACCCATGTTGATAGAACACCCTCTTAGATGTCTTGTTTTATGTGCCCAAGTACATGCAGGCATGTGGAGAAGAAATGGGTTTTCTCTAGTAAACCAGGTAAGTGTTTTTTAGTTTATGGAGAGATTTCAATCCATCTATTCCTTTGGCTTCTGTGAAGGTTGTAGTTTTCAACATACTTAAGTCATTGAAAGTTGAGTATCTATATTAAAATTGTTCAAGAAGATAAATGTAATGTTAAACCAAAATTTTCTTAGAACTTTTATTTGTACTTTGTCAAGAAACAATATCAAAAGTAGAAATGAACTTAATTTTCTTGATTTTTAACTTGAGATCATTTTTAGAACAGTTTTACAAAACATGTAATAAAAATCCAAATTTCATCTATTTAAATAAAATTGTGCTAAAAGTTTAAAATTCTCTTAGAAACTGATGGTTGCCAGAGGGGAAGGGGTTGGGGGACAGGTGAAATGGGCGAAGCAGAGTGGAAGGTACAAGTTTCCAATTATGGAATGAGTAAGTCACGAAGATGAAAGGCATAGCATAGGGAATATAGTCAGTGGTATTGTGGTAGTGTTAAATGTTGACAGATGGTAGCTACATTTGTGGTGAGCATAGCATAACATATAGACTTGTCCAATCATTATGTTGTACACCTAAAACTAATGGAATGTTGTGTGTCGACTATACTTAAATCAAAAAGATGTTCTATTACTATAGCTCTGAAATTGAGGTTTTATTTTTAGACCTTATCAAGGCTTAGTATAGGGTTTTGTTTTGTTTTCATTTTTCATAGCCATAAACCTTATAGAAAAGTAGCTTTGTTAGGGAAACCCAGAAAGTTGGCTGCAAATGTGAACTATAGAGTGAACACTGAAATCTGGAAATTTCCAATTAATTAATCTCTGCGAAAATAGTATTAACTGTTGAGAGAACCACATTGTGTGTGTACATGTGTACATGCACACATGTGTGTGTGCACCTGTGTTCACACTTGCACTAAACCCATGTGCTCTTGGGAATTGGGGAGGGAGCTGCACAAATAACCTATTTACCCAATATAATTTTTTTTTAGATCTATTACTACCATAATGTGAAATGCAGACGTGAAATGTTTGACAAGGATATAATAATGCTTCAGGTAATGAATTAAAAGCATTAAACTTACAGGTTGTAAGGAATGTTTTTCTTCTTGTCATTTCCACAGAACCCAGTCACTTATGATTACTCCCAAATCTGTAACTCTAGCCTAGCCCTATCTGCTGAGCTCCAAACTCATAGCTAACAGCCTGTAGAACATTTCTATCTAGATTTCCTGGACACATCTGAGATTTAACATAGTCAAACTGACTCCTCTTATTTCCTCCATACCTTCCTCCTATCTTGGGTTTCCTTACCTCGGTGTATTTTTTAACGATCTATATAGTCATATAGTTGAGTCAGAAACCTGAAAGCCATCCTTTTTTCATTTTCCTCTGATTAAAGACCCCAAACCCCTTAAACTGATTTCCAAGGCTTATGAAACTTAATTACGTTAAAATTCCCCGAAATTGCTATGCACTCTCTTAAGTCTTAAATTCCGCACATTTATTTCTTTTGCTCCCTAGTTTCCCCACCCCACCACCTTCCTTTTCTGTTCACCTTGTAATTTGTTTGCCTGCATATCATAGTGTTTAGTGTCGCTTTCACCAGAAAGCCCTCCCCGACACACAGAAATGTAGTTGAGTATCCCATTTGGGAAGACCTATAGCATGGTGCTCATCCCCACCATAGCATTCATAGCTCTGGATTGCGATTGCCTATTTACTTTTTGTCCCCTCCGCTAAACACATGGCAACTGTATCTTAGTCCCTTTTTGTCCATTCTGCAGATAGCATTATCACATAGTAGTTTTTCCATATTATTGCTGAATAGATTTAAAAGTGATAGAAAAGGTTATGAAATGTAAATTTCAAAAATGATTGGCTCAGAATAAATTAAAATTTAAGTTGATTTAGAATTTATACAAATGGAATTAAAGGAGAATTAAAACTAATATTTAAGGGGTCCCTGGGTGGCTCAATCATTGGGCTTCTGCCTTCGGCTCAGGTCATGATCCCAGGGTCCTGGGATCGAGCTCCACATCGGGCTCCCTGCTCGGCAGGAGGCCTGCTTCTTCCTCTCCCACTCCCCCTGCTTGTGTTCCCTCTCTCGCTGTCTCGCTCTCTGTCAAATAAATAAATAAAAAATCTTAAAAAAAAAAACCAAAAAAAAACCCCTAATATTTAAAAGCTGTTTCACTTAGTATAGTTTTTATCACCAAAAATTACTTTGATAGTCCTTGATAAGAACTTAATATTAGGTAAATAAAAAGTACTAGAAGCTTAATTGCCATAGTACCTTTCTCTCAGAGTCCATACACCACTAGACAGTGATAAGAGAGCCCTGAGATAAAATTTCAGAGCTGATTTCATAGGGTTACAGTTAATTCAGAGCATTAAAATGCAAGAGAACATATAGTCCATGTTATTTCAGTGTGTAGGATTAGGGTGTTTTTTGTTTTGTCTTTTACCAGCGTAGATTCTTGTCCACACTTGTAGCTTCCATAGGTAGAGAATTGACTAGATTGGTTTTCATCTTTTATAGGGATTGGTGAATAAGTAAGCTCTTCATTATTCAACCCAAAATATCTTTCACTAATTGTTTAGTAGCCCTTTTAACCTCCCTCTTTTCCTTTATTTCAAACATTAAAAAAAAAAAAAAAGACAGGTGTCTCCATGATGGATCCAAATCATTTCCTGATGATAATGCTCAGCCGCTTTGAACTTTACCAGATTTTCAGTACTCCGGACTATGGAAAAAGATTTAGCTCTGAGATTACCCATAAGGTAAGAGCATGTTTTATAATACCACAATACATTATTATTAAAGAAGTATCTTTCATTCTTTTTGGATGTGTTAATCATCTGAGATAGTACAGTGTTTGTATTTGTATCTCTGAACTTTATCTCCCCTCCACTTGTTACAGGATGTAGTTCAGCAAAACAACACTCTAATAGAAGAAATGCTGTACCTCATTATTATGCTTGTTGGTAAGTTTGGATTGTTTGCGACATTTATCAATTACATTGGCTTTTGTGATAACAAAGAGTTCTGAATTTCTAAGCTGTGTTTCTTTTGTTTGAGCAGTTCTTCAGTTTCAGGGTAAGATTAGAGCATCCATCCCTTTCTCTCCTCTGGTTACTGTAGCACTGAGAGTGATATTGCCTTGGTGCTTTGAAAGAAGAGAGTACAAGTGCTGAAGCAAAATAATCTGAAAGGCTCTTTGTTGAGAAAAAAGTAGGACAGAAGAGGTTAGCAAGTAAAAATAAGATATTTAGGAGCTTTTTACTGTTACTTTATATCTTAGGCATGTTTCTTTCTGTGGTTTTGTGTTGCAGAACTATTATCTTGGCTTTGGATATGATAAAAATAAGTTAATAGAGACCTGTGGCTAATAGATGAAGATTTCTTTTCTTATTGTCTGTATTTTCAGTCCTGTCACCTCCATCTTTCCTATTCTTTTATTCTTTACCTTCTCTACCTCCTCTGCTGTTTTAGACTCTGTAGTGCATACAACAGAGAATCCTGGCTACCGTCAGGAGGTGATACTAACAAAGGTCTCAGAAGGTGAGATCTTATTTGCCACTAGCTAGAAGGACAAAGGAAGGCTCTCCCTCCCTGCTACCATGTGGCGGATGGCATGAAAGCAGTTTCCTAGTCCTCTGGTTACACCTACTGCTCTGCCAGTTTTTGACTACATCCAGTCCCTTCCTGCCTTCTGATCCCATTCTTTGAAAATAGCATCCGGAGTTTTCTCTCTGCTGCCCAAAGCCTGCACTCTCACCTGATGTGTCTGAGCCTCAGAAGTATGGTTAGGAGCTGCTCTCACCCTAGCTTGTTGCCAAACCGATTATTATTTTCCCACTGCACAGAAAGAAAAATATATTGTACTGCATCAATTATAAGTATATGCTGCTTCAGTATTGAGATTATGTTAAACATATGTATGTGTACTTTTGCATTGACAGGAGAGAGATTTAGTCCTGGAGTTGGACAGGTAAATGCTACAGATGAAATTAAGCGAGAGATTATCCATCAATTAAGCATCAAACCTATGGCCCATAGTGAATTGGTGAAGTCTTTACCTGAAGATGTAAGTACCTACATCTTACAAAAGAAATTATGGAAATTCTTCCTTTCCTGACAGGCTGGTATGTTTAGATTTACTTCTGTATACCTTTTCCACAGTGGTAAAGACTATAGTTCTAGGACACCTGTAACTACTAGTCACTCTTATTAAAGGGGCACCTGGCTGGCTCAGTCAGTAGAGCATGAGACTCTCTGATCTTAGAGTCATGGGTTTGAATCCCACACTAGGTGTAGAGGTTACTTTTTTTACCACCCAAGTTGCCATGGGTGGAGATAATGCTTTACAACTTAATGTATTGGAGAAGGAAGTGAGAAATATCCGTTCATCTGTGTTGAGGATACTAAAGTTTTTCAGAGCTTTTTCCTTCTGAAGCATCCAAAAACTCTCCTTAGGGAGCCATCTCTTTCATTTTAGTGAATGTGAAGTAATGTTCACATAGGCATTCATAGGCTAATTCTAACTGTTTACCGACCCAGGATCTCAAGTTCCCTGGCCACCTGTTTTTAGCCACAGAGCTTTTCAGATAGATACCCCGTACTTGTAGTTAGGAGAGATCCTTATTTCCTTGAGGCTTTTCAAAATGTTTCCCCAAATTTGAAACATAGATCAAAATTTCAAACCTTAACGTTCATTCTTCTGAGATTTAAACTTGTATTTGTTGCATAGTAATACTTCCTTTAAACTTTATATTATGAAAAGTTTCAAATATCTATAGAAATAGAAAACATAGTGTAACAGAACCCATCACCAGTCTTATTTTATCTATACCTAAACCACAAATCCCAACTTTGTAGTAAGGACTCAATAGTTAGTCCTGTCTACTGGATACATAAATTCAGTTTTCAAGACCAAGTTTACTTTTATTCAGCATCCTTACCTCTTCTAAGAATTCACTGTAAAAGATTCTACTTCTGGGCGCCTGGGTGGTTCAGTTGGTTAAGCCGCTGCCTTCGACTCAGGTCATGATCTCTGGGTCCTGGGATCTAGCCCCGCATCGGGCTCTCTGCTCAGCAGGGAGCCTGCTTCCTCCTCTCTCTCTCTCTGTATCAAATAAATAAATAAAATCTTAAAAAAAAAAAAAAGATTCTACTTCTATGCTGTTTTCTACTCCCAATCACTAGTATTCTTTTCTTTTTGTTTCCTCCAGCATTATAAAAAAAAAAAAAAAGTAACCTCTACATCTAGTGTGGGGCTCAAAATCCCCACTGGATTATTTTGTTAAGAATACTAGGTTTAGAGGCACCTGGGTGGCTCAGTCGTTAAGCGTCTGCCTTCAGCTCAGGTCATGATCCCAGGGTCCTGGGATCGAGCCTGGCATTGGGCTCCCTGCTCAGCGGGAAGCCTGCTTCTCCCTCTCCTGCTCCCCCTGCTTGTGTTCTCTCTCTTGCTGTGCCTCTGTCAAATAAATAAATACAATCTTTAAAAAGAAAAAAAGAATACTAAGTTTACCTGCAGATGATACACACACTCCACTATCCAACCAAAACCACAAAATAAGTTTTGCCACAGGGGAGGAAAAAAGAACCAAAACTTCCAAGACCCTACTTTTTTTCTTAAAAGTACCTTAAAAAGGAAAATTTGTATTTTTTTTTTATATTTTATTACATATTGCGAGTGCTCAACCATTTTTAATGATGTTGGATGGCCAAACCAGCCTTCAGAGCATTCTCTGTCCTACTTCTGACTTTACTTGTAGTGTGACCATGTTCATTATCATTTCAAAGAAGGAAAAAAAAATCTTGTAAAAAAAACTCAGCCACAAAAAAACCAGTCTTATTCCAAGCATTCCAGTAACTTTTTTTCTATGTACTTAGCTATAATATAAGTAGTTGGTTTATATGAGATGGTTAAAAAGGCCAAAGATGAAAGATTTCTTTTTTGTTTATGAAGTTTCTTAGGGGAGAGGGATTGGCCTGTTTGATGTATGTGTGGAACGGTGTTGTGCAACAATAAGCCGAAATTTTATTTTATTTTTTTTTAAAGATTTTATTTATTTATTTATGAGGAAAGAGAGAGAGTGAGAGAGAGAAGGTCAGAGTGAGAAGCAGACTCCCCATGGAGCTGGGAGCCCGATGTGGGACTCGATCCCGGGACTCCGGGATCATGACCTGAGCCGAAGGCAGTCGCTCAACCAACTGCGCCACCCAGGGGCCCAAGCCGAAATTTTATTTTGCTGAGTTGTTCTAACCAAAAAAAAACCCACCAAAATCAAAAAACTAGAATTTCATCTATAAATAGAACTGTATATATGTTAAAACAGTGGTTCTCAACTAGGGGCAATTTTGCGCCCCAGGAGACATTTGGCAGTGTCACTGCTCAGGGCAGGGTTGTGTGGCGCTCCTGGCAGCCAGTGAGCTGAGGCCAGAGGTACAGTTAAACATCCCACAATGCATAGGCCAAACCCCCACAACAAGCAGTTATCTGATGCAAACGTCACCAGTGCCAAGGTTGAGAAACTGGCCTAAAAGGACTTTTAGACAAACCTTTCTATCCATCTGCTGCGATTAAAAAAAATTATAATTAATAATTTCCTTTTTTTAAGATTTCATTTATTTATTTCACAGAGAGATCACAGGTAGGCAGAGAGGCAGGCAGAGAGAGAGGGGGAAGCAGGCTCCCTGCTGAGCAGAGAGCCCGATGCGGGGCCCGATCCCAGGACCCTGAGATCATGACCTGAGCCAAAAGCAGAGGCTTTAACCCACGGAGCCACCCAGGCGCCCCTAATTAATAATTTCTTAATATCACTAAATACCCGGTCAGGATAAAAATTGCTTGTACTTTTTTATACAGGAAATGAATCCTGAATTGTTAGATGAGAAAGCAATTATAGTTTCACTTCGACTTTAGAATAAAGAATAATATAATTTGGGGGTGGAAGGAGAGGCAGAGGGAGAGGGAGAGAATCTCGAGCAAGCTCCATGTCCAGCACAGAGCCCAACATGAGGCTTGATCCCAAGACCCTGTGACCATGACCTGAGCCAGAGTCCAGAGTTAGACACTTAACTGAGCCACCCAGGCAGCCCAAGAGGAATATATGCTAAAACAGCATTTTAAAGTACATCTTGTATAACGTGATGGCAACTATATTTACCAAACATCTTTGACCAGAGAATTCTTCAATCAGAATTCCTATTAATGTCTTTTTATGAATGGGATATGATTTAGGAAATGCTGTAGTACTAAAAATAGATAAGGAATCAGTGTAACTTTCACGAAATAGTGTAAATATCTTACATAAATTTTGTTTAAATATTATGTGTACTTTGTGTTTTTAGCTTAATTCCTTTTGAAAGCAGTCGCCGTTGAGTTCATATGGTAATGACTTTTTAATTCTGTGAGTCTGAATGAATGTTAGGTTACAAAATAAGTTTCCCTGAATATATATTATATTAATGATGCCTACTGTGGAATCCTTATCTGTAAAAATTTGGGAAAAATAATATATCTGCTTCATAGGATTGCTGTAAGGCCTAAGGAGAGAGCACGACGTTCAAAGTGCTAGCAGATACTGTTAACATGAACTTGTTTCTCGTACTGTTAGGAGAACAAGGAGACTGGCATGGAGAGTGTAATTGAAGCAGTTGCCCATTTCAAGTGAGTTTACTTCCTATTTTTTTCCTCTTCCATTTTTTTTATATATATTAACTTAGTGTTTCCTTTGATGGAACTAAGAATGAAATTGTTGCTTTCAGAGAGTGACAGACATTTTCAGATACTTAGTTTTGAACTAGATTTATCATTTCACTCTTCTGACCTAGCTCTGCACTCAGCAACCTAAATTGGTTTATGAGAATTTTCACTATGCTCAGAGCCAGTGTTCCCGATAGTTTCAGATAATTAACATTAAACTGAGCAGGTGGCATAAGTCAATGCATTGAGTTTTCTTAAAACTGCCTTCTTTGTTTCCATCTGAATGTGCCTCCTAAGTTGTGAAACGGCCTTTCAGTATTGCCTTCACTCTCTGGTGGCCAGTGTGTTGCCCAGTAGGTAAACTAGTTGATCCCCTTGAGGTTGTTGAGGCAGTTCCTCAATCCTGCTTTTTCCTTGCTCCCACCCCAACAGTGATGTCTTTGTTTTTATTGATTATAAAGATACAGTTCATGCTTTTAGAGAAAATACAGAAAAATAGATATATAAAAATTCCTAAACCTTAAAATTGCACCTACTTTTTCCACTTAATAGAACTTGTCAGAGACATCTTTATACGTCAAAATTTAGAAATTATTTTCACTTTTAGTGATGTTCAACTGTGCGGCGGTGTCATCATATGTGTAACGTATTTCCTATTGTTAGACTTTGAATTGTCACTGAAATGACCATCACATTCACCTCTCCAGTTAGGATAAATTCAAAGTGGATGTGTCAGATAAGATGATACATGTAGAGCATTAGATGTAGATTACCAAATTAACCCACAGAAAATACTACCAGTTTACATTCAGCAGCAGTGAATGAGAGCTTTGCTTTTTTATTCTGTTATCTGAGACCATCTCATAAATTAGGGTATGACTTTAGTAATAATATTTTAAGGACTATTTTTTCCATAGAAAACCTGGATTAACAGGACGAGGCATGTATGAACTGAAACCAGAGTGTGCCAAAGAATTCAATTTGTATTTCTATCACTTTTCAAGGGCAGAGCAGTCCAAGGTAAATGAGAAAATTAAATGTGTACTGGGGAAGAGCTGTGTTTGTTTGTTGATTTGGTTTGTTTTTCCTAAACAACTTTTACTGCTTTTCAGAGTTTAAAAAAGGATACATTTGTAGGAAATTTGAAAAATATAAAAAGCTATAATGATGAAAGTATAGATTACCTGAAAATATCACCACCTAACATTCTGTGTGCCCCCTCCCTGCCACCATGTATGCCACATACATATATAAGATCTATATAATTATATCCATAAACCATATGTATGTAATTGTATTTTGAAGACATTTTGTCAACCTGTATAATAATCAGTTAAGCTATTTTATGCTTATTTCAGAATTGCTACTACTTAACACTGTGCTTTTCCATAGTAATTATGGAATTTTCCTCATGATTCTTGGCTAAATTTTCTTTTAGCAGTCTGCTTTTTTTTTTTTTATTTGAGAGAGAGGAGGACTGCACACACACATGCAGTAGGGTAGGGGTAAAGGGAGAGGGAGAAAATCTCAAGCAGACTCCCCACTGAGTTCATGACCTGAGCCTAAATCAAGAGTCCGACACTTAACTGACTAAGCCACCCAGGTGCCCCAGCAGTCTACTTTTAGAATACTTTTTCATAAATGACGTTAATTAAACTTAAACATGAAGCTTTGTTTAGTTTAATTGCTTGTCCTGGAGCTTAAGCCTAAATAATATTTTGGCTTATACATGTTTCCCCTGTGTTTTAAAATAAGAAAGAACTCCTTGGGGCTTGGTGGGGGTGAGTAGTGAGGGAAAAAAATAACCTTGATGTGTCATTTGGGGGATGGGGGGGGGGGACACTATAAAACTAAGGGTAAATATCTTCTAAAATCAGAAGATAATATGACAAAGATTAACTTATGTTTTGGATATTAGGTTGTTGTGTGTTACTAATTCCCTGTCCAAATTTCTTTTTATTAGGCAGAGGAAGCTCAACGGAAATTGAAAAGACAAAACAGGGAAGATACAGGTATTTTTAATCTTTCTAAAAATCTCGTGTCTCTTCCACTTGTTAAATGCTGTTTTCTGTTGACTGTGATGATTATCCTTGGTGAAGTGGAAGATGTAAATGTATGCTTTCCGAGTGAACATTCAAAAGACTTATAAATATGCAAATATAGAAATAGGCTATACTGAGTCACCTCTGGGTTGATGATTTTATCTCAGATCCTAGGACATTTCTAGGGAAAAGACTTTCCTTTATACTGCTACTATTAATGTAGTTTTTTTATGCATTTGACCTTGAGAAGGTAAAATACAGCTTTAAGATGTGTTAATGAATATTCTTTGAGTGAAGACTATCAAAAGATAGGGTTTTTTTTAAAGCATGTCCTACAAAAGAAACCAATAATAACCTTATTTTCAGCACTTCCACCTCCAGTTTTGCCTCCATTTTGCCCTCTGTT
The DNA here is from genome assembly GCA_028533885.1 of Nasua narica. Classification (NCBI taxonomy): domain Eukaryota; kingdom Metazoa; phylum Chordata; class Mammalia; order Carnivora; family Procyonidae; genus Nasua; species Nasua narica. The sequence goes on from CM052802.1 coordinate 100,802,490, forward strand.
TGCAAGTCTGGTAAACATTTTGCAGTCAGATGTGATGTTGTGCATCATGCGGACCGTCCTGCAGTGGGCTGTAGAACATAACGGGTATGCCTGGTCTGAGTCCATGCTGCAAAGGGTAGGTTTGAAAACATATTTATTGTTTATATTTTAGTGCTTTTTTAGTAAAACCCAAAATATTCTTGTCAATATCTAGAAACAGACAATTTAGCACAAAATGTAGTGTTACTTTAATTTAAAGTATAGTAATATTGTTACTGCTTTTGTGTCTGACAGTGAAAATGGTAGCCAGACAGGTATTTTTTATACCAGTTGGTTGTGATTACCTTGGTCTTATTGGCCAGTCTTCCTCTCATTGATTGTTAATGATATGTCTCTGTTTATGCAGTACTCTGATATTTGTATAATATCTTTAACGTATTCTTTTTAATTTAATTCCCTCAAAAAACCTGTGGGTTCATCAGTATCTATATTTTACAGTTGAAGAAATTGAAATTCAGAGACTTAAGGTTCTGTAGCTAGTAAGTGGCATGTCTAGAACCTTGTTTGTATTTTATTTTATAGCTTTGGTTTATTGTTTGTTTCTTTGAATTCACACAACACCTGTTTGGGTAGATACGACTTTTTCCATTATATAGAGGAAGTCAAGTTTCAGTGAGATTCAGTAACTTCTCCATGTTACTCAACTAGTTAGTAACATAATAATAATTATTCAGTTAATAGAATTAGCATTCTGCTCTGTGCCTTATTCTGTAGTATGTACTGTTACATACATACAATACTTGGAATTCTCAAAACTCTAAAGAGAAGCCTTTTTTTCCATTTTAAAGTTGATGAAATTAGGCTCAAGACAGATTCCGTGAAGGCATGTTAGCTTGAAAGCTGTGAAGTCAGGATGCAAACGAAAGCAAGCATTCTGGGGCGCCTGGGTGGCTCAGAGGGTTAAGTTTCTACCTTTGGCTGAGGTCATGATCTCAGGGTCCTGGGATTGAGCCCCACATCGAGCCCACATCGGGCTTTCAGCTCAGCGGGGAGCCTGCTTCCTCCTCTCTCTGCCTGCCTCTTTGCCTACTTGTGATCTCTCTCTGTCGAATAAATAAATAAAATCTTTAAAACAAAGAAAGAAAGAAAGCATTCTTCCAGAGTCTTCCTCCAAAGCTAATTTTCTTTCCATTGTCTCAGCAGACTCAAGTGTCTCATTGGCTAAGATATGTGTATATTTACACCCCTCCCACTTACAAACAGACATTTAAAATGTAAAAACATGGAGCTGTGGTCTACTAGAGACCATCATTATGTGAGCAAAAGATTGGTGGGAAATGATGAAGAAAAAAGGAGTGAACAACATTTACCTTTTGTGTACATTTGTTTCATGTTGTTTGAGCTAACCTAGTTCATCCAACTCTCTGACAGCCACAGTAGCTCTGTGGGGAAACATACAGACACCACATAGATATCTCCTTCCAAAATTGGAGAGAGGATAAGAGCAATAAAAATGCAAATAAAATCGGTGTAATTTTATATTTTTTTAGAAGCCTGGTAAGGAATTTTTTGTGAGATATAGGGAATAATTGTAAATATCTTCAGTAATTATGTGGCATTAAAATAAAAGTATGTATCTGAGATGATTAAGATTTTTAGTCCTTGGAGAAATTTAAATAGAGAGTATTATAGACTAGATCATTACCTGATAAATGCTTTCAGATCTAATTATTTGGCCACCGATTCTTAGAAGATTTCTTTTATAAAGACTATAGTGTAGGCATGTTTATGAACTTACCCTAAGAATATGTAGGTGAATTTTCTTTGTAGCTCACATGGAAATTTTTGTTTCCTTCCTGAGAATTTTTAATTAGAAAATGAAATACAGAGTTTGAATTTAATAAAAAATTAGTACTTCAAATTGTTTTTATTGTACTTAGTCTTTAGTAGTTTACATTATCTTTTTCCAATGGTGAATTCGTTTTTGTTACTGTTTATAAAAATATGTACTTGACTTTTGATTTACTAAAAGTTATAAAACATTTTATTCGAGGTGTTACATTTAATTGGAATGGCACTACAAGAAGAAAAACAGCATTTAGACAATGTCACAGAAGAGCATGTAGTAACGTTTACCTTCACTCAGAAGATATCGAGTACGTATACACTTTTTACTAAGTTAATTCAAGATACTAGTGGTTTTAAATATGTAATATGGGGTGCCTGGGTGGCTCAGTTAAGCGGCTGCCTTTGGCTCAGATCATGATGCCAGGGTCCGGGGATTGAGCCCCACACCAGGCTTCCTGCTCAGTGGAAAGCCTGCTACTTCCCTTGCTGTGCTCCCTCTCTCTCTGTCAAATAGATACTTAAAAAAAATTTTTTTTAATAAATATGTAATATAGCCTCTTATTTGCTCAGATTCTAAATAAATTTTAATCCACATTTCTGAAATGATATGTATTTATCTGTGTTAAAGGTACTATATGAAATCCTGATATATTTTTTTAAAAATACTTAGGGACTACACATACTTTTAATTCATAAACAAAACATAAATGAGGAGTCCCTAGCTTGAAGTCAGTATAGCACATACGTTTAAATTCTCTGATGCACTTTTAAAACATAAAGTATGCTATCAGGATTTCACTTTTAAATTGTTGCTGTTACCTTGTAAAGGCATAATGAAAATAAGAGAAATATCTATAGGGGGCACCTGGGTGGCTCAGTCGGTTAAGAAAATTAACTGTAGGGACGCCTGGGTGGCTCAGTTGGTTGAGCGGCTGCCTTTGGCTCAGGTCATGATCCCGGCATCTTGGGATCGAGTCCCGCATCGGGCTCCTTGCTCCGCAGGGAGCCTGCTCCTCTCTCTGCCTCTGCCTGCCTCTCTGCCTGCTTGTGTTCTCTCTCTGTTAAATAAATAAATAAAATCTTTAAAAAAAGAAAAAAAAAGAAAATTAACTGTAGGGGCGCCTGGGTGGCTCAGTGGGTTAAAGCCTCTGCCTTCGGCTCGGGTCATGATCTCAGTCAGGGTCCTGGGATTGAGGCCCCGCTTCGGGCTCTCTGCTCAGCGGGGAGCCTGCTTCCCCCTCTCTCTGCCTGCCTCTCTGCCTACTTGTGATCTCTCTGTCAAATAAATAAATAAAATCTTTAAAAAAAATTATAGTGAATTAGATTATCATTTTTTATATAAAGTAACATGACTTTTTTTTAGAAGCTCAGGAAGTATTTTTTCCTAGCTTTTTATTATTAAAAAGTTTTAACATACAAGCAAGAGTTGGTTAAGCAAACATCCAT
>CM052802.1:100805862-100865862 GCA_028533885.1 Nasua narica
ATCTCTCTGTCAAATAAATAAATAAAATCTTTAAAAAAAATTATAGTGAATTAGATTATAATTTTTTATATAGAGTAACATGACTTTTTTTTAGAAGCTCAGGAAGTATTTTTTCCTAGCTTTTTATTATTAAAAAGTTTTAACATACAGGCAAGAGTTGGTTAAGCAAACATCCATACACCTACCACCTATATTCAGAAGTTAGCATTTTGCTGTATTTGCTTTAATATTTGCACACTTATTTAAACCATTTGTTTTAGATATCATATTTCATCTCTGAAGAAAAGTTTTTCCGGGGTTCCCGGGTGGCTCAGTCATTAAGTGTCTGCCTTTGGCTCAGGTCATGATCTCAGGGTCCTGGGATCGAGCCCCGCATTGGGCTCCCTGCTCAGTGGAGAGACTGCTTCTCCCTCCTTGTATTCTCTCTCTCTCTCTCTCTCTCTCTCAAATAGATAAATAAAATCTTTAAGGAAAAAAAAAAATCTTTTCCTCTACTGATTTTCAGAATAAGCAGTTGGTCTAATAGTTATCTTCAGTGGTGACAACTGTGAATCTTTTTTGTTTGCTTAGGATTGTTGTGGTTTATTTTTCTAATATTACTCTTGGGTTTTTATTCTGTGTCCTATAGGCACATATGATCGAGTCTCCTTTTAAAAAAAAAGATTCTTTTTGATGCTCAGACTGCCAGGTTTGGTCAGTGGGAATCTGTTCAGTTGGCTTCACTGCCCTTTTGACCCAAGCCCATTAGTTATCTGAGCACCACCTTGCCTTCTGGAGCAAAAGATAACCCAGGCTCATCCTATAATTTCCCTGCTCCAGACCTGCAATCAACCATTTGCTGAGATATTTAAATGAATTTATGATGGTATACTAGGAGTTACAGCAGTTGGTATAATGGGTAGTATGACCCATTATGGGTAACATAATGGATAATATGGTCTCACTTGCTGCTGGATCTCTGTTTTTCCTCTTTTTGCCCTCACCCAGTAAAGTGAAGAGGATGAGGGGGAACTGCCTTTCCTTACTGAAGACTATGTTCTTAGGTGCCAGCCTTTCCCTGCTCTTTTCTCTGTCAGTATTTCTATCTATGGATTAGCATTGTATCTTTTGCAGCCTTCATCTCCTGTGCTTTTACTTTAGGATAACCACACAGAAAACTGTCTGATTTCATCCACTTACCACTATACAATCCCAGATTCTCATTCTCTTTTTCTTTGTCTCTCTCTCTTTCAACAATCATCATTTTCTCTGGACATTCCTCATATTTCTCTTTAAACATTTTATTTAATTAAAAGACACTGTTTAGAGTCAAATCCCTAAACTATAGCTACAGAACTTTAGATCTGAAAGAATATTAAAGATCACATAGTTCAATCTCTTACCTTCTTAGGAATATTTTGCCCAAATGATGGCACTTAAACCAAGAAAATCAATAACTGGACATTTCTGACTATAGAACTAAATTAGCTAACATTAGATTAAGTGTACTCTTGAGGCTAAACTTGTATGTTTTTTCCTCGAATGAAGAAAGAAATTTACAGGGGCACCTGAGTGGCTCAGTGGGTTAAAGCCTCTGCCTTTGGCTCAGGTCGTGATCTCAGGGTCCTGGGATTGAGCCCCACATTGGGCTCTCTGCTTACTTGTGATCTCTGTCCCTGTCAGATAAATAAATAAAATCTTGAAAGAAAGAAAGAAAGAAAGAAAGAAAGAAAGAAAGAAAAATTTACAGAGGAAGAAATGTATTTTTTAGGGGTTTTTTTTGTTTTTTTTGTTTTGTTTTGTTTTCTTTTTAGATTTTATTTATTATTTATTAGGAAAGAGAGAGAGTGAGAGAGAGCAGGTCAGAGTGAGAAGCGGACTCCCCATGGAGCTGGGAGCCCGATGTGGGACTCGATCCCGGGACTGCGGGATCATGACCTGAGCTGAAGGCAGTCGCTAAACCAACTGCGCCACCCAGGGGCCCATTTTTTAAGTTTTTTATAAAGATTTTATTTATTTGTTTAAGAGAAAGAGACAGAAATAGCAACAAAGAGTGAGAGAGAGCACAAGCGGAGGGGAGGGAGAAGTAGGCTGCTGGCTGAGCAGGGAGCCGAAAGTAGAGCTCAATCCCAGAACCCTGGAATCATGACTTGTGCCAAAAGTAGACTCTCAACTGACTGAGCTACCCAGGCACCCTAAAATGCACTTTATTTTAAATCTAGGATTTATTTAACAAGTTGAAAACAAGTTGTATATTTTTGCACACACAACCCTGTAAATCCAGTTCATTTCTTAGACTTGTAAAATCTCAGGTAGACCTTTTAACTGGGTTTTTATTTAATAGCTAAAGGCTATGTTAAACTAATCATTCTGTGTAAGGTATCCATTTTGAATGATTAAAGCATTCTGGTTGTTAACTTGTTTGTTAAGTACAGATACATCACATTCTCAAGAAGTACTGAAAATCTCTAATAAGTAGAGCTATAGTTAAATGATGGACAGATTATGTTATAAGCAACCTTATCTTCTTGTGCATAGTAATAAGCACTGTGAAGTGTTAGCTGTTGTTATTGTGCCTTTTCTTTTTTTCTGCCTCAGAACCTGGTGAAGCACCAAACAACTCCCCTAGTATTCTAGCTATGCTGGAAACACTGCAGAGCGCGCCCTACCTAGATGTCCACAAAGATATGATTAGATGGATATTAAAGGTACAGTTTCCAGCATCACTCTTCTTTTTGTCATAAACACTCAATGTTTGTTATCTTTGTATTTTTGTAATATTTCACAGCTTCCAAATAACCGATACTTTCTGTCATAGACTTTTAATGCTATTAAGAAGATGAGAGAAAGTTCATCCACCAGTCCCATGGCAGAGACTGAAGGAACCATAATGGAAGAGGTATAAGAAGCAAAGTATGGGGCGCCTAGATGGCTCAGTTAGTTAAGCGACTGCCTTTGGCTCAGGTCATGATCCTGGAGTCCCAGGATCGAGTCCCATATCGGACTCCCGGCTCTGCGGGAAGTCTGCTTCTCCCTCTGACCTTCTCCCCTCTCATTCTCAGTCTCTGTCTCTAATAAATAAATAAATAGATAGATAGATAGATAGATAGATAGCAAAGTGTGGTCCTACTGAACGATTGTAGCAAGTTCACTATGGTTGATTTTATCTGTAATAAGTTGGTAGTTGATATTATTCACCAAAAATATGAATTCCAAAAAATGTGCCATAATTTATCTTTATTTGTTGTAGCAAATTTTTTTTTACTCTGCCCTTTTTTTTTAAACAGGTTAAAAAAAATCTTTTCTCTTGTTTAGATAAGTAAGATTATAAAATAGTTTTTAATTAGTATTTACGATCAAGATAGTCCTGCTTTGGGAGGAAAAACGTGCATTTGACACCTAATGGTCTAATTAAATGAAGCATACTTTCAGAGTTCAAGAGACAAAGACAAAGCTGAGAGAAAGAGAAAAGCTGAGATTGCCAGGCTGCGCAGAGAAAAGATCATGGCCCAGATGTCTGAGATGCAGAGGCACTTTATTGATGAGAACAAAGAACTCTTTCAGCAGACGTTAGAACTGGATGCCTCTACTTCTGCTGTTCTTGATAATAGGTAAAAAAAAAAAAAAAAATCAACATGTTTTAATCTCTTGACCATTGGTTCTCAAATGGGAAAGATGTTGCTCTTTTACCTTATAAGTACACTTTTAGTCTTAAAGTAATTTAGAAGGGTCAGTAGGTAAATTTTATGACCTCCAGTTAGAGGAATTACTCTTAGAATTTGAGTTTATTAGTATATGAGTATATCTCTGACTATAGATGAGATACCATGTGTACACTCAAAATGATGTGTCACACAGAACACCCTTGACATTCATAAAAGAATGAGTGGCCAGGGGCACCTGGGTGGCTCAGTTTATTGATCACCCAACTCTTTACTTCGCTCAGCGAAGTCTGCTTGAGATCCTCTCCCTCTCCCTCTGCACCTACCCCTGGTTGCGCGCGCTCTCTCTTTTTCAAATAAGTCTTAAGAAAAAAAAGGGGTGCCTGGGTGGCTCATTCGTTAAGTGTCTGCCTTCAGCTCAGGTCCATGATCCCAGGGTCCTCGGATCTCTGCTCAGCGGGAGGCCTGCTTCTCCCTCTCCCACTTCCCCTACTTGTGTACCCTCTCTCACTGTGTCTCTCTCTGTCAAATAAATAAATAAAATCTTTTTTAAAAAACGAAAGAGGGACGCGTAGGTGGCTCAGGGGGTTAAGGCACTGCCTTCGTTCGGCTCAGGTCATGATCTCAGGGTCCTGGGATCAAGCCCCGCATTGGGCTCTCTGCTCAGCAGGGAGCCTGCTTCCCTCTCTCTCGGCCTGCCTCTCTGCGTAGTTGTCATCTCTCTCTCTGTCAAATAAATAAATAAAATATCTTTTTAAAAAAATGAAAGAAAGAAGAAAAAAAGAATGAGTACACTAGGTTCGATTAACTGCGTGGCTTCTGTTTTGCATATTCGATTGTTGTGAGGATTACAGGAGATGGTTTGATACATATGAATGACTTCTGCCAAATCAAATCCTACCACAGGTGTTGAATATGTACATACCTACAGTCTACTGTTTTATGATTAAATGGAAACTTCTTAGGCTCGTTAATGAAACTTCTACCCTTTTATTGCAGCCCTATGGTTTCAGATACAGCACTTACAGCGTTGGGCCCAGCACAAACTCAGGTCCCTGAACAGAGACAGTTTGTTACCTGTATATTGTGTCAAGAGGAGCAAGAGGTGAAGGTGGAGAGCAAGGCAATGGTTCTGGCAGCATTCGTTCAAAGATCAACCGTATTATCAAAAAACAGGAGTAAATTCATTCAGGATCCAGGTAAGTCATAGCTAGATCCTCTCCTCCCTTGTAATGACTGCCACTCAGTGTGGCACAGAAATTTTATCAAGCTAATGATAACTCCAATAGGGCTGGTGGTATCTTGTTTTTCCAGTTGACAGATGTGGAAACACTCCAGAAAGTTAAGCATCAGTCATGAATTAGATAGCTGGTAAATAACAGGGATTCAAAAGAAAGCTTTTCTTTGTGACGTAACATTAACATGATTGGTACTTAACAGTCCCATTCTTCAATACACTTGGAAAGTCCTAATAATTAGTTGGCACATTGAAATAATAATAATTTTGTCTCCTGGATAGATTCAAAGTGGGATCTCTTGGGAACCGTTGTGTGAATTACCTATGTGAGAAGCAGTCCTTGAGCCAGATTCTGATGCAGAGTAGTAATATAGCGTTACCCAGAAAACAGACTTTTAAAATAGAGATTACTGTGCAGGACATTTACTTGGGAGAGCCTTGGAATCAACATCTGTGGAATGGAGAGGAAGGGAGTAGGTTTGGGCAAAGGGAGAAGTTGAGCTTTAATGCAATCCCCCAAAGGCTTCATCCCACCCCATTGGAACTCTCGCGCTGGGTGGCCCTTTGGAGGTGTCCTGAGTTAGAGCAAGGGGAATTGGTTCTTTAAACCCCAGCACTGATCAGTGACTGTTTGTGGGCCACCTCTGGGAAGAGGTGTGACTTTGAGCAAAGCGGTTGCTGCTTAGAGAAGAGTAACAGTGAAGTGCCCTCTTCCAACTGCTAAGGAGAGAGTAAGTCATTCATTTCCTCCAGGGGCATCTATGCTGCACATTATTGTTTCCACCACAGACACTTTAGACTCGTTTATATGTGCGTATACCTTGACAATTCCAGTAAACTTCTTGAGAGTGGGATCTGTGTCTTAGAATTTCCAAAGCACTTATTTAGCAAGTGCCTTTTACATGGTAGAATAAAAACCCACCGGTAGGATAGCTCTTTCTCCATAAGGAAAGTCTTCATAGTGTGGCTCTCAAGCACCTAGTCAATAAAGATTGGTCTGCTTCATCTTAAAAGATGATCATTTGAACTCCATGATTTAAAAATTTCATTCCAGGCCAAAGATTAAAGTTATCAATTTTATTTAGTTATTTTGTGAAGAAAAAACTTTGGCTATAAGAAGGTTTTCCAAATGCTTTCACAACTTATATCCGGAAATATTTTCTTTATGCTATGTAAAGCAAATTGAAACTTGAGTAATTCTTTACAGAATGTTACGGGATTTCTAAGATCATACCAATTTATATAGAGCATTTGAAAAATTCTAAAAAGCCAGGGACTCATCTTAAGTTTTCCTTCATGTTTTCATCTCCTTTGAATATAAAAAATTAGCACCAGAACAGAAGACTATCTAAATTATTCTTTTTCCCCATCTGGGCTCCTGTCCTGGACATTTTGCTCCCATGTTGGCTCTGGTACAGTGATTGTGACTATTCTTTGCATGAGAGTCTTTAGGCAGAAAATCCTCTAGGGGGCGCACCATTACTGCCCAAACACCTTTTTTGTTGCTATGTTGTGACCCAACCCCCCTAAAGTATTAAAATCAGCCCCATGAGTTGGGGCTTTTGCAGGAAGTGGGAGTCCCTCAGTGCCCTGAAAGCATGGAATGTTCAAAAGAGTAGATGTACATAATACAGAATTCTAGTTTCAGTTAACAATTTAGGGATGTTTCATTTGCTCGGGGTGATAAAAGTTAGCGAGTCCTGCTTTCTAAATAATCCAGGGTCTTGCATAAATTACTGGTATCTCGAAGGAATAAACTAGCATTTCATTTCAAGTTTACAAGCCCTTATGGAGGATTTCACAATTTAAAGTTGTACATTTTTTATAGGAAGATTAAATGCTTGGTTTTTTGTTTTGTTTTGTTTTTTGTTTCTTTGTTTTGTAATGCAGAAAAATATGATCCATTATTCATGCACCCTGATCTGTCTTGCGGAACACACACTGGTAGCTGTGGGCACATTATGCATGCCCATTGTTGGCAAAGGTAATTTATATTCTTAATATTAGTCAAGAGAAGCTTATCCAAAGGCTCGAAATTAAGTCTTTAAATAAAGGACATTTCATTCGAGAAAAAGGGAGAAAGAACTAGAGTTGCTGAAGAAAAATCTGCATATCACTACCTAGTAACAATTAAAATTGTGCTGCTTTGTCATACATGTTAAAGGAGTAACTTAGAAACTTCATAGTATATCAGATATATCTTTTAATGTGGGGATCTGTATTAACTAACAAATTGGACAAAGAAAAAGATTTTTATGGTGGCCTAAACCCTAGATGAATAATGTCTTTCCAGGATCTTCACTCTTGACTCTAAAGGTATTAGTACTTGCCTTGTTACTTCCTGAGATTGTCCTAGCTCCCCGATCTAAAATGGGATAACCCCAGATTTGTTCTACTTTGGTGCTTTCTGTTCTCCTGCAAAACCCACAAATCAGTGCTATTATCTTAGCACTATACTCATTCAATGATCATTTCCGCTAGCAAGTAGCCACCAGCCCTGGGAAAGTGACAAGACAGCACTGGGACCAAGAAATATGAAGATTTTAATTCTTTTTTGTGGAAACAAATTAGTTAAAACATTGAAGCTTGTGGCTCTCATTGAGAAAAATTACCGTTGTTTTTGATACCTCATGTTCTCTAATTGTAAAGGTATTTTGATTCCGTTCAAGCTAAAGAACAGCGAAGGCAACAGAGATTGCGCTTACATACCAGCTACGATGTGGAAAATGGAGAATTCCTTTGTCCCCTCTGTGAGTGCTTGAGTAATACTGTAATTCCTCTGCTGCTTCCTCCACGAAATATTTTTAACAGGTAAGTTTGGGCCCATAAAACCCCTTTGTACTTAAGCTGTAGTTTTCCTTAGAAGATAATGAGATGATAAACCAGAGAGGGGAGAATCACTCTAGGTAATCTCATTATGTTTTCCAGATGCATTTTTATGTAGTCATTTCTTCTGGTAGACCTGTGAAATACAATTTGGGTTTTTAGAAAGGAATGAGCCAAAATTTAATACTTTCTTGGTCATTCATATACATTATAAAAGGTGTAAAATTCCCATGTGTTTATGAAAACTGTATCCTTTATTTCTAGGACCCTGCTTTAAATATCTTCCTCATACTTTACAAGATATGTTCAGTTAATTGATAGGGGATGGAGAAGCTACCCAAACTGAATTTATTGAATTTTCTAACAAATACAATTTTTCACAACTTATTGGCTGATAATACCTTCAAGAGTTGGGCTGAAAAAATGAAAATCTATTGATGTTTTTAAAATGGAAAATTTTTGTTTTTTATGTTATTTCATAATTTGTAGGATGCTTCTAGTTAACAGAAGTATTGGACATTCTCATTTCAAATATGAATTTGATACTGTCTACTATTCAGATCTGGTTTTTATATCCCAGTTTAGAATTACGCTATCTACCTTACATGCACGAACACTAATTTAAGTTTTGTGAATATGATCATCTATTAATTTCTGTCCTATTTGGATTGAACTCAAAGCAAAGTTCTTTTCAATTTTAGGAATCCAAACTATGGTGTCTTAGTTTATGCTACCACAAAATCATAAAGCACTAGTAGATTTGAGTGTAAGCTCATGCTTTTTAATCATAACAGAAAATCGTGGTGACTTACATCTGCATGTGCACTGATAAATTAATCATTGTTAGATTAAGGATTCACTGCATACAAGAAGAAAAAAATTACGTTTGTTGTGTTTCACACATCATTTTTGTTGTTTTTTTTCTCGTGAAGGTCAATTACATCATAGTCCTGAAGAACACGGGCTTTTTTTGGAGTCTGTATAACTGGGTTTGAATGCCAGATCTGTACTTTATGTGGTCTTAATGAAGTTACATAGCTCTAAACCTCAGTTTCCTCATCTGTAAAATGGGGAAAATAACATAACCTATCACATAAGAGTATTTTGAGGATTAAGTCTAATACCGTAAAATGCTTTTAGCATTCGTCACATAATAATAAGTACTGGTGGTGGTGCTGTGATTGTCTAAGAAATATTAGCAAATTCCAGTACTGTGAAAAAAGTAAAACTTTTGACAAATAATCTTATTGGCATCATAGTGACAAATAATATTTTTTCATTTCCATTGGCAAATATCTGTTATTTTCTTAAGGCACCAAATTTTCCCCCACTTTTTTTTTTTTTAATACTTGAAGTGTGTTTAAATTATTATGTCCATGAGCATTTGTAGAGTCTTTTTGTATCTTAAACTAAGCAGCAACAGAATACTAAACAGTCTCTATAATCTTCTCTAGCAGGTTAAATATTTCAGAACAACCAAAACTGACTCAGTGGATTAGAACAATCTCTCAGCAAATAAAAGCATTACAGGTTCTTAGGAAAGAAGAAAGTACTCCTAGTAAGTTCTGATAAGTTCATTTTTCCCCTAAAGTCTGAGATTGTTGGCAAATGTAGCTCCAGAAGAAATTATTTAAGAATATTTAAAAAGTGAAACCTCTCATTTTAAAATTTGATTTACTCTAATTTTCTTTGTCTTAATGAACTAATTTCGTAACTTTATTACATTATTCCTTATTCCTTAAAAAACGTACAAACCCATGTGAAGTTGACAATAAATACTTCTCACTTATTCCCCCATTTTATGGAAGAGCTTCTGAGGGTGGGGGAGTGTAACCGAGTATTGCAGAGCTAGCTTTACTTTGTTGCGAGCCGACTCACTTTATTGTTGGCATTATCAGAGACTTCCCACGTTTCATAAGTATGTACTGCATTTAACGATCTCACAGGAAAGGAGTCTGGACATAATTTATTCTGTTTTATACAAGAATTTTCACTGGTTTTTGTTAAAACAAAATAGCATACTCTCCTTACCTTCCCTAGTTGTGTTCTAGTGGCTCTACTATTAGGAAAAGCGTAGTTGACTGTAAAAGGTGCCTTCGTCAATCAGTAGTATTTCTCATGCTTTGAATGTACCTTAGGACAATTTTGATTAATAGGACTCTGTCCTGTCATTTCTTAATTTCTTTGACCTACCTATATTTAGAATGAAATTTATTACTGAAATTTACAGAACTGCTTTGGACTGATGAATAATAATATAAAATGCTTATTTCTTTAGCTACTGCTTCTTCAAAGAATTCAGAAAATACGGATGAATTGCAGTTCCCTGAAGGGTTTAGGCCTGATTTTCAGCCTAAGTGAGTATATTATTTGATTTCTTTCAAACTTGTTCCACTTAAAATGAAAAATTAGTGGTTAGACTATGATTTAACAAAGTAGGGAGGAAGATATTATGCGACATCGATCTCGAAATCTGAGGTTTAAGGATTACATGATAAAAACTAAAGAACCATGCGACATGCTTTACTCCTGCCAACCTCTTTCGGTTTGTATTGCTGACTCCCTGCTCTACCCTTCCTCTGACTCTCCCTGGCAACAACTAATCAGTACATCTAAATCCAAACTGTTCAGCTTCCCCACCAAATCCTGTGCTTTCCTTCTGCCTTTCATATTTCTGGTGATGGCCCCACCAGTGTCTTAGTAACCCAGGATGAACCAGAATATTTTCAGCCCTGTTTTGAGCAAATTAATTATGAAGTATAGTATAGATTATAGAGCCAGACTGCGACTGTTTGATTCAATTCCCAGCAGCACTACCTACTAGCTGTGTGACTATTTTCAAACCCTTAACCTCTCTGTACATCAGTTCCCTCATCTGTAAAGTGAGAGTATTAATATTTGCCTTGTCACTGTTATGCAGATAAAGTGACATGCCGTAGGTAAAGCCACCTGGATGCCATGCCTTGCATGTACTAAGTAACTCAAGAAAAACCTCGGTCCTTTGCTTTCCACATCCCCTACCTCCACCACACCCCCAGTCCTATGATATTGTTTGTTTCTTCTGCCATTTACTTCCATATACCTAGTTAAAATGCTTAGTTTACTGTCTCTTGATTTGTCATTTTTAAACCATTACCTTTCTGTTGACTAACTGGCATTTTAAAATTCAGCCCTTATGTCTCCCCATCCACTGCTTCTCACCAGTGTCCAGGTAGAGTTACTTCAGTTTTTAGTTAGATCGGTTGGCAGTTTTTACATTATAATCATCTCTACTGATAGAAGTTATGTGTTATGATTTTATTTCCTTATATAATTTTGTATTTCTGGTAGTTAAAAATCACCTTACATCTTTCACCTACTTGGTTTTCTGTGTGTATATTACTCTCCACCACAGACACCGATGGTGTCTAGCAGTAGCTTTTCTAAAGTGCTCAGATGGATCAGATGATCTGTCCTGGAACCCCCCTCCCGCAACCTGCATCCTCCTGTACTCCCCTGGCCATGCCCGTCGTATTTCCCTGCATTTCATATCATGCTCTTTGTTGATTTACTTCCTTATTTTGCACAGGTGCACCCTTCAGCACATTCCTAAGAAAGGGTGCCTGGGTGTTAAATTTTCATGTCTGAAAACACATTTATTTATCTATTTGCTTGGTTGATGGCTTGGGTATAGAACTGTAGGTTAAAAGTAATATTTCATCTAAACTTTGAAAGGATTGTTTTACCAAATTCTAGCATCTTTTGAGAAATTAATGCTATTCTGATTCCTGTTCCTCTGTAGCTATTACTTCTGGAAGCTATTGGGATCTTCCCTTTAATTCCCAGTGTTTTGTTTGGATTTTTTTAAGATTTTATTTATTTATTTGACACAGAGAGAGGCAGGGAGAGAGGGAACACAAGCCTGGGGAGGGGGAGAGGGAGAAGCAGGCTTTCCACGGAGCAGGAAGCCCAGTGTGGGACTCGATCCCAGGACCTGGGATCATGATCTTAGCCCAAAGGCAGACACTTAACAACTGAGCCACCCAGGCCCCCCAATTCCCAGTGCTCTAAAAATTTCTCTGTGTTTTCCTTGGTATATGAATCTTTTCCTCATCTATTTTGCTACATTTTCAGTAGCCTCTTTGAAGATTCATGCCCTTCAGGTGTGAGAATTGTTGTCTGTTTCTTCAGCAGTCTTCTTTTGGTTTTCCTGTTCTTCGAGATAGTCTTTCTGTTAGCTCACTGTTGGCCCTCTTGGACTGATCCTCTAAATTTCTCACAAGTTTCCTGGGTTCGATACCGTCTCTGTTTTCCCTGTTATTTCTTGTTTCTGCCTATTTGTTTGGGTTTATCTCCTTGATGTTTGATTCTTTCCTTAAATGTTTACTGTGGCTATTCAAAAGCTCACTGGATTCCTGATGGGCAGGCTGCAGTGTGCTGACCTGTGAACTTCATGGTGAAATCATCAGGCCCCCACCGGTCCTTTACTTGGGATCCCCAAATGCCAGTGTGTATATAACAGCTTCCCTCTAAGGATTCTTCCCTGAAGAAACTAAAATCTGTGGCAGTGGGTATACATTGCCAGTGTTCTTAAGATGGAGAAAGAGGTCAAGGGTCCTTTGTTAAGGATCAGTATGTAGGCTTCCACTGGATAGCTTGTTCTCAGCCCTGGGCCTCACCCCTGCCCACCAAAATAGAGTATAACTCCTTTCAGGCAGAGACAGTTTGCATGTTTCTAATTCCCACTTTGCACACTCTGATTTAGTTTAAGTGGTTCGATTTCAGCATAGCAAATGGCTGTTAAGAAACAACCATTTGATTAACATGAGCACATGTTCTGAGCTAATTCCATACATGTTCACTTCAGGAACCCTTATTCTGAGAGCATAAAAGAAATGCTAACAACATTTGGAACTGCTACATACAAGGTGGGACTAAAGGTTCATCCCAATGAGGAGGATCCCCGCGTGCCCATAATGTGTTGGGGTAGCTGTGCATACACCATCCAAAGCATAGGTAAGAGATTTACAATTGTGTCTCAACTTTAAGTCACAAGCATGTGCTAACATGAATTATGTGTAGAAGCCTCTATTTAAATGAGATGTTTAAAGTGGCAATAGGCTGAAAAAATAAAGACTTTGAATCAGGAAGTATATACTGACAAAATATTAGATTAAGAATTTATAAATTAAGCACAGCAACAGAAAACTCATTCTTGTTGGTTGAGAGGATGTGTTTTCAATTTTACTTTTCATTCCAGAGTTAATTCTTGTGAAATGACTTAAAAGATTTCAAAACCTGACAATATTATGCTGACAATACCTGACAATATCAAATTTATTTATCATCTTAACCATTTTTAATCTGCAGAAAGAATTTTAAGTGATGAAGATAAACCATTATTTGGTCCTTTGCCTTGCAGACTGGTAAGTTGTCATTTTGCTCAGTTTACGGACTAGTGGAATAGAAATTCAGTGGTTCTGCTTTTTTTTTAATCTTAAAAACCTGAAATGGTTATTTAAGCATAGATTCATCACTCCTTTCATAGTAAAACCCATTTTCTATAATGATAGTGAGGAAGTAATGTTTGTGGTTTAATTTTTCAAGATTTTTCATGATTTCATGATTTTAAATACAGTTGAACTCTACACATGAAAAGTGGAAAAAAACTGAAAAACGTTCTTATTCTTGAATTTTTAATGCTATAATTAGAAATAGAAAACAGAACATACTCTCTACTACATTTGACTACCTTTTATGAGCATTATGTAGTACAGATTAATGTCCAAATAGTACATTTAATACTGAGAAGAATGAAGAAGGAATATACAAAGCTTGCTCATTTTTACTGTGTACTTAGTGTCAGTGTGATACACTGCCTGCTATTCAATTTTAAAATCATAAAAGTGCACTTAGGAGCAAAATCATGGAATTTTATTCATGTAGAATCACATGGGGAGTTTAAAAAATGCCTGGGCTCTACATAGGTCAATTAGAGTCTCTGGAGATGCGCCCCAGGAATTAATATTTTTTAAAAACTTCTTAGGTACCAAGATTGACAGCACAGATATAAGAGCCTAATGAAGAAACAACCAGCATAGAAAATACAGTTTAGTATGACCACTCAACAACTAGTTAATTTGCTGACTTTTGTTTTCATTGCAAACACTAGAGTCTCAGGACCCTTTTTTATGATTTAACAAATATGGTTTTTGTATCAGAGGTACTTAACTAGGGGTCGTGCATTAAAATCCTCTTTGGAACTTTTTAAAAATAGAAGTACCTAAACCACTTTGGACATGGAAAGTATCTGGAAGTAGACCTTTTAAAACTGTCCTGAATTGTAATTTTATAGTAAATCAGCAGAATGATAGTTCTTTTTTTTTTTTTTTTTTTTTTAAGATTTTATTTATTTATTTGACAGAGATCACAAGCTGGCAGAGAGGCAGGCAGAGAGGGGAGGGAAGCAGGCTCCCTGCTGAGCAGAGAGCCGGATGCGGGGCTCGATCCTAGGACCCTGAGATCATGACCTGAGCCGAAGGCAGAGGCTTTAACCCACTGAGCCACCCAGGTGCCCCAGAGTGGTAGTTCTTAACTATGATGTATAATATAATGTTAGAGTCGATTGTGATATTTTTTGTTACAGTAAATAAGAGTTGGTAATATGTTGATTATTAAAAAGGCCATCTAAGTACCCATCTAGTTGATCAGCAGAGTTTATTGAATTCCTCTCCTTTATATTTGTCCTGTCCCCTTCATTTGTACTCCTACTTGTTTGGTCCATATCAGTTCAAGTATATTTATTTATTTTAAGTAATCTCTGTACCCAACATGGGACTCAAACTCACAACTCCCAGATCCAGAGTTGCATGGTCTACCAACTGATACAGCCAGAGGCCCTTTCTCTTGAACTTTTTTTTCTTTTTTAGAGATTTTATTTATTTATTTGACAGAGAGCAAGAGGGGAAACAAGCTGGACAGTGAGAAAGAGGGAGAAGCAGGCTTCTTGCTGAGCAGGGAGTCCAAAGTGGGGCTCGATCCCAGAACCCTGGGATCATGACCTGACCCAAAGGCAGAGACTTAACCTATTTCTCCATTATCACCTCCTGCCAATACCCACATCCATGCCAGCTATTCCCCAAATGCTAATTCCCAGGCATTCCTTTCTATTAGAGTGCTCCAAACAGACTCCTCTTTATGATGGGTCTTCAAGTTTTGCCTTCCCTGGGAAGCCTCTGAGCTGTGCCCTATGAGTAGGATATCCCTCTTCTGTGATACTGCCTCCTTCAGTTGCCTCCTCCCCCTTTCTTCCCCTCGTTCTCTGCTCTTGCACCCCAATCTCCCATCTTTCCACCCTCAGCCCGGACTGTGAGCTTCTTGAGTGAAGGAGAAGTGTGGTGAATTTTCATTTAAGATCTTCAAAACCAAGACTAACGTATATTAGTAGTCCTCAATATCTGGTGAACCAAACAGTGTTACAGAGAATTTGGAAAACAGAATTAAGCAGGAAGAAAAAAATCTCATCACCTGTCTTTTTCATTAGCATGTTGAAACTTGATTACAGTTGATAGTTATATGTAGTTTTGTTCTTGCTATATACTTCACTTTACATCAAGATTTTTCTCATTGTTGGGGTGCCTGGGTGGCTCAGTCGTTAAACGTCTGCCTTCAGCTCAGGTCATGATCCCAGGGTCCTGGGATGGAACCCCGCCTTGGCCTCCCTGCTCAACTGGAAGCCTGCTTCTCCCTTTCCCACTCCCCCTGCTTATGTTCCCTCTCTCTCGGTGTACCTCTGTCAAATAAATAAAATCTTTAAAAAAAAAAAGTTATATGCAAATTTTCAACTGTTGGGGGAGGGGCTCAGCTCCCCCAACCCCCATGTTTCTCAAGGATCAAATGCTGACTTCTTTGCTCATTGCATCAATCTTTTTATTTCAGGATGACTGTCTTAGGTCACTAACAAGATTTGCTGCAGCACATTGGACAGTGACATCACTTTCAGTGGTGCAAGGACACTTCTGTAAACTTTTTGCATGTGAGTATGAACACATACGTATATGGTAACTTCTCATCTTCTGTGATTTTGTTCTCAGTGATGCAGCTTCTCTCCATTAGGAAAAATATTTTGGTGATAATGTTTATGTGCAGGTTCTAGCTTATAAATTCATATATGTCTTCTAGAAAAATACATTTAAACTAGGCTATATGCATTTTTTAAATAGTTTAACATTTATGTTGGCATACGAGACGTACTAATGTATTTTTCTTTG
Source organism: Nasua narica (assembly GCA_028533885.1). NCBI lineage: Eukaryota > Metazoa > Chordata > Mammalia > Carnivora > Procyonidae > Nasua > Nasua narica. The sequence continues at coordinate 100,821,816 of CM052802.1, forward strand.
ACTATTTAGCATTGGTGCCGGGTGACAACCATGGAGACCTTCCATGCGTATTAGATATTGACATGTTCCATTTGTTGGTGAGTATCTTGTGATTTGTGTTGGAATTCTCTTTTATCTTATTATAACTATATCTTAGACTTGGTGAGTAGTGTAAAGGCAAACAGGAGGAGTTGTCATCTATTATTCTTAATACTTCTGGGTATAATTCTTTTCTCAGGAGCCTCACAAAAGAAAATGTTAAGGAATATAGTTGAGAGGCTTGACTTCTCTTATTTTGTTTTGTGACTGAGGTCAGTAATTTAACCTCTTTATGTTTTTAACCCATACAGTGCTTTGGGACAGATAAACCCTGTGGTCACATTACTTAGCAACAGACAGCCCTTTTCTGTGATTTAAGGAAAGGTTTATCTTCTGAGCAGGTGCATTCCAGTGCCAGGACACAGCAGAGGCCAGGAAGTGGGTGGATAACCTTCAGCCCCGCATCAACTGGGTGCCCTTACACGGGACATTGTGCCACCACACGCGGCAACCCCACATACTGTCCCCTTAACCTCTTTGGGCATCGGATTCTGAACCTTTGAGTTGGTTAGTCCCTATCTCATATGATTGCGTCAGAACTCAGTGGAACAAGCATTGTAAAGAGCTTAGAGCACCATGTCCCCAGTAAATGTTAGCCATTGTTACCGATTCTAGGACTCCTGTAAAGACCTGCCGCTAGCACCACGAGACAGGCAGCAGGAGGCTCACAACCGAGCTAGCATTTTTTTTTTTTTTTTTTTTGTGCACCTGAATGCTTTCACATCCATTTTCAGTTAACCCTTACATCCCTACTACTGAGGTATTAAAGTTTACCAGCAGGAAAACTGAGGCTCAAAGGTGTTAACTTGTCTAAAAAGCCCATAAGAGGAGCTGGGATTCTTAACTAGATTTTTGTGTGTCCAAAACCCCTGTGTTTTTTTTTCCCCACTGCTCACTCCCTAGAAAGATTTCAAGTGTTATCTTTATTATTACTAACAATAAGGTATGTACGAGGGAATCACTGGACATATGAAGTGAGGTACTTATGCAGACCCCATTAGGCCATAAGTTGTCTCATTTAGCCAATCCCAGTGGAATTTCTAACATGTGCCCTCTAACAACAAAGATTTCTGAAGGGGAGGGGCTGAGCTCAGAAGGGGATCATGTTAAGAAATGGAAATGTGTTCAGCTGTGAAAGGAAAGGTGACCTGTCTGACCCTTGGCATTTGGTTTCTAGGTGGGCTTGGTGCTCGCTTTCCCTGCATTACAGTGTCAGGATTTTTCTGGGATCAGCCTTGGCACTGGAGACCTTCACATTTTCCATCTAGTAACTATGGCACACATCATACAGATCTTACTTACCTCATGTACAGGTAATTCATTTTTTTAAGCTTCTCGAAGGGTGTACTTGAGTTTTCCCTGTTTTAAAAAAAAAGAGGTGGGACCCCTGAGTGGCTCATTGGTTAAGCGTCTGCCTTCGGCTCAGGTTCCTAGGATCGAGTCCCACATAGGGCTCCTTGCTCGATGGGGAGCCTGCTTCTTCTCCCTTTGCCTGCCCTCCCCTTGCTTGTGAGCTCATGTGTGCGCACACACGCTTGCTCACTCTCTCTGACAAATAAGTAAAATCTTTAAAAAAAAAAAAAAAGAGGAAGAGGTACCTAGACAAGAAGAATGAATAAATTATAATTGGGCTCCTTCTTTTTTCATCCTCACGTGGAATGTTTTTGAAACGTATTCCTTTCTCCTAGTAAAATCCCCTAGCAATGTGAATGCTTTTACTTATTTTTATTTCTTAAGTTCAGTAATAGTCACGTACCATAAAATGTGTATTTAACTGATTTTCTCAAAGCCTGCTGGCTCCTTGTTATGATGGAGATCGACACAGTGCTCATACCTGGGGGTTAAAGTTCTTTGTATTTTGTGTGAATATTTTCAGATATGTGCACATGTAGGAATCTATTTGAGCGCTTAAATGATGTAGTCATTAATCCATAAGCAAATATGGGGTAATAATATTTCCGTATCTTTCAGAAGAGAATGGCATGGATCAAGAAGATCCTGCTGGGGAAGAAGAATTAGCAGTTCTTGCTTTGTATAAAACACTTCAGCAGCATACAGGAAGGTGAGATCATAATCTTTACATCATCATAGTTCCCCAAATATTAGTGGGTGATAGCATGAGAAGGAATTCCTTTGTTGAAAAAGGGAAATTGCTGCTTGTTGACATGTTTAAAAGAGAAGATGAGGGATGAAATTTTAAAATACTAACATGATTGGAAATCTCTGAGAAAGGAGTAATATATGGAGCTTCCCACATGTATTTGGCCATGGAACGTTTCTTTTGCTCAGAGGATCTGGTATGAACTAGTGAAAATACAGAACTACTTTGAAAAGTACTATTCTAAATATATGTTGTCTCACTAGGAGTTTTAAAATGCAAGTTAAGTCGGCATAATGTATTTTTAATGTAATATCCAGGACTGGCTTGAGTGCAAGGAAATTACTAGAATTCCACATATTGTTAGAGTCATTTGGATTTAGCACAGCAGTTTCACTTAGCTTTTTAACAGTGTATGTCAAGGGGCACCTGAGTGGCTCAGTGGGTTAAAGCCTCTGCCTTTGGCTTGGGTCATGATTTCGGTGTCCTGGGATTGAGCCCCCCATCGGGCTCTCTGCTCAGCAGGGAGCCTGCTTCCCCCCTCTTTTCTCTGCCTACTTGTGATCTCTCTCTGTCAAATAAATAAATAAAATCTTTTTTTTTAAAAGTGTATGTGAAAGGGCGCCTGGGTGGCTCAGTTGGTTGAGCAACTGCCTTCGGCTCAGGTCATGATCTCGGAGTCCCGGGATCGAGTCCCATATCGGACTCCCGGCTCTGCGGGAGGTCTGCTTCTCCCTCTGACCTTCTCCCCTCTCATTCTCAGTCTCTCGCTCTGTAATAAATAAATAAAAATCTTTAAAAAAAAAAAAAAAAGTGTATGTGAAGAACCATAATGTTTTTTTTGTCTGAGTTATCCCATTTCTCAGAATGCATTCTACTAAAATAATTCAACATATAAAAAAACCTATAGGCATAAAGATGTACACTTTGATGCTGTTTATATTAGCAAAGAATTTAAAGCAATCTCAGTGTTTGCTTACAGGGGAGTAATTTTCTGAATATTATAGTTGATGTATTCCAGAATATTATAGTTTATAATAATAAAATTATTATTATAATACATATTATGTGAACTATAATACAGTTCATAATAAAAATTATGTTTTATGATGTTCTGAAAAACAATTTTATATTTCATATGTTTCAACTATGACTATGTAAGACATAGATAAGTGTGCAAATAGAAATAGCTAGAATAATAGTGCTGATAAAAGTTTCTAGAATAGTGGATGGTTTTGGTTTCTCTTTTCAAATTTTATATAGTTATCCTTTTATGTATTTTAAAAACAGCATTGATGGCTGTAGCACCATTTATACCTGACATCCCATCATGGGGCTGCCCACTCCTTTTAAGCCTCTGTGCCTCTGATTCCAAATTGCAGTCGTCCCTTTTTTCATGCTGTGCTATAACGAGAATGACCTTTCGTCATTAGAGTTCCCAATTATCATTTTTCTCTTTTTAGTGCCTTGAAAGAAAGACCATCTGGCTGGCATCTGTGGAGGAATGTCAGAAATGGAATCACGCCTTTCCTGAAGTGTTCTGCTTTGTTTTTTCACTACTTAAATGGAGTTCCTTCCCCACCTGAAATTCAAGGTAATTTCTAATTTCTTTCAAAATGTAGGAAATGTATGTAGTCTTTCACTCCAGCAGTTTATAATTAAAGTTACTTGCAAAAATGAAAGCTTAGGGGGCACCTGGGTGGCTCAGTCAGTTAAGCATCCAACTTTTCATTTTGACTCAGGTCATTATCTCATGTCATGAGATCAAACCCTGTGTCAGGCTTCATGCTGGGTGTGGAGCCTGCTTAAGATTCTCCCTCTCTCTCTCTGCTCCTCCACCCGGAACTTGGGTGCACACTTGCTCTCAAAAAAAAAAAAAAAGAAAGAAAACTTAGAACATAGCTAATTGACTGTGATGAGGTATACAATTATAGAATAAAAATGTGTATTTATGTATATTTAACTGATTTTATTTAGCCCTCAGTAAATGTACTGGTTTTATGAACAAAAACATACTAGTTTTTCTTTCAGAATTAGAATGTTCAATTATATGTTATTCATCAGCTGGGTTCTTCAGATAATAAGGGGAAACTCGCAATGTCAGGTGTTTATTAACTTGAAATGTCTTGAAATGTGTGGCATTAATGTTCATAATACCCATAATTGCAATAGGTGATTTTAATTTAGGAATTCATTTGCTATTTTACAGTTATTTTCGATGTTCTGTTTCAATTCATTTCATAAAAATATAGTATCAAGACTTAAAAGTTTCTGTCTCTGTACTTCGTAGTGGCTGGCGCAGGGCAAGGGGTGTCCACCGGTGAGATTGCCCCCTCATAATCTATTGACTGGCGCCTTCATTCAGCTAATAGGGTAGACTTCCTGATCATTTGCAGTGATGATTAAAGGTGGTGCTTATTCTGTGCTGTTTTATACTTTTCCAGAGCACTCATACGTTATTTTTGTCATTTATTTGTTCACACATAACCCCAATGAAGTAGGCTGGGCTGGTACACCATTTTTCAAATGGTAAAACTGAGACACCAAGAAATCGTGACCACTTTGGTGTGGGAGCTGCCTGGTTCTTCTCTCAATGGGGCCGTTTTCTGTGGACCTCTTCCACATGCCCGTTGTGAACTCCTACGAGTTCCATATCTAGTGAATCAAACTCTTTCATCATGCTTTTAAGTTCTACTATTGCTTACTCCTACAGGATGTACTCTTAGTTGTCATATGCATCACTCTTCTTCGTTTGCAGTTTCTGGAACAAGCCATTTCGAACATTTGTGTAGCTACCTTTCCCTGCCAAACAACCTCATTTGCCTTTTTCAAGAAAATAATGAGATAACAAAATTACTGATTGAAAGGTAATGATTATATGCTTTTCTTCCATTATATTGAACAGTTCTGTGGAAACAAACTTGGGTTTATCACATATCACAGAATTCTCAGATAGTGAGCCTGGCAGAATTCAATCTGTGTAATTCATCCTATAAGGATTAGGCCTTCTTACTTAAGAATCTACCTTTGTGGAAAGGTTTTTGCCAAGCTAGTGAATAGCATAAGCAGATTTGCTTAGAAGGAGGATAGTGGTAGGAATGTTTATTTCCTCATATTAACTTTTGGGGGGGGCGGTCATTAACATATAATGTATTATTTGCCCCAGGGTATATGTCTGTGAATCATCAGGCTTACACATTTCACAATTTCCTCACATTAACTTATTTGTTAAGGACTCTGTTCCATAAATTTTTGGAACTGAAAAACCTTGAGGGTTATCTAGTCTAATACCCTCACTTCATATTTGAGAAAATTAAAGTCGAGAGAAAGTTATTTGTCAGTCATAACCAAGTTAGTGAGTTAAGATTAGAACTTGGCTGTTGGGTACCTGAGTGACTCAATTGGTTAGGCAACTGCCTTCGGCTCAGGTCATAATCCCAGAGTCCCAGGATCGAGTCCCACATGGGGCTCCCAGCTCCATGGGGAATCTGCTTTTTCCTCAGACCTTCTCCCCTCTCATGCTCTCTCTCATTCTCCCTCCCTCAAATAAATGGATAAAATCTTTAAAAAAAAAAAAAAAAAAAAGAACTTGGCTGTTTTACCCACAAAATGGGGGGAAATATTTGCAAATCATATATCTGATAAGGGATCAATATTCAGAATGTATGAATATATGGCCGGAATTCTTACGTCTCAACAAAAAAAAGCAACCACCCATTTAAAAAGGAGCAAAGGACTTCTCCAAAGAAGATAGAGGCCAGTAAGCATGTGAAAACATGCTCACATGTTTGTCGTTAAGAAAACACAAAAGGGGGCGCCTAGGTGGCTCAGTTGGTTGAGCAACTGCCTTCGGCTCAGGTCATGATCCTTGAGTTCCAGGATCGAGTCCCACATCAGGCTCCCAGCTCCACGGGGAGTCTGCTTCTTCCTCTAACCTTCTCTCCTCTCATGCTCTCTCTCACTTTCTCTGTCTCTCAAATAAATAAATAAAATCTTTAACAAAAAAAAACAAAACACATTGTTCCTTAAAAAAAAAAAAAAGAAAACACAAAAGGGTGGCTGGGAGGTAGGAGGGGTAGGGATAGGGCAGCTGGGTTATGGACATTGGGGAGGGTATATGCTATGGCAAATGCTGTGAAATGCGTAAGCCTGATGATTCACAGACATGTACCCTGGGGCAAATAATGCATTATATGTTAATAAGAAAAAAAAAACACAAGGAAGAACCACAGTAAGATATTATTTCACACTTATTAGGATGGCTATAATCAAAAAACAGATAATAATAACACATGGTTTTTAGAAATGAAAGAAATTGAAGTCCTTGTGCATTGCTGGTAGGAATAGAAAATAGGACAGTTGCTCTGGAAAATAGTATGGCAGTTCCTCAAAAAGTTAAACATAGAATTATCATATGATCCAGCAATTCAACTTCTAGGTATATATTGCAAAGGATTTGAAATCAGGGACTCAGATAGATACTTATACAACTATGTTCATAGCAGCATTAATCATAATAGCCAAAAGGTGGAGCAACCTAATTGTCTAACAACAGATGAGTAGATAAACAATATGTAGTATATACATAGAGTGACATACTCTTCAGCCTTAAAAAGGAAGGAATTTCTGATCCCTGCTACAACAGGGATGAAGCTTGAAAACATGCTGAGTGAAAGAAGCCAGTGACAAAAGAATAAATATTATATGTTTCCATTTACATGAGGTATCTACAGTAGTCAAATTCATAGAGACAGAAAACAATGGTTGTCAGAGGCTGGGGGGAGGGTGGAATGGGTTAGTGTTTAACGAGTACAGAATTTCACTTGGGAAAGTTGAAAAAGTTATGGAGATGGATGGAAGGGATGGTTGCCTAACAGTATAAATGTACTTAATGCCACAGAACTATACACTTAAAAATGGTTAAGCTTCATGTTATGTATATTTTGCCACAATTTAAGAAAAATTTTTTATAACGACTCTTCTAGCTCCAAATAATAAGAGCTTGTCATTAATTCATGCTGGATTTTCCAGAGTGTCCAAATTAGTGGGATTATGCTTTTAGGAAATCACAGGTCCTATTCTTCTGAATTTAAAAATTATGGCAAAATATGTCTTCCTCCTTTTGATGTGTTAAGCCAAGAAGATTTTTCTCTTATTGGATAGAGAAATAGGAAAAAATTCTATTCTGACCCTTCAAAAGTTAAGTTTTGGTTTTCTTTTTTCCATTCACATTGAAGTTGGTGTCATAACATTGAAGTGAAAAGATTTCTAGAAGGCAAAAGAGGTGCTATAAGGTAAGTTAAAGATTATCAAAGATTTGGTTGGGCGGGAAGTAGGGAAGAAGCAGGATATAAGTGTGCCTTTCCTTGGTCTCACGTGTGGAGCATAAGGAGAAACATGGAGGACATTGGGAGAAGGAAAGGAGGGGTGAATTGGGGGAAATCAGAGGGGGAGACGAAACATGAGAGACTGTAGACTCTGAGAAACAAACTGAGAGTTTTGGGGGGAAGAGGGTGGGAGTTTGGGTGAGCCTGGTGGTGGGTATTGAGGAGGGCACGTATTGCATGGAGCACTGGATGTAGTTCATGAACAATGAATCTTGGAACACTGAAAAAATTAAATTTAAAAAAAAAAAAAGTGTGCCCTTTCCTTTAAAATTGACCCCCCAGGGACGCCTGGGTGGCTCAGTTGGTTGGGCAGCTGCCTTCAGCTCAGGTCACGATCCCGGAGTCCTGAGGTCGAGTCCCGCATCGGGCTCCTTGCTCGGCAGGAAGCCTGCTCCTCTCTCTGCCTCTGCCTGCCTCTCTGCCTAGTTGTATTCTCTCTCTGTTAAATAAATAAATAAAAATATTTTAAATAAATAAATACATACATAAAAATTGACCTCCCAGGCATTCATTGATTCTAAGAGGAAGAACATCTTGTCTTAATACTTTTTTCTTAGTCTAACGATGAGAGTTTCTAAAGAGTAAGAATTACGAATCTAAATATAGTGCATTATTCTTGGCAGAGGAAAAAAATAACAAAATTACTGTATTTTGGAACATTTGCTTTTTAAAAAATGTAGGTCCTTTTTGAGATTTTTTCTTAGCTGTTTTTTTCCTTTTATTGTGGAAAATTTTAAACTATCCAAAAGTGTGAGGAGTTGTATAATCAGGTTCCACATTCCTGTCACTCAGTTTCAGTGATTATCAAATCATAGCCTTTTTTTTTCCCCATTCTTTTTGACATTAGCTGTGTTCTGATTCCATAGGAAAGTATGCTGTCATGTTGATAACAGATGTATTTCATCTGTTAATCTCTCCTTGGTTCTACTAAATACATCATCCATAAAACTCAGAAGGTTAGAGGAGATAATCTGTTCTGTTTCTTTGATTTTATACATATCCTGTCCCATATCTAGAGGTGATAACACCCTAATTTTTTAAGTTGAACCATATGAAATTCCAGTTAATTTAATAATTTAAGTCAAAAATGGTTGAATATCACCAGTTTCATATGGTTCAATGACAAACAGTCGGAAAACTCATGTGGAACAGTAGTTCTCTACTTAAGGTCTACATCAGAGTAATTTTGGAAACTTTTAAAAAATACTCCGACCTAGGGGTGCCTGACTGGCTTAGTGACTCTTATTCTTGGGGTTGTGAGTTTGGGCCCCTCATTAGGTATAGAAATTACTTTAAAAAAATCTTAAACAAAAAAAAAAAAACACAACACAGTCCTTAGCTACCAAATCTAATTTCTCAAACATTGGCATGTGTGTCTCCCTAAAGTTCCCCCCAGGTGACTGTGGTATGAGATCTGCTGTCTGAGGGGCACCTGGGTGGCTCATTCGGTTAAGTGTCCTACTCTTGATTTCTCTTGTTTTCAGTTCAGGTCATGATCTCAAGGTTGTGAGAACCCATGTTGGGCTCACACGCTGGGCAAGGAGCCTGCTTAGGATTCTCTCTCTCCCACTCCCTCCATTTTTTTTTTTCCTTAAAAAAGATCTGCTGGGGCCCCTGGGTGGCGCAGTTGGTTGAGCGACTGCCTTCAGCTCAGGTCGTGGTCCCGGAGTCCCGGGATCGAGTCCCACATCGGGCTCCCAGCTCCATGGGGAGTCCGCTTCTCACTCTGACCTGCTCTCTCTCACTCTCTCTCTTTCCTAGTAAATAAATAAATAAAATCTTTAAAAAAAAAAAAAAAATCTGCTGTCTCAGTCACTCCCCCTTGGCTATGCTTCCCTGCCTCAGGGAAAGTAGGGACAGGCCATATCACACAGCCCATGTTGGGCATATGTGAGCACTGAGAAGAGATCCTCAAAAACCAGTTAAATATGGATCTACATTTTATATAAATTAACTTATAGAATCAACATGGCCTGGTGTCTCTAACTTAAAGAAAATCTGTTCTGCTGCTGCCTTCTCTCCTCCCAACTCATTTCACCCTTAATAATCCTGAGTTGTATGGTTGGACTTTCCATTACTGTGCTGTTTTCCATAGAAGCCCAGGGAGGAATCTCCCCTTCTTCCCCAGAGCTACCAGATTTTCACTTAAATGGGACAGATACTAAGTACTGTCTACTGTCCACTGTCTTGATAACGTATTCTGAGCTCTTCAAGTAAAAATGTAAGTGGTAAGGCCCTGTGTTATTTAAGAGTGCCTTTTTAGGGGTGGGCTGGCTGGCTCAGTGGGAGAACATGGGACTCTCGATCTTGGAGTTGTGAGTTCAAGCCCCATGTTAGGTGTAGAGCTTACCTAAAAAATCTAAAAATAATAATAGAGAAGATACTGCATCTTTAAAAAGCGCCTTTTTACTCTTTTATTGTGGCTTTTCTTACCACTGTGATAATACCCAGTCGCTCAGATTCAGTCTTCCTTTATTTGTTTTAACTAAGAGTTACCAATCATTGTTATACTATGACTTCTGATTGGCTTTTATGTGGTTTTTGGTTTATTGGTTTCTTTCATTTTGTTTTAGCTATCCAAGAGAATCCAACAAATTAATAGACCTTCCAGAGGATTACAGCAGGCTCATTAATCAAGCATCTAATTTCTCGTAAGTTCTGATATTCAAATGTTGAACATTTCTTACCACTGGAAACACTCATTGTTCTATACAGAATTGAAGGGATTTTGTTGTTCCATTTTGTTTGGGTCAGGGAATTATAACTTCGGTAGTGTTTTTTACTGCCCGTCTTATAACAGCACCATTCCAGAACGTTTCAGAATAAGGTATGAGAAACGCTGATGGGTGACAAATTGGATTCGTTACGGGTTATCTAAATAACCGTTTGCACTTTTAAGTAATAAGAGCCCTTAGTAGTATTTGTAAATGTTTGACACAGAAACCGCGTAAGAATAACAGGTAGTACAAAAACCAGAGCAATACTGGGGCAGTTGACGCTGCCTTGTGTACCTCTTCTCGGGTGTGGCCTCCTCCTCCCCCTATAGAGACCCTCTGTTCTGCACAGAGTATCAAGCTTCTGCTGCATTTACACGGTAGCAACAAATGTTTGTATTCCCAAGCAGCTTATTTTGCCTGTTTTAAGCTTTAAAATAGCAAAAAAAAATTTTTTTTATTGTACATATTCTATAGTTTCTTGCACTCAGCACTGTTCATCAGGGTTTTTTTTATATGTTCAACATACATAACTATTAATTCATCAGTTTTCATCTTATGTAGTATTTTTTCACATGACAGCAGCATTTGCTTTTTTTTCTCTTACTGATTTTAATTTACCTCTTCTCTAGTTGTTGATTCTGTGTTTGTGTGAGATGTTCCCAATTCTAGAAGTAAATTTGTCTGGGCCGTAGGATATAGACATCTTCAGCTCTACTTTGATGTTGCAAAATTTTGTCCAAAATTTTGTCCAAAATTTTGGCTTTACCACCATCAGCTCTTTAGCCACTCTTTTTTAGAGCAATGACTTGAGCTTTTTTTTGTCCCATGGAGGTGCCCCAAATCAGGTGGTGATAAGAGCAGAGCCCCCACTCTGTGCCTTGTGTGTGGAACTCTGTTGTGCTCCCAGAGCTACTGCTGTCAAACTGAACTGGAAGGCGAAGATGTGGGAGCCTGCACAGCTCACACCTACTCCTGTGGTTCTGGGGTGGGCATCTTCCTCAGGTAAGGCCTGACGGGAGCGGTCAGGTATCGGCCTGATATGTGTGTGTTGAGGGATAGCACAAGAAACTCCTGTGTTGCAAAGAATTTCGAGACTGCTGTTCTCCTGTGTCTTATTCATTCAAGGAATGTGAGAGCCTTGTATCCTCACATCTCCTATTTGGCTCTTGCTGTCTCTTTGCTGCTGCTTCCGTTGTCATCCTTCCCACCTCCATGACAATCCAGTTCTGCTTTCTCTGTTCCTCATTCTGATGTGAAATTTCCAGTTGTCCTTGATCTCCTGCCCAGATCCAGTCAAAATTACTTCTTTAGTTGTATCCTTATGGTTTGGGATCCCTAACATATCGCTGGCTGATGTGTATACTGTTGACCCTTGAATAACACAATTTGGAACTATATTCAAGTCCGTTCATACATAGATTTTTTTCAATAAATACAGAATAGTGCTGCAAATGTATTTTCTCTTCCTTCTGAGTTTCTTTTTCTTTTTTTTTTTAATATTTTATTTATTTATTAGAGAGAGAGAGATCACAAGCAGACAGAGAAGCAGGCAGAGAGGGGGAAGCAGGCTCCCTGCTGAGCAGAGAGCCCAATGCGGGGCTCGATCCCAGGACCCTGAGATCATGACCTGAGCCGAAGGCAGAGGCTTTAACCCACTGAGCCACTCAGGCACCCCTCCTTCTGAGTTTCTTAATAACACTTTTCTAGCTTGCTTTATTAAAAGAATATGGTACATAATACATAAAACATGCAAGATGTGTGTTAATCAGTTGTCTATGTTATTGGTAAAGCTTCCAGTCACCAGTGAGCTATTAGTAGTTAAGTTTTGGGAGAGTCAGAAGTTATATGCAGATACTCAGCTGCACAGCGGCAGCAGCAGCACTTCTAACTGTCGTGTTCTAGCGTCAACTGTGGTTCTGTATATTGGACAACATCCCACAAATACTTATTGTGACTGCTGTGTACTGGTCTTTGAAAATGCAGTAGTAAACGAAACAGACAAAAATCTCTACCTTTGTGGAGCTCATTTTCTAGTGTGGGAGATGAAAATTAAACAAGGCTGATAAGAATTTAGAAAGTAGGGCGCCTGGCTGGCTCGGTTGGTTGAGCACCTGCCTTTGGCTCAGGTCATGATCCTGGAGTCCCGGGATCGAGTCTCGCATCGAGCTCCCGGCTCCACGGGGAGTCTGCTTCTCCCTCTGACCTTCTCCCTTCTCATGTTCTCTCTCATTCTCTCTCTCTCTCTCTCAAATAAATAAATAAAATATTTTTTAAAAAAAGAATTTAGTAAGTGATACACTCAGACGAGAAAAAATAAAGCAGGGAGAGGAATATGAAATGGCAGATGGGGAGTTGGATTTTAGTTAGGGAACCAAGAGGGTGACTTTTGAATAAACACTGGAAGAAGTGGGGAGAACACTCTAGGGAGGGAACAGCAATCGTAAAATTGCTAGAGAATGTGCCTGCTGTGTTCAGGAAACAGCAGTGAGGCTCATGTCACGGGAGTGGTGTACACAAGGCAGGAAGTCCTGGGGCCCGCTAATCCTGGTGACATCTCTGAGTGAGATAGAACTCAGTTCAGGGTTTGAAGGAGAAAATTGACATGAGTTTGAGCTCCCCTGAGGCATTAATTAGGTCTGTACCTTAGGTAGCTTAGTCCCCTGGAGCTTGCCAATTTCTTCTGTATGACAGGTTCTCAGTAAATGTTGAATTGAGCCAAATTATTAATAACTCAAAGAGGGTCAGGCAAACCTCTCAAAGAGATTGGGAGACACATTTTTAAATAGCCCTTCGGAGAAATAAAAAAGCAGTTTCTCTTGTCTCACATATCTCAAAATCGTTTCAGTCATGTACAGTGTTACTTTGTGTTTCAAATCAATCAGAATGTTTTTGTACATTTTTTTAAAGGAACAATTTCTTCATAATAGTGGTTAAAATATCAGTAACTATTTTATGTTTAGAAGTTAACTATCAGGGCTCCTGGTTAGCTCAGATGGTTAAGCCTCTGACCTTTGGTTCAGGTCATGATCTCTGATTCTGGGAATAAGCCCCGCATCAGTCTTCCTGTTTAGTGGGGAATCTGCTTCTCTCTCTCTCCCTCTGCCTCTCCCCCTGCTTCTCTCCCTCCCTCTCTCTCTCTCTCTCTCTCTCTCTCTTTCTCTCTGTCTCTCTCAAATGAATCAATACAATCTTTAAAAAAAGTTAACTCTCTCTCTCACACTTTATAATGTTTTAAATGCTAATATTACATGAGCCGTTGATTCGTAGTCCAAAATGTTCCTATCCCTTGCTGTATTGATTTATAATGCAGTCATGATTGATTACAGTACAATCATTTTAGTTATTTTAAAATTTGAGCAGATGTGTTGATACTTGAAGTGTCTTTGCTTGAATGTTTCTTCTAACACTGGTGTTTATTTTTATAAGATTTTAGTCCGTTAGGAACTGAATCCAAGCATCGGTTACTAATCTATAATGTATAAATGGTCTTTCTACAGAGTGCGGGAATGTCAGGTGCTATTTTTAGCTGGCAAGACCAAAGGCTGTTTTTATTCTCCTCCTTATCTTGATGACTATGGAGAGACCGACCAGGGACTCAGGTAAGGGCCCCTCCTGGGGGCTGGGTTGGCTGACCCTGGGCTCCAGAGCCTGCAGTGCACAGTGAATGTGATCAGCCTGAGTGAGGCCCACTGGTTAACAGTCTGGCGGCTGTTGAGCTCTTCTGACAGCGATGGGTCTTCCGAGAAGGGCGCCCTGTCTGCTGCATTGGTCATTCTCTTTCCCAGCCCTCAGAATGTTGTGAGCGGGGGCGCCCGGGTGGCTCCGTTGGTTACGCATCTGACCTTGGCTCAGGTCATGATATCAGGGCCCTGGAATCGAGCCCGGCTCAGCAGAGAGTCTGCTTGTCTCTCTGCCCCTCCGCCTGTTTGTACTCTGTGTCTCTCTATCCTCTTTAAAATAAATAAAATATATTTTTTTAATGTCATGAAGACCATCGAGACAAATAAGGGAAAAGAAATGGAGAGAGTGCAATTTTTTTCCATTTATCGCTCTAGGGAACCATTGAAATGGCCACGTGGCCTCCACAGCATCAGAACACTGCAAGGATAGCCTGTTGTGATCTGTGTTCCTTTCTATGAGGAGACCCAGTGTTGTTCAGATGATGTAAAAGAGCAAATCTTAATTGATAAGAGATGTGCTTGGGGCGCCCGGCTGGCTCAGCCAGTGGAGCATGCAACTCTTGATCACAGGATCATGAGTTCAAGCCCCACGTCGGGTGTGGAGCTTACTTTAAAAAAGAGAGAGAGAGATGTGCTACCTTTTAACTTAAGAGTCTGGGGACAAAGATTTAGAACATATAGAGCAATACAACAGTATTTGAGGCTTAATCATTTCTACTCTGGTTGCTTCTATTATAACATGAGAAAATGCTAACAGTAGTTCCCTCGAGCACTATTAACTTCTTTTAGACCATCTCTTTGCCCAGAGGAGATGAAAGTTTTAACCTAGAGAGAACCATCCAGCCTTGGGGAGCAGAAAATGAAGACCTGGAAACCGAGGCAAAATATATAGGGGGCTGCCCCACGAGCTCGGCTGCAAGTTTACAGGCATATTCCACCTGGTAATGGTTCTCCCATTGCCCTGAGGAGTGTGGGCTCTAGGAGAAAGAGCCCTGGTTAGAGAGTAAGAGGATTGATGTGCTCTAAATCAAGAGCAAAGGCCACCATCGTGAACTCACCAAAACCTTTTCTCTAGTTAAATTAGACCTGGAAGTTATTCACACTTGGCTGCTTTGCTTCTACTTTGTGGCTGAAAGACAGCACTCTGGGGAATATTTTTCCCCCTGCAATTCTTCCATCCTCTCCCCTGCCTCCTCCCTTCTTTTTTACATTTTACCAACAAAGCGAACAACGAATGGATAGTTTTACCCTCTCCACCCAGACCTTCCTGCTCAACCCTACCCTATCTTCCCTCACCCGAGTTTGAGTAAGTGTAGCTTGTGTACATTTTCCTCTTCTTTTCAGCACTTACTCCCTTCAGCTGCTCCTAGCCAGCCTTCAGAGCTAATGTGTTAATAGCCACAGTCTCGTGCCGAACAGGAATTGTGCAGAGGATCATAAAGCAGTAACTTGTAACTATTCCTAAATCAGGAAAGGTTGGGGGATAATAGATGAATAAACAGAATGCATCCTGAGTGACATGCGTCTTCCTTCTAGACGGGGAAATCCTTTACATTTGTGCAAAGAGCGATTTAAGAAGATTCAGAAGCTTTGGCACCAGCACAGTATCACGGAGGAAATTGGACATGCACAAGAAGCAAATCAGACACTGGTTGGCATTGACTGGCAACATTTATAATTACTTCACCACCAAAAACATAAACTTGGATTTTTTGTAACCCAGTTGGCTTTTCAAGAAAGAGAATAGGAAATAAATTCTACTGAATTTGGAAATAAATTCTCTATTTAAGCTTTTCTTCCCAGTTTTGTTTTCATAATTTCTGGCTCCAGGGACTGATGAAAATCATCTTCCATCAGTGGATTTTCGTGCACCGTTTGCTGTGCCCCTCAAACGCATAACTGCTTGAGTTTTAGGATCCAGCGAGGAGCTTCTCTTCCCAGGCTGAGCACAGCCCTTTTGTGGGCATCTGACTGTGTTTGACCGTTCCCAGTAGTCTGAGCCATGTTACGTTACTGATCACAAGGAACTCCAAGCCTGAAGCTGATTCGACAGCAGCAGGAAACCGTCTCTGTGGTCTGTTGGGGGTCACATTTCCTGGTCCCTTTCAGTGACTCTCAACTCTGGGACTAGGTCGCTGTCCCCTCTGCTGGCAGGACCCTACCTCTAAGAGCAAAGCAGTGGATTTTGAAAGCAGCTATCCCTTGTCTCCATTGGTTATGAGCGGGTTGGAGCACATGTGCAGGAGGACCCTGTGGGATGAAGGGGAGAGCCTGGTCGCTTTGTATGCTGGGTGGTTTTCAGGGCTATAGACGTTGGATTTTTATTTTTTTATTTTTATTTTATTTTATGTTTTTTGCAAGACTTTTGGCTTTGAGAGAAAAACTCATTTTAAAGGGCTTTTTGAAAACTTAGAGTATCCTAATTTTTCAGACAGTATATTCTCATTTCTAAGACTAAACTGAGAGATCGTATTCATCTAGAATCAAACACTAGCAGAAAAAAATGAGAACTCAGTGTTTTGAGGTTCCCCTACCCCTTCCAGCATTTCCTGGACTAGATGAATTGCTGTTTACCTGCTGGCTCACTTAGTATATTCCTGCGACAGCCTGTGTGCCCAGGGTTTTTATTATTTTTAAACATTATTGTTCTTACTAAGAGGTGCCTTCCTAGAATGATAGCCGCTTAGTAAAATAGCTTTTAACTGTTACATACCGCACAGCCACTCTCGTTTGATATATGTATGCTGAGAGCTTGAATACACACAGAGAGTGATGGCAGATTTAGTGGAGGAATAATTCTGAGCCTCTCTAAGGTGGGACTAAGGGACAAATGAATAATAAGAGGCTCTTGGATTTTTTTTTTAAACATTGCAAGTAACCCTTTCACTCAGTTTTTTTGAACAGCATCTAAAAGTTCTCTTCCACTCAGGTTTGCATATACTGCAATAAACCCAGGAGGAAGGTCAGAAATCCAGACTTTAGGCCAAAATAAATGGTGGGAATGCAGAAGCCACATTCACTGCTTCTTCTCCAAGGTAGTGTGTGACAGGACCATCCTCCTCTGAAAGGATGACCTTAACCCTTCTTGCTTGGAACTGGCTCACCAGCTGAGAGGAGGACCAACAGGAAGAAAATCCAACTTAGAACCCAGCACTCTACCCCTTTTTCTGGCCTTTCTTCCATTCATAAGATCTGGGGCTGTGGATGGTGTAAAGATTTTAATGTTTATTTTGGCATTTGTCACACCCCCATTCCTTTAGCTTTTAAGCCCAGCTTCTTTTGGCATTTCTCCATACATTCATCAAGCTTAAATTTAAAATAGGACCAGGTTTCTCCCTCTATAAATGGATAATAAACATTTCCACCAAATCATAGCAATATTCTGGCTTTCAGAAATGACTTCTTAGAAGTCCTTGGTTAGCAGAGGGTGTCCCTGGATTTCATTTTCTGAAAATATCAGGGAGTCTGAGAGAAGATGGACTTATATGAAATAGCAACACACATACTCCCTTTATTTTCTAGTGTGTGCGTCATTAAGCTAATTGTCTTCCCTACCTAATGAATCATCTTAGTTTTTATGATTTGTTCCGCATGTATTATGTTTATTGTAGAAATGTTTATATAACATGCTTTCCATATCAGGGAAAATCATATCTGTTTAATAAATTGGCTATAACTTTAATATCTGTGGACAACTTGTAAAATTTGGAATGTATCATATGTAAAAAGTTTAAAGATATCCAAATAAATGCTTTAGGTGTTGACATTACTTTGGATCTGCCTACATTTTCTTTGTTTTGCTTCACACATTTAAATGCCGTGGAAACGTTCCCCATGTCACCTTGCTACAACTAAAGTGGGACGTCTGTATTAGCTTGAAAATTAAGATGCTTATATTATTAGTGTCAGTTATGGCCATTAGCCAAACAAACCATCTTGACCTTCCCAGAGATAGCTGGATCATCATTTCAGCTGATTAATCTTCATATTCATTGTCTATGACAGCTCATGACCTTTCTGAACCATTTTGTACCTCAAATCACTGGGGAAACAGAGCACTCAATGTCTGTCTCAGCACAAGACCTGTCTCCAGGTTTATACTCTTGCTCTTTCTTTCCTGGTAATCTCCAGGTCCTCGTGATTATACACTCCCAGACACTCTCTGCTTATGAGAGACACATGTAGGAAGGAAACAATATGCTTTATTTGCAGGAGAGGTACTACCTACAAGAGCTCTGCTGTGCTTTTCAAAATCACCTTAAAGTGGAAGGTATAAACTAAGAAGTCAAGGTTTTCATCCACTTTCCCTGTCTCCTGGCCTTTCATGCTGCTCCCAATTTACCCCTTCCCTGGTCCTAATGTTAGCATTGGGCCCTCTGACATTTTGCTTGTTCTGTTTGTACTTTTGTTTTTTTAAGTCACGTTTATTAAGGTTTATTTTACACATAACTAAAATTCACCCTAATGTTTAGTGGACAGTTTTATGCATTTTAACAAATGCATGCAGTTGTTTAACAACCACTACAATCAAATAGAACAGTTCTATGTCCCCACGAAGATCCCTCAAGCCCCTTTGTGGTCACCTTCTTGCCCCGTACTCACCCCAGCCAACCACTAACCTTTCTGTCCCTCTGTTTTGCCTCTTCCAGAGTGTTATATAAATACATATCACATGTAGCCTTTTGAGCCTGGCTTCTCTCACTAAGAAGACTAATGCATTGGAGAATCATCCGTGTTCCTTTTGGTTGCTGAGCCGCATTCCGTGGTGCAGATGTGTATGCAGTTACCAGGTGTGAAGGACGTTTGGGTGGTTTTTGGTGATGTGAAAACCTCAATGCACAGGTTTTTGTGTGTACCTACATTTCCATTCCCCTTGGATAAATAACTCGGAGTTGCCCCTTTATCTTAACCAACTGTATACCATTTTTGCACAACAATCTCTAACTTTGCTGTTTATACTCATTCTCTGGGAGGACAAAGTATACCATCAGGAATTAAAGACTGATGTTCCCTCCCTTCAAGCTAGTCTCCTGTCCACTGAGGACCAGGAAGGCATCCCCTCTCTCCCTGACTTACATACTGTCCCCACGCCCCCATTCCTATTCCTAACACACAGTGCTGCTGGCTGGTTGCACGGTCCTCAGGAGCCCTGTTCTTATCCAGTAGCAGGTCAGAAGCCCTAATTGTCTTGGCCCCCTTCCCCCACCCCCAGCTCTTGGCTAAGCTGCAAACTTGCTGGCCTAGCATTACAGATGCCCGGACAAGGAGGGGCAGGGGGGCACACAGAGCAAGCACTTAATCTTATTAACCTGTATTGAGGTTACTTGGGGTTTATTTGCTGGTGGCTCGATCCTGGGCTTGAAAGTGTTGCAAGAGGCTATGGGTTCTTAAACTGAAGCCACAGATTCTAAGGTACTTGTCTTCCTAAATGTTCAAAAATAAGTAACTAGTACCTACCTCACTATGGGGTAAGTGTTTTAAAAGTGTAAAAGGCCTAAGGTGCTGCCTTTACCTCCTATCCTACCCCAGAGCTAGGCCTGCCAGACTTGGAAACCTGGCTAGTCCCTTGGGAGAAATGAACTCACACTGGTCTCAGGAAAGACTGAGGTTAGACATAAGAAGTCCTGGTATAGAGTCTTGCAGGCAGTTACCTGAGAAGACCTGATAAATGTAGTTCGCCCAGTTCAGTCTGCTCTGAACCAACCAGAGATATTCATTGTAGGGTCAGTTAACCCTTAGTCCTCCCGGCAGTTCTCCGATTTACATCTGCCCTATAACCTGGCCCATAGAGACATTTCCTTGTTTGGGAAAATACCTTTTGACTAGAGCAGGAAAAAAGATGGTTTGGAATTTTTGCTTAAATTGTTAAACTAAGATTCCACATACTAAAGTATCAGATGAATTCATCTTTGGTCTAAACTAGCAAATGTTGAGATTATTTGGATAACCTTATAGTCATTGTTCTTACAGACAGGAGACGGTAAGAGGGAGAGAGGTTACACCCATCTTGTTGAAACATAGCTACCCTGACCAGTAGCCATGCTTCCTTTTAGGGTCAAGTGCAATTTGGTTTTGTTAACAAATCCTAGCTAGAGTTGGGGATGCTGTGATAACATACTGTCGGATAGGCTAAGATAGGCATTTAACACAAGTGATTTTCACACAATGTAATTTTTAATGTCTATCATACAGCTGTTAACAGCATAGTTACACATGAGCCTAGAGCAGCACTTTCACGATGGTTCTCAGCACTCCTGAGGGGGGAGAGTTCCAGGCCCCTCATCAGAGGTGGCTGACTCCCTCAGCATTTTCAGTATGGACCATTCTTTGGTCTCAAGGAGACTCAGAAGTCTAATTAAATTAAATCTGGGACCAAAGTCTGACAGTGTCCAAATACCTTTGATTTGATCTTATGCCCGGGAGAATTAGAGCCCCAGAACTTGCCCCAGGCAGCACCAGATGTCTTTTTCTCCCCACTGAACACTCAGAACAGTAATGAAGTCATTCTCTCCTTCCCCTAAAAGCTTCCCTTTTTTTTCTCTTTTCTAAGGGAAGTTAAAATTGCTCTTGCCATCGCTAGCTCGGGAAGATGGACTGTCTCAAGGAATCTTCTTTAATACAGAGGCATTCCAAAAAGATTGCTTTGCAGGATGGGTCTCTGGGGAAAAAAACAGGAAGAAGCTCCCAGAGGACACTTTGCCCTCCACTGTAGACCATTCATGTTGTCCATGGAGGCTTCATGGCCACCTGTGTGGGTGTTCTTGGCACCCCCCAAGACGTGAGGTCTAGTCTCCAAAGGATGGACTCTTATCTGATTGTTGCTCCTCTTCCAGTAAAGGGCAGCCACCTAACCCAGTGCTTCCGCAGACAAGCCAAAGGAGGTCAGCTGGCACTTGAGGGGTGAGACGGTGCCAGAACTTGCCAACAACCTGACTTCCCCAGCCCATGGCTCGCTCCAGGCTAAGTGAGGGCATGGGAATAAGACACAAAAGTAGCCCTTAACTGTGTTTTTGGTGAGGAAAATAATCCCCTGTCTCTAGGTTATTTTGCCCCATCATTGAAGACTTCCTCTTATGAAGCCCTCAGTGCTTTGGAGAGTGCATTACTCTTAGAAAAGTATAGTGTCCCCCTCCTTCCACAGTTACACAAATAAAATGGCTAACCTGTCAATCTTGGCATTAAAAAAAAAAAAAGACAACATGGCCAGGACATTTTTTAGACTCCTCTGCTTATGCACCAAATGACGCTTTGACTATAGAGTGAAGCAACTTGGAACTCATAATGGCAGACTCTTAAAAGGGGAGCTGCCCTCATGTGTGGGCAGTAGCTTCGGGGTGGAACTGAACTCATACTATGAGGAGTGATCCGCTGAGAGGCCCCTGAGCCCACCGGGAGGGGGCTCATTCACTGTGTAGAGGCTCTTTTATTTTTAAGTCATCCATCCAACAATTGTTTGCCAAATGCTTTTAGGGATCCTAAACCTTAAATCCCACCATCCAGGAGAGTCTCTGTAAGATGGCCATCCTCCTTGGGAGATTCAGGTTGGATGGGGGGGTTGTCCACTTTCTTGGAGTCCGCTACGTCTCAGTGTTCAGGAGGGGAGGGGCCCGGGGCCATCAGCCAGCCTCTGGGGCCTGCCCTGCGTCCGCACCCTCCGCTTCCACCTGGTTACTCTTGCCCAACTTTTTCAGACTCTCCAAAAAGGCCTTCCAAGTCTCCGACACACTCTTTTCCAGAAGCCAGCCCTCACTCTCACACTCAGGGTCTTCAGGGTTGGACACACCTTCCAGTGCTGTGTGTAGATAGCGCAGGCCAATTGTGATGGTCACCTGGAAGGGAGAAGAGATTTAGAGGAGGTCTGGGAGAAGGAGCTGGGGGCTGGAGCTACTAGGAAACCGTGCAGGCCACCAGCCTCTTCATCCCCAGGGCCCTTCAAGTGTAGCAGGATCTATGGAGTCTGGGCTGGCAAGGGCCTGCCCACCAGCTGGCCTAGTGCTCAAGATAGCTGCCTCTTCTCCAGCCTCATCTCCGGCCCCATTCTTCTCTCTCTGGCCACCCTGGGCTTTCTGAGGGTCCCATCCACACTTTCTTCCCTCTAGTCTTTACTGTTTGCTGTTTGCCTAGAATATTGTTCCTCTCCACATTCACCTGTTGATTCAGCTTCAGCCCTCAGTGAGTGGCCTTTCTACTCATTCTCCTTCCTCCTCTCAGGTGTCAGGTTCTGGGGACGTTAGTCCTAGGCCCCTCCCCCTCATGCAGCCGCCCCATTCCAAGCACAGTGCTTGGCCCATATTGGGTGTTGGGTAACTATTTGCTAGACAGAATTAAAGTCACCCCCTTCTCACCAAACAGTATCATTGAATGTGGTTTCCTCCATTTCTGTTGCTTTGATTTGTGCGGGAATGAGTGGGTGATTAGTCTGGATTGGTTCACTGGCAGTCGCTGCAGCAGACTATGGTGCCAAAATGCCCGGGTTCAAACCCCAGCCCTGGCACTTAGCCAGCCATGTGACTAAGAAGCCTGTTTACTCATCTGGTTTACCAATTTTCAGATGGAGTGTCTCCTGCCTCGTGTGCCTGCTGTGACATGTCAGTAGGTGTAGAGTGCGGTACGTGGTGTGCAGTAAGGATGAATAGATGTGTCAGCCGTGATTGGTTATTAGTGTGGTAAGTACTGTTTTCACTGTTCTAATGTGTTGTATTATTCATTTGCTTCTACACGGTTTCCTGGTTTATTCCTTACACTTCTCCTTTTATGGTATAGCAAACCCTGTGAGGTGGTGAGGCCTGCTGATAGAGAATGTCCACCCCCTGATCCATCTCATTCATTCAGTCTCCCAGCCCCTAGAACAGCACCCCATGGTGGTAGGGCCTCAGCAAACATCTACTGAATCAGTGCTCAAGGAGCATTTTATAATTGCTATAGTAGATGACATTAGTAACTAATAGCTTTAGGTTCTTATTATTGTCATTGTCTATAGAAAGTTTAATAAAATATTTTTATGGTGGAAAAACTCACCTCCAGGAAGTCCTCCTGGTGTGCATGCTCCTACTCTGATCCCCTCCTGCTTTCCTGAAGGAGGCTTACTGCTGCATCATGAATTTTGCACTTGGTAATGGTTCTCCCTTTGGTTCATGAATTAGATGTCACCTCCTAACTGGATTGTGAGCCCCAGGAGGGTAAGGCTCAGGCCAGAGTCCTAGCATTAATTAGTTCAGCCATCCTTGTGCCCATTACAGACCTCTGCTAACCTAAGACCTCAACTAAAAGTCAGGGCATTTACTCCCTGTTTCCAGTGAGCTGGTCCTCATTCTCATGCAGTCACTAGCTTCCTGGAAAGGTGAGCAAACTGAGAGGCAACCAGTGGAACCCCGTTTTCCCACTGACTTCTGTTATCCTTTCAGTCTTCTTTTCATGGGTTTTCAGGGGACATGACCTTCTGACCTTCTAGCTGTAAGCTTCTTGCCCAGCTCTACCCACTCATTCCCAAGACTGTGCCTCAAGGAGTCAATGGCCAATAAAACGTCATTCATTTGCCTCAACACTAAAAGAAGCTCTCCCTTCCCACCCAGCCCACCGCCCAGACTGTACAGTACCTCTAGTGTGATGTAGTGAGTTAGAAGTAGTCATCTCAGCCGAGGGCACAGTTACGTGTGAACTTCCATAGTACTAAGAGAGCAACTTACTTAAAAGAAACTTTCAGTGAATCTTCTCTAATGGACAAACTTTCCCCACTTAAGGTTTCTGGCTTTGAACTTCTGAATTTTGGGGTCTGGATCTTCTGCTGTCAGCTCAAAGCAGGAGCCCCTCAGTCACCCTCTCTACCCTCTTGGTTTACCACTCCTAAATGCTTGCTTTCGTTCAGCACCCAGGACAGCGCCTAATACTCCTTAGGTGTTTAAGAACTAACTCTTCAATAAATGAATAAATGGATACATCCCAAGCTCTGTAGGGAGAGGAATTAAGTTTTACAGGAGAGATCAAATGAACACACTAATAATTGGAATAACAGGTAAATTGCTGCCAGAGTCTCCAGAGAATCATAAATCCAAATAGCTCCCCTTTCCTGAACACAAAGTACGTATTATCTCCTTTTGCCCGCCCCCACCGCCTGGGAGTCCCAAAGCTAAGTGCTGTTGGCACCCTATAACAGAGAGGTTAAATAACTTTCCAACACCTCAGACAAAAAACGAAGGCACAGGATGAACCTTGAAAATGTGCAAAGTGGGGCGCCTGGGTGGCTCAGTGAGTTAAAGCCTCTGCCTTCGGCTCAGGTCATCATCTCAGGGTCCTGGGATCGAGCCCCGCATCAGGCTCTCTGTTCAGCGGGGAACCTGCTTCCCCCTCTCTCTCTGCCTGCCTCTCTGCCTACTTGTGAACTCTGTCTCTCTCTCTGTCAAATTAAAAAAAAAAAAATCTTTAAAACATGCAAAGTGAAGGAAGCCAGACAGAAAAAGTGTCTGGCTTCCTTCCAGAATAGATAAATCCACAAGAACAGAGTCCAGAATAGATAAATCCACAAGAACAGAGCACAGATTAATGGTTGCTAGGGGCTAGGGGGAAGAGGCAGGGTGTATGCTGCTTAATGGCTATGAGCTTCTCTTTGGGAGTGATGGAAACTTCTGGAACTAGATAGAGGTGGTAGTTACACAACCTTGTGAATGTACTAACTGCCACTGAATTGCTCACTTTAAAATGGTTAATTTGATGTTACGTGAATTTCACCTCCATAAACTATTTGCTGAGTAATAAGAAAGAAACAAAAACTAGTGGAGGTTTGAAACTGGGATTGAAACTTAGGCCTGTCTGACCCACAGCTAGGCTGAGGGCTGGTTCCAAGGAGAGAGACAAGCACTCCAGGCCACACCCCATTCACTAAATCCAAATGAGACAGAGGACTCCCTCTTCCCTCACCCCCACCTGGCCCAAAGCCTACCTCCAAGAGCCAGACGAGGAGGGCGACAGCGCCCATGGAGTTCATGAGGCTGCTGTAGTAGCTCAGCAGGGCGTCCCTGCAGCCCTTCACCCACAGGTTCAGCTCCTCCGTCTGGTGGTCGTAGCTGTAGTGCGCAGAGTTGTTGGTGAGCTGGTACTGAATGCAGGGCCGTGGTGAGCTGGGGTTGCAGCAGCTGAAGGGAACACCATCCAGCAGGTACCGCCCGTCCACATTGCTCTTGATGCGACTAAAGGAGAAAGATGGCTTGAGAGGGGCTTCTTGGATTTCTCACCAGGGGCCAGTTCCCCCCATCCCCTGCCTCTGAAAAGCTATTCATTCAACCATTTGTTCATTCTTCATTCTCGATAAATATTTGTCGTGCATCTACTATGTGCCAGCCACTGTTCTAGGAGCTGAAGATGGAGAAATGACCCTAGAAAATCAGTGTCCCTGCCTTCCTAGAGCTAATGTCCTAGCGGGTTGAAACAGATGATAAACCTAGAAACAAGTCAGTAAGGAATGTAGAAATTCATCCGACCACCCTGTGTACTGCCAGGCTCTGGCCTGCAGTGATTATTTGGAACCATGTCAAGCTGGAAGGAAGAGGAGCAGGACAGGTGGTGACTGGGACAAGACTGGCCAACAACGTTTCGCCCCAGCCCCGTCTCCAGCCTTCTGACTCCCAATAACAAGTCACTAGGGACCACGGCCCCCTCTGGCCAGATCAGTTCTGTTCAGGAGATGTTTCTAGAAGTCATGCTCTGGCCCAGGGTCTGTGTGGGGGCAGAGAATGAGACTGGACACCGTCACACTCCTTGCCCTCAGCTTGCTTGCTGTCCACAATGAACTCTGCCCCTGGCCCGGTGGGCGCTCCTCACTCACCTGAAGGATGCAGCGCACGTTACTTTTGCACTTCCATGTTTACTATATATTTGGTTAGGGCACAACCTACATTCACGTGGGTTGAGAATTCAATAGGGGCAAACATCCTTAGAGTGAAGGCTCTCCCCATCCTCTTCAGGCATCTGGGTACGTCCTGTCTGACCTGAGCGCAGTTACCCAGGTGTCTTATGTGCCAGACTTCATCAGGCTTCACACTTAAGATCTGTGCACGTGAGTGTATGCATGCCATCTTGAATACCAAGTTTTTTTTAAGTCGTACATGAGCAGTGCATTACATAATAGCAGCATACTTTTACAACATAAGACTAGAAAGCATGTAATTATTTAAAATAGAAATTATAATTCCACTTCTGGGTATTCAAAGAAAATGAGAACATTAACTCGAGGGGCACCTGGCTGTCTCAGTCAGTGGAGCACGTGACTCTTGATCTCAGGATTGTGAGTTCAAGCCCCACATTGAGTGTAGAGATTACTTAAAAATAAAATCTTGAAAGAAGAAAACATTAAGTTGAAAAGGTATATGTATCCCTGTATTCACTGCAGCATTGTTTATAAAAGCCAAGACATGGTAACAACTTAAGTGCCCATTCATGGGTGAATGGAAAAAGAAACTTTGACACACACACAATGGTATATTATTCAGCTATAAAAAAAGAAATCTTTAAAATGTTTAAAAGAAATCTATAAAAAAAGAAATCTTGCATTTGCAACTACATGGATGGACCTTGAGGACATTATGGCAAGTGAAATAATAAAGACAAATACCATTTGATCTCACTTATATGTGGAATCTAAAAACAAAACAAGCCCAAAAACCAAGTTTATAGATACAGAGAATATTTTCGGTTGCCAGGGGCAGGAGAGGTAGGTGGGTAAAATGGGTGGAGGTGACCAAAGTAGAAGCTTCCAGTTATAAATAAATAAGTCCTGGGAATGTAATAATACAGCATGGTGACTGTAGTTAATAATGCTGTATTGCCTATTTGAAACCTGCCAAGGGGGTGCCTGGGTGGCGCAGTTGGTTGAGCGACTGCCTTCGGCTCAGGTCATGATCCCGGAGACCCGGGATCGAGTCCCACATCGGACTCCCGGCTCCATGGGGAGTCCGCTTCTCACTCTGACCTTCTCCCTTCTCATGCTCTCTCTCACTCTCTCTCTTTCCTAATAAATAAATAAATAAAATCTTTAAAAAAAAAAAAAAAGAAACCTGCCAAGGGAGTTAATCTTGAAGTTTCTTATAACAAGAAAAAAAAATTCTGTAACTATATATGAGTGATGGGTGCTAACTAGATTTATTGTGGTGATCGCTTAGCATTTTATTCAAACAGAAAATCATAATGTTGTATCCTAAAACTAATATAGTGTTGCATGTCAATGATACCTCAATAATAAGTAAATAATAGAAATTGTTTTCAAGGGGCACCGGGGTGGCTCCCTTAGTTAAGCATCTGCCCTCGGCTCGGGTCATAATCTCAGGGTCCTGGGATTGAGCCCTGCATGGGGCTCTCTGCTCAGTGGGAAGCCTGCTTCTCCCTCTGACCCTGCCCCCACTTGTGCTCTCACTCTCTTTCTCTCTCGTGCTCTCTCAAGTAAATAAATAAAATCTTAAAAAAAACGTTAAAAGAAGAAATTGTTTTTAACAATGTTCATTGAAATGATTATTTCAATGTTTAGCTTCTAAATGTCCATATTCAATCTCCCACTCATTCTTGTCCCTTGACCTCCAGGTCCCCCCAGCTGTAGCCAACTGTCTGTCCTTCTAGGAAGGCTTCATACACGACAAGCAAACACAGAATCTATAAATATTCTTATTCTTCCTGTTTTTTACCCAAATGGTAATGTATTGTCTTGAACCTTTCTCTTTTCCCTTAACAGTATCTCAGAGATCTTTTTATGTCTACTAGTGGAGAGTGTTCTCCAGGTTTTTAATGAGCTGCCTGGTATCACCATTGTACAGGTTATCCGTGGGGTACTAGTCAGTTCCCTACTGCTGGATATTTAAGGTTTTCCCAGTCTCCTGTCAATACAAACATTTTGGATATTGTCAATATATCTAGAGGGTCAGTTCCTAGAGGAGGTATCCCTGCATCAAAGGGTGGGTCCATTTGTGATTGCCCTAGATCCCTGCCATATTCCTCTCTCAGGTTTGTACAGTCACATCCCCAACAGACATGCATGAGCAACCTACAGAGCCGTACCCACACAGGTTTGATTTTTGACCTTTGCCAAACTGATCACTGGAAAATAGTATCTCAAGGTTGTTCTAATTTCCATTTTTCTCATTATGAATTAAGTTGAGTATCTTCTGATATGTTGAAGGGTCATTTGTGGTTCCTTTTCTGTGAACTGTCTGTTGATCAGTATAATTAAGACTTTAGGAAGGTTCTGCACAATATGGCCTCCTTGGTTCCAGAACTATCCTCACCTGGGTTATGGTGATCATATTTCCATACACCCTGAAGTCCCTGACCTCTAACTTCCTGGGCAGACCACTTGCCCAGAGAGTGAGTGGCCCTGGGTACATATGAGATCCAGGACAGTAGTAAGAGCAGGACCACCTGAACTTACTCCCCGTTCATTCCTCTGGACAAGTTCCTTTGCCTTTCTAGGCCTCAGCTTCCTCATCTGTAAAATGGAGTTGACATGAGATCATATGAAGGCATGCATAAAAAGTCTTAGAAGAGTGGCTGGTACATAGTACGCAAAAAGCATGGACTCATGGCCAAGTCTGAGTGGGGCCATGGAGCAGGAGCCTTCACATGTGCTCTGCGTGCCCTCAGGAAACTGCTGTGACAATGAACAGACCATACGGTACCACTGGGCAACAGACACTTGGGAGCAGGTGGCAGGGTTTCTGCCAACCAGGAAGAAGAGACTATGAAAGTCTACTGTGGGGACAGCAACCACGTCTGTGAGAGCAGAACTCACCGCTGACCTGAGGCAAGCTCTATCACACATTTGTCACTGACTGAAGTGGTTGCTACTGAAGTTCTTGCTTGAGTCTGAGTGCACCAAGAGCACAGCGGGAGCAGAAACCACTCTGCTGTCCCCCTGCAGCCCCAGCTCAGCACCTGCTGGTGGGACTCTGGGTGGTCCAAGGAGGGAAGATTGAAGCCGAAAGGCCATCAGTTTGGGATTCCTGTCCCCCTCCTGAGCCAGCAGTCCCTGCCCAACTGAGCAGACAATAGTCTCCCACCTCTTGTCTCTTGAGGCTGGGGGTCTCTGAGCTCAAATGCTGTCTGTCCCTCTTCCTGACCTGCAGGCTGTCCCTTGAGCCTGCTGCCACCAGCACAAAAATCCCACCTGGGGCATTCCCAGTTTCCCCTTGAGAAGAGTGCGGATAGTAGAGGGAGCCAGACTTTGAGTACAAAATCTGCATTTCTGATCTGTGGAACTTCATCCTCTGGACTTCTTTGAGTTGGGGATTACCCTCTTGGGAACAGTGGGGAGCTTTAAATGAGGCAAGGTGTGGAATGCACTTGACACAGGCCCTCAGAGAATGCCCACCTATGGCCACCTGGGCAGGACCTTGCAATCCACCAGATTGTTCTACAGAAGAAGTGGTGAACAAGAAGTGGGAGACTAGCCCACAGCAGTTGCCCATTCCTCCCCACAGAGATTCTTCAGGGTCTCTCAGGTCTTTCCTGTCTGTTGGCTCTTCTGGTTAAGTTTCCTGGAAAAGCATGATCTCCTCCTTTGTTCCTTGTCCCAGAAGCCCTTTCCTGTTCACCATTCTTGCTCCTTATGCACTCTCCAGGTGTATTAAGCTGGGGTAAAGCCTACGGACCTGCCTCATACATAACTACATGTGTATCTGAAGTGAAGGCCAGGCTTGCAGTTGTGTGAGCTGAGGCCAGTAGAGGCTCTGACTCCCCCCTCAGACTGGGGCTCCTTGAGGGCAGGGCTGTGTCTCCCCCTCAGACTTGGGTCCCTGAGGGCAGGGCTGTGTCTCGCTTTTGTGTCTTCCCTCACCACCTGTAGTACTTTATGTCCAGTAACTACTCAAAAAAAAAAAAATCTTCAAGGAAGTACTAATACTGTACTGCTGTATACAATTGCTCTGTGCGTATTACTCCATTTACTCTCTACCACACCCCTGTCATGTCATTTCTCAGATGAGAAAACAGCCTGGCAGAGGTCAAGTGAATTGCCAAAGTTCCACAAGTGTCACTTAGCTTTCCAGCTGGGGATTGACTTCCCCACTCCCCTCCACTGTTTATTTCCATATGGCTTTCCTTGTTGATTTATTGATTTACCTCCTAAATTATGTTGGTTTTTCCAAGAAAACTCTGACATCATGATTTTCCCAAGTAATATATGACTTGGCTATGGGTGAGTATGCTAGAAAACAGGTCTTATCTTAATCAAGACCTTTACAAGCCCTGGTGAGCCCTGAGCAGAGCAAGATTTGTAGCCTGGGAAATACTCTGATATAAATAGCCAGCTCACCACTTAAGAAGCTGTCCTCACCTGGCTTTGTCTTAAGAGGGTGAGTGGGGCCTTAATCTGTGGTTGGAACCAGGACAAGCACTAAGTAAACAAGGTGATGCTTCTAGAGGAGAGGGAGGGGTGGGATCTACTTCCAGAGATGGGGGACCCCAACAGATCCCAGGCTGGAGGCCCAGAGAAGTCTCAGCCTCTATCAAGCCAGGTCTGCCTCCCCCACTGTCCTGGGCCTTGTCCTCAGGGAGCCCCAATCTGAGGAGGAGAAACCACACACCCTTCAAGAAGCCCTAGTCTGACTGGGGAGATCAGTCCTGCCCTCAGGGAGCCTCAGTCTGATAGGGGGAGCCATAGTCCTGCCCTCAGGGGAGCCCCACTCTGAGGAGGAGACACAACACACAGCCCTCAAGAAACCCCAGTCTGAGGGGAAACTCAGTCCTGCCTTTGGGGAGCTCCTAGCCAAGATCTAGTCTTCATGAGATGTCTGTAAATTATTCAGGAAGAGTGAACAGAAGCCTGTAGCCTGTGGCTTCCCTGAGTGGGATGGGAAAGTGAGAGAGCTTGGTGCTCACTTCTCCTTCAGACTGAGAGCTCTAGGTAAAGCCCTCCTGGCTGTGACAGTTCCTGGTCATAGCCAGTGACTAAGACCAGGACCAAGACACTAAAGCTCTGCTCATCCTGAAATCAGGGGAAAGCTTTGAAGGAATTGCTATAAGCTGGCTGAAAACTTCACCCTCCTCATGTGATGCATTAAGATACACAGGGCACCCTAGGAAGTGTTCTTGCTAAAAGCAAACCTGAATCCAAGCCCATCTCAGCCCTAACTACTGGCTTATGGGGAAACCCAGGGAACAGAAGAACAAGTTAGATGACACCACTTGGCTGCAGTTGCCTGGTTGAGAATGTGAGGAATTCCTCAGGACCGATAGCCCCGTCCCTTCAATACACACATGGCCTGACAGTAACTGTTCTAGAGTAAAAGAAACCAAAGTGATCAAAGAACCAAATGTGCAATGTGGGCTTGGCATGGCTCCTGATTTGGACAGACCAGCTGGAAAAGAGTTTGAGACAATCAGAGAAGATCAAACAGACTAGATGATCTTGCTGCTAGTTTTGTTGGGCATGATTACTGTTGTGCTTATGTCAAACAAAAACAAAAAGACAAAAAACGAACCCTCTGTAGCTGTTAGAAATGCCTCCTCAAGTATTTACAGGTGAAAGGAGATGATGCCCAGGATTTGCTTTAAGATACTCGGAGGGGATAATGTGTGTTTGGGAGGGTGTATAGATGAAACAAGAAAGCAGCAATGTGTTTATCTGCTGAAGCTAAGAGAGGTGTACATGGAAAGTCATAATCTCTCTACTTTGGTGAATGCTTGAAATTTTCCATGATGGAAGTTGAAAATGCAGTAAAATGAAAGCACTGGTAAAGAACTACCAACCTCTGTCCAGTAACTCACTCTGAAGTTTCAGTGGCTGAGGGAGGCAGCATCCCTGGATTCTGCTCCTCCCTCTGAGGGCTCCCCCAGTTATAAGGGAGCGTGTCTCCCTGCCCCCAAGAGTCCCAGGCCAGAGCCAGTGAAAAGGTAAACCCAAGGTAGAGCAGAGCCCAGCCTCACTTGCCACAGGCCGCAGGGAGCCTCGCTGGCGGGTGGTCTCTGTGCGGCTGCCTCATGATTATCTGAGACCCGGGTACAGAAGAACTGGAATCCAGTCATAATCCACAGAAGTTTCTCAAGGCTAGTTCACCTCTGCCGACACCTTCCACTGTCCCTCTGGAGGAGGACGACACAGGATGAGAAGACAGAGAAAGACAGGATGAGAGAAGACAGGGTGGCCTGGATAATTGAGAGTTTCAGTCAGTCAGGGCACAGATTGATCTAACACTGAAGCGATGCAAGGTGACTCCAACATCGCTGGTGAGCGGCGCGGTCGAGTGGGAGGAGCGGAATTGCAACCTGGGCCTCCGTAAAACGGGATATCATTGGTCTGTAAAAAGGAAGGACGTTCTCACAAATGTGGGAACGTGGTTGAACTTGGAAAACATGAGTCAAAGGAGCCAGGCCCAAAAGGACCGATATTCTAGGATTTCATTCAAATGAGATGTCCAGGAGAGGGAGGAATGTAGAGACAGAGAGGAGACAGTGGTTCCTTAGAGCCAGGCCGTGGGAGGCTAGAGAGTGAAAGCCAGAGGGTACGGGGCATCCCTGCTCCGTGATGAAGATGTTCGAAAGTGGACTGTGACATTGACTGGTAGCACAGCTCTGTGAACACGCCAGAAACCATTGAACTGCCCTCTCTCAGTGGGTGAGTTGTAAGGAATGTGGATCAGCTCAATAAGCCTGGTGTTTAAAATCGACCCCCGCTTCTCGCTGTGAGATCCAACCTGAGGCTCAGATCTCTTGTTTGGAAAATAGAGAAAACAACACCTAAAAGAATTACAAACCCCCGAGGGAGGGGTTTTGTGCAGAATAAATGTGGGACCTGGCAACATAGTGATGGCGCAGACTGGGGGTGGGCTGTGGCCAGCAGGCTATTTGCTTGGGACGACCGAGGTGGGGCAGGCAGGGAGATTCTAAATTCATAAAAATCTGGGGTGGAGCACCTGGGTGGCTCAGTGGGTTAGGCATCTGCCTTCAGCTCAGGTCATGACCTCCGGGTCCTGGGATCGAGGCCCATCTCAGGCTCCCTGCTCAGCAGGAGTCTGCTTCTCCCTCTCCCTCTACCCCTCACCCCTGCTTATTTTCTCTCTCTCTCTCTCTCTCACTCTCACTCTCACTCTCTCTCACTGTCTCTCTCAAGTGGATAAAAAAAATCTTTTAAAAAAATCTTCAAATGATTTTGTTTAGTCCAGGAGCCTTCAGGAAACAGTCCTTGATCTTAAAGATCCCCCTAAGAAATCTCTAAACACCAGCCACCCCTCCATGTTGTTGTTGTTTTTTTAAAAAAAGTTGTATTTATTTGACAGAGAGAGAGTACAAGCTCGCAGAGCAGCAGGCAGAGGCAGAGGCAGAGGGAGAAGCTGGCTCCCAGCTGAGCAGGGAGCCTGACGTGGGGCTCGGGGCTTGATCCCAGCACCCAGAGATCATGACCTGAGCTAAAGGCAGACATTTAACAACTGAGCCACCCAGGCGCCCCACCTTTCCATGTTGGCCAGGAGCACAAGCTCTGTGCTCAGTTTCCTGGGGGGACCACTGGAGGAGGGGGCATAGCAGGGGAGGTCCCCGGGGCCCTGTGTGCAGGAACCCAGCTCCACCTCTCAGGACCCCGACTGGAGATGTTTTCTGTAGCCCAGTCCAGCGAGGTGTGCATCATATGAAATGGAGAGAAATGTTCCAAGGGCAGAGCCTGCAGAAAGGACCAGAGGTCGTGGGCACTAGACACTGCCCATACCCAGGACCAGTGTCGCTGGAGGAGCTCGGTGCATTTTCTGCAGACTTCTCACCTCCAACCAGCTCACTGCTCCTGGGATCGCCTCCAAGAGTCTTCAGGGTCAAGGAGGAAACTGAGGCCACCCCAGCCTTTTTATTGGCTCCTTTAAATTTGATGGGGAGAGGAAGAGAAAAAGGAAGAATTTCTTTAAAAAAATACTGGTGGAAGGGGCACCTGGGTGGCTCAGTTGGTTAAGCATCTGCCTTCGGCTCAGGTCATGATGCCAGGGTCCTGGGATCGAGCCCCACATCAGGTTCCCTGTTCAGGGAGCCTGCTTCTCCGTCTCCCACTCCTCCTACTTGTGCACACTCACTCACTCTCCCTCTCCCTCCCTCTCTCTTTCTCTCTCTAATAAATAAATAAACTCTTTAAAAAAAAAAGTCTTGGTGGAAGAGGCCGCTGCTCGCCGGTCCTGCCCTCCCGCCAGGCCCTACCCCTGCCTCTCTCTGCCTCTCAGGTCTGCTGCCTCCCGAGCCCCCCGGAGGGTGCTGCTGAGAAAAGCCAGAGAAAGTAAATGCTTCCCACTTCCAAGCGCTTGGCCTCCCCAAAAATAAATACACTTTAGATTGTTCAGAGGAGGATTTGCGGGGGCCATCTTTGTCAGGAAAACTGAATAATCCTCCTAAGTAAAGCAGTTAAGACATGAAAAAAATTCAAGCATCTGGAAAGGGAGGAAGTGCCACCCCACGCCCCAGGAGCCTCCCCTCGCTCACAGGTGTCGTCCACTAGTCATCAACGTGAGAATTTGTGGAAAGCAGTGTCCTCTCTCTGTGAAGATGACCCTACCAGGCTGTACCCTTAGCAGCACAGGAGGGTGACATCATGAGAGGTTTGGGAAAGGAGGAGAAAGGCATTTCAGTTCTACCGTTGTGTCTTAATACCAGCTTTATGGAAAGTTACAGCCAACAGGTACATTTTCCACCTGGATACTTAGCCT
Source organism: Nasua narica (assembly GCA_028533885.1). Lineage (NCBI taxonomy): Eukaryota > Metazoa > Chordata > Mammalia > Carnivora > Procyonidae > Nasua > Nasua narica. The sequence continues at coordinate 100,856,427 of CM052802.1, forward strand.
AAGGGAAGTGAGAGAGAGAGAGAAAGAGACAGAAGCCAAAGCCTACTCCAATGTTATCAATAGAAGCAAACTAATACGACCTAAATGCCTAAGTGTGTCTGTTCAGTGAGTGTAGGAAGATACATCACTTAAACGTGATCCCTTTACACAAATATTAGATGATCTCACTGACACGTAAAGTCTAAAAAACCAAACACTCAGAAACAGAGGCTAGACTGGTGGTTGCTGGAGGCGGGGAGAAGGAAGGGGAGATGCTGGCCAAAGGGTGCAAACTTCAGTGATAAAATGAGTAAGTTCTGGGGATCTCCTCTACAGCATGGTGATTATAGTTAATGATTCTGTGTTATATCCTTGAAACTTGCTAAGAGAGTCCATCTTAAATGTTCTCATCACAAAAAAGCAATGGCCATTATGTGCCATGATGCAGGTGTCAGCTAATGTGACCATAGTAATCACTTTGCAATACACAAGTGAATCAAATGAACGTGTTCTGCACTTTAAACGTATGCTAGGTTATTTGTCAGTTGTATTTAAACAAAGCTGGGGGAAAACAATTGTTTTGAACATTATGCAAATATGATCATATTACCAAATGGGGCACTCAGCTGTATATATGCTGTGGTTACACTATTATGTAAATGTTAACAAGACTAAACCAAAATGGGGAAAATTAAAGCCATTAGTCAGTTGTGGGTGAGGACCTGGCTTGAATTCTTTTTCCTGTTTTTGTTTCTCTTAATGTTGTCACATTCAGTCGCATTTTTTCGTGTAGCTGAGAAGATTTTTTTCAAGTCAGTGGAGTTAGGATAGCTTCACTCAACAAGTTGGTATGAAGCATTGAGGTGGTTTGGATCAAGCCTCCTGTTTGCCTGAAAATGTAGATATGCCAACCATTGGGAGTAGAACAACCTGGAGAATTTCTCTGCTCTGGGACAAGAGGAGATGTGGGGATTACAGAGAAGCTTTGTAAGTCTCTCCCTCGACTAACTGTGCAGAATGCAATCAAGGAAAACGACAAGAAAAAGTGAAAGCCCTTTCTTATTTGCTCACAGAGGCTGTTTGAGCTTCCCCCCCCCCCCGCCCCCGACTCCCATCCCCAGGACTTCTGCTTTGTCCCTCCTGCAGCAGCTTGTATGAGTCCTGCCGCCTTGTGCCGTCCCTGCAAGACCTGTCACTTAGGAAGGGCAAAGCGGTTTACTGGCCTCTCCTTGACCAGAGATTTGTAGCAGTAATCCCCACCCACAGAGAAGACAGGAGCCCAAACAGTGACCTTCAGTCTGACTTTCCTTCCATCTGAGGTGCGGCTAAGCTAGCCCATCTGGGCTTCCTGGGTGTCGTCTGGGCTTCAGCCGTGCCCTGCCGCCAGTGTGCCCAGCACCCTGCGTGCAAGTCCCCTGGGACTCACCAGCCTTACCCAGCACAACCCTCGAGGAGCACCTGACCCCTTGCCTCAGCCAGGGGATGGGTTGGATGGGACGGAAAGAAGAAGTGAGGACGAGCCACGGGCTCGGAGCAGGCCGCCAGCTCCCTGGAAAATGACCCGAGACCCATAATGGTGGGTCTTCTGGGAAGAGCGGCATGCCAGAGTGAGCCACTCTCACCGCCACCTCTTGCTCGCCAACACCTCCCTACGCTGCACCTGAGGGTTTTATTTTTATGCACACCACAAATCCTTTAGAAACACTCTCGCGTCACACTGTCGTGATTCAAGAAGTAAACACCAGCAGGTATGTGAGCAGGCACCTGCTGTGTGCCAGTCTCTACAGACAGAGCCAGGAGGTGACCTCCAAGATTATCTATTCCAGTGCCTTCATTTAAAAGATGGGCGAGCAGGGGACCAGAGTGGCAAGTGACTTACCCAAGGTCACAAGCTAATTTACAACACAGCCAAAACGATAGCCTAGAGCTCCTGACCGCCCTGTCCTCTGCTCTTTCCACCACACCCAGGAACAAACACCCTGAGATGCTCCGAGTCAGAAGGTTGGAAAACAAGGCAATTACCCAGGAAACTTAAGCTTCTGGGACTAAATGAATACATTTTGAATGAATAAGACAAAGAGCCAAATAACATCTCTGTGTTCGTGATCTATGAATGCCCCATCCCTACCGTATGAAGTAGACGCACATTCCTGGCTGGGTCTTCCTCCCTGGAGATTCCTATCCAAGCAACTTCTATAACTTGGCACCTTCCTCCCATCCATTCCTTAGCCAGACATTAGGTGGAGCATATGATATCGCCATTTTTATAGGTCAAAAATGTTAACATATTGGCAATTTCATACAGGCCAACTGAATTCAGCCTCCCACGCACCGTACTAAGTTGTGCACACAGAGCACCCCCCGTGGGCCTCCGAGTCCCCACCTAGCTCTGACCCCAGGACCGGAGACCACTCACTCTTTGACTTCTTTGGAGGAAAAGTCCAGGTAGCGATTGCTGATCCACTGAATCTCAAACCAATCTCGGAAGCCATTGTTGCCACAGCATTTGAACTCGATCTGCAGCATGTCGATGGTCTTCTTCATGAAACACCTGCCAGGGGTGTCTGTGTCTCGATAGTACTTCATGCCGTTCTTGAGCCCGAGGGCCAGGGTGCTCTCCAGGGAGCCCCGCAGGAGGAAGCAGCAGAGGATCACCAGCAAGAGGGCAGTGTTGAAGAGGACACAGACAGCCAGGTATGGCTTCAGCCAGGGCTTCCACTTGGCGTACTTGGCAGGGTCCAGGGCGTCATAGCAGATCTTGCCGGCCAGAGAGTTGAAGACACAGGACAGCACTCCCATCCCTATCAAGGAGTTGGGCACAAAATGGCTCTCTGAATTATTCATCACGTCGCTCCGCTTCCGCAGTTCGATCTTAAGGAACAGCCCTAGGCTGAAGATGACGATGCCAGCCAACACTGAGAGCCAGTTCATCAGCCAGAGCCCTTGGGCCAATTTCACCCGCTTCATCTGGTCAAACTTGACCTTCAGCAGCGCCATGCTTGCCAAGTGCAGTTCAGGCAGCTTCCCACGGCACAACTCTCACTCCTGACCTTCGTGAGCCCCGGGGGCTGAAAACTCAGGGCCTTGGGAAGGGAGCAGATGGCCCACGCTGCAGGGAGTTGCCCTGGGAGCTGCCCATGTTGAGCCCTTTCGCCTGGGACCCCCGTGAACTTGGGCGTGGTAATGGGCTTCAGAGGTGCAGCTCAGGAAGGGGCCCGGTCTCTGCGATGTTCCTGCAGCTTCCTTCCCGGCCAAGCAGGGAGAGCCTGAACACTGCAGATTAAACGTGGGGACCACAAGACATCTCGCTAATCTCTTTAGCCAGGTTCATCCCATTAGATAAAGCTGTGCCAGTTTCAGGACATGGCCAAGAGCCTAAACAGACACCCTGGAGCAGAGAGCGCTGGGTTCCGCTTGAAGAATCAGGACCAAGAACAAGACTGGCCAGAGGAATGGGCTCTCCTTGAGGGCTGGCTCAGATCACGGGGCTCCCCGGAGGTGTGTTACCAGGCCAAACTCCTTCAAATTTAAAACTTTCTCCAGAACAAAAGACTTTATTATCCAAGTTGAAAAAGGAATGACAGATTGTTGGAAAACCTGTTAAAAAAAAAAAAAGCATTCTTTTAAAGCTCCCATAAATTCACATTCAAAAGATCAACAATTGACTGGAAAAACAGGTAAAAGACAGGAATAAGTGATTTATAACAGGCAAATTTGGAACGTTCAATCTGGAAAAGATGTTCGGTCTGAGCAGAACACAGGGAAATGAAATTAAGATAATAACAAGAGACCAAATTTGATCCATCAGATTGAACATCTGTCAAAATTTTGTCACCAAACAGTAAAAACAAAGATCAAAATGGAGATGTACACTCTTGATGAGTCTGTAAATTTTTTGTTTTTAAGATTTTTTTTTTAATTTATTCATTTAAGAGAGATACAGAAAGAGAGCACAAGCAGGGTAAGGGACAGAGGGAGAGGGAGAAGCAGACTCCCTGCTCAGCTGGGATCCCAAGATGGGGCTCGATCCAGGACCCTGGGATCGTGACCGGAGCCAAAGGCAGAGGTTTAACCATCTGAGCCACCCAGGCGCCCCAACTTTTTATGTTTTTAATTAGCAGACTTTATTTCTTAAAGCAGTTCTAGGTTTACACACAAAAAAACGTTGGGGTGCGCCTGGGTGACTCGGTCGGTTAAACTTAAGTCTGCCTTCAGCTCAGGTCATGATCCCAGGGTCCCAGGATCGAGTTCCAAATCGAGATCCTTGCCCAGTGGGGAGCCTGCTTCTCCCTCTGCCTTCCGCTCCCCCTGTGCTCTTTCTCTCTCCCTGCCAAATAAATAAATAAAATCTTTTTTAAAAAATACTTTAAAAAATTGTACAGCAAGTACAGAGAGTTCCCATATACTCCTTTCCCACAACCAGTTTTTCCCATAATTACCATCCTGCATCTGGGTGGTACATTTGTTCTAACTGATGAACACATATTGGTATTATTATCACCATTATTATTATTAATTACAGCCCATAGTTTACATTAGGGTTTGATTGTTGTACATTTTGTGGGCTTCACCAAATGCATAATGTCATGTATCCACCATTAGCAGATCATACAGGATAATTTCACTGCTCTTTTTTTTTTAAAGATTTTATTTCTTCATTTGATATAGAGACAGTGAGAGAGAGCATGAGAGGGGAGAAGGTCAGAGGGAGAAGCAGACTCCCCGTGGAGCTGGGAGCCCGATGTGGGACTCTATCCCAGGACTCCGGGATCATGACCTGAGCTGAAGGCAGTTGCCCAACCACCTGAGCCACCCAGGCGCCCAGTTTCACTGCTCTTAACAATCCCTGTGTTCCGCCTGTTCATTCCCTCCCTGCCCAACCCCAGGCAACCAGGCTCTACATAGTTTCACCGTTTCTAGTACGCCATATAATTGGAATGACAGCATTTTCAGACTGGCTTATTTCCCTTAGCAATAGGTACTTGGTATTTCTCCACGTCTTTTTGTGACTTGATCGCTCATTTCTATTTATTGCTCAATAATATTCCATTAAAATGGATGTGCCATGGTTTATTTATCCATTCACCTATTAAAGGGCATCATGGTTGCTTCCGATTTGGGGCAATTATAAATAAAGCTGCTATAAACACCTATATGCAGGTTTTTGTGTGGACATAAGTTTTATGCTCATTTGAGTAGATATCTAGAAGCACAGTTGCTGGGTCATATGGTAAGACTATGTTTAGCTTTGAAAAAAAAAAAAAAAGACTATGTTTAGCTTTGCAAGAAACTGCGCAATTATCTTCCAAAGTGGCTGTACCACTCTGCACTCCCACAGCAATGGATGAGAGAGTTCCTGGTGCTCCACACCCTCGCCAGCATGGGGCTCTTAGCATCCCCGATCTTAGGCATCTCACTGTTGCTCTAATGTGCATTTCCTTGAGGACATATGATGTGGAGCATCTTTACATGTTTAGAGGCCTTCTTCGGAGAGGGATCTGCCCAGTACTTTTGCCCTCTTTTTAACTGGGCTGCTTGGGGGTTTTAGACTGTAAATTTTGGGAAAGTAATTTATCCATCTTTAAATTTAAATCTTTAAATTTAAGATTTAAAGTTCACATTCCCAGTGATTCAGCAGGGCCACTTCTCAAACACCCTGTGCATATAAGCATGAGGAGTTTTAGGAACAAACCAAGTGTGTCCTCAAATGCATGTCCACCTAATACCAAAGAAGGTCTTATGTTGCTCATGAACTCAAGGCAGTAAGTGGGTCCGGTTTCCAACCTGGAACCTCGTTTCTTCCCTTTTATGCATTGGGTCCACTAGAGCCACCACTTGCGGGCTCCTTTTTAAGATCTCATAATCGATAAATAGAATCAAAGGAGTGTTTCTCCAAGTAGAGGATGCGTGGGAACAAAGCAATGAACTTTGCCCCTCCAGCGAGGCCCCCTTAGAGCAAGACACCTATTTCACTGTTCCACCCAAGTTTGGACTCCAAAATGAGAGTGGCCGAGGCCCAGCTCTAACACATATCGGAACACCAATCTTGTTATTTTATCGTCACACCACATTGTGGGTCAAAAACAACATTATGCAAAGTTCTCACTCTCTTAATAGCCAAGACCTGGGGACGCCTGGGGGGCTCAGTCAGTTAAGCGTCTGCCTTCAGCTCAGGTCATGATCGCGGGATCCAGCCCCACATCAGGCTCCCTGCTTCTCCCTCTGCCTGCCGCTCCCCCTGATTGTGCTCTCTCTCAATCTCTCTGACAAATAGATAAATAAAATCTTTAAAAAATGTAGCCAAACCTTGGCTGCTAAGCAGCTTTGGATATTCAAAGGATTTCAACTTTTCACCATCAGGAGAAACATTGAAAAGAATGTGCTGCATTTTCTGGAGTTTGGCTTTGTTTTTGTTTTTTTTCCCAAGAGAGGATGTTCAGACAACCAGAAACCTGACCAGACCCAGACCTCATATACCCAGAATTTAAAGACAACCGTCCTGAGAGAAAAGGGTGCGGGTGACCATGACGATATCTCAGAGAACCTCTTTGGAACATGCATGTGGACAAGAGAAAATCAGAAGGAAAGAGAGAATATAAAAATTTATGTAGAAGCCAGAAACAAAAATTTGAAAATAGCTCTACCGGGATAGCCTGATTAGGCAAGGACTTCTCTCCCCTGCATTGACCAGTTGTACAGCATGAGAAGGAGCAGAGCTGAGCCCCAGGCTAGTCTGTGGATGCCCCCTGGTGGCCAGAAATAGAATGGCTTCAGTGTTTGGAAGAGGGGAGGTTTCCCCTTTTCAGGCTATCTGAAAAGGTAAAAGAGAAAGAACAGACATCAGAAATGTCCCTGGCCAAACCTTTCAGGGAAGAAGCAAGGCAGAATATGGTGAGGATCAAGCAGAGAAAAGTAGACTGCAGAGGAAGGAATAATGAATCTCTGCTGGAGGATGGGGTGGAAAGCTGGCTTCCTCCCTATTGGACCAATGGATGTGCGTCTAGATGCTATCAATCTACTATAAAGACAATAGACTAGGTTAATGGAATTAAGACTGATTCATTTTTCTTCTTCAGAATTCCTTTGAAGGAATATGCTATGATAATAATGAAATGAAAATAGCAAAAGTATGCGATTAAAAAAATAATGAAGGAACCAAAGAGATCATCTCTCTGGACCTCCCAACCAAGGAACAATGAGGCACGGGCTGGCCCTTTGAGTAATTAAACTGACTTTTGTTTTCTTAACCTCTCTCCTTTGATCATCATCCTTACTTCCCTTTACCCTCTACTCTTTTTCCTTCTCTCCTTTTGTCTTCTTTTCCTATCTTTCTTTCACTTTTCTGGTTAAATATATCATACATAGAGAAAAGGATAATATTTAAATAATCATCTCTATCCTCTCCCCCACATAAGAAACAGAGTATCACCAATACCAGTGAAGTGACCTGGATGCCCCTTCTTCTTTATTCCCAGAGATAACCTGAATTTGGTATTTATCCTTCTCTTCATTTTCTTTCGTGTTACCACCTATACATGTATGCTTAGTCAAATACCATTTAGTTTTGCATGACTTTGAAATTGACATAAATAGAATTATATAAGTATTCTTTTTTTTGTCCTTGCTTTTTTCACCCAAACATTGCATTTAAATTTTTCATAACTCCAGGCATGCCTGGGTGGCTCACTTGGTTAAGCGTCTGACTCTTGGTTTCGGCTCAGGTCGTGATCTCAGGGTCATGAGACTGAGCCCTGCACTGGGCTCCAGGCTCACTGGGGAGTCTGCTTGAAGATTCTCTCCCTCTGCCACTCCCCCTATTCTTTCATGCGCCCTCTCTCTCTCTATCTCAAATGAATAAATAAAATTTTAAAGAAAAAAAAAAAACCCTACAGCTTCAACGGAATATTTTTGGTAAATGTCCATACGCATTCTCATTGCTCAATGACCTTAAAAGTCATCAACATTCCTGTCATATTTGTCAGAAATTTCCATTACTGATGAGATGTGCATGAATGCCTTTCCTCTCTCCTCTCCTCTCCTCCTCCCCCTCTCCCTTCCTGTAAACTCTACGCCTAATGTAGGGCTTGAACTCACGACCCCCAAGATCAAGAGTCACATGCTTCACTGAATGAGCCAGCCAGGCACCCCATCCTGTTCTTTTTTTTTTTTTTTTTTAAGATTTTATTTATTTCTTTGAGAGAGAGAGAGGGAGAGGTCAGATGGAGAAGCAGAGTCCCCAGTGAGGAGGGAGCCCGATGCGGGACTCGATCCCGGGACTCCAGGATCATGACCTGAGCCAAAGGCAGTTGCCCAACAACTGAGACACCCAGGCGCCCCTTCTGTTCTTTTCTTGTGGAGCTCATTCTGTGTTCTTTTTTAGACGTGTTTCCTCTGATGTCTCATCTCAAGCATTTCCAGAGGACAGTAACTTTGCACAAATCATTTCTCGAGTTTGAGGCATACTGGCTTCTCTGTATCTGATTAGCTGGACATGCATTCTAAAGCGTTGCCATCACATGAATGTTGGCTGAATTGGCCTACACTTCCCACTTCCTTCAAATCTTTCTTTCCCTCAAAACCTGTGCCTCCCAGAGAATGCAACTTGACCTCGGGAAGACTAGCTCATTTGCTTTTCTTTTTTGCCCTATTATCTTAAAATATCATGCTTCTTTTTCTTTTTTTTTTAAGATTTTATTTATTTGTTTATTTATTTGACAGAGCACTAGAGAAAGAGCAGCAGGCAGAGGGAGAGGGAGAAGCAGGCTCTCTGCTGAGCAGGGAGCCCGACGTGGGGCTTGACCCCAGGCCCTTGGAGTCATGACCTGAGCCAAAGGCAGACGTGTCACCAACTGAGCCACCCAGGCGCCCCTCATGCTTCTTTTTCAAAGAAACTGAGGGGAATCCCAGAAAACTTCCCAAAGGAGGTGACATTTGGCTTGTGCAAAAATTTGGCAAGTGTACAGGGACTTAAGTGTGGGAACTGCTTGCGAAAAGGCCAGGAAGTATGGCAGGTGTTTGTACTGATTATGTTCCATTTGTTCCTCCAAATCCATTCTTCATTTCTCTCCACCCTGCTCTGCGTCCTGGGAGATGACTGTTAAGAGTTCACACCGGCCGACTTCTTGCCCTACGGTTTCCGGTTGGGCTCAGGCTGTGGAAGGCACCAGCAGAAGAGAGTGGCATGTTTTCAACCCCACTGTGGCGGCTTCCCTCCACCAAAGGCCACAGCTCCTGTCAGGTAGTGTTCTCCCCCTGTGGGTTCAGGTCACACTTTTGTCCCTTGGGCCCTAGGGGTGCTAACACCATTTCTTACTGCTCTTCCTAAACTCTACCCACAGCTTTGAAAGAGCTCCTGTATTAAGCTCTTCTCAAATTATCCGTTTTGAGTGTGCCATCTGTTTCCTGCCAGGTCCCCGATTGATACAGTGGGTTTGATTAATGGGTATTAGTTCAGACT
>CM052802.1:100867968-100887278 GCA_028533885.1 Nasua narica
CATCATCACCATCACCATCATCACCATCATCACCATCACCATCATCACCATCATCATCACCATCACCATCATCACCATCATCACCATCACCATCATCATCATCACCATCATCACCATCACCATCATCACCATCATCATCACCATCATCAACATCATCACCATCACCATCATCATCACCATCATCATCACCATCACCATCATCACCATCACCATCATCATCATCACCATCATCATCACCATCATCACCATCGTCATCACCATCATCACCGTCATCACCATCAGCATCACCATCACCATCATCATCATCACCATCATCATCATTACCATCACCATCATCACCATCATCATCACCATCATCAGCATCATCACTATCACCATCATCATCACCATCATCATCACCTTCACCATCTTCACATTGCAGCATCTGAATTCCTGGGCAGAATGTTGAGCTTGTTTACCAGATAAGTAAACGGCCTTAAATTGTCTTGCTTGGTCTTGTCAGTTCTCAAAGTTCAGAATAAGTACAGTATCTGAAAAATTGGAAGACAGGTCTGTGAATAGTAACTGCATCCTTCTGTGATGATTGCTAATCCAAGTAGGTGGTGGGCAGAGATGTCATTCAGGGAATTCGGCCCCTGGGTGGGTGGTTGATAAAGATGCCTCACTTAATGTCTTTTCTAAGCTAGAGAGATTATAAGGGACCGCCCTTTCAGAGCTCTCAGAATTTCTCTATCGGGATTGTTCTTTCATTCATCTTCACCTCAACCGTACCCTCCGTAAAGGAAGACCACGTGCTGGTTGGCCATTGCATTCTTAGTGCCCAGCACTGAACAGGTGCATCGTAGTTGCTCAAATATTTGTTCAGTTGAATTGAACCCAGCTTTGTGTCATATTGCCCCTGCGCTTCCTGAAACTTAAGCTGGGTAAATAATTGACCCTTCATCTCCCTTTGTCTTAATTGCAATGACCAATTTATCTTCTTCGTAAGAAAAACAGTCAAGAGGTATGACTAAGTGTTCGAGCTGATGATGAGACTTTTGAATTAAATGCAATTTAGTCATCTAATTTCTGTGATACTAGAGTAATTACATGATGTTTCTAAAACATTGTATTACCTTGTAACACTACCCATAGAAAGTTGAATCTTTATATCTTGCTGCTTTAGTTCATTTCCTAGTTAATACAATTAAAACTCTTTTTTAGGGGCACCTGGATGGCTCGGTGGGTTAAAGCCTCTGCCTTCGGCTCAGGTCTTCATCTCCGGGTCCTGGGATCAAGCCCCACATTGGGCTCTCTGCTCAGCGGGGGCATGCTTCCCCCTCTCTCTGCCTGCCTCTCTGCCTACCTGTGATCTCTCTCCTATCAAATAAATCTTAAAAAAAAAAAAAAAAAAAAACTTTTTTGGCAATAACTCTTGCATTGCAGTCAGAACCTCAGGATTAGAACTTATGTTAATTGGCCATTTCTCTTATTCTTATGGGGTTGAGACTCTGGGGAGATACTTTACAATTACGTAATACTGTACTGAATTATGTCCAACATACTCAATCAAATGAAGTTTAGTTAACTGATTGCTTGAGTAATATGCAATTGTATTGCTTCCCTAGAGGCTTAATTTTTAACTTTTTAAAAAGATTTATTATTTTATTTACTTATTTTTAAAAATATTTTTTAAAGATATCTATCTATCTATCTATCTATCTATCTATCTATCTATCTATCTATCTATCAGAGACAGCGCACAAGCAGGGGAAGCAGCAAGCAGAGGGAGAAACAGGCTCCCCGCCAAGCATGCGGCCCAATGCAGGACTTGATCATTATTTTAGAGAGCAAAGGGGGGAACAGAGGGAGAGAGAATTTCAAGCCGACTCCCCACTGAGTGAGTGTGGAGCCTGATGTGTAGTTCCATCCCAAGACCCTGAAATCATAACCTAAGCTGAACTCAAGAGTCCAAGCTTAACCCACCGAGCCAACCAGGCGCCTCCCAGTGTTGATTTTTTTTTTAAAGATTTTTATTTATTTATTAGAGAGCGAAAGACTGAGAATGAGAGGGGAGATGGTCAGAGGGAGAAGCAGACTTCCTGCAGAGCCGGGAGTCCGATATGGGACTCGATCCCGGGACTCCGGGATCATGACCTGAGCCGAAGGCAGTCGCTTAACCAACTGAGCTACCCAGGCGCCCCCAGTGTTGATTTTTTTAATGAAAATACAGTTTTTACATTTATTGGTGCAATATGCTCTCGTTGTAATGACATTATTAAATTTGCTTAATAAAAACTTAACTCTAATCAATACTTTTTTAAAAAAAGTTATCTCTATGCCCAGCTTAAACTCATGACCTGAGACCAGAGTCACACGCTCTACCAGCTGAGCCAGCCAGGCACCCCCCTAATCAATGCTTTTGATTCAGGGGTGTGATTTTGGGGGGGGGGGTCAAAAAAACCCATCACAGTTTAAGTCAAGGGAAAACGTAACAATGTCTAACTTGCTGAAATGGCAGAAAGACTTGAGAGGACAGGATGAATTGGCAAGATCTGCTGAGGGTAGAACTGCCATGATTTGGAAGTCCGATATTACAAATCGGCCAGCTCAGGGACCGTCATGCAGACTGCAAAAAATGTTTTGCTTGGCTTGTACAATGTTTTTAAAATGCTTAAATTTGTTTGCCAAGTCCCCTGGTCCCCCACTCCCTAATGATTTTCTCCTAGCAACCTGACCTTACCTGCTTGGCCCCCACAAGCATCAAATGCCTGGAGAAGAGCAACATCACTGAAAGAAATAGGGAACTTGGGAGGGAAAGAAGTGAAAATGGAGATTTTAAGAATATGTAAATTGGACAGGCAGGTGAGCCTACTGACCTCGGACTGTGCACACGGGTTCAGAGTGGCGGCCCTGGAGAACATGCATACAAAGAAGCTAAAGGCAAAACCTTGGGCATCACTCACACTTAAGGGCTGTGAGTTACTGGAATCATAATGAAAGGGAAAGCTGTCATAAGAGACACAGGGTAGAGCAAGGCTATGGAGGTCAGAAAGAGAACTTCAAGAAGATAGAGGAAAGCTCAGCTGAGATTAGCAAGCACCAACTATGGTTCAAACGGCCATGATTTTGTTTTTATTATCTACTACAAACTGCAGGGATTTTTTGGATGCAACTACTTAACTGTCCTGTGAAAGTTCAGTCCACAAACAGGAATTTCAAGCCCATGAGTGCCATAAGCATGGTTTTCCCTGAAGGGCACTTGGTGTTAAGCTATCAGTCTTTAGGAACATTGCCTTACCATACCAGTCCTAGTTTCTTATGTGAACAGAGTTGAGAATTTCATTACATGTTATCTTTTTATTACCAGAACTCATTCTACTAAGCAATAGATTTTTTTTTTTTTTTGCCTCTTTTCTTTGTAGATGTTGTGAATTGTGACTTGATTAGGATTATTTCAAGTCAGCCAACAGTTAAGGAAAAAAAATTCCAAATTCATCTCCAGCGAAGGAATAGAGCTTGGCAGGCCACATTTTTTACCTGCCTCAGTTATGCCTCAGTGACTCTACCTTGTTTCTCCTTCTCATTTGTTATGTTGTTACATTTCACGTATCCTTTAAAAGCCACCTTAAGTTCTTTTTTGGAACAAGATAGAACATAGAGATACTTATATGTAAGTACTACAAGCAACTTAATACTTGTGGTCATTATAAAAATCATGTCTGCAGTTACAAAGCCACTAGACCCAAAAAAGCTTTTGAAACTCTTAAAACCTTCCACTTAATAATGGGTGTTAACAGGGCAGAACACCGAATTTGTAATAGAAAATTACAGCAAAATGAGTGGAAAAAACTGAGACTCAGCTCGTTGTTTTTGTGAGAGGATATGTAGCATATTTATTCCTGAGCATTTAAGAAAAGCAATCTGCCCTCTTTAATGACTTTGGAAGCTCTCTTGCCAACTCAACTAACACTGTTCACAATCACTGCGGTATAGGGGTTGCAAAGGTGGGCTCTGAAGCCGGACCACCTGGTTTCAAATTCCAGCCCACCTGAGCTGTGGGACTCAGGCGACTCACCTACCTCACCTGAAAAATGGTGCTAACAGAAACTACCTCATCTTGGTCATGTTTACACGAGTAAGGTGCTTAGCACAGTGTCTGTGACCTTTTAAGGGCACAAAAAAACTGAAGCTATAATTATTATCGCTTTATAGTAGGTAAGACTCATGAGCCTCCTGGGGTCGATGCCAAAACTCTGGATCCAAACAAGTCGATGAGTAGCTGGATTCCAGACGCCCAAGCTAATGTGTCCCTGAACACCAGTCTTTCCACTGCCCTGCTGAGTAATACCTATGGAAGTCAAACCTTCAATTCAAGAGCTCTCGATTACTAGTGTTTTGCACAGGTTTGATACCATACTTTACATTAACATAAATTACATTAACCTACTGGAGCACTACTAAATTCACTTACTAAATATTTACTGAGGGCCTACTTTATCATTAAGTTTTAAATACCACAAATCACTAATAACCAGCACACACCCACACTTTTCCTCTTACTGCTTCAAACTATCATGGTCCAATCAAAGCTACTACACATTACCGAAACAGCAAAAATGCTTCCAAGTGTTAGACCTGTCGTGAATTTAATGGAAATCACAAGTTGGAGCCTATCACAATCTCAAGCCTTAAAATACTGAAAACAAAATATGAAAACAGTAAGTAAACTCCGAGGTCCCATTAGCAGGAGTTGGTTCCACATGGGAAGTATTTGGGAAAAGTGAAGAACACAGCGACAACTGCTTAGTCCCACTGGATCATTCTCTCTTCTTCAGGGAGAATACTCCAGTTTGGGGAGGCCATATCCCGGGCCAGCCAGTTGAAATCGTCGACGTTGTTCCAGTTATTTCTGCTCCTATCTAAACCTGAGCCCTCGAAGTCCTTGTCGATGCCGGGGTAGCTCCAGGTATAAGGCGCGAACTGGATCCCGCTGCAGTCCTCCACGATGGCCCTGCTGGTCACCTGCAAGAAGATGCGGGTGTCTCTCGTCGTGTGTACGCGGAGCTGTTGGCAGGCCACGGCCAGAACGCAATCACTGCAGTCCTCCAGGAACACAGAGGTGGACACCGGGCCGCAGAGCAGGGTGCAACTTCGGGCTCTGGCCAGCCGCAGGGTGTTGGGATTGCCATACAGTCTGATTGTGCATTTGTTCAGTTCGGTCAAAAGGACGTCGCGCTGGTGCAGCTCCTCCGCCCGCTTCTCCAAGACTTGGGACTCCACATTGGAGAAGCCGCAGACAAAGCCGGAGCCGATCCCTCCCTCCTCCTTCAATGGCGGCGAGGAGGTCAGGAAGCCTTCAGCGGTCGGGGCGCCAGGGCCTGCGTCGACTTTGGTGGCCGAAGCAGCGTCCTTCCTCCGGGTCTTGAAAGCGAAACGCTTCTTGGGCTGCAGCTCCTGACGCCGCTCGGCCAGGATCGCCTGCAGCCGCGACAGCGCCTCCTGTCCCTGCCGCAGGTCGTAGGCGGCCAGAAACAAAACCGAGTCGTTGAGAAGTTTCTGCAGGCCCTGGAGCCGAGCGGCCGCCTCCTCCAGCTGCTCCATGGATTGCCCGCTCTCCAGAAGCTCTTCCACCGCCGCTCGCTCCCGAGCGAAGGCGGCGGCGAAAAAGTCGCTCTTCTCCTCCTCCACCTCCTGGTTCTGCCGCTTTTGCTTCCGCCTTTCTACCTCCAGTTGCCGCTCATGTTCTCGTCTCTGAAGCCGTTCAGGCACCAGGCTCCGGTCCCGCGGCGAACCCACGGCCCCGTTTGCCGAGGCAGCGGAGCAACCAGCACTCTCCATCTTGACTTCAAGCTTCCTTTCTCTTGCCTTGCTTCCTCCGGGCGCGCCCTCCGTGAGGTCTCCCACCAACGCGAACTGTGATTGGCCGGACACGCTTACGTCAGCCCCGGCCTTATTTTCTTCGCCCATTGGTTCCTCCGCGTCGGAGAGGGCGGGGACATGAGGCGGGGCCGAGTGACAAGGGGGGTGGGGAGACAAAGGTCCTTGTGGATGGGTGGGGTGGGAGACAGGAGGGGGAAGCTTTTTTTCCTCTTAAAGGGGCAGGACTTATATCCGGGATTGTGGGGTGAGTTGCAGCAGCGGCAGCTGCACATGTGGGTTTGTTTATAAGAACAAGGTTAGAAACTCGCAGGCCTCCCCCTCCCCCCAGCTCCTCCCTACTACCCCCTTACAGGCCGGAGATCCGCTACTGGTGGGGGGAATGTGTGCGTATGGTGGGTAGGGGGACAGGTAATGGTGAGAAAGATGGAGGGGGGTATATTGCACCGCCCGGCCCGCGCCGGAGGAAGCGGCAGCTGGAACAGCTGGCTAGGGAGCCGCTTGCATGCCTCTGGTTTTTTCTTTTCCCTTCCACCACCCCCTCCCCCAACCCATTCCTGCCATCCCCAAACCCTCATTCTACCCGCCTTCTCCTCTCAGCCACTGCAGTTCGGCGTGGCCTGGGGTCTCCTGGATTCCCGCAGGCACTTACGGGGGCGGGGGTAGGCGAGGGCCACTGGGATGGGAAAGACTGGGTTTCTCACTGCAACCGGGTTCGGGGGCCCAGGGGCAGTCTAAAAACGGATTACTATTTTTTTGGCCAATTGCTGCAGTCGGAGGGGTGGGGGCGGGGGAGGGTGAGATTCCACACCCCCTTCCTCTTCCTCCCACGTCCTCCCCCCCCCCTTCGCGGTCACTCCCTCCGCAGCTGCGCGCGGCTGGCGGCGCGGGGGTGAGACCCCCAGCCCCGGGCTCTGCAGCTCTCTGTGGGGCTGGCGGTCTTCAGGAAAGCTTTGGGGGAAATGTTACATTATTTCTAGAGGTGGTGGGAGGGATTTGTCACCGGAAGTGAATGAGCCTAGCCTAAAGTCTGGACCAGCCGGAGGTGTGAGTGGGCAGCCAAGCCGGCGCAGTCACTAGCAAAAACGCCGGGCAACCGGCCGGCTCAGAGCAGAGACCTCGCCGGCTGCGGGCGGGCGCGCCGCAACCTCGCGTGCAGGGTGCAGCCTGCCGAGAGCGGAGCGAGTCTTTGACCCCGCCCGCCCGCTTCGGTCTCACCCTGGTCTCCACCCAGTTCCCAGCCTCCACCGTTTCTAATTGGGCTATTTGCCCAATCTGTCTCTTGAAATTGCACTGATATATCTGCATTTGGATACAGAGAAAAATGGGAAGAAACGAGAGAATTATGACTCATTTCCAGTTTTTCACGCCCCACTCTCCTCCTTCCCTTCCCATCTAAACCAAGAAAACACAGCACATAAATTCCTGTATTCCTCTACTGCAACCAAGCACGGATCACAGCGCTCGGCAAATTGCGCGCGGGGGTGAGGGGTGGGGATGTCCCGTGTGTATGTGTGTGCAGCGGCTGGAAGCCGGGAACTGGGTGGTGAAATCTTTCTGTGCTTGTGCTTGTAGTATATATTATTCGTTTTCCGTTCGCTTTGTTTCACGTGCAAGCTGGATGAGGCTTTTGGCTTTTTGTGAGGTTGGGTTCTGAGGCTGGTGAATGAGATGGCGCTGGTTATCTTGTCTGAGTCCCACGGGGGAATGCAATAGCCGCTTTATTTTATAAAGAGGTGATTTAACCAAGGAAGGTTTAAAGAAGATTTATTTTGCGAGGGAAACAACAAAAACCAAAAACCTGACCTGCCTTCCTTAAGTTTTTCAGCGGTTGAACCTGTCCTACTCAAATTAAGAAAGTTTGTAGCCAAACGAGGTCTACTGGAGCTGCAGGTGCCTGAGGCAACATTTCTGTATTAGCCACAGTGAGTCTGTGGGTGGTTATTAGTATCTGTTCAATCAGAAGTGGAATTGAACGTCGTGAAACCTCCCAAGAACTTTGTTTCTGCCCCCAGGAAGGTTTTGGCATAGAGGCCAGTAGACTTTGGAGGCTTCTGAATAGTTTAAACTCTTATGAGAAAGAAGAGGTAGCCCCTTCCTTGTCTTTTGACAAAAACGGACAGGTCAGCCTGTTGACCCCGGGCACTGAAGGCAGTTTCAGAGACTGATGTGGAGCCTGAGTGGGAATGGACAGGGGTCGGTGATGCGGTCCTCATGAAGCATTGGCTTGACAGTTCTCTACAGCCCCCAGCAGAGCTGCAAGCCGAGGAAGGTGGCCCAAGATAGGAACGTGAGGCTACATTTCTATGTTCAAAAGCACTAAGAGGGCCGGAGAACCTCTAGCAGGTGCAGGCTGTATTGGGGTCTTTTTTCTGACATCTGAGGGCAGTCAATTAATTCAGTGTGCATCCTTGAAAGGGATCCCAGCTCCCGGGAGGAGAGCGTTTGTTCCAATGCAGGGAGAAAGGGTGATTCAGGACAACAACGGGACATGTGGCAAAAGGCAAGCGGCACGAGAGCTCTGAATCCTGCTTTTTATTTTTTTTTTTTAAGATTTTACTTATTTATTTGACAGAGAGAGAGAGCACAAGTAGGCTGAGAGGCAGGCAGAGAGAGAGGGGGGGGAAGCAGGCTCCCCGCTGAGCAAAGAGCCTGATGCTGGGCTCGATCCCAGGACCCTGAGATCCTGACCTGAGCCAAAGGCAGAGGCTTTAACCCACTCAGCCACCTGGGCGCCCCAAGGCTGCCGTTTTAAAACATGACCACATACCATCCAAAACACATTCCAAAAACAGTGATATTTCCTTATTATCATCAAGAGTTGCAGACATCTCCATACTGTATTGGATGTTAAGTATTTGTTGTATTCATTTGATCTTTAACGCCATAAGTGAATGTTTATGTATTAGTATGCCAAAGGAAATGAAAACATTTCAGCACAGAAAGCATGGCCAGACAGTATGGCCAGGCAGCCAGGAATAAAGCCTTTTGCTATGCTTTGGAGTTTAGCAGAAACCCTGTGTGGGTTGGAGATATCAGGCAAATAAAGAGGTCCAGGCCCTGTCTTCTAATAGCTCCATTCCAAAAAGGAGGTGGCATCTTTCAGCAACCATTGACTATCTAGTGGATATAAAGGATTCATTAAAGAGCTCTACGTGCCAAGTATCTAACGTTAGGCGGGTTTTCCAACTTAGTTGCTGACTTTTCTGACCCCAAAAGATGACAGCGTGTCCTTGGCATGCGCTGTCCTTGCAAAGGCTCCAGGTTGGCCTGGGAAGCGGGACAGGAGTAGCCCCTTCCTTCCACCTCTGCACCCGGCTCTCCTCCCCTTCAACTTTCTGGAACACTTTTCATCATTGTACACCCAGCACCGTTTTTGAATCTAGCATCAGTTTATGAAGTACTTGCCGAGTCCCCCACTGAGCCCACAGACGCCCTTCAGTCTGCCAAGGTGAATAAAGACAGAGTGCCTCTCCTCCTTGGGGCGGGCTAACTGGACCAGTAATGGCACAAACATGTAAAATTGTAACAGTGACGACTGACAACAGTTACAGAAGAAAGGGGAACAGTGAGTGCTGCCAGGGGGAGGTTTGACCTTATTGGGGAGGTCAGCGAAGACTCCCGCGGGGCTTAAGCTGAGACTGGAAGGGTGAGTAAGAATCAATAAGAAGTGAGTGAACGCTGAAAAGTGTCTTCTAGATGTATGGGCTCGTGGAGTTACTGCTGCCTTTCCGGAGAAAATTCCAGAGGACTGCTGTGGGCAGGAGACGTGGGGTGGGGTGGGGGTAAGGGAGCTAGTGACAAATACAGTTAACTCTTTGGAAAGGTTTAATTGTGAAGGGGAAGGGACAGTAACTGGGGGATAGGAGGAGGCCAGTGAGAGGTTTTTGTTTTTTTACAAAGAAGCATAAGGTTCAGAGCATAAGGGTCCTGAAAAGGCTGGGGGGAAGTGGGCCTCAAAGCGCAGGTGCAAGGATCTGTGCTAGATAGAGCAACGTTGCAGTGTTGTTGTTTAAACTTTTTATTGTGCCTGTTTTCCAACGTACACAGACTATTTGACCCCAACCCAAGTAACAGATGCCTGGCAATGGAAACAGAAGCTGTAAGAAACAGTACATACTCTTACAGTGTGCACTAGATACTATGTTCAGTTCTACTTACTGCCTTTCAGAAATACTGATCAAGGCCCCCTAAATTAAACTGCAGTTTTAAAAAATGCCGTGTCAGCAGGAAAGGGCGCAGCTGTAGGTAAATTTGTACGTTTGGTAATCGGCAGCTGAGTCAGATGGTTCTGTGTTCTCTGTGAAGTAGGCAGTGGGGTCCTCTGCTGGATATGGGAGGGAAGGGCTGAGGTTGTCTAAAAGTGTGGGGAAGGTTTGAAAGTTCTGTGGGAAGAGAACCAGTATGTTGCCCAGAGAAGTGCGGCTGGGGGGTGTAGATTTTCAGCACTTGGAGAATGAATCAGGGAATGAATGAGAACCTCCCAGAGACCAGCTCAGGGGAGGGATGTGGAACATGGGGCAGGCCAGAGGAAAGAGGCTGGTGTGGAGAGCCTGACCCTCAGAAGGTAGGGAATCTGCATAAAGTAACTTTTCCAGAAGAGTCTGAGGCTTGCCACCTGCAGTTTCTCGTTCATTCCCTTTAAGACTTTAGAAGCTTCTATCACGGGGCGCCTGGGTGGCTCAGTTCGTTAAGTGTCTGACTTAGGCTCAGGTCATGATCCCGGGGATACTGCCCACATCAGGCTTCCTCCTCAATGGAGAGTCTCCTTTTCCCTCTCCCTCTGTCCTGCTTCCTCCTTCTCCGCCTCGCTCAAGGGCATGTGTGTGTGGGGGGGGGAGGGGCTTTCTCTCTCTCTCTCTCTCTCTCTCTCTCAAATAAATAAAATCTTTAAAAACAAAAAAAGAAAAAGAAAGTTCTATCACTTCCTAGGAGCCCCACTGCCTGTCAGCAGATGAGCTTACCTACCCTTCACAGAGGAAAAGGCCCACCAGATGGGACCCTGAACTTGCCTCCCATCTTAATTACAGTTTGTCTGTGAAGACCCACCTCTTCTCTTTCCCTTCTCACCAGAGCAAAGCTGTCTGCCTGAGTTCCATATCGCTTCCCCCTCACGTTCCTAGGACCTCCAGCCACACTTACCCTCTCTTCCTTCAGGATCTTTCCTCTCTCTTCTTCAGCATCTCCTCCCAGCAAGTAGGTTCCCTCAACTTAAAACAATTTTCCTATTGTCCCATCATCTACCTAAGTGGATGCTCTAACTTTCTTCCTTCTCTTAACACACTTTTTACACTATTTTTTTTACTGCTTTCTTGTTCTTGTTCTTTTTCTTTCTTTCTTTTCTTTCTTTTTTTTTTTTTTTTTTTGAGAGAGAAAGAGAGCAAGAGAGAGCTCGTACAAAAGGTGGGAGGAATAAAGGGAGAGGGAGAGAGAGAATCTTAAGCAGGCTCCACACCCAGCTTAGAGCCTGAAGCTCTCGATCTCGTGACCCTGAGATTGTGATCTGAGCTGAAATCAAGAGTTGGATGCTTAACCAACTGAGCCATCCAGGCACCCCTACACTATTCTATTTTTTAAGAACAGTTTTGGGCATAGAGGTAATTAGGTTTATTTCCCCCCCAGCTTCATTGACATTTAATTTAATAAATAGCATCGTGTGAGTTTAAGATATACAGCATGATGGTTTGATATACATATATGTGTATTGTAAACTAACCACCACAAGAGTTAGTTAACACACCCAGGTTAGTTAATATATCCATCACTTCATATCATTACCTTTTGTGTGTGTGTCTGGCGAGAACTTTTAAGATCTACTCTCACAGCGACTTTCAATACATAATACAGTATTGTTAACTACAGTCAACATGCTGTACGTCACATCTCTAGAACCTGTTCATCTTATAGCTGGAAGTTTGTACCTTCTTTAAAAAAAGATTTTATTTTATTTTATTTTTTATTTCTTTATTTGAGATAGAACGAGAGTGAGAGAGAGCACAAGCAGGGGGAGCAGCAGGCAGAGGGAGAAGCAGGCTCCCCGCTGAGCAGGGAGCCCACTGGGGGGCTTACCCCAGGATCATGACCTGAGCCAAAGGCAGACGCTTAACCGACTGAGCCACCCAGGTGCCCCTGGAAGTTTGTACCTTTCGACCATCTTCACCCATCCCTCCATACCCCTATCTCTGGCAGCCACCAGCCTATTCCCTTTTTCTATGAGTTTGGTTTTAACCACTGACTTTTAAAACTGAAATCTACATTTGCTATGTCTGATTTCTCGATTATCATCCCTCCTTAGCCCCTTCTCATCCGACTTCTGCTTCTGCCACTTTATTTGAAAGTGAGATTGCTCTCTTCCCCTCCAACTTCAAACTCATTGCTGTTTGTAGCTCAAAGAGCTTGAGTACCTCTTCTTGAAGCACAGCTCCTCGTTTTTAGTTCTGTGTCCGTCTCTGATCACTGCTACTTCTTGTCTCCTTCACAAATTTCTCTCCGCCCACCCCTTAAATACTGGCGAGGATTCTCTCCCGTACCCCTCTTCTCATTCTTCTTGCCTCCTTGGCCACCTTACCTTCTCCTAGGACTCCTGTGCACGTGCCGACCACCTCTCCATTCACTGCCAATACCCTTCTGGCTATTGCCAAGTCACTATTTACTATCCTTAAAACTATCTTCTATCCAAAATGCCTCATCTTTAAAAAAAAAAAAACAGTAAATACCCCATCTGAAGTAGAGGACTTAAAATGAAATCCTTAGTGCATCAGTGATGCCCTTTTTTTCCTCTATGTAAGTTTCGATCCTGCGTTGCTGCGTAACCATCCCAAAACTTAATGGCTTAAAATAACAATAGTTTATTATTTCTCACAATGCTGTGGGCTCAGCTGGGGCTGGAGCCTTCAAGACAGCCTCCCTCACCCATCTGGGGCCTTAGTGCTGGTTGTCGCCTGGTGCACCTAGCTTCTCCTGGTGGCCTCTCCCTCACGCTTGGTCTCTTAGCATGTGGTGGTTGAACTTAAGCTTTTCATGGTGCCTGGCTTCCAAAGGCGCATAAGCAGAGGCCACCAGGCCTCTTAAGGCTTGGACCAAATCGATACTGTGTCACTTCTAGTGCATTTATTTGGTGAAGGCAAGTCCCAAAAGCCAGTGCAGATTCAAGGGAAGGAGAAACGGACTCTAGATGGGCGGAGCCGCAGGCCTCTAGAGCGATGGGAGGAATGGGCAGCCATCTTTGCAGGTAATCCGCCATGCTGTGTACATGCTAACTCTTACATGACGTGTGCCAGGCAGTGGGTGAACATTTACATGGATTACCTCAGTCAGTCTCGACATTCCTATGAGGTAGGAACTACTGCTGTTCCCATTTAACAGACGAACAACTGAAGAAATGACAGGGACTTCCTGAGGACCAAGACCTAGTAAGTGGCAGAGCTGGGATTTGAACCCAGCCAGCCTGGTTCCCGAGTCCAGCCTTTGAGCACCACCTGTCTGAGTGTGATACCACCGCTGGCTGTGCTCCCAACGCCACATCGGTAGGCTCCCCAGCAGAAGGGGACAGTGCCTCGTTCTCCCTCCCGGGGCCTCACGGTCTGCAGGTGCTGCTCTGTTTCTCTCTCAGTTCCGTCCCCTCCTCATCTTCTTTTCCCCGGGCTGTTGTTCTAGACTCCCATCTGGTTCCCTACCGAGTGCCTCCCAGCCTTCCCGCAGCCCTCCACCCCTCAGCCAGCGACTGCCCTAGAACTCAACGGGTCACGTCACTTCACTTCAAACTGCTGCTGCCTCGCTCTTGTCCGACACTGTTCCAGTTCCTTGGTGCTGTTACCAGGCCCTTCTCAGCCTGTTCTGAGTACGCCTGCCCAGCTCCTCTCCCACCGCTGCCTTTACTGCAGCCCCACCACACCCGCCATAACCCCAGCACACCGTGCTCGCCCACTTCCTCTTACTCGGTCAGCACCGAGCATGTGCTGGGCGCTCTGCTAGGTGCTGAACTCGCAGACGGGGGCCCCCTCTGAGCGTACAGCCTGCGTGAGGGATGCTGACACTGGTAGGATATATCCTGTAATGGGGGGGGATCTTGGGTGCTCAGATCGCCCACGGTAAGCCTAATCCAGACCAGAGGGACAGGGTGAGGAGGGGGTTGTCCTTTAGAAAATCTAAGCTGGATCCCGAAAAATGAGTGAGATCTAACCAGGAGAAGGGGAGAGTAATCACTCATCACTCCTTTCTGTAGATATCCATGGAGCACCAGCTGTGATCTGGGCACCGTTCTAGGTGCTAGAAATGCAGCAGTGAGAAAGACAGACAAGAAGTCCCCAGCTTGGGGCGCCTGGGTGGTTCAGTTGGTTAAGTGGCTGCCTTTGGCTCGGGTCATGATCCCAGGATCCTGGGATCAAGCTCCACATCGGGCTCCCTGCTCAGCGGGAGGCCTGCTTCTCCCTCTCCCACTCCCCCTGCTTGTGTTCCCTCTCCCGCTGTGTCCCTCTCTGTCAAATAAATAAATAAAATCTCTAAAAAAAGAAGAAGAACAAGTCCCCAGCTTGATGGCCAGAAAGCTAGGAGAGCTCCGATGCCTCTAGCAACAGACAGGGCAGTAACCCTGGACG
Source organism: Nasua narica (assembly GCA_028533885.1). Classification (NCBI taxonomy): domain Eukaryota; kingdom Metazoa; phylum Chordata; class Mammalia; order Carnivora; family Procyonidae; genus Nasua; species Nasua narica. The sequence goes on from CM052802.1 coordinate 100,882,425, forward strand.
TGAGAAAAAGTGTTTGACAAGACGCACGCCCTCCACCCTGGCTGGGCCTTAGTACTCCTGGGAGGAATCCCCGGGAATGGGACCTTGGCACTGACATTCTATAAAGCTCTCCATGTGGTCCTAGTGGGCAGCCAGGCTTGTAAACCGCTGTGTTAGAGGATCTGTAGGGCATTGACGCAGGAAGTGAGCAGAGGCCAGACCACCAAGGGTCTCGGCAATCCCGTCCAGCAGTTTGGGTTTAACTTCGAAGGCACTAGGGGAAGTTATTTTGGCAGGACGATGACCGATTCAGATTAGTTTTCCTTCCCCCGCCCCCTCCGACCCCGCCCCACCCCCTGCCCTTAACAAAGGATCAGGCAGGGTGCTCTGTGTGGATTGGATTCTCTTGGAGCAAAAGTAACTGGAGACCAGTTTGGAGGCTGTCGATGGAGCCAGGCAGAAGTGGAGGCCCCGGGCCTCCATGCAGAGTGAGGAGAGAGAAGGGAGGGGTAACGTGTGAGAGATTTAGGAGACTACACAGGACTCTGACTCACTGGAGGTGAGGGATAAAGGAGGGCAGAGAGTCATGGAAGGTTCTGGCTTGAGGAGCTGGGTCCACAGTGATCCTGATGCAAGAGACAGTGAACCAGGAAGAGCATATTTGGAGAGAGAACTGGTGGTTCCATTTGGGACCTGCTGCTTGCTTCCTTCTCCTGTTGCCGGTGATTCTCTGCTTAATCTGCACCCGGCGGCCCTTGCCTCCCACCAGACCTACTTTACACACTTCTTCCCGGAAAGCCTATCTGGATTCTCTCTTCCATTGGCTCTGGGTGAATGCCTATCAGTTTGTGAGGTCAGTATCTATTTACAGATATGTATTCTACAGCTTGGGCTTCTCCAAGCATGGATGTGTCTTATTCCAGCTGCCTGCCTAGCACACTGCCGGGTACACAGGAAGTGCATGATAAAAAGAGGTTAAATAGACGAGTTAGTGGCTGAAGACTTGGGCCAGAAGCAAGAGCTCTCCTAGGACTGTGATTAGAAGAGGGAAGAGGAAACGGACATTGTTCTCATTTCTAGGGAAAGGGACAAAGGCCAGGGGCAAAGGAAGGTATTTGCTGAGCTGATCAGAAAAGACGCTGAATTACAGGCACTGGAGCTGTTGGCTCGTAGAAGGAGGGACATATAGTCAGCTCTCTAAATTGTCTCTTAAATAGAGTTTCAAATTCCTTTTGTGGCAAAGGCATATACATCTCTTAAAACATTCCGGCATCTGTCCTTTCTCTTCTATCCCTTCCTGTCATTGAAGTAGGGTGATGGTAATAAGTGGACAGATCTGAGTTTGAATGCTGATTACTAGCTGTGTGACACTGAGCATGATGCATAACCTCTCTGAGCTCAGTTTCCTCCAACTGTAAAGCAGGGAGAAAGAAAGATACATTTCTCCCAGGATTGTTGCAATGTTAAATAAAGTAATGTGTGGGAAAAGTACCAACTATTGAGCAGACCTATGGTAGACCCTCAACTACTGCCGGGTCCCTTTCTGCCTGCTAGTCTCTGGACCTTTGTGCCTTAACACTTCCCAGTCCTCAAGGTGAGTGATAGAAGCAGAATTCGCTATGTGCATTCTATACCATCTCAGAAAGGGCCCTTGAGTGTCCAGCTTTTCTGCAGTTCTGGGGATATTTGGGCATATGCAACATGTAAGGAGTCCTGCAAAAGAAAACCAGAGAATCCCGGAAAGAGAGACGTGAGCAAGATCTGACAAGTCCTTTAACACCAGGGTAAAAACCTGGCTTACAGTTTAAGGGAAAAGTAAGGATATGTGGATGATTCTTTTTTTTCATGACAATTAATTCAGTTTAAAGAATTATATTAACAGATCATATCATTTTTCTTTTTTCTTTTTTTTTTTAAGTATTTCTTTTATGACAGCCTTTCTATCTATGATCTTTACCTGGGGGAACCACTGATCTTACCTCCCGTTACAGATAAGAGAGTGTAAAACAGTTGTATGTTATGTAATATTAATGGAATGTGCCATCTTTTCTCAAACACTAAACTCTTCGACTGTAGACACCATAAGGGCTGTGGTTGTACCTACTATTTTTTGGACCCCATAATCCCAGAATATGGCACCATCCTAGCATGAGAGGCTGACAATAATTAAACGTTGGAGGAATAAATGAATTGTTCAGCCCAGGCACTCTAGAATTCTAGGGGTTTCTTTGTCGTTTTCAAGGTCCAAAAACCATTTTTTTTTTATCATGTATGTGTATAAAGTTACTATTTAAATTCTAGCTAGCATACAATGTAATGTTAGTTTCACGTGTACCATATAGTGGTTCAGCAGTTCCATAGAGCAGCCCACACCCGGAGCTCATCACTACACGCGCCGCCTTAATCCCTGTCACCTATTTCCGGCCCCCCCCCCCCCCCGCTCCCCCCTCTCCCGCCCTCTGATAGCCATCAGTGTGTTCTCTAAGGTCAAGAGTCTGTTTCTTGGATTGCCTCTCTCTCTCTCTCTCTCTTTTTTTTTTGTCCCTTTGTTCATTCATTTTGTTTCTTAAATTCCACATATGAGTGAAATCATATGGTATTTGCCTTTCTCTATTTCACTTAGCATCGTACTCGCTGCTCTATGTCACCGCAAATGGCAAGAGTACATTCTTTTCTCTTTTTTTTTTTGGCTGAGTAATATTCCATTGTATATACACCACATTTTCTTCATTCATTCATCAATTGATGGACACTTGGGCTGTTTCCATAGTTTGGCTATTGTAGATAAATAATGCTGCTACGAACATCAGGGTGCATGTATCCCTTTGAACTAGTATTTTTGTATTCTTTGGGTAAATACCTGGTAGTGCCATTACTGGATCATAGGGTAGTTCTACTTTTAACTTTTTAAAAAAAGATTTCTTTATTTTAGAGAGAGAGAGAGTGAGTGCACATGAGAGGGAGGGTCAGAGGAGAGGGAGGGGGCGCCTGGGTGGCTCAGTTGGTTCAGCATCTGCCTTTGGCCCAGGTCATGATCAGAGGGTTCTGGGATCGAGCCCCGTGTCAGGCTCCCTGCTCAGTGGGGAACCTACTTCTCCGTCTTCCTCTGCCACCCTCCATGTTTGTGTTCTCTCTCTCTCTGTCAAATAAATAAATAAAATCTAAAAAAAAAGAGAGGGAGAGAAATCTCAAGCAGACTCTCCACTGAGCGTGAACCCAACTCAGGGCTCTATCCCATGACCCTGAGATCGTGCCCTAAGCCAAAATCAAGAGTCAGAAGCTTAATGGACTGGGTCACCCCCAGGCTCGCTTCTATTCTTAACTTTCTGAGAAGCCTCCATATTGTTTTCCAGAGTGGCTGCACTAGTCTGCATAGAGTCCTACTTGTTAATGGTATTTGTTTTTACTGATGGAGCCAGTAGACTCCTGGAAGGACCCTGTTCTCTACTGGCCTGCAGAGGAGGTGCTCAGTGAGTGGTTGAGGCCGCTGGCCATGCAGAGATCAGACATAGCCAAGACAGTGAATGTTGGAACTCTGAAAAAATTAAATTAAATTAAAAAAAAAAAAAGAAAAAGAACAGATAACCCAAGAACCTGAATGATAGCAGGAGCCACCATGTACTTCCCTTATATTATCTCCCTTAATCTCCATGGTAACCTTGCCAGGACCTGTTTGTGCTATATATCATAATTTGAAGCAACAACAATTTTAAGATTCTTTCAAAGATATTGCTGAATTTTAATTTCTGAACAGATGTGTTTTTAATACAGACTGTGAGGGGGTGGTGGGTGGAGGTAACTTTTCTGCTTCGGTTTCTTGCTTCTTCAATGTAAAGGGAATAATGTGACCCACAAGGTTTTGAGATTATTTAAAGGCTTTTGTTGAAATGCTTGTTTATTAAGATCAAATGCTTTTAAAGTGTCCTGGAAGTTGAATGTTAAATAAGAAGCAAAAAGTTTACTCCTTGTCAGCTCTTCTGCCTAGAATTTTTAAGGTCCTTTTCTTTGGGTAGGATTTCATTACTTGCCGTAAAGTGCTACTTTTCTGTGAAATACGATAAACTACTGTTTTCAGATTGTAAGTTCCAGTGCAATAAGATCATGAAATCCATTTAGTGGATGGTGGTCTTTTAAAAATGGCAAAAGAGGGGCATCTGGCTGGCTCAGTTGGTAGACCTTGTGACTCTTGATCTTGGGGTTGTAAGTTCAAGCCCCATGTTGGGTGTGGAGATTACTTAAAAACACTTTTTAAAAAAGTGTTGGGCGCTTGGGTGGCTTAGTTGGCTAAGCATCTGCCTTTGGCTCGGGTCATGATCCCAGGGTCCTGGGATCAGGTCCCATGTCAGGCTCCCTGCTCAGCGGAGAGTCTGCTTCTCCCTCTACCCCTTCCCCCGCCCCTGTTCGTGGTCTCTCAAATAAATAAATGAATAAATAGTATTTTTAAAATGTCAAAAAGATGTCAGAATGCATTGTGTTGCATAAATGAGTTTATATTATATGTATATGTTTTATGGATACACGTACGTGACTTGGAAGATAAAATGTATTTCTTTTTATAGGTTACAGTCAAAAAGTTTGAGAAGATGATTTTTTTGTTGGGGTGCCTAGGCTGGCTCAGTCGGTAGACCTTGTGACTATTGATCTTGCAGTGGTGAGTTCGAGCCCCACATTGGGCGTGGCGCCTTTAAAAAAAATATATATATATATATATACACACACACATATAGTGTGAGAGAGAGAGAGAGAAGAAAGGAAAAGATTAAATGGTTTTGTGAATGATGCCTTGACATTATGGTGTTCAAAAGTATACTTCAGCGCCAACGGAGAGACATTGTTTGTGTCATTATGAAGAGAGAGCAGTAAGGAAAAACGGAC
>CM052802.1:100887778-101073903 GCA_028533885.1 Nasua narica
AAACCTCTGAGAAACCCTATGTAAATAATTAAATTTTATTCATACCACTTCAGCTGTTCTTAATTCTTAAAGATTTCCACTTTGTGACTATCCATAAGAGCTTACAAGGGGAAAATAAGCCAGTGTTGTACCTACACTAGATTCTGTAAACATCTCTAGACCTGGACTGTCCAATATGGCGGCCACTAGCCATATATGACCAGTAGCACTCGATATGTGACTAGCACCAGTTGTGATAAGCTCTAGTGTAAAGTCCACGCCAGATTTTAAAGCCTTTGTATGAAAAAAAGGATGTAAACTATCTCCTTAGTTTTATACTAATTACATGTTAGAATGATTAAATATTTAATTAAAATATTTAATCAATACATTTATATTAATCTTTTTAAAAATTTTTTAAAAGATTTTTAAAATTGGGGCGCCTGGGTGGCTCAGTTGGTTGGGCGACTGCCTTTGGCTCGGGTCATGATCCTGGAGTCACAGGATGAAGTCCTATATCGGGCTCCCAGCTCTGCGGGAGGTCAGCCCCATGTGGAGCTCGATCCCAGCACCCTGGGATCATGACCTGAGCCCAAGGCAGATGCTTAACTACTGAGCCACCCAGGTGTCCCTATATTAATCTTTTTCATTTAGTCCAAAATATTGCTTGGATATTCTGGACTAAATAAAATATATTAAAATTATACTTAAAAAGTGTGGCTGCTAGGAAATTTGAAATCAGATATGTGGCTCTCCCTGACTCATTTCTGTTGGATAGCTGAGCTACTCTAGACTTTCCGGGAGTTAAGAAGTGTTGGAGGTGGAGTTTGGGGAGAAAGGAGGGCTCTGTGGCAAAATCAACATGTGAAACATTGAGTTTTAACAAGCAAGAGGTCTGATATGCATTATGAATTACCAAGAAGTACATATAATATGTAGCATTTCCCCAAAGTAGTTTCATTATGGAACCCTGCCATCCTTTTTTGTTTGAAGAACTCCTTTAACTCCTTTCCTACATGGGAAAGACTGTAAAATGCTGCTCTCAGCCCCAGTGTTCCCAAAGCTCCTTTCTACAGGCCAGTGCCAGTATATTTCTCCGTACTCACGTATACCTTTTTATAGTGATCGGTTTAAAATAGTATGTTTCACTTTTCTCAGCAAAAATACCATATAACTAGTTGATTTTAAATTGTGGAATTTTAATTGATGGAATAGTGAAGTTTTTTTGCTGTGGGAGAAAATGTGTTAAGATTCTCCATTGCTATCTCTTTGGCCTGGGAAACGTTTCTAGAAATTGAACCTTCCAAAAATCATGATATTTCCATCCACAGCAATGAGAAGCAGCACAAGCTTGGGAATTAAAGATTTGAGTTCAAACTTCTGTCTTGCTACTTACAAACTCTGGAATGTTAGACAAGCATCTTACATTTTCTGTAAAAATTGGGTTAATAGTGCATACCTGCCAGGATTGTGCTAGAAGGGTTAGAACTGAAGTGCCTGGCAGAGGGAAGGTACTTAGTAAATGTTAGCTATTACAATTTTTTTTTAAGATTTTATTAGAGAGAGTGAGTCAGCAAGAGAGAACACAAGTGGGGGAGGAGCAGAGGGAGAAGCAGACTCCCCACTTAGTAGGGAGCCTGACATGGGGCTCAATGCCGGGACTCTGGGATCATGACTTGAGCCAAAGGCGGACGTTTAACTGACTGAGCCACCCAGGCGCCCTTGCTATTACAATTTTTATTACCTCCTATGCCTTGGTATATCAGTTACTAGTAAAAGGGGCTTAGTATTGCTATAAATATCCCTACTAGTATGTTTATTTTCATGTATATTGTTAATGCTTTCCATAGTTCGGAAAATTATTTCAGATGCAGGTCTTGCCTTTTTAATAAGATTATCAGCTACTTGAGAGCTGGGACATATTATTATATTTGTTTAGCCCTCCAGGACAAGGCTTACCTAATAAATAATCACTGAGTCCAGTCCTCATTATCATTAATATGATAAATTATAATGGTACTGCTTAATATGTCATGCTATATTAATGTGCCTTCTTAAAGAAAAATCATATGGATGTTAAGAGAATCATTGACAGAAGTTACAAGCTGTCATTAGAAGTTTAAGAAAAGGGCACCTGGGTGGCGCAGTTGGTTGAGCGACTGCCTTCGGCTCAGGTCATGATCCCGGAGTCCCGGGATCGAGTCCCATATCGGACTCCCGGCTCTGCGGGAAGTCTGCTTCTCCCTCTGACCTTCTCCCCTCTCATTCTCAGTCTCTCGCTCTCTAATAAATAAATAAAAATCTTAAAAAAAAAAAAGAAGTTTAAGAAAAAGTTAAATAATGACAAACCTTCATAGAGAAATCATTTTACTCAGTGAGGCAAAATCTAAGACCTTAAATATTTAGAGAGGGAAATACGGTGTTTTTTAGGCAAAACTGTGAAGACGTAATAAAGCAAGAAAAAAATTATTCTAATTTGTCCAAAAGAATGATACTGAATAATGGTGAGAATGGAACTAGGGTTCTGTCCTGTCTTTTTTTATTGAAGTATAACTGACAATGTCACATTAGTCCCGGGCGTACAACACAGTCATTCAGCAACTCTGTTCACACTTGTCTCAGGTGTAGCTGCCGTTCACCACCAGCCAACACTACTACACTGCCACCGACTGTGCTCCTGATGCTGCACCTGTTACTTCCCTGACTTAGTCCATAACCCGGAAGCCTGTATCTCCCACTTCCCTTCACCCATCTTGCCCCCCCCACTCACGTCCCTTTGGCACCCACCAGTTTGTTCTCTGTATCTATGGGTCAGTTGCTGGGTTTTTGTTTATTTGTTTGCTTTTTTAGATTCCACGCATAAGTGAAATCATATGGTATTTTTCTTTGTCTGGACTTCACCTAGCCTACTATTTTCTAGGTTCATCCATGTTGTCATAAATGGCAAGATCCCAGTAATATTCCGTTATATGTGTGTGTGTGTGTGTGTGTGTGTGCGCGCGCGCACATGTGCGTATCACATCGTCATTCATCTAGCAGTGAGCATTTAAGTTGCTTCCTTATCTTGGTTATTACAGACAGTGCTGCAGTAAACATAGGTGTGTTGCATTTTCTTTGGGTAAATAGTGGAATTACTGGGTTATATGATATTTCTATTTTTACTTTTCTGAGGAACCTCTCTACTGTTTTCTGTAGTGGTTGTACCAATTCACATTCTCACAAACCGTTCGTGAGAGTTCCCTTTTCCCCACCTTGCCAACACTTGTTATTTCTTGCCTGTTTTTATCTAGCCATTCTGGCTCGGGTGAAGTGATCTCTCATTGTGATTGATTTGTATTTGCCTGATGATCAGTGATGTTGAGGATCTTTCCATGTGTCTCTTGGCAAGCTGTCGGTCTTCTTTGGAAAAACGTCTATTTGGATGGGTCTGTCCTATTTTAAATGACCCAGAAGTTACATAAGATAGGGTCAAACTAAATGAAAAGTTTTTCTCTCTTTCCTAAGGAGGAAGGTTGTATTGTAGGCACAGATGTCTCAGAAGATGGAAGTGTGGAAGTGGGTTCTAAACCATTAGACAGTTTCTCCTCACATCATTCAGTTCTAGCCCATGTGACTGCCACCTTGAGAATGTTGTGGTTTTCAGTAAATTAAATGATAAAAGAATAATTGTTATTATTTTATTATTTAAGGGCAATTATTAAAATTATTATTATTATTAACCACAGTGAGTTGTCCTTAAAAATAAATCTAGCCTTTTGTTCTTAGACCACTGGAGGCTGTCTATAAGTTACTTGACTCCCTTGTTTGAGGGTTCAGTAGTCCATAGCTGGATAGCCCAGAAGTGAGTATAGAAAAAGTATTAATTCAGGGGCACCTGGGTGGCTCACTTGGTTGAGCCTCTGCCTTCGGCGCAGGTCGTGATCCCAGGGTCCTGGGATCGAGTCCCACATCTGTCTCCCTGCTCAGCGGGGAACCTGCTTTTCCCTCTCCCTCTGCCGCTCCCCCTGCTTGTGTGCTCATGCTCTCTCTCTCTCTCTCTCTGTCAAATAAATAAATAAAATCTTTAAAAAAAAAAAAAAAGAAAAAGTATTAATTCTGATGTCATTCAATTCCAAGCACTCATATAAAAACTAGAAAAGTATGTGATTTATTTATGTACCTGTCTTCCACTTTGGATGTTCGGGAGAATGAAGGTGTGAATTTTGACTAAGCTTTCCAGAAGATTATCACATATTTATCAGATGAAATTTGCCTTTGTGTCTCACTCTGTTGTAAGGTTGTGAATTTTGATGAGCTTTTCCACTGCAGTCTTGGGCTTTTTAAGTTATAAAATGTATTTCTGTTGCTCTCCACTGAGCATACAAAAAATTAGCTTTACTTGACCTTTCTTACTCAGGGAATTTTTTGATAACTTTGGTGATACCGAAGAGCATCTTTTCTGCACTGTTGAATCGACAGCTTGCTACTACCCTCCTGTGTATCTGGTAGCGCCTTCAGCATCTTTGCATTGCAAAAACTGTATCAAACAGTGTTTAGGAATGACCACTCTGTGCTTAGCAAGTATAAAAATAGCTTGTGGATTATGTTCAGATGTTTAGAATCCCACTGTTTGTGTGGGGGGGGTTTTTTAAAGATTTTATTTTATTTACTTGAGAGAGAGAATGAGAGAACACAAACAGAGGACATGGCAGAGGGAGAGAGAGTCGAGCAGGGAGCCTGACATGGGCTTGATCCCAGGACCCTGGGATCATGACCTGCGCCAAAGGCAAGACACTTCACTGACTGAGCCACCCAGGCGCAATCCCATTGGTTGTTACTGGATTGAGTTTATCCACTTCTCATGTTAAACAACTGCCCTGGGCCCTAGCAGTGTGCAAGGGCTCTATGGACTGACCCTTAATAGATCTGGGGATAGAATTGTAGGGAAGGTAGACCATGAACTTGCATATGAAAAAAAAATTGCATGTTATTTTCTCTAGACTCCAGTTGAGATTTATTGTTTTCTAAGTCTATGAATGAAGGCCACAGGCTGTGGTATTAACAGTGCCTAGGAATTTGTTACTAGTAAAAATATTTCTTTTAATCCCCTTATATTTGCAAATATCTGGAAAGATTACTGTTTTCTAAATGACAGCAGTTACTAGACTCACCACTAGATCTTGTATACTAACACATTAACAAAGAATCACATACAAAATCATATTACAATTTTAAAATATTTCTATAAATGTATTTTTAATAAATGCATTTTTAAAAATCCTACCTATATTATGCACCTTGAAATATTACTCTGCAAAGGAGCCCATAGACTTCACCAGAGAGCCAAAAGGCACACAAAGTTTCAAGAACCCTCCTCCTTCCTTTGGGAGATTTCTTCCCACAGCCACATCTGGTACCTGTCAGTAGTTGTGAGGTAAACTGCGTCAACTTCTCTCACCCCACTGCTCACTGGGATTAACTTTAACTGATGAGCCATGGGTCCTTCATCTCTCTTCAGTGAGCGTCTGTCCTAAACTTGCCAGCTTGGAGAATGGTTTTCTGGGGGGGAAAAAAAGGTTTTTTGATCATGGATCTATGGACAGTTATGGTCTTCATGGGGGAGGGGAATAAGAATATTCATAAATGCTTTATTTTTTATATTATTTAAAAATTTTTTTCATAACAAAGTTTTCCATTTTAGCCATTTTAAATACAGTTCTGTGCCATGAAGTACATTCACAATGTTGTGTGACCGTTACCACCATCCTTCTCCAGAATTTTCTCATCTTCTCTAACTGAAACTCTGTTCCTTACAGTCTTTTGGTAGAAATAAGTATAAACATAAATTCTCTTCACATGGCATTTCTTAGGGTTTATAAAAGATTTTACACTAGATAGAAGTTTGTATGTCTCTTAAATGGAATATAGAAAGGTGAGATCAATTCGGCTTCTTTAAAATTTTTGTAGAAACTGAAATCTTGTTTGGAGTAATATGCTACATGTGTATTTATTCATATGCTTTCTTATATCTTTTTTTTAAAGATTGTATTTGAGAGAGAGAGAAAGAGAGAACATGAGCAGGAAGAGGGGCAGAGGGAGAAGCAGACTCCCCACTAACCAGGGAGCCCACTGAGGGACCCGATTCTGGGACTCCAGGATCATGACCTGAGCCAAAGGCAGTCAGTTAACCAACTGAGCCACCCAGGCGCCCCTCTTACATCATTTTTTAAAAAATATTTCTTCATGGGGTTCCTGGGTGGCTCAGTGGCTTAAAGCCTCTGCCTTTGGCTCAGGTCATGATCTCAAGGTCCTGGGATCGAGCCCCGCATCAGGATCTCTGCTCAGCAGGGAGCCTGCTTCCTCCTCTCTCTCTGCCTCCCTCTCTGCCTACTTGTAATCTCTCTCTGTCAGATAAATAAAGTCTTTAAAAAATATTTCTTTATTTTGGGGTTTTTTAATTAATTTTTTAAATTAGGCTCCATACCCAACATGGGGCTTAAACTCGGGATCCTGAAATCAAGAGTCTTACGATCTACGAATTGAGCCTGCCAAGTGCCCCTCAAATCATTTTTAGGCTTAAAAAATGTTTCTCTCATTTTCTTCTCCTTAAATAATTGCTTTTGTGCACATATCTTCCTTGTGAGTCCACTTTTACAAGAGGGGACCCTGGACATCTCTTGTTTGGTAACATCATTGACTTCGTAAAATGGAATTTTGTTTGTTAATATTGTTAGTTGTTTTTATAGGGCTTGTTTTTCTTGGAACATACCATAAAACCGAAATATTTTGAATGTTACTCATTGAGGGAGAGCAATGAGAGTCAAGAGTTTGCATAATAACTTTAACCAGATTGCTAATAAATATTTTTTGCTTATAACTACTGCCATTTCAAAATATCTTTTAAAAACAGTTCCATACATAGGGACAATAATACTTACAAACTACAGTGACAGATAGCAATAGTGTCCTATTATATTTGAGGAAGTATAGAGAAAGATTCATTAGTTTTTATTTTAATAGCTTGATTATTACCATACTGCATTTGTTTTAAAGATTTTATTTATTTATTTGACACAGAGAGAGAAATCACAAGTAGGCAGAGAGGCAGGCAGAGAGAGAGGAGGAAGCAGTCTCCCCGCTGAGCAGAGAGCCCGATGCAGGGCTCGATCCTAGGACCCTGAGATCACGACCTGAGCTGAAGGCAGAGACCTTAACCCACTGAGCCATTCAGGTGCCCTACCATACTGCATTTTAGTGAATTCTTGACTGTGGGATGAGAAGGCAAACAGCAGTCCTTTTTACTCTGTTGTGACTGGTACTATATATGATACCCGTTGTTTTCAAAAGTAGAAAAAAGTCACATTGGTAGGGTTTTTGCTTTTACTTCATTTGAAATTTTCTCTGGAAGAAATCCCATTTCCCTAAGGAAGAACTCAAATGACTTACCTACATTTCCATTTCATTTAATAAAAGACATCATAGAGGCGCCTGGGTGGCTCAGACGTTAAGTGTCTGCCTTCGGTTCAAGTCATGGTCCCAGGGTCCTGGGATCGAGCCCCACATTGGGCTCTCTGCGGGAAGCCTGCTTCTCCCTCTCCCACTCCCCCTGCTTGTGTTCCCTCTCTTGCTGTGTCTCTCTCTGTCAAATAAATAAATAAAAATCTTAAAAAAAAAAAAAGACTTCATACTTTTCTGAATAAAACTAAAGTCAGGAAAAAAAATATCAGCAGAGTTTCTGTTTACTATTCAATTATTTTGTTTTTATGAGAGGATGCAAGTATGACTTGCTTTTGGTACTTCTAGTTTTTAATTCCTATTCCTGAAAGTTTTGTTAATGTGTTTTTGGTTGATATATGGGGTTTTTTTTAAAGATTTTATTTATTTATTTGACAGAGAGGAGAGAGATCACAAGTAGGCAGAGAGGCAGGTAAAGAGAGAGGGAGAAGCAGGCTCCCTGCTGAGCAGAGAGCCCGATGCGGGGCTTGATCCCAGGATCCTGAGATCATGACCCGAGCCGAAGGCAGAGGCTCAACCCAGTGAGCCACCCAAGCGCCCCTGGTTGATATATGTTAATCTTTATGGGTGGTTAGTTTCAAAACTGGCATTGCTTCCTCTAAGTCAGCTTGTTGTTGGCGCTGAGTCCCTAAATGACCGTTTTTAGTGGAAGAAAGTAATAAATATAGCAGTCGGTTAAAACAGAAACTCACCTTTTATTTGGAAGTAAAATACAAGAATTCTTTAACTGAAACAGGAGTGTAACCAAAGAGAACTGGCTCATCTTTTTAATACATACTATTCTCCCTACTGAAATACTGTGATTTATCACAAAGATAGTTTCAATTTCATTTTACTTAATATTTAATAGCAATCTGGATAGCAGCATATCTTTGTATCATTTCTCAAACATTTCCTGTATATTGTTTTCCATAGTCATTAAAATGTTCTGTCGCTCTTAAAATGCAGTAAATTATAAAAACGTTTTTGGCAGGGCATCTGTTCTTTTCCTATAATATAGAATTATAGGACTGTAAAGTCCAGTGTTGGCGCCCTCAAAAAGCCATACGTGGCTGTGCCAGAGACTCTTCCACTTCGACTTTTACTTCTAAGTCTTTTAATGAATGCAACTATTATTAATATAAGAAATTACTGTGCTAAAGATTTGGGAGCTCCAAGACATCATTTTGTATTTATGTTTAGTATATAAATCCTTGTTTGAGGGAGGTTTATGTATTACTAAGTAGATCGTAGTGGGAGGATACACAATCTTTTGCCCTATGAATCTTAGAAAATGACACTTCCTTGTGCCTCAGGGATGGAGTCATCGGATCTGGAGCAGAGATGGGGAGTCGTTGACTTCTCGTGACTTTTTTACACAGCAGGAATGCCTGGCTAGATACATAAGGGCCCAGCATAAGCCAGCAGATCCTGGGCGATGGACCCCCAGCCTTGCGTCTCAAATCCTGTGCGTTATGATGTGAAAAAGTGCTCGTGTGTAGCCTAGCTGCATGGGAAACTAAATAGTAAGGAACTGACATCACCCCTGGAAAACTTAGATCAAAATCGTAGTGAAGTATTTCAGTAGAGACATTTACTAGGCACATTTACATCAGGCATTGCACTAAACTCTAATAATACAAAGATGGAAAGAAACTGCCCCAACTTTCATGGAACTTGTAAGCTCACGAGTGGATCACAACACAAAGTTTTGTCATACGCCTGTCAGGTGCTGGTAACATGTGAGACATGCTCTGGGGATACAAATGAGTGAACAATTAATTTTGCTTGGGGATTTTAAAAAAATAGAGACAGTGTAATTTTACTCAAAGCCTTAAAAAGTAAACAGGCATCCTCACTTGACCACTTGGAGGTGAGTGGAAAGGTCTTTTTGTCTTCTCAAAAAGGTAGGTGCAAAGCCAAAGAATTTCAAATGTGAGGTAGTAAGTTTGAGGGACCTCAAATGGTCAAGATGGCAAAGAGCCAAGAGGTGGGTGGAGGTTCAAAATGAAGCTGGAACCTATTGTAAGGAGCCAGTATTTCCAGGTCACTGATGTCAAGAAACCACGCAGTCTGAAAGTAGCTCAGCTTTGGGATGGGTGACTTACTTATATTTACATTCGAATATGTTTCTCTTCATCAGTATTCTTAAAGCACTCTAGCCTCTTTTTACTTAAATGTGGGCTGTGCTTTAGTTGAGAGCAAAAGGCAGGCATAATGAAGATAATCATAGAGAGCAATGACTGATCAGTGTCAAAAGACATGGTTATTGCTTTTAGAATGCTAGCTAGAGACTCCTCAAGACCACCCAAGGTTGTCAGAGAAGGATTCACAGAGGTAGATTCAAGCTAAATTTTGAATAATGGTTGGGATTTGAATAGATATGGAAGAGGAAGAAGAACATTTCGGGGAAGAAGAACATTTCGGGTAAGAAGATTGTCTTCTGGGGGCAGGAGAGTGGCAGTTTGGCTAGAATAGAGTGTAGGGGAGCAGCGGGAAATGACTTTAGCCCCATTGTGCATCCTAGGCTTACACAGAATTATTTTCCACTTTAGATTGTTCTTGCATAGGAACAACCTGGTCTCCAAAATAAGCATCCTTTCTTGGAAACCTGAAGTAGGTTTCAGGGAAAAGGGGATGAGCACACTGTGCCTGATCCTGTTGGAGATTTTGCTATCTTGTGGCCAACATACTGGAAAGGGTAATAGACTCATTTAGAAATGTTCACTGACAACCATAAGATATCACCTCATACCTGTTAGAATGGCTATTATAAAAAGACAAGGGGCGCCAGGCTGGCCCAGTCAGTAGAGCATGTGACTCTTGATCTCGGGGTTGTGATTTCAAGCCCCATGTTGGGTGTAGAGATTACTGAAAAATAAAATCTTAAAAAAAAGAAAAAAAAGATAGATGTTGACATGAATGTGGACAAAAGAGAACCCTGGTGCATGTTGGTAGAAACGTAAATCGGTGCAGCCAGTATGGAAAACAGTATGGCGGATACTCAAAAAATTAAAAATAGAGCCACTATATGATTCAGCAATCCCAGTTCTAGATATATATCTGAAGGAAATGAAATCACTGTTACAAAGAGATACCTGCATCCCCCCTATTCATTGCAGCATTATTCACAAGAGCCAAGATATAGAAACAATCTAAGTGTCTATCAATGGATAAAATAATTGTTTTACACACACACACACACATACATGCAATGGAATATTCTTCAACCATAAGAAAGAAACCCTGCCATTTGTGACAGCATGGATGGACACTTATGGACATAAGCCAAGTGAAATAAGTCAGACAAAGATCAACAAACACTATATGGTCTCACTTATAGGCAGAATCTAAGAGTCAAACTTGTGGAAACATAGTTGACTGGTGGTTGCCAGAGGCTGGGGGCTGGGAAATGGGGAAATGTTGGTCAAAGTTCCTGGGGACCTAATGCATAACATGGTGACCATGGTGTATCATATACTTGAAATTTCTTAAGACAGTAGATTTTGAATATTCTTACCACATAAAAAATTGGTACCTATGTGAGGTGATGGAAGTGTCAATCAACCTTATTCTGATAATCATTTCACAATATACACATATATCAAATCATCACCCTGGATACCGCGAACTTGCACTTACATCTCAGTGAAGCTGGGGGTAAGAAAGAAATTTTTTAAATGTTCCTTGAGCTCCTGTTATGGACCATGTGCTCTTCTCGGTGCTGGGTGCTGAGGTTCCTCGGTGAAGCTGGAGCTGACTTTCGAGTGTAAATGTAAGTAAATGCAGTCAAGAGGGGAAGGAAGAAACGAAGGAATTATTTGATGGCAAGGAGTGGAAAGAGTGATACTGAAGGTGGTCTAGAGTAACACGCTCCCAAATAAGATTTCACCTACGACATTTTCTTCAGTCAAATTACCAAAAACCTGAACCCTTCCCGAGTTTGAAGTGTAAGGAGCCTCCATTTGTGTCTCTGAGCTGACCTGAAGCCGTTGTTTGCAGGTCCTACCCGACTGTCGACTGTCGGTTGGGGACGAGTTCCCCAATTTGCTTGAAATTTGCCTGAATAAGTGTTATAACATGAGGGAAAGAGTGACCAACTCAGGTGGTCACAGAGAAAACCCCATAGAAACCCCAGATTCCTGGTGAATCTTCTGGAGGGGACTGGGAGAAGGGCATTCCATGTTTGATTTGTTGGTTGGATTTTTGTATTGTTTCGTTTTTTGGTGTACTGTGTTTCCTTTTAGGCATTTTTCTTTGTATGTACTTTTAGAATTTTAATTCCAGTGTAGTTAACACATGGTGTTATATTCGTTTTAGTGTATCAGGATTCCATGTTTTTAGTAACCAACTTTATATTATTTTGAATATATCCTAGACATCATAGTAGTTTATTCATACCTATTTCAGTATAGATCTCTAAAAGATATTTATTTTTTTAAATATAACCCCCAGTTTCATTAATACATCTAAAAAAAAATCTTAATAGATTTTATGTATATTCTAGAATATATTTATAAGTCCCATCAGGAATTATGAGATTTCAATGTTGATTGTCTCTAGGAAAATTGTAAATTTCTTTGTCAGGATTAATCTAGAATTATGTGAGTTTTTAATTATGCAAGGTTTTTGGGAAAACAATCCTTGCATAAAATGCAGCTGTGCTATAGTCAAACCATGGTTATTTATTCACTGTTTCTTGTACTTATTTATGGGCTATTTGCTGGGAGTATACAAATGAGTATGACAAGGTCCTGCTTCTGAGGGTAGCACTATAATACTGTCTTATACTGTTGATTTCTAGATGATAAGTCTATTAGTAGCATTTAAATTTGAGGTCAGTCTAGTCTGTTAGTCCACTCTAAATGAGCTGTGACTTAATACTCAGAGCTCTTTCCCACTCTGAGCTTGGAGCTACGCAGTGCACAGTGCGAGGTTGGAACAGCCCCCGTTGCTGCAGGGGTTCGTCACTTGCCGAGTTTGGTGCCTCTTGAACCACCACTCCCCCGCCCCTCCCTCCTTCCCCCCCTCTGTCCTCCCCCCAATCTAGATGCAGCAAAGACTTTTGGGACTCAGCCAGCACTCTCTTTTGATGCCCTCCTTTGTTTAGACCTGGGACCCCCCCACCCCCCCACCCCCCCACCCCCCCACCCCCCGCCTGGCACACAATTGACAGCTGAAATTGAAGGAAGATAAAGAAGAGAGGCAGGAAAGATTTCCCCAGGACCGTCTCTGCATCAGTCAGACAACGTGTGCACACATCTTCCGTCTATAGATTCCTAGTGGATATTAAGACTTTGAGAGGTCTTTAGCAAACATGTTTAGCACCATTTTTGTGAGCCCTGAAGTTTTTCAGTGTGTATATTTCTCGCCAATTTTAGAATCTGTTCATGTTTCTCAAACTTGAGAACTCAGACTACCCCAGATTATTTTCTCAGACCCCAGTTTGAGAAACACTGATTTGTATGGTTAATGATTCTATAGTCAGTAAACTTAAGGTTATTGTCACTGTGTTGTAATTTATCTTAAAGAAGTTTGGGGGTTTTTTAAGGTTTTTTTTTTTTTTTTAATTTGAGAGAGAGAGCAGGAGTGGGGAGGCAAGGGATAAGCAGCCTCCCCGCTGAGCAGGGAGCCAGACATGGGCTGATCCCAGGACCCTGGGATCATGACCTGAGCTGAAGGTGGACGTTTGACCAACTGAGCCGGATGCCCCAGATGTTTGATATGTTTGTCAAACTATATTTATCACTATTCTGTTGCTTGCTAAAATAATCGTGAATGCACCTGATACCTATGGATCCTTCCATGTTCAGATCGACCACTGGTGTGATGACCATTCTTTCACAACACCCAGCAAACCATCGCATTCTGGGGGTTGGAGAAGTTAAATGGTTTTCAAACTTTTTTCTCCTAGTTGAATAAGAATTGAGTTGCTCAGATGAAGGGGAGAAGTGGGAGTATCAGAGCGTCTCTACCACCAATTAGACCTTCAAGAAAGCTCCTGGACACCTTGGAGAATCCTAGGTCTCCAGGGAACAAAATTTAACAAATCATAGCCATGGCTATTAACTTCATTTGGGGATGGAAGAATGGGCCCTGAGAGACTAGAGCTTGTCGGTAATCACACAGTAGTCATTGTCAGATACCTAAAACAAGTCCTTTGACTTCCAAATTCAGTGTTCTCCCCTGCGTGTCCCCAGACTCTGTAAGCCTTGCCAGACTTGGCCCTGACCCCCTAAAGTTGGCCACTCTTCCCCCCATGGTATATAGCACATTGTGTAACCAGCTGGATTGCTTATTATGTGAGGTTTATATCTACCCTACCTTATTCTAAGTAGGAATTAAAGCAGTTTTCAGGCCTTCAAATTCTGCATTTCATGAGTTGAAGCAAGGCCCAGTATTGCCTACATTAATGATCATCCTTTCTGATGGAAGAACTTTTTAATTCCCAAGTTTTTCATCTAATAATATTTCTTAGTCTTTTCTACCTTCTTTTCGTTGCTTCCAGAAGTCTATAGCCAGTGACAAAATCCAGAAAGTTCTTTGTTGAATAATAACTGAAAAACTCAGAGCCCATCATGTTAAGTGCGAATGCTTCTTCTGATTGCAAATGGGTATAATTGTGAAAATACCATCGTGTTTTTTTTTTCCTAGTAAAATGTTCTCTTATTTCACACACACACACAAAAAAAAGCCCAGGGGTTCATCTGAAGAAGCTTGAAAACCCCTGCCAAAAACTCTTAGTGCTTGTCACCTTACATTGTAATAAACTACTGACTGTCTCCCTTCCAGAAGAAAGTGAGTAACTTAAAGTCAGGAACCATGCCAGAAGGTCTCACACTTTCTTGCAATTATAAAATTTAACAGCCCCTTATAATTACAATAGAGCAAAAGGAGTAAGGTGAGAATACTTTATATCTTAGTTGCCCCAGGTAACTGGCTATTTCTGTGGCATAGTTTTTTGATCATGACACTCATTGGAAAATATTTGCTAAAAGACGATAATTCACTTTTCAGTGTTGCTTTTGCAGTCCTACAAAAATATTAAGTGTGTTTACATTTGTTATTACATTTTATGTCACGCTCATTTGATATTCCCAGCCTTAACACAGTACCTGGCACAAAGTAGGGGTTAAATGTTTACTAAATGAGTAATGAATATTGTCTTCATCCACTGATCAACTTTATTAAAGATTGGAATTAAAGAAGCAACATTCCTCCTTCCCTGAGCTATTCTTCAGGATAGAAAACAAAAGGGGGTACGGGATAAAACTGTATGATTTACTGTCCTCTTTTTTCCCCCCTTTCAGTGTACTCTGATCTTATAATTCATGCCAATTAATTCATATAAACTGCTTTTACCACCTAAACTGATTTTTTTCAAAACCTTAATTAAACATGACTGTAGGGCCAAGATGGAGGAATGGGGACTGGATTTACCTTCCTGCATACAAAAAGTTAAAAAATAGAATAAAACATATTAAACCGTGGCTTTGAGACATGGGAAATCAGGCAGCACGGACAGGGACTCCTGAGAGATGGCAAATGGATGAGGTGAGCCCTATTTATAACGGCCCGAGCATACTGTCTGGACAGAGTTGCCAGCCCACAGCATAGAGAACGGGGCACCAGGTGGAGCCTCATGATCTTCCAGGGTTGCGTGGATGTGGTTGGTAGGTGAAAGTGACTAAAACACATGGCAGCGTGCCGGAGAGGAGAGCGCTGCCCAGAGAGAAAACCCCCGAGTGCTCAGCTGATGACTGGTCAGTACATGGGGTGTGGGGGAGAGACCCAACTCCTGGGAGAGAACCACCCAAAAGGATTAGAGGAAACAACACTCGGAGCACAATTTTTATGAGGCCTAAAGTTTTTCAGTTTGTGTATTTCTGGATGACTCTAGAATCTGTTAATGTTTCTCAGGCTTGAGAACTCAGACCATCCGAGATTATATTCTCAGACTTGAGTCTGAGAAACATTGCTTTGTGTGGTTAATGATTCTGTAGTCGGTAAACCTAAGGTTATTGTCACTCTGTTGGAATTTTTTTTTTTTAAGACTTCACCTATTAGAGAGAGAGAGGGCACGAGCAGGGGGCGGGGGGTGGGAGGGCAGAGCGAGAGGGAGAAGCAGACTACCCACTGAGTGGTGAGCAGGGAGGCCCATGTGGGGCTTGACCCTAGGACCCCAAGACCACAATCCGAGCCGAAGGCAGACGCCCAACCAACTGAGCCACTCAGGTGCCCCTTAAAGAAGTTTGATATGTTTATCAAACAATATTTGTCCAGAGCAGAAAGTAGGTTATGTCCCTACCTGTGAGAGTGCAAAAATCCTTGTAATTCATGAGACATCAAGTGAAGTACCCATCAAGTGAAGAGTATTGCCTCAGGATAGGGCAAAATTGCCCTAAGGATTGACAAAACTTAAAAGCAAGCCTCAAAAGGATCAAATGATCTGTAAGTAATTTAACTGAGGGGCACCTGGGTGGCTCAGTCAGTTAAGCATCCAACTCTTGGTTTCGGTTCAGGTCACAATCTCAAGGTTGTGGTATCGAGCCCCACATTGGGCTCGGCACTGGGTGCGGAGTCGCCTTGGGATTCTCTCTCTCCCATGCCCTCTGACCCTCCCCCCACTCCCTCACTCTCTAAGAGAAATACATAAATCTTAAAAATAAGTAACTTAATTGTGTTCTAGACAAAATTCTATCTATAGGGACACAAAAATATCCAGTACTCCATAATGTAAAATTAACGATGTCTGACATCCAATAAAAGTTTATCAGGTATGCAAAGCAGCAGGTAAATACCACCAGTAATGAAGAGAAAAAAAAATTAATAGAAACAGATCCAGACATGATATAAATGATAGAATTAGTGAAGAAGGATATTAAAAATTTATCACTATATTTCTTAAGTTCAAGAGGGTAGAGGAAAGAGTGAACATACTATAATGTACACACTGTTCTGTACCTTTTTTTAAACTTTATTTTAATTTTTTTAAAGATATTTTTCTTTTTGTTTTTTTGAGAGAGAGCACAAGTGGGGAAGAGAGATAGAGGGAGAGGGAGAAGCGGCCTCTCCGCTGAGCAGGGAGCACAATGCGGTACTTGATCCTAGGACCCTGGTGTTATGATCTAAGGCGAAGACAGATGCTTAACCAACTGAGCCATCCAGGTGCTCCTGTACGTTTTTGCTTTGACCGTGTATCTTTCCAAGTCAGTTTGTATAAAGCTTCCCATTGTTTTTAATGGCTATGTAGTATTCCACTATGTGTGTAAACAGAACTGATTTAATAGGTCTCTCATTGAGGACATCTGGGTTGTTGTTTTTTTTAATATTTTAAATCACTTTATAATTTATATACCATAAAATTCACCCTTTAAAAATGTACAGTTTAGTGATTTAATTCCAGGACATTTTCATTATCCCCAAAAAGAAACCCTTTTTGGGGTTATGGGGTTTCCCCTTATATGGGGTTATATAATGGGGTTATATATGACATCTATATTTTTTATGGTCTTCTGCTAAAAGCAATAATGCTGCACTGGATATTCTCATATGCATACTTTCATACATGTGCAAGAATATCTGTAGGACAGGGGCGCCTGGGTGGCTTAGTGGGTTAAAGCCTCTGCCTTCGGCTCAGGTCATGATCTCAGGGTCCTACAATTGAGCCCCGCATCGGGCTCTCTGCTCATCAGGGAGCCTGCTTGCCCCTCTCTCTCTGCCTGCCTCTCTGCCTACTTGTGATCTCTCTCTCTTTCTGTCAAATAAATAAAATCTTTAAAAAAAAAAAAAAAGAATATCTGTAGGGCAAATACCTGGAAATATTTGCTAAGTAGAGTGATTCGTGCACCGAAAATTTTGAAAGGTACTGCTAAATTGTCCTCCCCAGAGGTCATGGAATTTATACTTTCACTAGCAAGGTATTAAAGTTCCCATTTCCCCACTTAGGGATCGGCATAGTCCTTCACCAAACCTTTTTATCTTTGCCAGGCTGATAAATAATAGTATCTCACTGAAATTTTAATTTATATTTCTCTTATTTAAAGTGAGGTTGATTATATGTTTAAGGGGCTACTTTCCTTTTCCAATGACCTGACTATTCATACCCTTTGATTTTCTGCAGGGTAACTATTTTTCTTGGTTATAGGAGCTCTTTATGTGTTTAGGAAGAAAAGCCCTTTGTGATATAAATTGGGAATATTTTTCTCACTTAGGTTTTTTGGATTTTTTTTTTAATCTTCAACTTCATTTACAGTTTTTTTTCCTTTATCATGAAGAATTCTAAAATTTTGTCATCAAATTTGTCAATCTTTTATACTTCTGTATCTTGTGACAGACTTTCCTTACTCCAAGATTATAGAAAACAGTATCTCGGAGCACCTGGCTGGTTCAGTTGGAGGAGTGTGTGACTCTTGTGATCTCAGGGTTATGAATTTGAGCCCCATGTTGGGCATAGAGATTACTTAAACTTTTTTAAAAATTATCCCATGTATTATGCTAGCACTTAAAGTGTCTGCTCCCCTCCCTGCTCCCATTTAACTGTTTGATCCATCTAGAATTTATTTTCATGTAAGATATAAAGTACGGATCCACCATCTTTTCTCCGTACAGCTAACAGCTTTCCCCCACTAATTTAAAATGTCACTTTTATTCTGTGTCCTCTTGATTAAAAGCTATTATTCAAAGTGTTGACTTGGATAAGGACAATTTTAATAGTAGCTTTTAATTTTTTTTTTTTTAAGAGTGGTAATCAGAGGGCACCAGGGTGACTCGGTTAAGCGTCTGACTCTTGATCTCGGCTCAGGTCTTTGATCTCAGAGTCATGAGTTCAAACCCTATGTTGGGCATAGAGCCTACTTAAAAAAAAAAAAAGTGGTAATCAGGTGTCTGGGGTAGTGATTTCTGACCTTTTGGGATGCCCGTCAGGATTCTGTAAGAACTACAGTCTCCCTCCCTCTGACAAATCCTACTGTTGTAAGCTGCTGTTACTGAGAGAAATGTGTCTCACTCAAGTGTGCTGAACCACGAAGTAGTTTTTAACCGTTGATCTAGAGGTTTTCCCTAAGAGGGAGACTCCTCTTTCCCACGTTATAAACTTCACTTGTGGCCAGAGGTCCACTTAGTGATTCCAGGCTTGTTACTTTCGGGAGAGAAGAGTCTCACCAAGGAGAGGGAGAACCTTTCCAAAGAGAACTAAACTCTTCACTTTTGAAGTCATTAGTTTCTGATCCTCAGGTTGTCTTCCCACTTCCGGAATGTTGCCAATTTCTACATCTCTCCTTTGGGGTATTGACTTTGGTGGACTGTGTGTCCTCCTGGGGAAAGGGCCTGCTGGGTTAGCCGGGGGATGATTGTGTTTTGGCCGTACGTAGAGTCGGGAGACATAAGGATGGGAGTCATCTCTTTTGATGTTTAAAAGTTTAAATTGTTTAAAGTCCGAAAAGAGTATGGCCCTTTAAAAAGTAGAATTCTCGGGGTACCCCAGACTATAAAGGCCCGTGGAGTTCTACCCAGAGGAGGCTAGAGTCAGAGGCCTGTCTGGTCGGACGTATGCCACTAACTGGGAAAGATATCCCTGGGAAGCATTCTGTCAACCTGTTGGCAGTCTGTTCAGTTTAATAGGGGAGGGTCCACAATGGCTGTTAATTTCATCCAGTATTATAAAATTGTTCTCTTATTTGCGCTCCTCGAGGAGTAGCTTGTCACTTCGAACTTTGGCCAATGCTCTCTGGGCTTGAAAGGCCCAGTGGTGGTGACACCTTGGTGGAGTCATTGGTGCTGACTTCCTTTCTCAGTGTGTTAACCTTTGGGTGTCTCCTCTGCTAGAGGAGTTGGTACAGACGTAAAATAGTGAGGGGAGCGGGGATAGTTGGGAAAGGCGGTTCAGATACAGGCTAGTTTTCACTTACATTTTTCTCAAGATTGTTCCAGAGACTGTTAAACACTATAAAAAATAATTTACAAAGGATATAGTGGAACTCCATTTAAAAAGTCACGTCGAAGCAAAGAAATAATATCCACTTTATAGGCTTAATGATACGTCAAGATTGCCTAATTTATTCCTTGTGATCGTGATATCTGGGAGACAAGCTCGTGGCACAATAATGAGCTATGGCTGATGCAGTTCTGCCACTAAGTATCAGGACTTAAGGGAAGCCCTTCACACAGATTTCCATATACCTATTAAATGATAAGTTTCCTCGCTTTTCCTTCCTGTGACATTTTCACTCCTCAGAAGTACGGTCGTGCTAGCACGTTCCTTTGTAACTCCTGAGCCCTCAAAGCACATTTCACCTGGCCTGCTGCCCCTTTCACAGTTTTAGCCTGGAGGTTACCCTTGGATCGGCTTTCCCCCTCTTCTCCCTCCTGTCTCACCGGTCATCTTGCCTCCTCTCCTGTCTCACTGGTCATCCACCAGAGTTCCACTTCTGTCACCCCAGGCCATTCAGCAACTGAACGAATTCATCCCCCTCCCCCCAACAGGAAGGTCTCACATCGGGGGATACTTACCCCTTCCAGACCCTTCCTGGAGGAAGCAAGTTTCCTTCCATGTGGCAGGAGTCAGTTTTATACTTGTTTGGCCTTGTGACTGATAGGATGGGGAGTTTGGGGGAGCTGGAGAGGAGATGACAGTTTTAACCAAGAAAAAACATTGAGTAGAAATTATCCCTTCTGCCTTCTTCGGGCGTGTCCCTCTTCTGGGCATCTCTTCAGGATTTCATTCCTCCGTCCAACTGCCGTTCACAACTGCCCTTTCCAACTGCTCCAGAACTCTTGGCCCCGGCATTCCGTGATGTAAATTATTCCACGCATGGCTCGAAATGGGTGCGAAGCAGTGTTGCCAGGTGTCGGATCACTAGTGTAAGTTTACCGGATCTCGGGGGAGGGAGGAGAAGGGGGAGAACTGCTCGTGGAACTTGTCCGGTTGTTATTGTTTCAGCCGGAGCACAGTGACTGCGCTGGCTGAGCTGGATGCTGTCGGCGGCTGGGGAGAGAGGGGGCTCGGGGCTCGGAGCTGGGGGGACTTGGGGGTTGAGAGTTTCTACTTTAAAGATTCCAGCAATGGGATATAGATTGTTTGGAATCAAACAGTTGGCGGTGCTGCTGCCCCGGGAGGAACGCGGGGCCTCTGGGGCCAAGCCGGGAGGCAGGACTGCTTGGGGCTATGGTGTCTCCTCTGTCTCCAAAAGTAGGAAGAACTGGCTTGTTCTGTTTTTGTAAAGAGAGCCAAAATATGGCAAGAAATCCAGATTGCTCACCATGTTTGGAAACAGTCAGTCGTAAAATGCACAAGGCCTCTGAATACGTGAGAATTTTTTTCTAAAGCAAAAATATTAGTTCTCCCCCATTTTCATGATAGATTTTGAGGAAGTTGCTCTTCCCGGTTTATAGTCCCTTTGGGGAATCTGTGTGGGAAGGGTTGCTGCCAACTATCTTGGATTTATCTAGATTCCTTTTTGACTTGTAAGTTAGGGATTTGAGTTCAATAAAAACAATGTAAATTGAATATTTAGTCTCTTGAATGACCACAAAATTTTTAAAATCCCATTAAAAACAAGCAATTAGAGGAAAAAAAACTTACATGAATTACACAGTTACTAACCTAGGAAAGAAAAGAGTGTATTTTTATGTTGTTTGTATTGATGCTACTGGGTTTAATCAGCTTGGCTAACCAGCACTTCATTTCTTTTCTTACAGTTGTCATGGATGATGATGATGACTCGTGTCTCCTTGATCTTATCGGGTAAGATGCTCATTCCAGTATCAGGGTAAACCAAACGTGGGAGGGTCGCTGTACTAAAACAACCTAATAAGCGTATAAAAAACTGGGTGGGTTTTTGGGGTGCCCGGCTGGCTCAGTCGGTGGGGCATGTGACTCTTGATCTCGGTCATGAGTTCAAGCCCCATGTTGGGAGTACAGATAATTTAAAATTAAAAAAAAAAAAAAAACTGGGTAGGTTTTTAAAATGAAAATCAACATAGAATATGGATTAGCAAATAAAGAGGCAAAATATTTGGATAGGATAGGGTTCGTAATTGGGCCAGCCTTTATTAAATATACCTTCTAACAAATCCCAGGAGGCAGAAATGAATGATAATAGGAGATAGAACAACATCAAGAAATTAATAATAAAACAAAAGAACTATTAATAAAATTGTTTAAAAATAAGGAGAGACTGGGGCGCCTGGGTGGCTCAGTGGGTTAAAGCCTCTGCCTTCGGCTCAGGTCATCATCTCATCATCGAGCCCCGCATCAGGCTCTCTGCTCAGCGGGGAGCCTGCTTCCCCCTCTCCCTCTGCCTGCCTCTCTGCTTACTTGTGATCTCTCTCTGTGTCAAATAAGTAAATAAAAATCTTTAAAAGAAAAAAAAAAGAGTCTTTAAAATAAAAATAAATAAATAAATAAAATTTTAAAGATAAAAATAGGGAACTGTTACTCAGGCCAATATGTCATTTTCTTTTTACCCTGGTGAAAATGAATCCCAGATATAGGTCACGTATTTATTCACTGTTTTCCTTTCTTTGTTGCTGTTTTTCAGAGACCCACAAGCATTGAACTATTTTCTACATGGACCTAGTAATAAATCTGTAAGTAACACTTAGAACGTCATAGATACAAATTTTGTGTCTTCTTTACAATTAGTAATCACTTTATCAAATTTGTACCTTTGCAGAGCAATGATGACTTGACTAATGCAGGATATTCTGCAGCCAATTCAAATTCAATTTTCGCCAACTCCAGTGTGAGTATTGGAAACTGAATCCGGTGATAAAGTATTTCTGTCTCACTGATGGCTTGTGAACTGAGGCTCTCATTGCCTTTGGATCCTGATGAAAGTTATTACCTTGTCTCTTGTAATTGACACGGAGGGAGGACCTACTGAATGGTGTTGACTCCTTCTAACTTCATTGATTCAGATAAGCTCTATGAGATTTACTTTGCCATTTTCCCAAGGTTTCAACTGTCTTTCTAAAATGACTCTAAAATGTGATAACCTAAGACAGTCATATTGGAATGTTTTAGACCTTATCACAGAGCTTTAAAGAAAGTATACTTAATTGTAGTTACTTATTAAACATTTCTATCTTAAGCGAG
Organism: Nasua narica; assembly: GCA_028533885.1. Classification (NCBI taxonomy): domain Eukaryota; kingdom Metazoa; phylum Chordata; class Mammalia; order Carnivora; family Procyonidae; genus Nasua; species Nasua narica. Next base: position 100,910,328 of record CM052802.1, read on the forward strand.
AAAAAAAGGCAATAACTAAAACTTACTGACCATAGCATATTCCTAGCACCAAGAGTTTAGCATGATTAACCACACTAATCCAACGGTAACTCCGTGAAGTAGTTTCTATTATGACCTGTATTTTATAATGAGGAAACTAAAGCACAGAGAGGTTAGTACTTACTCAAAAGTCTACAGCAGGCGTTGCAGAGCGAGGAGTCTCCCTCAGGTCGCCTGTTCTGGAGCCCATATTCGCAAGCTCCAGGAGTATCTCGACAAGAAACCTGACCTCTGGGGCATAGGGTAATCCTGCTTACAGATTATATCCCGATAACTATGGTTAAGCCTATGTTACTTTCATCTTTTCAAGTGCCTGCTTCTATCATAACCCAGAGTCAGATTGCCCAAGTTTGAATCCTCACTCAACCACTTACTAGCCGTGTAACCACTTACTAGCCATGTAACCTTAGATCTCTGTAAGGTTCAGTTTCCTTATTTATGAAACTGGGAGAATAATATAACTACTTCCTAGGTTGGTTAACATTAATTGACTAGTCCATGGAAATTACTTGGGACAGGCTCAGTAAATGTTAACTTATCGGCAGGGACTTTATTTTCTTCATCTATAACACAGAATAGTATTTGAAAGGTCCTTGGGAGTGTATAGTTCTTTCAAGTATTTGAGTGTGTGTAAGTTAGGTTGGATCATATCACGCGAGACACGTCCATATGCTAGGAGTGGTTTTAAAGTCACAACACCAATCTCCCATAAGGCTTGCAAACCAAGAGCATTTCTGAAATTCTTTCTAAATGAGTAATAACTTCATGTGTTGCCATTAAGCCCGTAGAGTAGATATTTAGCCTGCCCCTCGACATTAGTGATTTTTATTTACCAACTCTCCCCCTTCCATGTGAATATTAATTCTAACGTTTTAGGCTGCATCATTCAGTATGTATTTATTGAACATTTCTATTCCATCATGTAAGGTATAGTAGAAATTTTTTTTTTAGTAGAAATATTTTGGGGCACGTGGGTGGCTCAGTCAGTTGGATGGCTGTGTTCGGTTCAGGTCGTGATCCCAGGGTCCTGAGATTGAGCCCCGCATCGGGCTCCCTGCTCAGCAGAGTGCTTGCTTCACCCTCTCCCTCTGCCTGCCGCTCTTCCTACTTGTGCTGTCTATCTCTCTGTCAAATGAATAAATAAAATCTTTAAAAATATGTATACTTTTAAAGCATTCTGGAAAACATGGCTGATCAAACTTATGGTCTATTCATTTGTACATTGTGAAGACATTAAACTGTATATGATCACTCTGGAGAAACCCATTGTTGTCTAGATACTGTTCTGCAAGCAAAAAAAAAAAAAAAAAGACACCTCCTTGCTTTCAGTTGCTGTCCCCATTTCCTTTCAAATGACTCTTCAAGTCCTGCCATGTTGGTCCCTTTCAACTGATAGTTGAGTGAGGGTCAAATGGACTAGTCTTAACTTTTCTACCCAGGTCTTCCCATCATCTGGCCCCCAACACCTTATTTGCCTAGGGCTGAGAATCTTTACAGTTTTGCAAGTAGGAACTCTTATTCTTCACTGACCTGTTTTTAATTTTTTTTCTCTATCTTCTTTTTTTAAATTTTAAGTTGTGTTAAAATGCTTACAAAATATACCATCTTCACCATTTTAAGCACACAGTGCAAGAGTATGACGTACATTTGTGTTATCTCCACCTTATTTTAAATAGCTGTTGATTCCATATCTTTTCTTTTCTAATCTTGACCTGTCCCCAAAAAACCTGCTGGACAGTGGAGTATATCTCACTAATCATGTTCCATTTTCTTCATCTGGCTGTGTTGTCTCTAGTTGGAGTGCCCATTCCTAAGAACTCCTTGAGGACAGAAACTTAACACACGAGTGGGTGCTCGATAAGTTAACTGCTGATGGACCTTGGCTTGTGACTAGGACACTGAAAGTAGTTTTGGAAGCATCATAATAGGCTGATTCCTTCTAAGAAATCAAACGAGCATTTACTCATTTTATGTGGGAAGCTTGTTTTTGTCTGGACCAGTCTTGCTTGGGGTGTTGGGGGTTAGAACATGGAGGGAAGCCTTGAAAGACAGGGCTAACTCTGGGCTACCTTCTGGACCTCTAACAGAACAATACCCAGAACACCCAAAACTCACTCGGACTCCCGACCTACAGAGGACTAGACATGGCCATCTCGTGGATGCGCACACCCCCTGGGCTGAGTCTCTCTCAAGCCCTGGATGGGGGGCAATCCCGAAAAACCGTGTGTGTGCCAATATCTCAAAAAATGAAGTTAAACTCCAGGTAGTCATCAGTATGTTCCTGTTATTTACCTATTTTCTATAAAAATAATTTACCAGAGCACTGAATGGGTGCGCTTAACACAAACGATCCAACAATGTTAGACATTACTAAGGAAATAGACTATCAAAATAAGCTGAGCACTTGGGAGAGTCGTGCCTGAAAAGCAGACTGTTAGGCTTTATTCTGTTCAAAAGTGAGGCGCTTTTTATTATTATTATTTTTTAATATCTTTCAAAGGTTCGATATGCCGGGTAACGCACTGCTTATTCTTTTAGAATGCTGATCCTAAGTCATCCCTCAAAGCTGTAAGCAGCCAGCTTGGAGAAGGGCCCAGTGATGGACTGCCACTCTCAAGTAGCCTTCAGTTTCTGGAAGATGAACTTGAGTCTTCTCCTCTTCCTGATCTCAGTGAGGACCAACCTTTCGACATTCTTCAGAAATCCTTGCAGGAGGCCAATATCACTGAACAGACATTGGCCGAAGAGGCATACTTGGACGCCAGTATAGGGTCAAGCCAACAGTTTGCACAAGCTCAGCTTCATCCTTCTTCATCAGCATCCTTTACTCAGGCTTCTAATGTTTCGAATTACTCAGGTCAGACGCTGCAGCCTATAGGGGTGACTCACGTGCCTGTCGGAGCATCGTTTGCCAGCAATACGGTGGGTGTGCAGCATGGCTTCATGCAGCACGTGGGCATCAGTGTTCCCAGCCAGCATCTGTCTAACAGCAGCCAGCTTAGCGGCTCTGGGCAAATACAGCTAATTGGGTCGTTTGGTAATCAGCCTTCCATGATGACTATTAATAACCTGGATGGATCTCAAATCATACTGAAGGGCAGCGGGCAGCAAGCGCCATCAAACGTGAGCGGAGGGCTCCTGGTCCACAGACAGACTCCCAACGGCAACTCGTTGTTCGGGAACTCCAGCTCCAGTCCCGTAGCACAGCCTGTCACCGTTCCGTTTAACAGCACAAACTTTCAGACATCTTTACCCGTGCATAACATCATCATACAGAGGGGTCTTGCGCCGAATTCAAACAAAGTTCCAATTAACATCCAGCCAAAGCCTATCCAGATGGGTCAGCAGAATACCTACAACGTGAACAATCTGGGAATACAGCAGCACCACGTTCAGCAAGGGATCTCTTTTGCCTCTGCCAGCTCGCCCCAGGGCTCCGTAGTCGGTCCGCACATGTCTGTGAACATCGTAAACCAACAGAACACAAGGAAAGCGGTCACCTCGCAGGCGGCGAGCAGCGCGGGCGGTAGTATCGTTATTCATTCTCCCATGGGCCAGCCTCACACACCCCAAAGTCAGTTCCTCATACCCACAAGCCTTTCCGTCAGTTCCAACTCGGTACACCACGTCCAGACCATAAATGGGCAACTGCTTCAGACTCAGCCTTCCCCGCTCGTCTCCGGCCAGGTGGCCTCAGAGCACGTCCTGTTGAACAGAAACTCTGCCAACGTGCTCAGGGCCAGCCAACCGTATTCTGGGCAGATGCTGAACAACCAGAATGCCGCCGTCCAGTTGGTGTCCGGGCAGACGTTTGCCGCCTCCGGAAGCCCCGTGATAGTCAATCACGCCTCCCCGCAGATCGTCGGTGGCCAGATGCCCTTGCAGCAGGCGTCGCCAACCGTATTACACCTGTCACCTGGGCAGAGCAGCGTCTCCCAAGGAAGGCCTGGCTTCCCCCCCATGCCCTCGGTGACCAGCATGTCAGGCCCCAGTCGGTTCCCCGTTGTCAGCTCCTCCAGCACTGCCCACGCTAGTCTCGGCTCTGCGGTTCAGTCGGGCGCGTCCGGATCGAACTTTACGGGAGACCAGCTGCCCCAGCCACACAGGACTCCGGTACCGGTCAGCGTGTCTCATCGTCTTCCAGTTTCTTCTTCCAAATCTACCAGCACCTTCAGTAACACACCTGGAGCGGGAACCCAGCAGCTCTTCTGTCAGGTACGTTTGCTTTTAGCACGTGCGTGTTTGGAGGATTACGGAACGGGAAAGTGCAATGTGTATTTCACAGAATATCGCTTTTGTCTTAACCTCCCAATTGATTAACTTCTAGTTTTCCATTTATAGATTGACTGCCTTTTTTTTTTTTTTAAGATTTTATCTATCTATTTGACAGAGAGAGAGCGATCACAAGTAGACAGAGAGGCAGCCAGAGAGAGAGGGGGAAGCAGGCTCCCCGCTGAGCAGAGGGCCCGATGCGGGGCTCGATCCCAGGACCCTGAGATCATGACCTGGGCTGAAGGCAGAGGCTTTAACCCACTGAGCCACCCAGGCACCCCCCTTTTTTTCTTCCTAACTAAAATGTTTTAGCCATCCTAGCATTGTGGTTTGGTTTGGATTGGGGATTCTAGAGTCAGACTTAGGGATTTGACTCTAAGCTTTATGACATAGAGCAAGTCGTACCTTGACTTACCTCTCTAGACTTAATTTTATACTAGTACCCTTCCATGGGGATATCGGGAGGATTAAATGATATAATTCACATAAAGCGAATAGCAAATACTTAATGAAGCCCATTGATACATATACTTGATGAAATGTATTATGGGCATTTAAAATGAAAGCTTAGTGGAGACTATTTATTTACATCATGGAGTAAGCTACTAAGTGATGCAACTACAGACTGAATGAAGAAGTTGAGGCTGCTTCTTGGGTGCCAACGGGAAAGGCTCCGGGACTCTATGTGACTCGTCAGTGGGTAACGGACCTGCACCAGAGGGAGGGATCCCAGATTACCTCGGGCAGTTGGTAAACCCATAGAAGGATTATGTTTCTCAAAAGCATCTCAAATGTCATCAGCTTTGGGTCCCCACCCCTGGCCCCCATCTGCTGATCCCTGAACTCCTCTAGCTTCTGGTTCCTGCTCATCCTGAGCACGGCCCAGCTCCGCATCCTGCCTTCACCCCTATGGTTGACCCTCCTTTGTCCTCCTTTTCCACTGCCTTGCTCTGCATTTACAAGTATTCAAAAACCTCTCCATGCCCGGTACATCGATATTTCCTAAGGAAACAAAGAGAATTTATGATCAAGGATATTCAGTGCATTTCTTTCAATGTCAAAGTGTAGATGTGTGTGTGTGATGAAATAATGCCAGACTTCTAGAAAAGTTAAAGTTGCAAGAATAGTATAAGGACTTTTATATACCCTTCAACAAGATTCCCCAAATGTTAACGTTTTACTACCATTTGTTTTATCCTTCTCTTCCTCTCCCTCTGCACTCACTTTCTCTCTCTCTCTCACTAACACACACATACACACAAACACAATTTTGAGAGTAAATTGCAGGCATGATGCCTCTTTACCGCTAAATACTTGGGACTTCAGTGTGTACTTTCTAAAAATGGAGACATTCTCCCATATAACCATAGATTATACAATTATCAAAATCAAGAAATTAACATGCTGCTCACAGTATTACCACCTAATCTACAGACCTTTTCCAGATTTCATCAATTTTCCCAAGAACGTCCATTACAGCAAAAGGGAAAAAAATGATAATTGTTTTGTGTTTATGATGCAGGATCTCTGTCTAATTTTGTGTCATGTCTTTAAATCTGGAACAGATTCTCCATCTTTCTTTGTCTTTTATGACCTTGATATTTTTGAAGAGTACAAACCACTTTTTTTGTAGAATGTCCCTCAATTCAGGTTTCTCTGCTGTTTCCCCATGATTAGATTCAGGTCATACATTTTTGGTAGCATTGCCACTGAAGTGATATGTCCTCCCAATATGGACTTTTCCCATTACTCATGGTGTAAACTTTGAGCACGAACTTAAGATGATGTCCGACGCTTCTTAATAAGTTTCTTTGAGGGGATACGTTGGCACTGTGCGGGTACCCAGTTGCTCATCAAACTTGGACATACTATGTTAAGCTTCCACTGATAATTCCTGACCAAATCCTTCATTATGGAATCAGCTATTACTATGATAGCCATCAAATAGAGATTGTCTAATTCCATCATTTCTTTTACATTAATTGTTGCCATCATACTTTTAAGAAAGCTTTTCCTTTTCTCCTTTTACTTATGTGTTTGTTTATATCAGTATGGATTCACAAATTCTTTTTTTTAAGCGTTTATTTATTTATTTGAGAGAGAGAGAAAGAACAACCCCACTGAGCAGGGAGCCTGACACAGGGCTCGATCCCAGGACTCAGGTCATGACCTGAGCTGAAGGCATACCCTTAACTGACTGAGCTACCCAGCTGCCCTTCATATATTCTTATTTTATTCAATGAGTTCTAAATTGTTATAGTCACTTATCTTGACACTTGCTACTTTGATGGCCATTGGCCACCCCTCCAAATTGGCTACTGGTCCTTCTGACATGTTTCCATCATGCCTTGAGCACTTTCTTTAATTTCTGGCAAAACAAGATGTTCCATGTTCATTTTTTACTTTCCCGCCTCTGCCCTGGACTCAACCATTTCTTAAGGAGCCTTATTCCTTCTAGTGGAGAACAGTATTTAGAAACCAAGAGCTGAGCACTACATGTTCATTGCGACTGACCTATATATCTGTACATATACCCAACATCTGTAGCTATTTATAGATCAATCCGTATTAAAAACAACGAGTTAAGGGGTGACTGGGTGGCTGTGTCAGTTAAGTATCCCACTCTTGATTTTGGCTTAGGTTGTGATCTCAGGGTCATGAGATAGAGCCCCATGTCGGGATCCACTCTGGGCATGGAGCTTGCTTAAGATTCTCCCTCTCCCTCTCCTCTAGATTAATCAATTAATTAATTCAATACATACATACATACATACGATGAGTTCATATTGATACTTTGTATTCTAATCCAGGACCACTGGGCTCATTATTCAAGTCTCCTTCGTTTCCATTTCCAAACATCTTCCATGTTTCTTCTTCTCTAACAGTGAGAAAGGCAATTCCACAATATATTTACTAATTTGCTCAATCCTAGAACACACAGAAAATAGTTTCAGAATTGCTAATCCATACCACCATGAAAAACAAACCTACTAATGGATGTCAGCATGGTTTACAGTTCTGCCTTTAGCTTGAAGATATATAGTCAAAATACTTTGTTCATGGGGTACCTGGGTGGTTCAGTCAGTTAAGCATCTGACTCTTGGTTTCAGTTCAGGTTGTGATCTCAGGGTCATGAACTCGAGCCCCACATCGGGCTCCCTGTTCAGTAGGGAGTCTGCTTAAGAGTCTCTCTCCCTCTGCCTCTGCCCCTCCCCGCCCACACAAGTGCACTCTCTCCAAAATAAATAAATAAATATTTTTAAATATAGATTTTATTTATTTATTTGTCAGAGAGAGAGAGAGCACAAGCAGGGGGAGCAGCAAGCAGAGGGAGAAGCAGGCTCCCGGCTGAGTAAAGAGCCTGATGCAGGACTCGACCCCAGGGGCCCTGGGATCATGACCTGAGCCGAAGGCAGAGGCTTAACCAGCTGAGCCACCCAGGCGCCCCTAAATAAATAAATCTTTCAAAATACTGCATTTGATAGTCGCTTGGCTTAGTACCTCCCTCCCCGCTTCGTTCCCCCCTCCCTTCATGTAATTATGCTATTCATTTGAAATACAGTTCTGCTTATTTGTTTCTGTTCGTATTTCATTGTGGGAGTCTTTCCCTGCTATCCTTGTTGATTTTACCTATTTAATTTCTTTTGAAAGTGTGACATAGCATGGTTCCAAAAGTCAGGGCTCTGCAGAAAATGTACCTGGAGCATCTTACCCCACCCTTCTCCCACCCTTCCATCCTTCCCTGCCTGTTCTCAGCCACCTCTGTTGTCGCCGATCTCATTCATCGCTTGCTGATTTATCCTATGTTTATTTTCACACAAATGAGCAGATACGTGTATGTTTTTTTATTTCCCTTCCTTTCTTATTCCAAGTATAGGGTGCTGTGTATACTCTTCTACACTTTAGTTGCTAAAAAGTTTTTTAAAAACCCAAATGTCTAGGGATGCCTGGGTGGCTCAGTTGGTTAAGCATCTGCCTTCAGCTCAGGTCATGATCCCAGGGTCCTAGGATCGAGTCCCTGCTGAGCAGGGAGCCTGCTGCTTCCTCTGCCTGCTGCTCCCCCTGCTTGGGCTCTCTCTCTCTCTCTCTGACAAATAAATAAAATCAAATCTTATTTTAAAATGTAAAAAAATAATAAAAATTTTAAAATAAAAGCCCAAATGTCTAATAATAGAATCATGGGCTGTGATGAATGTTCTGCAGCTATTTAAAATGTTTTCAAAGGGTGCCTGGCTATCTTAGTCAGTGGAGCATGTGACCCTTGATCTTTAGGTTGTAGGTTCGATGCCAATCTTTATTGGGCATAAAGATTATTTTTCTTAAAGATTTTATTTATTAATTTGGAGGGGGAGAGCACAAGCAGGTGGGGGAGAGGCAGAGAGCCTGACGTGGAACTCGATCCCAGGACTCTGGGATCCTGACCTGAGCTGAAGGCAGATGGTTAACTGACTGAGCCACCCAGGCGCCTGAGATTACTTTTAAAAAAAAATAGGGGCGCCTGGGTGGCTCAGTGGGTTAAAGCCTCTGCCTTCAGCTCAGGTCATGATCTCAGGGTCCTGGGATCGAGCCCCGCATCGGGCTCTCTGCTAAGTGGGGAGCCTGCTTCCCCCTCTCTCTCTGCCTGCCTCTCTGCCTACTTGTGATCTCTCTGTCAAGTAAATAAATAAAATCTAAAATCAAATCAAATCAAATCAAATCAAATCAAATCTTGGGGCACCTGGGTGGCTCAGTTGGTTAAGCATCCCAACTCAATCTCAGCTCAGATATTAATCTCAGAGTTGTGAGTTCAAGCCCCCTGTTGGGCTCCACACTGGGCATGGAGCCTACTTAAAAAAATAAATAGAACAAAATCTTTTTATATAAAAGTGAGAAAATAAATAAAATGTTTTCAAAAAATAACTTGGTCAGTTGAGCCTCCAACTCTTGGTTTTGGCTCAAGTGGTGGTCTCAGGGTCATGAGATTGAGCCCCGCACTGGGCTCTACACTCAGTGTGGAGCCTGTTTGAGATTCTCCCTCTCCCTGCCCCTCCTGCTTGTGCTCTCTCTCTAAAATAAATAAATAAATCTTTAAAAACATAACTTAAAGATTTAGGAAAAGGCTTACAAAATAATTTAAAGTGTATGTATAAATTTGAAATATTTAAAATGTGCTTTTAAATGTATGATTAAGAGGGGCGCCTGACTGACTCAGTCAGTAGAACATCAGACTTGATCTCAGGGTCGTGGGTTCAAGCATAGAGCTTACTTAAAAAAATAAATGTAGGGCCCCTGGGTGGCGCAGTTGGTTGAGCGACTGCCTTCGGCTCAGGTCATGATCCTGGAGTCCCGGGATCGAGTCCCACATCGGGCTCCCAGCTCCATGGGGAGTCCGCTTCTCACTCTGACCTTCTCCCTTCTCATGCTCTCTCTCTTTCCTAATAAATAAATAAATAAAATCTTTTAAATAAACAAACAAACAAACAAACAAACAAATAAATAAATAAATGTAGGGGTGCCTGGGTAGCTCAGTCAATTGAGTGACTGACTCTTGGTCTCAGCTCAGGTCTTCATCTTGGTGGTCAAGAGTTCAAGCCCCACATTGGGCTCCACGCTGGGTGTGGAGCCTACTTTAAAAAAAAAAAAAAAACAGGGACGCCTGGGTGACTCAGTGGGTTAAGCAGCTGCCTTCGGCTCAGGTCATGATCCCAGGGTCCTAGGATCGAATCCCACATTGGGCTCTCTGCTCAGCGGGGAGCCTGCTTCCCCCTCTGCCTCTGCCTTCCACTCTGCCTGCTTGTGCTCTCTCTCTCTCTTTCTCTGACAAATAAATAAATTTTAAAAAAATCTTAAAAAAAATAAAATAAAAACATATATTTAATAAACAATTTGTTTTTGCTTTTAGAAAAATAATGGGGAGAGACTATATGTTGAATTAGAAAACAGAAATCCTTTTTGCTTACAAAACACCCAGAAATTTCATTAGAAAGAGATGCAATGTAACATGATTAGCAGTTCTCTGGATAGCAGAATTACAGATTGTTCTCATTTTCTTCTAGTTTTAAAAACTTGCCCCACATAGAAGACATGATACCTGGACAGTAGTTATCAAAACATATTTATATATTTTTTAAAAATAAGTAAAACATGCAGTTGGTAAAAACTTAAAACAGTTCCAAAATAGTTTACGGTGAAAAGCACATCTTCCTGCCAGTCCCCACATTTCCCTCCCAGAGGCTCCTACCATTTCTAGATTCTTTATATTCTTCCAGAGATCTCCTCTGCGTATACGGTAGCAGGTACCACATAGACCTACTTGCCTCTGTAATACACCATGGATGTTTTTGCTTAATTACATAAATTGAGGATCATTTTATATCAGTATGTATTGATCTGCTTTATGTCTGTTATAATTAGTCATGTAGAATCAGACACGGCATGATCTCTTTCTCTTTTTTTATTTTCTATATAAGTAATGGCTTGGTTAAGGAGAAAAATATCTCTGACTCCCAAAAGTTTCAATATCCAAAGGTAACAAGAAGCCTCCACTGACAGCTCCAGGGTAATTTTTTGTGACTTTTAATGCCAAAAGGTATTGGGAACTCTGTCAGTTGTATTATGTCAAGTGTGTTACTGCTGTAGGTTTTCTGGAACAATTAAGATATCAGGTGTATTGGAATAAGGAGGATACTGCCTTGGAGGCAGCATGAGTTAGAAAAGTAATGTTGAGGTGTTATCTAACATTTAAAGCCCCAGGACACCCAGAGACACTTATAGCGGCTCTATTTTACTTTATAATTTCTGTGTAAAATTTCTGTACAAATTACTTTATAGACTGTCATAATAAACAAAAACATCATTATAGGGACTTTCCATGTTTGCCTATTTGGCAAAATTTAACTCAGCAAGTTTTGATCCTATATAGGGTTAGTTCTAGGGAGAAACAAGTTTCTAAATATAAATTTTGGTTTTGTTATAGAAAATAAATTTTTTTGATTCAAAATTTAAAAGGTACAGAAAGGGATATTTGATAGTGAAAATTTCCTTCCTTCTGTCCCCCAGCCACCCAATTCTCTGCAGGCAACCAATGTAACCAGCTTCTTATAGAATGAATGTAAGGTCTCAACCCCAACTTTTGTATTGTGAAAACTTCCCAAACCCATGGAAAAATTAGAAGAGTACAGTGAACCCATTCACCTAGATTTAACCATTGTTGTTTTGCAACATTTGCTTTAACTGGGTGTCTCCTTCTCTCCCTCTCTCTCTGTCTACACACACACACACACACACACACACACACACACACACACACACTTGTTTCTCTGAACCATCTCAAAAGTCAGTTACAAATGTCTTGACCCCTTAGTCCTAAATACTTCACCAGCTATCTCGTAAGAACAAGGACCTTCTTCAGCACAGCCACAATATCGGGATCACACCCAAAAAAGTTAACATTAACACAGTAAAATTGTATCCGATTTCTTTCAGTTGACCCAATAATGGCCTTTACAACAATGTTTCAATCCAGAATCCAGTCAAAGAGCCGTGATTGCATCTGCTTCACCTCTCTAGGAGGGAGCAAGCCAGATCATTTGTCTTGTAGAGGGGCCTCAGTGCGGAGTTGTCTGATTGTGTCCTCATGGGCAGAGGCAAGCTAAACAGTTGTGGCAAGACACAAAATGTCGGCTGGGCGTGTTATTGGTGATTCTGGGTGTGATCACTGGGTTAAGGTCAGGTTTCTCCTCCAGGTCCTCAAAGGTACCTTTTTCCCTTCGTAAAGCAGAAATGACCTCCAGGATAGTGCTTTGGGGCCATGTGACTCTCTTGTTTCCCCATCTCTCACCTGGCGATTTGAGACTTCATCAGTGAGCCTCTCCTGAATATTACATGGGTGGTTGCAAAATGGCGGTTTTCTAACTGTATTGTCCTACCGATAGTTTCTGGCTGGGACTGTTCCATAAGGAAGAGCTTTTTCTTCTTCTCCCTCCCTGTCTCTCTTTTTAGGGGTGCCAGCTTCAGGGCTTACTGACTCCTGGCTGTGCTTATTCCATCCATCCCCAGCTAACCCTCCCCCTCCCTCTGCCCAATATCATTTTGAGGCTAAGCCAGACATATAAGTTCATCTGTGATATTTAAATATTTTAGATCGCCGAAATATTGTGTATTCATTTTGTAGTTGATGTTGCAGTCTATTGCTTTCATTATTCTTTTGCCTATTTCATATGCCTAAAATGTCCCAAATGTGGTCAGTGAAGGCCTGCTGAAGCTGCTTTCTATACCTTTGACACAGCCCGGTCTACTTTGAGCACTTTGTGGCCCAAGACACTGTGCGAATGTCTTCTGATTACCTTGCCTCAGACCTAGAATCAACCATTCCTCCAGAGAGCCCTGTGAACTTTAATCTTTTAATGCGGAGCATAATTTACAGGATTTAAGCTTTCTTGTAAATAGATTAATATTCAAAAGTCAGCGATTAAGCCAGGCAATTTACAAGAGTGCAGCCTATTAAGCAAAAGTAAATTATTTTAAGCCCAAATCTCCTTCGATCACTAGAAGATTTAGGGGATCCTAAATCCCTTGAGAGCAGCACCCACCATGCTTTCCCCGTCGCCAGTGACCCCAGCTGGTCTCCAGCCCCTCCCTGCCCCTCCCGACTTCCCTTCCTCCCTCTAGCTCAGCCTGCCGACCTCACAACAGAGCCTCTGGGTCTTCAGACACCCAGGCTGCAAAACCTAGGTGGTGTTTGTTCCTCTCCTTCTGTACTTTTAATAAGTGATTAAATTCTACCGATTCATCTTTGAATGTCTCACACCTGTTCTTGCCAATAATAATCAAAGTAATGATCACATTATTAACAACTGGTACAGTGCCAGGGGCTCTCCATGCTTTCGCTAGCCCTTACCTTGGGGCTACAAGCAGTGACCGTTTGCACCTGACAGTCAAGCAGATGGAGGTTCAGAGCATGGCCAAATTGCTCAGAAAGGCAGATTTTACCTGCTAGCTGGCTCTGCTGTACTCTTTCCCATTTCTCTCCCTTTCTGCGTCCTTACCCTGAGCTAGACTTTAAAAGGGACTGCCATGTAATGGGAAAAACAAGAGTTGGGCTAGGAATCAGAGCTCGCTTGTAGGTCCTGCTCTGCCAGGGACTGATTTGGTTAAGTTTGAATCTTAAACTCTCCAAACCCAAATTTTCTCTTCTCTAAAATGAGGAACCACCTGGGGAGCTTTTTAAAAATGTGGATGCTTGGGCCTCTCCTCCATAAATTCTGATTTAAATGGCCTGGAGAAAGGGCTCTAAGCATCAGCATTTTTCAAAAGCTCCCCAAGTGATTCTAAAGAGCAACCAGAATAGAGAAGCACTGGACTAGATGATTTCCAAGGCCCATTCTGACCCTAACACATCTACAAATGGAGCAATTATCTGGGTGACTGATTTGCCTTCAGCCTCTTTCTAAAGGCAGATTTCCACCACATTAATCTTCCTGAAACATTTGCTTGATGACCTGAACCAGATCATCTGAGACTCCCCATGGTCGCAGGAGAAAATACAAACTCCTGGCAGGCAGTTACACTTCTCTGGTTGGAAAGCCTCCATTTTAGCCAGGCTGACCCCTCCTCCCCGACGAGGCCAGACTCTGTGAGGCCCACATCTTTACTGACAGTGGTATTCATTAAACTTCCTTTCATAGCAGGTAGAAATGCTTCCCATCCTCCAGGGCCCCCCAAAAGCCTCTAAAAGAATGAAGCTTTGGAGCACCTGGGTGGCTCAGTAGGTTAAAGCCTCTGCCTTCAGCTCAGGTCATGATCTCAGGGTCCTGGGATCGAGCCCCGCATCGGGCTCTCTGCTCAGCGGGGAGCCTGCTTCCCCCCTCTCTCTTTGCCTGCCTCTCTGCCTACTTGTAATCTCTCTCTCTCTGTCAAATAAATAAATAAAATCTTTTAAAAAAAGAAGAAGAAGAATGAAGCTTTTTCCAGTCACCCCAGATATCTTCTCTGCACTTTTTGTTCATACTGTTCACTAGGGTACATAACCACTGACAGGGCTGTTTCCTCCCTCCCTCCCTCCCTTCCCCAGGACTCCAGTACCTGCCAGGGCCAGCCCCGGGCCAGCTGCCAGGGAGACAGTGGCCTCTTGCAGGGCAGGGGGCAGACAGTTAAAGTGACAACCGCAGCGCACTATGTTTGAGGCTCTGCTAGAAGCAAGAAGCCTCCAACCCAGAGGGGATGGTTGGGGAAGGTTTCCTTGAGATAGTGGCTTCTGACTGAGACCTACTAAGGGAAGGAAGAGTTAGTTACCCAGGTAGCAAGGGCCGAGTGAAGAATTTTCCAGCAGTAGGAACAGCCGTGTGAAGGCGGGTGAGAGAAGAGACCGTGATACTGAGGGGACAGGAGAAGAGCTTCAGGTGTGGTGTAGAAGAGTTAGGCGGGAAAGGCCAGCAAGGACCCAGTCACACAGGACCTTGTATGGCATGTTAAGGAGCCGGTGTCATAATCAAAGTGTGAAGCTGAAGCCCCGCACCAGCCTCGGGAGATGGTGAGATGGGATGGACTGGAGACCATTAGGTTAGATAGAACTTTCCGTTGCTTGGCTGTAGTGGGGAAAAAAGGATGATATGTAGACGCTTGACCATGACACCAGCTTCACTGAGCTAGAGAATATGAAAAGAAACTGTGGTTTGAAGGGAAGTTAGGAGTTTAGTTTAGAATATGCTCGTCAAGTCTCCCAACCTGTGGGACAACCAAGCTGTGTGATAAACAGCTATAGACACCGAAGCATAGGACCAAATTGTGGACTCCGTGGGACTGGCCAGCATATAAATTGTAACTCAAGTGGTAGAAATGGATGAAATGGATCAGGCAGAGTGTGTAAGTAAAGAAAAAAACAAGTGGCCAGAAGAGAACCCTAAAGCACCTCGATATTTAGGGGATGGACATAGAAAGAAGAGTCCACAAGTGAGACTCAGAAGGTTCCAGAGAGGAGGTACTGATCGGGTTCAGCATTTTGGAAGCTCAGGAAAGAGGATGTTACAGGCAGGAGGGAAGAGGTCCGCAGAAGGAAGTGCCATCGCGAAGCCAGAGGAGGTGAGGATCCGGATGTTTCCTTTGTCTTTTTTTTTTTCTTTTAAAGATTTTATTTATTTGCCAGAGAGAGAAAGATTGCAAGTAGGGAGAGAGGCAGGCAGAGGGTGGGGGGAAGCAGGCTCCCTGCTGAGCAGAGAGCCCGACGCGGGGCTCCATCCCAGGACCCTGAGCCCATGACCCGAGCCGAAGGCAGAGGCTCTAACCCAGTGAGCCTCCCAGGCGCCCCACGCACAATGTTTCTTTCTGACAGATTTAGCAACAAGGAGGCAGCTGCCGACCTTGGTGAGACTCATCTCCCTGGAGTGGTAGGTGCACAAGCCAGACTGAAGCAGACTAAGGAGAGTGTGGGGGTGTGGTAATGAGTACAGACAACATTCAGAAAAATGAAGGTAACCGATAGCCACAGGATGGGTAGGGTCAAGGGAATTCGTCTTTTTAAGACATGGGAGAGGCTTGAGCTTTTTTCAAAGTCGGTGGCAAGGAGACAGACACGAATTCCAGAGCATTGGTGGGATTCTTTGTAGAAAAGAGGAGGGCCGCGTCTGCCATTGTAGCAGGAGAAGCAAGGAAAGGTCGAATGGGGATGCGGGTAAGGTTGTAGCTGTGGTGGGAGAATTGAAGGAGCTCTCACCTGGCTTACAGGTTTGAAGATAATGAGATAGCATTCCGTGGAAAATGGGCGAAGGAGCTGACTAAGGGAAAGAAAGGATTGCTGGACAACCAAGAGGGCCCCGGTGAGGTTGGAGGCCGGAATCACAGGGCACTGACCAGTTGTGTTTGGGTGGGCCTGGGTGTTTTCCGAATGGTGGGCTTTCAGAGGACGGACCCTGTGTTTGTATCATTCAGCTGCCTTCTTGTGATTTCCACGGTGCTGTGCACACCGCTGTGCGCCTCGGTCAAGGTGCTTAGGGTTGCAACTCTCGGAAACACACCCTAACCTGTTTAGCAAAAAGGGAGAATGTCCAGGAGGGATAATAGGTATAATGTATCTCCTTATAGGTCAGAAATCAGGCTGTCTGCTGTTCTCTTGGCCTATTCAAGATAGCACAGCCTTCTGTCTGTCTTCATTGTTCTCTCCTCTGCTCCACCGAAATGGCTACCCTGGTCCAGCGTCACATATTATCCAAGCATTTAACAGAAACTGGCAAAGGCAGTGGTTTCCAAAAGGTAGCAATGCATCAGAATCAACTGGAGACCTTTTGAGAATTGTAAATTCCGAAGTCCCACATCGGATTTCTGACTCGTGGATGGAACCCAGAGACTTTGTATCTAGAACTCCCCAGGCAGCCTCGATGCAACTGATCTATAAAGCTGCATTTGAGCACCGCTGCTCGTGGGTGCTCACCCCCCACTACCACTCTGAATTCCCAGGGGAGTCTGGGCGCCGGTGCAGTAGGGTCAGAGGAGCAGGGGCATGGGTGCCATGAGGAAGCAGCCATACAAGGCCTCTGCTGCTCTAGCCGAGCCCGTTGTTCAAATTAAGAAAAAGTGCCCCTCTGGGTAGATAAACTGCTCCACTGTCAGGCTTGGTACTTTGATCGATGGTTTATTTATCCATCATTGGGGGTGAGGAGCGGAGAGAGAGGGAGAGAGAGAATCTCAAGCAGACTCCCTGCTGAGCACAGAGCCCCATGATCCTAAGATCATGACCGGAGCAAAAATCAAGAGTCAGAGGCTTAACCCACTCAGCCCCCCAGGCACCCCAGGCCCAGCACTTTAAGATGGGAGGAAAAGTGCTCCTTCCCTTCCTGAAGTTTAGCTCTTGGTGCCTGTGCCAGGTCACAGACCCTTGTGTGTTCTCCAGCCTTGCTGGCCCCAGCCCTGTGGCTGTGGGGCAATTCCCAGACGAGAATATATATCTATATCTATAGATAGATAGATAGATAGATAGATAGATAGATAGATAGATAGATAAATAATAGGTAGATTTTAAGATTTTATTTATTTGACAGAGATTACAAGCAGGCAGAGCAGCAGGTGGGGGTGGGGGGGAAGCAGGCTACCTGCTGAGCAGAGAGCCAGATATGGGACTTGATTCCGGGACCCTGAGATTATGACCTGAGCTGAAGGCAGCAGCTTAACCCACTGAGCCACCCAGGCCCCCCTAAATATAATACATATACATATATACATATGCATATACATGTACATATACATATACATATGTTTTTTTTTCTTTTTTTTTTTAAGAAAATGTATTTAAAGATCAAGTCTTCTCTAGGAGTTCAACAAAAATAATAGAGTGATAAATTTCTGGAAAAGATTGTCAACTGCGGGCAACGTGAAGTTTTGGGGAGTGGGGGAAAGTTGCTGGCTCCTGGCGGCGTGGGGGTTGTAGGACCGGGAGGGAAGGACGGACCGCCCTGACTTCACTGCACTCAGTTTATTTGATAACTATTTACTGTGCACTCACTGTGGCGCCGGCCGGGCCGGTCCAGTGCTGGGAACGCAGCCGGGAACCAGACGGACAAAAGGCCTGCCCTGAAATTAAGTAGGTGGGAGCAACCAGTGAACTTCTAGAGACAGAGCAGTCCTGAGGGAGTTGGGCTTTCCGAACATACAGAGCAGCTGAATCGAGGTCATTGCGCTGCGGGGACCTGGACAGGTTACCCCCCACCATGGATCCTGATCCTTCTACGCCCCCGGCCCCACCCGCCCCACCCTCTGCAGTAGCCAGGGGAAGGGTACAGTGAGGAGCACACGTGGTAAGAGGATGAAAACCCGCTGATGCCAGCGGGCGAGGGAACTGTGAAACACTCCCAGCTGTGCTCCGACGGAAGGAAGCCGACGGAAGGAGGCCCCTTCGGAGAGTACCCTTGTTTTCAGCCTCAACGCTACCTCATACCCTCCATTTGATGGTGACTTTTCAGGCTTTGACATGAGATTGTTGTAGAGTTTTTTTTCTCTTTTACTTTTCTGTGTTGTGAAAGAGAATACACTTAGAAAAAATACATAAAACATCAGCATACAGTTAACAAAGAATATGTATTTTTTTTAGGAGTTTTGTTTATTTATTTGAGAGAAAAAGTGAGCAAGAGAGAGCACAAGAAGGGAGAGGGAGAGGCAGAGAGAGGGAGAAACAGGCTCCCTGCTGAGCAGGGAGCCCAATGTGGGGCTCGATTCCAGGACCCAGACATCATGACCTGAGCTGAAGGCAGATGCTTAACCGACTGAGCCACCCAGGCGCCCCCAGTTAACAAAGAATTATAAAGCAAATTCCCATCCATGTGAACACTCAAGAAATAAAATATTGCCAGTTGTCCCAGAAACTGGCCCCCTCCAGATACCTTCCCAACCTCAGCCCTTCTCCTGGCTTTCATAGCGATCCTTCCTTGCTTTTCTTTTAGTTTTACAACTTATGCATGCAAGGATTTTGTTTCATTCATTTGTTTAGTAGCTATAAATCATTTTAGGTCATGTCTGATAAATGAGGTAGAAGATCAGGCTGGGTAATGCCTTTTATTTTTTTTTTAAGTTGTGTTTCTTAAAACAATAAGGATGATATTCTTCTGTTTCACATGCACTAGGCACGTTGGCAAAAATGCCGAAGCTGTTGTATACTAACAGCGCTGCTATAAGGACTATGGTCATTTGAACACATTCCCTCTGGTTCATCTGTGGATCTGGTTAGTTCAGAGCCCCACTTGGCATACAGCCTTGCCCTATTAAACCACATTTTCCCAACTTTTATCTGTTTTGTTTTTTGGGGGGGGTGGAGGGGTTTTTTTAAAAGATTTTATTTATTTATTTGACAGAGAAAGAGATCACAAGTAGGCAGAGAGGCAGGCAGAGAGAGAGAGGGAAGTAGGCTCCCCGCTGAGCAGAGAGCCCGATGTGGGGCTCGATCCCAGGACCCTGAGATCATGACCTGAGCTGAGGGCAGAGGCTTTAACCCACTGAGCCACCCAGGCGCCCCAACCTGTTTTGTTTTTAATTCAAGGTGGCCCTTAGTGTTCATCCCCTGGAAATATTTACGAGGAAGGCCAGTGCTTACTGCCCTGGGCCTCCCCGCGACCCCAGTGTCCTCTGAGTGAACAGCTTCCTACAGTAGGAGAGTGGAGTTATGTTCTAGTGGAAATGCTGTGAACGTGGAAACGGGTAGTGGAAATGCTGTGAACAAAACCTTGTGGTTTTGTTACTAAGTATGTATTACCTGTCTGCCTGGAATGGTGCAGGTCTGGCCTTTTCTGCTAGTGGAAGGATGAGCAAGGTGACCATTTCCTCCTCCAGACCTTCCTGGGTAGTGTCAAATCCTTCTCCATTTTTGTATTAGAAAGGAGAACCAAATAATTAATTGTTTCGAATAATTGCTTAGAATAGAAATGTTAAAAAAAAAAAATGAAAGAAAGATGGGGCGCCTGAGTGGCTCAGTGGGTTAGAGCCTCTGCCTTCGGCTCGGGTCATGACCTCAGGGTCATGGGATCGAGCCCCACATCGGGTTCTCTGCTCGGCAGGGAGCCTGCTTCCCCCTCTCCCTCTGCCTATCTCTCTGCCTACTTGTGATCTCTGTCAAATAAATAAATAAAATCTTTAAAAAGAAGAAAGAAAGAAAGAAAGAAAGAAAGAAAGAAAGAAAGAAAGAAAGAAAGAAAGAAAGAAAGAAAGAAACTAAGAAAGAAAGAAAGAAAAGAAAATGTTAACATGAGTCTACTTGGCCAATGGTCAGGTGTTGCCAAGATCTCACATGAATGGTTGGTGGAAACATTTTAATCAGACCAGGGTCATAGTTTAAGTCCCCCACGGGGTAGTTGAACTAAACTCTAAATCTACTGATGGTATACAATATATAAAACGAGAGAAAAAACTCTGAAAACTTGCTGCACCATGAAGTGGTAATGATAGAGAAGGTTAAAAAGAGTAATTTAAAAACCCTTTATCATCTTACTTTATTTTTTTTTTAAGATTTATGTATTAGAGAGAGAGAGCAAGTACACAAGCGCACACACCCATTAAAACATCAGATTAATTTTTCTAATACTATTTTCCTCAGGGTAACATTCAGTTGACATTACATTTCCCATTTACACCTGATGTTGACATGTCGCGAGCGAGAGACATACCGGTGGCAGGGGTGACACATACTTTAGATCATCTACACAGCAAACAGTGAGTGCTGACAGGTTTGGGGTTGGCACTTGGGCCCTCACCAGGTGCTCAGAGTCCATGCAGACCCTCCATGGGATCTGATAGTCGGGGTCATAACCCTCGCAGGTGTGATAGAAAATTACTGGGGACAGGGCGCCTGGGTGGCGCAGTTGGTTGGGCAACTGCCTTCGGCTCAGGTCGTGATCCCAGAGTCCCGGGATCGAGTCCCACATCGGGCTCCCAGCTCCATGGGGAGTCCGCTTCTCACTCTGACCTTCTCCCCTCTCGTGCTCTCTCTCACTCTCTCTCTTTCCTAATAAATAAATAAATAAAATCTTTAAAAAAAAAAAAAGAAAATTACTGGGGATAGAAACTGAGTTTCTGGCTCAGCCTTTGTGTCTGAGCACCACGAACACAGCAGTTCCAGGGGCAAGAAGGCAGTCTGATGTCAACTCAGCATCCCTGTGAATGGATTCCAGAACATTCAGCATGCCCATCGATTCTTAAAGGGTGCTCTTTGCTATCCTGCCTGTGCAATAGGAGAGTAGAGTAAAATTCTCGTTTCGCTTTGTAGTCTAACCCGAAGGTGATGCCAGGTAGGCATTAACAGGCTTGATTAGTTTTGGGTAACCTGTTACAGCGTTTAGTCATGAAATTAACTTCTCCTCTTGGCCATATTTTTCACAGGCTCAGAAAAAAGGTTTGAATCAGACTTCCCCCATTGCCACTTCCAAGACCACGGATGGCTTGAGGCAGGCGCAGATCCCTGGCCTCTTGAACACCACGCTGCCAGGTCAGGAGCCTTTGTCGTAAGCTCCCCCTGCTGTCCCCTGTCTCCCCAAACCCAGAGGACATCTTCTGCCATCTCTCATCCTACCTGCAACCTTTCCCATTCTACCTCATCCCCACTCTGGCCATTCCTCCGGTGCCCTTTCCACCCAAATAACAGACCATGTTGCGTCTGTACTCATTTTATCTACTACTAAGAGAGAAAAATTATATGGGGAAAAAATGTGTCACTCAGAAACAATAAAATCTAGTACCATATAGTACAGGTAACCTTGTAACTATCCTCATGTCGCTCTATTTATGTATTTTTGGAATCCCCTTCAAAACTAAAAATACTGTGGGCTGCATCTTCCATTTCTTCGAAAGCTTCGAATATCTGCACTGCTCAATAAATACTAGAAAGGACAAAAGCAGGAATATCCCTAATCAGCCCTCTATTTGGGCCTCCATCCATTAATTTCCAAGCGTTTGGGGGGTTCAGTATTACTGACAGATTACTAGTTTGAGGCCTGTTCCTCAGACCATAGATAATTTGAAACTGTTGCATTGACAGTTTTTATTTCTTGCCATTTACTTATGTGTTTGTTTCTGTGTACTACCTGAATAGGCTTTACTAATCCTGACCTCTGCCTCTAGAGCTTTTGTAGATAAATGTACTTCCTGCTGTCCTTCCTCAGAGCAAGCGTCCATGATAAAGAAATCCCTTTCAGAATGGTCAGTAATCCATATACACTGGACTCTACAGGTTATATAAGAGGCTTGATTAACTGCTTCTGTTGTCTTATGTTCATTCTAATAGGGCAGGATTCTGGAAGCAAAGTTATGCCGGGGTCCTTAGGAACCGCACAACCACAGCAGGAGAAAGTAGTTGGATCATCTCCTGGCCAGCCAGCTGTGCAGGTAGGAGACAGTTTGCGTAGCTACTTCCTAATGTTGAGTGTGACTGAGAGAACATGTAGTCCTGTCATCTTTAGCTTGGTCATTGCTGCCTGGCGGCGTCTGCGCACAGAAGTGCACAGACTGAAGGCCTTCCCTGCAGGCTGGGCCACCGTATGTTATGTTTATGGGATTAATGGGTCTATTCTATTTCTCAAATTACAATACTGTCATTTCTTCATGAATTAATAATATACTAGTAGCCAATACATAGTACGTACTCAAAAAAAAAAGTTGTGTACTATTGAATGATCCCTCATTGTCATCGCCAAAGTGGGTCCATTCCTCTTTTTTATTTATTTATTTGTTTGTTTGTTTGTTTGAGAGAAAGCAAGAGAGCACACACATGCGAGCAGGGGGTGGTAGGTGGCAGATTAAAAGAATCTCAAGCAGACTCCCCACTGAGCACTGAGCCCTACACGAGGCTCGATCTCACGACCCTGAGAGCATGACCTCAGAGCAGAAAGCAAGAGTTGGCTGCTTAACTGACTGAGCCACCCAGGCACCCCTGAATCTGTTCATCTTAGTTATCCTGAGAGATTTTTTTTTTAAGATTTTATCTATTTATTTGAGAGAGGGAGAAAGTGAGTGTACCATGGGGTGGCGGGGAGAAGGGTAGAGGGACAAGGAGACTCCCCGACTCCGCATCGAGCATGGAGCCCAATGCAGGGCTCCATCCCAGGTCCCCACGATCATGACTGGGGTGAAGTCAGACACTCAACCCACTGAGTCACCCAGGTGCCCCTATACTGAGAGTTTTTTATTATTCTGCTATAGCAACCAGGAATGTGATGACATAGCCAGTCCTTGTGGTGTTTTAACCCAACCACCGATCTAAAAAGAAAGGAAAAAATCTTGTTTTCAGCTTACTGAGCCCTTAGTTTCTTCTCCATCAAACACCAGTCACTAGTTTAATGAAACTTGTTATAGTGTGGGCCTGCCTACAATACTCCGTGAAGGATCTGGCTCGGTTCTCAGGTTCTGACATAAGTCAGTTTGTTTCCTTAACATTGATAGAAGTGCCACTGCGGGCCCCTGGCTGGCTCGGTCAGTAGAGCGTGCGACTCTTGATCTCAGGACTGTGAGTTTGAGCCCCATGTTGGGTGCAGAGATTACTTAAAGGGAAAAAGAGAGAGAGAAAGAGGGGCCCTACTAGCTCACACACTTAGACTGGAACAGCAACTGAATTTTCAGATGATCTTGGAGTTGGTACGCACAAAATATCCTTCTCCGGAAATCGAATGATACGTTTAGAGAGTTGGAGATTCAGGCTTTAAATGCAAGCTGCGTCCTTCCAAGGAACGGATTGCACAGCCTTCCACGATCTTAACACCGTGTGACTTTGCTACATGGGTCTATAGCCTTGCTTGACTTATTTTTTAGCAAGGCACCTTCGACATTCTTTGCCTGTGCTCTTGATACGGAGTTGAAAATATTCACAACGTAATGTCCTTTATGTGTAATTGTATTCTGCGTATTTTTTCTACAGAGGGAGTAATAAGAGCTGTGTTTTGTCTTCAGGTGGACAGTCACTCAGGGGGACAAAAGCGACCTGCTGCGAAACAGCTAACTAAAGGAGCTTTGTGAGTGACCCTTGGAAATGACTCCTTGTGAACATTTCTCTAGGTTCCTAACCTTCAATAGCTATACAACAGAAGTCAGGTTATGATAATATATATAATATTTTTTAAAATATACTTTGAAAATAATTTCCTACAGTTTGCTTCTATTAGGGCCCATAAATACAGCGGCCCTTGAACACTAGGGATTTGAACTCTGCAGGTCTGCTTATTTGCAGACGTTCTCTGATAAATACAGCGCAGTACTGTAAATGTGTAAATGTATTTTCTCTTCTTATGAGTTTCTTTTTTTTTTTTTAAGATTTTATTTCTTTGAGAGAGAGAGAGATCACAAGTAGGCAGAGAGGCAGGCAGAGAGAGAGGGGGAAGCAGGCTCCCTGCTGAGCAGAGAGCCCGATGTGGGGCTCGATCCCAGGACCCTGAGATCATTACCTGAGCCGAAGGCAGAGGCTTTAACCCACTGAGCCACCCAGGCGCCCCGAGTTTCTGAATAGTATATTCCTTAGCTTCCTTTTTCGTAAGCATACAGTGTATAATACATGTACTATACAAAATATTTATTAGTCAACTATGTGATCGGTAAGTCTTCCAGTCAATAGGAGACTCTTAGTAAACTTTTGGAAAAGTCAAGTTATATGCCGATATCTGACTGTGCTGGGAGTCGGTGCCCCGAGCCCCCTCATGTTGTTAAAGGGTCAACTATGTACCAAATATAGTTTTGAGTCTACTGCCTGCTCCTTTGTTCTCGGTCTTTTTAGCATACCCTCTGATCGGCCAGAGGGTCTCTGCGGAGAAGCGTGGTTTGATAAACTGTGTTTGGAACAGAAATATTAGCATAAGCTTAGTTGGCCAACGGTCAGGCATTGCCAAGATCTGTGTGGGCACCCCCACATGAGGGGTTGGTGGGAACACTGTGTTTTTGAGGCCAGGGTCATAGTGTGAGTCCCCGCTGGAGACCATTCAATCAGACCCTATTCCCACCATGGTGTACAAAGTATAAAACTGAAGAAAACATGGAACCACTGTCCTGCGAAGAGTAACATTCCTGTAGGTCTTATTTTCTTTGCATGCAAATAGCCATCACGATCAGATCTCCTGCCACAGATCTCCACTGACCTTGGCAATTTCTCTTTTAAAGCATTCTCCAGCAGTTACAGAGGGACCAAGCACACGCTGTGACACCCGATAAAAGTCAGTTCCGATCACTAGGTGATGCGGTACAGAGGCTCCTGTCCTACCACGTGTGCCAGGGCTCCATGCCCACGGAGGAAGACTTAAAGAAAGGTAAACAGGCCGTCACCCCAGAGCGCCCCTGTGACACCAGACACTGTCGAACGGGTGCCCGTGGAAGAGCGAGAGCCCCGTGGCGCCCAGGGGGCTCGTGTTCGTGTCTTTCATGGCAGACCTAACTCATTCCCAACTTACTCTATTTCCGAGGTCCCTGTTTAGGGTTGTGACTTACTCTTCTCAATATTCGCTGCGGGGATATCCAAAGGTCAGAGTATTTTATTGACCAGCTCAGGGGCACTGAACGCAAAGTGTTGTTTGGACAGCTGGCTGCAGATGGGAGGGCTCTGGAGTCAGTGCCCTACAGTGATCTCTCGTGTTTGGGCAAACCATCCCCTTAGCTGCTCCTAGCAGTTGGATGAGCGAGATAGATACTTCAGCCCCCAAAAGCGTTTTCAAGTTCCAAAGTGAGTCTAGGGCATTGCTGTATGTCAAGAAACTGGCAAAGATGGTAAGGATAAGGGCTCCTTCGTGTCAGCCTGGAACTCCACCCGTTCGGATGCCTGGCCTCCCTGCCCCTGCCAGCTGTGCCCCTTAGTTCTGCCCTCCTTCCCCCCACCATTCCCAGGCCTGGACGCCATCAGGTCCCCTCTGCTGCTTTCACCCCTCCCGCAGCTGCCTCCAGCCTCCTTACCTGGCCGCGGTCTCTGATCTGAGCGCGGATCAGTCCCCGGTCAGTCCCCTAGGTCCGGGGACTAGGGCCCAGGTCCAGCATGACACAGGGATGGGAAGACTTGGAATGACTAGGAAACGTGAAAGCTTTGGAGGCCGGCAGGCGAAGGACGGAGCCATAGCACCGTGACCTGCAAGATGCTGTGAACTAGTTTCTGTCCTTTCGTAAAACCTGTCCGCCTAGCCCACTCTGTGGGATTTGCTTGTCCAACTGTTTTCGTTTTTCATGCCACTCGAAGGAAGTGGAGGTTTGCCCATCTAGACTAACAGATCTTCTCTAGTCACTGATATTTATTGCATATCTGTGCTATACGGTTTTCTTTTATAGGTGATGTTAAAAGTATTCTGGTTTTGGCCTCCTAATAAAAGTTAAAATAAGCTAGTATTGTGATGAGTTGCCCAGTCACCTAGCAGTGAACAGTGAGGGGAAGTGCAGAAGCACATTTGAACAAGGAAAGCTAACCTGAGAAGACTGTCACAGGCAAGACAGGTCTGAGTAAGGGAAGAGTAATGCATTTCAGTCCTGAGAAAGAAAAGACCCAGTGAGTGATTTGCACTCTCTTACCATTTTCTCTCTCTCTCTCTTTTTTTAAAGTCGACAATGAATTTGAAACAGTTGCCACTCAGCTCCTAAAAAGGACCCAAGCTATGCTTAACAAATACAGATGCCTGCTTCTAGAAGATGCCATGGTAAAATTCATGCTACCAAGCGTATTTGTTTTTTAAAACCCCACAGGTCACAACTAGTAATTCAGAGAGGAAAAAACTTCGGGGAATTCCATTCTCCCAACATAATCTCAAAGGCACAGATACTGAAGAGTGTAGAAAACCTTCCAGCCGACTGGTTCTCCTAACACTTGGCATTCGCTGCCCTTGACGTGCTCGCCCACACCTGATGAGAGCCGTGGTTCGCTGGTTCCGAATGAGCAAACCAAGGCTCTGGTTAAGTAATTTGCCTAACATCCTACAGCTCATGAGTTTGCAGGGCAGTTAGCAGAGCTAGGGGACCAACTAGGACCATCTGAGGCCCCAGGCCCCAGGCACACTCCGATGCTGTCAGCTGCCTCTCACCAGCCCAGAGATGGGGGGAGAATTGTTCAGAGGAACATCTGAAAAGGCCAGGTGACGACAAATGTGAAAATTAGCTTTATCTTGTTTTTAACTGAGTGATCATTAATATGCCATAAAGTTCATGCATGATTTAAAAATGTACAACTTGATGGTTTTTAGTATGTTCGTGAGGTTGTACAGCCATCAGCCACTAGTCTAATTCTAGAACGTTTTCATCACCCCAAAGAGAAACTAAACTTAGTTTTAAAGCACCAGTTAGAGAAAGAAGGTGCCTCAGGAAATGATTGAAAGACCAAACCTATTCTGAGATTTTAGAAGCAATTCTGAAATCATACAGGCTTTCACCTATAAATTAACCTCTTACAAGCAGTTTCCAATTTAAGATCGGCTTTGAAATGTACCTTGGGAGCTTAGTTGAATTACATTATTTACATATATGATACAGTATAAATGTGTGTGTGTGTGTGTGTTTACTTAAATATATATATATTTACTTATTTACATACTTAAAATTGTGCCTCTAAAATTTGAAATAGTCGTTCTTATATTGACAACCATTTCAGGAAAAAAAATGCTGAGATAGGAAAAAGACTTAACTCTTACCATTTTTGAGGAAAGGACTACTTATTTGGTCAAGTTATCTTATATCTGCTATGAATTTTCATGTTAAAGAAAACGTATATATATATTAGGACAAATATAATTTAAGCTTCAATTCTGTACAGCAAAAAATAATTTTAAGGAAAACCTTACTAAAAAGCACATGGAAAGCATAGTAGAATATGAAGAAAAATGCCATCCTAATGAAAAGATTTCTAACATATTAAGCAGGGGGGGAGAAAGAAAGATACAGAACAGTGTGTGTAGTTGCCCATTGCTACCTGCATGCAGAAATAAACAGAGAAGAACGTCAGTGCCTGGGTGTGCGTAAAATCACTCTGCAAGAGTCTATTAAACTGCTAGGTGCGGGCGCCTGCAGAGAGAGGCGAGGGAAGCAAAGGAGGCAGGCTTAGTTTTCACATCCTCTCGTGAAATCAACATAAATCACCTTTTCCCCAAAAATACAATTTCAAAAAATGCGTCCCTGCACGACAAGGATAAATGGGACTAAACGGGACGTGACTAAAACCTAGACACCAAATCTTCCTGTCTGGTTGCTTTGTTTGTTTCAAAGACGCAGTGGGATGTTTGCACTTTGTTAAAGGGCATCTGAAATGACCAGACTCTCTCGTTTTCAGCGGATCAATCCCTCTGCTGAGATGGTGATGATCGACAGAATGTTCAACCAGGAGGAAAGAGCCTCTCTGTCCCGAGACAAACGTCTGGCACTCGTGGATCCTGGTAAGAAACGCCAGAGGAAAAATAGAGGAGAGGTGCTGCCGGGGTGCGGGGCTATGGGCCCGTGGGGAGTCTGTCTGAACCCCCGCTGGGTAGGAAACCTGAAGGTACAAAATGCATTCTGGGGAGAAAAACCCCAGAGCAAGACCAGTGCGTGAATCTTCTGTGAGGTCTGTAGCGTAGAAAATCCAAGCTGGAATTGCACATTCATTATGTGATGGTTTTTCCCTATTATAAATATAAACTTGTCATTCTTTCTCTAGTTCTTAAGAACTGAATTAAGTCAGAAGCCTTCCTAGAAGCCTTTAAGCCTCAGCAAATTATTGAGTTGTCTTACCATGTGCAAGGCATCGTTAGGGGCCCTGCCCGCAAGATCATAACTTAAGATGCTCCATTTAGTACCTTTTCTCTCACCCTGCCGGTTTCCCACTGACTGCACCGAAGGGCAGGAAGAAATTCTCCTCTGGCCAAGGTTTTTCTTGCTGGAAGAATTAAATTTACAGGAGACATATTAACAGGAGAGGGAAAAAAGTTTTATTACACGTGTACAGAGACCCAGTAATGAAATTGAAACCCAAAGAAGAACCAAGGTAGGCAGTTTATATACTTTTTAGACAAACTGACAGTGAATCTATGAGGAATTGACAGGATAAAGAAGACTTAACTCCGGGAGCTTCAATTAGTAAGGAATTCTAAACAGAATTTGGGCTGGAGAAGTAAATTACTGAAAAGTAAAAAGGGCTGTTTCTACGCCTTCTGGGCCCTGAATTCCCTATTTCTGGTGATAAGGATGTCTATCTCCTGATACAGGGAGGGCACTTTTCATGTGGGAGATTTATCTTCTACTCTCAGGAGGACAGAGGAGGGTCTAAGTGTCCTTCTTGTATGGGCTGGGTTTTTGTTGGGGGGGGGGGGTGTTTTGTTTTGTTTATTGAGAGAAAGAGTAAGCTTGTGGCTAAGGAGGGGTGGTGGGTGGAGAAGGAATCCTAAGCAGGCTCCCTGCTCTGGACGCCCCAACACATGCCTTTTTTTTTTTTTTAAAGATTTTATTTTTAATTTATTTGGCAGAGAGAGACACAGTGAGAGAGGGAACACAAGCAAGGGGAGTTGGAGAGGGAGAAGCAGGCTTCCTGCTGAGCAGGGAGCCTGATGCGGGGTTTGATCCCAGGACCCTGGGATCATGACCTGAGATGAAGGCAGATGCTTAACCGACTGAGCCACCCAGGTGCCCCCCAACACATGCCTTTTAAAAATGAACCCTTGGTGGGGGCGCCTGGGTGGCTCGAGGGGTTAAGCCTCTGCCTTTGGCTCAGGTCATGATCTCTGCTCAGCGGAGAGCCTGCTTCCCTCTCCCCCCCACCCCCGCCTGCCTCTCTGCCTGCTTGTGATCTCTCTCTGTCAAATAAATAAATGAAATCTTTAAAAAAAAAAAAAATGAACCCTTAGGGGGCCTGGGGGGCTCAGTCGGTTGGGCACCTGCCTTCAGCTCGGGTCCTAATCTCAGGGTTCTCAGATCAAGTCCCAGATCGGGCTCCCTACTCATTGGGGAGTCCACCTCTCTCTCTCTCAGTCTCCCTCTGTGCGCTCTCTCTCTCCCTCTCAAATAGACATTTTAAAAATAAATTAAAATTTAAAAATTAAAATAAAGCTGAATCCTCCTGGGTGCCTGACTGGCTCAGATTGAACCCTGTATAGGGCTCCCCGCTCAACAGAGTCTGCTTCTCCCTCCTTCTCCCAGTGTCCATCACACTACTTATGCTCTCTCTCTCTCAAATAAATAAAATCTTTTGAAAAATAAAAATATGGACGCCTGGGTGGCTCAGTCAGTTAAGCGTCTGCCTTTGGCTCAGGTCATGATCCCAGAGTCCTGGAATCGAGTCCCACATCAGGCTCCCTGCTCAGTGAGGACTCTGCTTCTCCCTCTGCCTGCCGCTCCCCCTGCTTGTGTTCCCTCTCTGTCTGACAAGTAAACAAATACGATATTCCAAAACAAAACCAAAAAACTTAAAAAAAAAATCCTCCTTACTTTTTTCTGGCCTCTAAAATTTTTAGATCAAATAACATTATAACAATTCATAAAGTATAAATTTTACCCATATTTGCACCATCTTATAAATGAAAAGTTTTTATTTCTCCCAGTTTTCTTCCAGTTCTGGTTCCCATTGCATATATATCATGGATGTATAGTTATAGTCATATGCTAGATATGATTTTGTTATTCTAATTTTCTTCCATTTAACACCTGTAATGTTCTTATCATTTGCTAGAGTCTTCAAAAATAATAGTTAGGGCGCCTGGGTGGCTCAGTTGGTTGAGCAACTGCCTTCGGCTCAGGTCATGATCCCGGAGTCCTGGGATCGAGTCCCGTATCGGACTCCCGGCTCTGCGGGAAGTCTGCTTCTCCCTCTGACCTTCTCCCCTCTCATTCTCAGTCTCTCTCTCTCTAATAAATAAATAAAATCTTTAAAAAAAATAGTTAATCAGTTTTTAATACATTAATTTGAGAATTTAGCTAAACCATTCCCCTAGGGACGCCTGAGTGGCTAGGTCAGTTAAGCGTCTGCCTTTGTCTCAGGTCGTGATTGAGTCCGCGTCAGGCGAACTTGCTCAGCACGGAGCCTCCTTCTCCCTCTTTCTGACAAATAAATAAATAAATCTTTTTTAAAAATACATAAAATAAACCATCCCCCTACTGTTAGACTATTATTTTCCAGTGGTTTTATTTCCATTCCCCTTCTTTCCCGATTCTTAAATATCAAGATTCTGCCTTATGTTTGGTATGGCTTATGAAATCCCTAAAAGGAATAAATGATCCTTACACTCAGTCTAAAGGGAGAGTCTGAAAGAAATGCTGTGTAGCTATGAAAACCCTCAGATCCTACCAAAAAGGAAGAGAACAATATAGGATGTATTTCTGTCCCTCCTTCCTAGACCCTGCAATCTCCTATTGCCTTGTGATGAATTGGGCTTACGGATAAACCCTTGTGCCTTGTCACAGCCCCCCAGACACGAGTGCCCCGGGGACCTGGATGGGCTTCATCCTCTGTGTATTGTGCCCGCTCGGCCGGGGTTCGTTGGATGGAGGCTTCTTCTTACGTGTCAAGGCCGTGTTCCCTACGTCTCACATTTTGTGATTGGGTGAAGAAATCCACATTTTGGTTTTACGGATGTCATCGTAGCGCTATTTCACCCTTTCTGCCCTTCCGTAACAGCAGGCTGCCTCTGTGCCCTCAACCTCCCACATCCTCCTAACATTTCTCTTGCCATCCCGGGCTCCTCAAGCCTGGCACAGTGCAGGGCTCACTCCCAGACCCCGTTACTCCCCACACCATCGTCCTTCCAAGCAGATACCATTCTGGATGCGTGTCGACCATCTGTTTTGTGCTCCCGGCAAAGTGCAGCTTTATAACGCCTGGTCCCCTCACACGTGTCCACAGGGACCCAAGTGCCATCACTCAAGGACAAGCAGTTGTGTCCACTCCCACCCCCGTCCTAAAGCCTCATTCCAGGGCCCTGTGCTCCAAAGGAGAAACCCAGGTGATGCTAGCATCGACTGTTTCAAAGCAGCCATTAATTAAAAAATAAAACTAACTAAAGATAACACTAAGGGGGGGGGCGCCTGTCTGGCTCAGTCGATAGAGCATGCGACTCTTGATCTCAAGGTTGTAGGTTCAAGTCCCAGGTTGGGTGTAGCGATTACTTAAATAAATAAGTAAATAAACAGGGTGCCTGGGTGGCTCAGTCGTTAAGCGTCTGCCTTCAGCCCAGGTCATGATCCCGGGGTCCTGGGATCGAGGCCCGCATCGGGCTCCCCGCTCCACAGGAAGCCTGCTGCTTCCTCTTCCACTCCCCCTGCTTGTGTTCCCTCTCCCACTGTGTCTCTCTCTGTCACATAAATAAATAAAATCTTTTAAAAACTAAAAAATAGGGGCGCCTGGGTGGCTCAGTGGGTTAAGGCCTCTGCCTTCAGCTCAGGTCATGATCTCAGGGTCCTGGGATCGAGCCCTGTATTGGGCTCTCTGCTCAGCAGGGAGCCTGCTTCCCCCCCTCTCTCTGCCTGCCTCTCTGCCTCCTTGTGATCTCTCTATCAAATAAGTAAATAAATAAAATCTTTAAAAAAATAAAATATTTTTAAAAAACTAAAAAATAAATTTAAAAAAATAGGTAAATAAACTTTAAAAAAGAGAGAGAGAGAGAACACTAAGAGATCAAGACAAAGCGGAGCTTTTGGCCCGTCTGGTTTTCCCGTCTGTCACCAAGCAGCCGCCTGCTCAGGGAGGTCAAGCTTCTTGTGTGGAGGCCGCGGCTACTGTTCTAGGAAGCGCCCCGACGTGTGGTGCCCTGTGGTTCCCGGCCACGAGAGACTGGCTCGCTGGGCTGGGTTTGCTCCTGACCTAGACCCGGGGTCTGCCGTGGAGTCCTTCCCACTGCATTCACGTCATGTTCTTTTTGTTCCCGTTTCCAGAGGGTTTTCAGGCTGATTTCTGCTGCTCCTTCAAACCCGACGCAGCTGCTGCCGAGACGCCGTTTGGGCGCAGCGCGCAGCACGGCGGTAAAGCAGCCGGCTCCCGACACCTGCCGGCCAAGGCCCCGGGCCGAGACCGAGCCAGACCGGGCCTGGCAGAACCGACGAATCATGAGCAGTTTCATCCAGTGCCTAATCACATCGTGGTCTCCGCAGAAGGAAACATTTCTAAAAAAACGGAATGCCTCGGCAGAGCCCTGAGGTTTGACAAGGCGGGCCTAGCGCAGTACCGGAGTGCGTCCGAGGAGAAGAGCAGCCGGAGGGAATCCCTGAAGGCCAGCGGGTGCTCGCCCGGCCCCGAGGGGCCCCGGAAAACCTCATCCCGAGCAGATCACGGAACCGAGAGCAAACTCTCCAGTATCCTAGCAGAGTCTCACTTGGAGATGACGTGTAACAATTCCTTCCAGGACAAAAGTCTGAGGAGTTCTCCAAAGAATGAAGTTTTACACACAGACATCATGAAAGGGTCAGGGGAGCCCCAGCCGGATCTGCAGCTCACTAAGAGTTTAGAAACAACATTTAAGAACATCTTGGAACTCAAAAAGGCCGGGCGGCAGCCCCAGAGTGACCCCACGGTTAGCGGCTCTGTTGAGTTAGATTTCCCCAACTTTTCTCCAATGGCTTCGCAGGAAAACTGCCTGGAAAAGTTCATCCCGGACCACAGCGAAGGCATTGTAGAAACTGACTCCATTTTAGAAGCAGCTGTAAATAGTATCCTAGAGTGTTAATAGCAGCAGCCTTTCCCCACCCGCCCCGAGACCCCACCCTGGACAAGTTACATCCTTTCCTGGCAAAAGCAAATGGAAGTGGTCTCCTTTCTCCAGCCTGCTTGATCTTTCATCACAGGTTGTTCTTTCTGATCTCGATCCCATTCTTTGTTTCAGAGCAATACTCGTCGTGGTTACAGGGAGATCCCCTCGCGAAACGAATCCTTGTTAGAAAGCAGTCTGATAGGCCCAACACATTTCAAGTGTTACGAAAGTGCTTATAGTCATTTCTGTGTTTGTTTACTTGTTTTAATTTAAACCGAAACAAAACACCGTAACTCGCTGAGATCACAGTCCACTTGGTCCTGGGTAAAATTCTGACAATCATAAGTCATTTGAAAAGAACAGACTTATTAAAGAAAATCAAACAGGACTGATAGAAGCTACTTTTTAAAGAATATCCCACCACATCTCCAAATTTTGCCGTTTGGGGTCTGTTGTCGATGTCGTTGGGAGGGCGGACCGCCGGCTCGCGCCCCCTCAGCCGTCTCTGCCAGGGATGCCGCGGCCCCCCCGGAAGCAGCCAGTAGCGCACAAGCAGGGCATTTGCAGGGTTTCCTTGCTCACCGTTCAAGTTCAAGTGCTTTTCTGACGCTCCCGGAGCGAAGGCTCATGCTTTTCAGCCGGTGCCTGTTGAGGTTCATCTAGGGAATGCTCTGTTCTTAGTTGCAACAGCGTGATTTGAGATCATTTCGCCAGGCTAAATAAAGGAAAACGGAAACCAGTTAAGTGGCACAGTGTACAGGGGAGGCCGGGATAGAGCCTTGAGGAATATAATATGTATATATGTAAAAGCATATATATGTGAACTATTGAGAAAAAAAACCAAGCATTTTGCATTTTCTAATTGGATATAGTCAACATATGCTGTATGTTTTTGTTTGTTGCTGGGTTTCCTTTCATTTAACCTCTCCACCCCCCCCTACAAATAGCCAAGCGTCCAAAGCACTTTCATTCGAAAACTGTGTTATAATTTTTCAGTTTAAACCTTAAGGGGACTTTGGCCTTGTTTATGCTTCTTGTCTGAGAACAGTAGTCACTCCCCGCCCCCCGGCAGCAATCATTACCAAAACACAGACAAACCAAAGTAACCAGCCAGCCCCCCCACTGAAAGGAAAGATCTGAGACACGGGATTCCCACCTGAGAGCCAAAGGACATGCCCTGTCATGGTCTGTGTGCGGCCCGTGTTCATATTAGTGAACATGACTTATTGCTTTATTTATTTATATTTCTTTTCAGGGAGCTTTCCCCGTTTTCCTTCCTTGCGTTCCTGCCCCCGGTCATCCCATCTCTGCTGTTCCCTTCATCCTCAGCGTCACTGTAACCAGCCGGTCTCTCCCATCGTTGGGAAGGCGACAGAACGGTATTTCCCACGCGCCCTCCCCACACGTGTGCGTGCGTGTTCCTGAGTTGTTCGGATCCAGAGCTCACTCTGGTGACAGTGGGGACACACCCGCTCTTCCTCCCGTGCGCACGCACGCTCTCATTTTATTCTGTTGATCTCTCTGGCTTTAGAGGTGCACCCATTGGTCTCCACTCTCACACGGCGCCAGCATCTGTTTCTGGCTATTGCCAGAACAGGGGTGACCCCCATTGTCATCATGTTGGGCGCTTCTTCTCCAGATTGGCCTGCGATGGAAAGGAAGGCTTCTGATTATTGGAAAACATGGCAGCAGAAGAGCCAGACTCTCCTTGTCCCTCTCTGTCCCCCGCACTGCCCTTGAAGGAGCCCCCTCAGACAGCCAGTCTTCATAAAAGCAAAGTACCTTGTCCCCACCCCCACCCCAGCCAATAGAACTTGGAAAATCTGGGCCATTTTAGGGTTCCCATTTTTTCCTTATTTGTGCCAATGTCCAAGTTGCAGATTTCCCCTTTTTCCTGTATTGTAACATATTAGAAGGATAAGTTGGTATTGCCAGTTGGAACTTTCTGTTTGGGCAGCCCTGGGGTAACACCCTGCCCTGAATCCCATGATTTCATAGGCTCTTCTTCTCTTAGGACTCATGCTCCCCTCATTTGTAGCAAGACTTAAAGATGGTCCCTCCTAATCAAATTCTTCTCATTGTGGAACTCTCTACCTGGAAGCCTTCACGTAGGCAACTAACGGGTTACATTAATTACTGCCAATCAGTGGAATTCTTAAGAGAAAAGATAAACTTCATGTACATTTGACACCTCCCCTTCTTCCCTTTCCTGCCCTGCTACCCCAGCCCCCGCCTTTCTAAATACCATCTCAAAGGGTCTTTTTTTCAAGCCCTAACACTTGTCTAGCAAACGGAGAGCCTAATTCACCAAAATGAAACTTGTAAATTTTTGTGTCCTTGTATGTAAGTTTACTTTCTATGGAGGAAAGATTCTAGATAATGACAAATGAAGATTACGAAAATGTATTTTGCTCCTGTGATTAGGTTATGCGCACATGGGTCATAACTCGCATGTCGAGCCCCCTCTGGCGAAGGGTAAGGGAGCTCTGCCTCGGACGGCCACCTTTCAGTTGTTCAGGTTCATTAGTCAAGGTTAAGTTTTAGAACTACTCGTACTCAGTAACAAAAATCATTTTCTTTCTTTTCTTTTCTTTTTTTTTCTGTTGTTGTGGAAAAGTGTGCATTTGTTATTAAGCATTTGATTTTCTGTGTCCTTAAGTACTGCCTAAAGATAAAGCAGAATTTTAAACTGGCAATTACGAAAAAGAACTATTTTAGCTCTGAAGAATTTAGTAGATTTTGTTAGATTAGGGAGGCCTTACAGACTGACTTGACTTATAGAGGACGCGTCACTCACTGTCAGTGTGGTGTGGGCTTTATTTGCTTAAATACCTTCATTTGTATAGTATGTCTCACTTGAAATTGCTTTGTATACATTTTGTAAAAATATTTATAAAATGTTTTGTAAAAAAAAGTATAACAAATTGCAGTTTATTTTGTTATGTTGGATAAATACTGTTAAAAGAAACCAGTCAGTAACTATATTGTTAATCCATGGTTAGGAAATGTTTAGTTGGAGATTACGAAATGAAACAACCATTGCAATACAGCCAAAGATTTGGGAAAATGTGCAACTGTGATTGTCTTGATTTTGCAAATAGGAATGGCTCTTTCCCCAGAAGAAAAGGGTAAGTGTTCAGTGGGAGTTCAACTAAAATAGATTTACCATTTCCAGACAGGAGCCTAACTAGCCAGGGGATAGGATTGTAATTGATCGGCCTTTCCAAACGGTTTCAGACCCACCAGGCTGGGTCGGTGAGGAAGTTTAGTCATGTACATGTCTGGCCTCCATCCCTACTCTTGTCACGTGGGTCCTTAACTGAGGAAGGAAAAATGGAGTCATCTGAGAAGTTACATAAATGACCCTCAATCTTCAGGACGTTTCCTTCAATCGTATTTCTTTTGTTTCAGTTAAGGACAAAAAGGCTAAGGACTAGGGACAGAAAACTATTTTACACAAGATTTATCCCAGAATTAACATGTTTCTCTCTGGATTCATACACTGGATCCATTGAGAAATACCTCTGTAACCTTGTCTGTAAAATCAGCCCCCTGTAAAATCTGTAAAATGAGGCCCTTCTGAGATCCTTCCCTCACAAGTCGGACTCTGCCCAGACTGTTAGGGAAACTACCATAGGGTGAAATGTATTTCTGGGGGTGAAGGTAGAAGGCTCCTTAAGTTTTCGTTTGAGGCCTAGGACTTACATTTACATGCCGTATGGTTTAATTATGCCTACTTCACACACACACACACACACACACACACACACACACACACACACACTTAAAGCAGTAGCAGCTAGGAAATCCAGATTCTGTAATAATCAATATATAAACAGGAAGTTGTTCTAGAATGAAGAGCAGTCAGAATCATTACCGCTAGAATAGTTACATCAGTGGACGGATCCCTTAATGTCTTTTGCAGTGTTGCCCTGATGTCGAGAGTCTCTTGCTAAGGACAAATGTGTGCCCAACATGACACTCCTGACCCCGCTTCGGGCCGTGGACAGTGGGAGTGCCTCATGAACGAAGCAGGCAGGGTGGCCTGGCTGCTTGATTAAGATCAGTCTCTGTTCCCCAGGGGCGGGCCCAGAGGAAAGACCAGGCCTCTCCTCTACGGATGGTTAAAGCCCTCAGTCCTGTGTAGGGGGGGCTGGGTCCCAGGAAGGGGGCCCGTGGGTTATTTGGGGGCAAAGAGAAAAGAAAGAAACCACAGTCTGGGGGCACTGCAACAGCATCGCTCAGACAGGACTCTGGCTGTGCCGTGCTCCGGGGGCTCGTGTCCACTCTGGCTCTGCTGCGTGTGTTCTGCGTGTGTTCTCCGGGACAGCGCGAGGGCTCCTGGGTACCCAGCGCAGGTGGAGAGCATCAGCCGCCCTATGTAGCCTGAGCGGCTGACAGGTACCGTGCCAGGCACTGGAGATACGTAGATAATTTAAGTCTGATGCCTACTTTTAAGGAGCTCAGTCTAGAGAGGAAACAAGCACATTAATAACTACGTTACATTTGGGAATTGACCGGAGTTCCAGAGACGAGAAACTAGGGCTAAAATTCTCCCCAGGCTACCACTTCGGTAGAGTTGCAGTCTTATATTCCCATGTCCTGCTTCTTGGTACGTCCTGAGTTACATTTGAGAAAAAGGTATGATACTTGACGCAGGAATAAAAGTAAAGGCATTTTGTAATTATCGGGTTAAATATGTGGGGAAATCTGGTTCACACAAATGGCAGGAGCACCTTTGTGGTGAAAGTGGATTCTGTAATATGGATAGCCTATGTCTATGCTGCTGCCCATAAAAGGCCTGGAAGCCCTAATCTACGTTTCCCACGGGCATGCGCTGGGGCCTGGCCTTCGAACACCTTTGCAAAGGCAAGAAGATCCTCAGAGGAGAAAAATCACGTCCGTGAAGATCCAGGGACGCACTGCAGCAGGGTGGGCAGACAGTACCTTTGGCAGCTGAACCTACAAAGGGGTTCTAGGACCTTGTCTCACCCATAATTAGAGATCTTAGTGGAAGTTTCTCTCAGCCTCGACTTCCTTGCCTGTAAGCGAGGAAGTTGCGTCCTTAAGGTGTAAACTGAGGTGTCGCTGAAGAAGTGGGGACGGTGGAAGGAGCTAAGGGCTTTCTTTTAAATAATTCAGGGGAGGTTTGAGTTTTTCTGTTTTGCTCTTGGTCACACCTCCTGCACATTTCCTGCTTCCTACTCAGCTTTCCTGGATCTAGCGCGGCCCCTCAGAACGGTGCTGCCCTTCACAGGCTCTCTCCTTTCTCCTTCACACTTTTGCCCCCTTATGCTTATCTTTCATCAGGATCAAAACTGTTGGCCGCGGTGTCTTCCCCAACTCTAGGTTCATCTGGCTGCTCTCAACGCTAATCCCCCTAAGGAAGCAACAAGGAAAACTGGAAACAAAACGAACTCAGCTTCAAGAGGCCTCATTACCCAAGAAAGAGGTTTGGGGACGATGTTGGAAATTGCAGATGGAGCCCCCTTTGGGGTGCGGTGGGTGTGGTGGGCGTGGTGGTTTTGCCCGAGAAGGCGCTGCGCCAATATCTCCTAAATAATTCCAAATAATCCCAAACTGCAGACAAGACAGGAGTAACCTGCTGCAGAATATGCTAGGAAAGGAACCCTGGAGTTGAGCCAGAGAGCCACAAAATGTCCTGAAAGGAGTCTTTAAAAAATAGTTCAGTGGTTTCTAAAACAGGCAAATCAAAACAAACAAATAAATAAATAAAACAGGGAAATCACAAGAACATAATTACCTAAACAGATTTTTCTTTTTTCTTTTTCTTTTTTTTTTTTTTTAATTTTTTTATTTGAGAGAGAGAGCAAGAGAGCACAAGCAGGGGGAGCGGCAGAGTGAGAGGCAGAAGCGGTCTCCCCGTTGAGCCGGGAGCTGGATGCGGGACTCAACTCCAGGACCCTGAGATCATGGCCTGAGCCGAAGGCAGATGCTTAACTGACTGAGCCACCCAGGCGCCCCAATAGTTTTTTTCTTAAAGCAATACACATGGGATAAATGAAAAACACAGCACAAAATGTAAGTCTTCCTATTTCAGGCCCCACTCCCATTTCCCAAAAATAACCCCCACCAACACTTTCTTGTATATACTTCCTAAATTGCTACATACAAATACATCTATAGCCAAAACCCAAAAACCACAAAACAAGCAGGGACCACTCTCTTACACCCTATTCTATATCTTGCTTTTTCAAATGTAACCAAACATCTAGGAGCATAATAGCCTGGTTTTAGGCAACAGAAACTGATCTGCTTGGTTAACCAGCATAATGGAGTTTTCATAGGAAAGACAAGAATTGAAGGGAAGATTGAAGAACCACTAGGCTTGAGAAAGACAAACAAGGAAACTCTAGGTCTTTGTAGGTAGAAATTCTTAAAAGTCTTGCCCCAAATCTCTAGTGTTTCTCTCATCGTCACCCTGCTCAAGATTCAAAACCCAGAGGGCAGAAGTTGTTTTGTTTTGTTTTTAAGATTTATTTATCTGAGAGAGAGAGAGAGAGAGGGAAGGAGAGCTTAAACAGTGAGGAGCGCAGGAAGAGGGAGAGGATGTCCAGCAGGCTCCCCGATGAGTGTGGAGCCCGATGTGGGGCTCAGTATCATGGTCCTGGGATCATGACCTGAGCCAAAACCAAGAGGCAGATCAGATGTTAAACTGAGGCACCCAGGCACCCCCACCCCCACCCAGAGAGAAGTTTATAGCATCTCATGCCCCCTCCCACTGGACAGATGGAAGGAGTTGACAAGATCTTCCAGAGATCCCTTCAACTTAGGTATTGGGAGGACAAACATTTAGATTTGATACCCCACTCCACTCCGATAATGTACACGATGAAGGAGAGACCAGTCCACAACAGAAATAGGATACTGTTAGGAAATGGAAATGGAGATCGGCAGGCCAAAAAATAAAAAATACCATTAAGATTTCAGGACATGAAAGCCTACCGCATTGCATATAATCGCATAGTCTTCAACAATTAATTTAATCATTCCCTCATGATGGACAACTACAGAGGTCAAGAAAAAAGGCCTATGACAACAGGCTAAAAAGAATAAGATTCTTGGGGCACCTGGGCGGCTCAGTCAGTTAAGTGTCTGATTCTTGGTTTCAGCAGCTCAGGCCATGATCTCAGGGTGATGAGATCAAGCCTGTGTGGGGCTCTGCGCTCAGCAAGGGAGTCTGCTTGAGATTCTTTGCCCCTCCCTCTCTCCCTACCACTACCCCCCCGACTCTCTCTCCCTCTCTCTAAAATAAATAAAAGCTTAAAAAAAAAAAAAAAAGAGGGGCACCTGGGTGGCACACTTGATTGGGCATCTGACTCTTGATTTCAGCTCAGGTCATGATTGCAGGGTTGTGGGATCGAGCCTTGTGTGGGGCTCCGCCCTCAGTGCAGAGTCGGCTTGTCCCTCTCCCTCTGCTCCTCCCCCTGCTCTTGTACACCCACCCTCTCTCTCTAAAATAAATAAAATCTTTTTTTTTAAGATTTTATTTATTTATTTGACAGAGAGGAGAGAGATGACAAGTAGGCAGAGAGAGGGGGAAGCAGGCTCCCTGCGGAGCAGAGAGCCCAATGCGGGGCTCGATCCCAGGACCCTGAGATCATGACCTGAGCCGAAGGCAGAGGCTTTAACCCACTGAGCCACCCAGGCGCCCCAATAAATAAAATCTTAAAAAAATATATGATTCTTGAGGCCATCCATTCCTCATTCTCACTCGCTATCCTCACTTTGAAATAAAAAGTCTTGTATCTTGCCTGGTGTTGGAGCATATGGTCAATGTTCAGTAAACAACATGTATTCAGTTAGTGTATAATTTGAGGTTGAAGAGGTCTCAATGTCTTTTCCTCTGGATCTTTGTGGAACAATGTCTTAGGCACTGAGAATAAGTACTCTCCTAGCACCATCTGCTGGCATTGGAAAACCTTTCCTGAATCATGACCTCCGAGTCTCTTTTGGCCAGTATTGTTAATAAGCCCTGAAATTCCTCCTCTTCTTAATACCTTTAGTACTGCAGAACTTACCTTTTATCTGTACATAGTTACAAAATAGTGACTTATTTTTGTTCCTTATTTACTAATAAATATTTTACACTTTGGGGACCCTCGTTTTTGCCTTTTTACAAAGTAAGACACATGTGAAATGCTGAGTGAGAAGGAGCCTCACACCAGTCTTTGACTCCAAAGACTGTATTGTCCTTTGACGTTTATTTATAGGTAATGAGCTCTGTGTATGGCACTATCTTTCTGGTTGGACTAGTGATATAGCACATACCAATATGATGCTTTGAGCTTATTTAAAAAGCCTCTGTAGGTGCCCACTATTGTGACAGGAGCTGTAGAAGACAAAAGTGTGAGACAAGTTCCCTGCCTTCAGAGCACCCCATCTAATCAGGGAACCGGTAGTCAAACAATATAGGATAAAGTCCATGGTGATGCTGGTAAGTGCCCAGCGCCAAGTGGTGGCACTGAGATACATACGGCGCTAGACATCCAATGCCTGGAGACGTTTTTGTCACATCTGGGGTGGGGGTGCTACTGGCATGTAGTTGGTAGAAGCCTGGGATGCTGCTAAACATCCCACAATGCACCGGACCCCCCCCCCATAATAAATAATTATTTGGCCCAAAAAAGCCAATAGTGCTGAGACTGACCTTTAGCAACTGTCATGAGCGAGGCAGCCATGGTCCCTGCCGTCCTAGGATCATGAAGAAATATTTAAAATACAATAATGTGTTGAAGGAATTCAGAGAAAGGAAAGAGAGTACTCTAGAGCCTTGCTAAAAGTCAGTCCATAGACCTGAAGCTTGGCATCACTTGGAAAGATGCTTTAAAAAAAAAAAAAAAAAGAGTATCAACCCCCTCAACCTCCCACTGAATGAAAATCTGCATTTTAACAACTCAGGTGACTACTATGCCTATTGGTGCTGGGGACAGCCCGGAGCTGGACGTTTCCACAGGACGTGGGTTTTCATTGTTTTATGAAGACCAGGAAAGAAGGCAACAAATTCCAGGTGGTGAGAGCAGTATGAGGGAAGATTGTGAGATGGCAGGGAAGAATTTCTAGTTTTCGATCCAGTAACTAACATAGCGTTGCCTGCTTACAGTCAGACATTGTGCTAAGCGCTTTATATCGAATATTTCACAGAACCCTCCTAACGCTATTGGGCAGGTCCGTTTTAGGCGTAAAGCAAACCAAGGTCCAGCGCGGTTGAACAACGTGCTCCGGGACCCACTGACCGAGCCCGGCTGATGGAATCGAAGTTGCATTCTCTCCCCCCCGGAGTCCTCCACAAACACCTCCACCCACCCGTAAGAGCAGAGTCACTGCCCCAGCTCTCTCCATCTAGCAAAAAGCCAATCTCGCCAGGCAGCCTGGCTTCCCGGACTCGCGCCGCCGAAAGAAGAGTCGGAGGAGCGGCGCGCCCTCCACACCGGAAGTCGTAGGTGCAACGAGGGAAGCGGCTTTGTTTACGAGCCCCGCCCCCAGTATCAAACAAATACAGCGTGAAGAGGGCGGGATTTTGAAAATGACGCAGACCCTAAAGGCCTCGGAGGCACTGCAAAGAACGTTTTCTTCGTGCAACATTTGGCAGGAGTCTGTGTTCTCGAGACCTCAGC
Organism: Nasua narica; assembly: GCA_028533885.1. Classification (NCBI taxonomy): domain Eukaryota; kingdom Metazoa; phylum Chordata; class Mammalia; order Carnivora; family Procyonidae; genus Nasua; species Nasua narica. Next base: position 100,953,370 of record CM052802.1, read on the forward strand.
CGTTCACGGCGGCTCGCTGGCGCCGGACGCCGGAGAACTCACCGGGAGGTGGAAGACACATCTCTATGCTCAAGTAACTATAGAGCGGTCCTGTCTTCCCTCACGTGGTGTGCTGCGCATGCGCAGTAGCCGCAGTTTCGGAAACATGGCGGAGCAAGAGTGAGTGTTTGGGCTTTCAATCTCTCGAGTGGGGTCTTGAGCATCTGGTGCCATCCACAGTGTTTATTCGTCAGCGGCGGAAAATTAGGATCCCTGTGGACTGAAGGAAAAGATTAGAAAAGAAAGACTCCAGATTACAGAAGGTGGGATGAGGAGGAAGGAACCGCAGCGTTCGGGCTGACGGTCAGACGGAGGGAGCCGCTGCCAAGTTCGGGTTACCTCGAGCGGCGAGGATGGAGTTTCTGACGGCGGGCTGAAGAGTGCCAGACTTGGGTCGCTCAGCCTGATTTAAGTATTACCCCTGCCGATGGGACTGCAGCTGTCCCAGCCTCACGGGGTTTTACCAGAATCATGGAGCTCCTAGTGTGGTTTAAAAGGCTGTGGCAGTAAAAGCTCCATGGAGGCAAACGGGGGGCAGTGGCCAAGGGGTCCATGACTTTTTACTGCTTTAGGAAACAGTGAATGTTAAGGGGTCCATTTTGAGGACTGGAGTCAGAAACCGCAGGTTTCGGGGAAATCTGCCTTTAGGAATTTGAATGGAGTGATGTTGCTCGAAGCCCAAGAGATGGTTTAGAAATCCATTAAGATTTATTTTTTAAACATTATCGCTGATTGCAATTTTCCGTATCAGGCAAAGAAAAAAGATCCCATTGGTTCCAGAAAATCTCCTGAAAAAGAGGAAGGCTTACCAGGCCCTTAAAGCCACTCAAGCAAAGCAGGCACTTTTGGACAAGAAGGAGGTAATGATGGGGCAACCAAGAGAAGGGTGTTAGAATGTGTATTTGGTGAGTTCTATCTAGAATGTTTGAACTAGATTTGGTATCGACAGTCCTTTCCCCATAGATTCTAACAGGTATATGGTGCATGTCTTACGTTAACAGGTATTTATAAAACACTTTCTGCAGGTAAAATACTGGAGTAGAGTTTGTTAAAGAAAAAAATGAAGTAGAAATTGTAATTTAGGTTCATACCAAGTGATTTGAAGGACCAAACTTGCTTGTACACCTGGAAGAAAACATTTTTTTCAAATATGGCAGACTTTTGCTATTTGCTCAGCGTTTTTGGAAATTACATATTTTGGAGTCAGGAAAATGAAACAGTCTCATGCTTATTTTGTACTTTATGATGCTTAACCCAGTTTAGATTATATAGTTTGTATATGGTCTTTATACATAGTTATATATGTGTGTGTGTTTTATATATAGTTTATTATATAGTTTAGGTCCTATAAACATGGGTTGGTAAACGTTGGCTAACGACATATAAACTAACATGTTCATTCTTTAGAGGCTTTTCCTAGTACTTTCTGAGTTTTCACAACTCCACCTTTACTTGAGTGTCTCTTTTTCCCCTTATATAGAAGATGTGCTTCCGTTTGTAGAACACAGTGGGGAATACACTCATTCAATAGTGACTAATGAATTACTATTGTGAAAATAAAAAATAGAGACACAAAATGGTGACGATGGTCTGCCTTCTCTGTAGCAGAAGAAAGGAAAACAGCTCAAGTTTAAGCGACTGGAATGGTTCTTACATGATTCCTGGCGGCAGCAACGTGACAGGGTGCGCCTCAGACGACTAGAAGTGAAACCTCGTGGCCTGGAAGTGCCAGATAAACATTCCTTGGCCTTTGTTGTACGCATCCAAAGGTGGGGAACTTGCCAGATTCTATAGGCTGGAGCAGACTATTGGTTCAGCTTTAGACCCCTTCCTAGGGAGATGAACTTCAGTAGGCTTTAAGCTACTAAGACAAGTTTGTGCTGGGAATTCAGAGTTGAGCACAACAGTTTTCCTTTGTAAGGTTAAGGAGACTGACCTTACTTAAGCAGACAGACATCAAAATATACCCGGTGCTATGAGGGTTGACTGCTGCCAGGGCAGTACTGGTTTAGGACACTCTAAAGCAGGAACTTGAAGCTGAGAGCTGGGGGAAGGCTTTCCAGGCATAGATGTAGAAAGTCCTGAATTGGGGAACAAAAGAGTCTTTTTTTCTTTTCTTTTCTTTTTTTTCTTTTCTTTTCTTTTTTTTTATGATTTTATTTGGAGCACCTGGGTGGCTCAGTCGTTAAGCGTCTGTCTGCCTTGGGCTCAGGTCATGATCCCGGGAGCCTGGGATTGAGCTCCGCATTGGGCTCCCTGCTGGACAGAAAGCCTGTTTCTCCTCCTACTCCCCCTGCTTGTGTCCCCTGTCTTGCTGTGTCTGGCAAATAAATAAAATATTTCTTTTAAAAAAAAAAGGTTTTATTTATTTGAGGGGCGTGTGGATGGCTCAGTCGGTTAAGCCTCTGCCTTCCGCTTGGGTCATGATCCCAGGGTTCTGGGATCAAGCCCCACGTCAGGCTCCTTGCCCAGTGGGGAGCCTGCTTCTCCCTCTCCCTGCTGTTTCCCCTGCTTGTACTCCCTCTGTCAAATAAATAAATAAATAAAATCTTTTTAAAAAAACTGTTTGACAGCATGAGCAGGGGGGAGGGGCAAAGGGAGAGGGAGAAAGAGGCTCCCCGCTGAGCAGAGAGCCTGCCGAGGGGCTCAGTCTCAGGACTCTGGGATCATGACCTGAGTTGAAGGCAGACACTGAACCAACTGAGCCACCCAGGTGCCCCTCAAGGAGTCTTTCTAGGAACTGAATTGAGGTCCAGTAGAGGAGCACATTCAGTGCTAGAGAAAGTTCATAAAGCTTTTTCCTCATTTAGTTGTACTTTACTCCGTCTGCCTGCAAATAGAGCTGCCTCTTCCTATTTCCCATACCCAGTCACCCAGCCAGAAACCTGTGGGCTTTAAATATTTTTGAGCCCTCATTATTAACCTTCCTACCACTTCCCAGAATCTCTTTCCTAGACTAGCGTATTAGCTTCTTAACTGGGTTTCCTTGCCTCTGGTGTCACATTTTAGGTCTGTCCTATATGCTCATTCTCAGTGATTGTCAAAAAGAACGTGCGTTGTGTCTCCTTTACCTAAAATCTTTCGTGCCTTTACTGCCCACAGAAGCAAGTCTTTTGTTTGACATGCACAGCCCGGCACACACACTCACACCTCCCAAAACAGAATCAGGACCGATCTCTGTGTTCCTGTAGCCCTCAGGCATTGCTCCACATCCTGTGAGCGTCAACTGTTTGTCTGCCTGCCATCTCCTGACCTGACCCGTGAGACACAGTCTGTGTCTTGCTCTCTGGATGCCCTGTAGTGGAGGACATTTCGTAGGTGCCGGCTGGACTGACATAAACTGAATAAAACCTGACTTCCTCTGCTCTTCATTTCAGGATTGATGGCGTGAGTTCACTGGTGCAGAGGACCATTGCAAGGCTTCGCCTGAAGAAGATTTTTAGTGGTGTCTTTTTCAGAGTAACGCCCCAGACCATAAAAACGCTGCGGGTAGTGGAACCTTATGTGACCTGGGGGTAAGGTTTGTGTGTGTGGATTCATATTAGGTTGTATTTGAGCATGAGGAGAACGTTAGCATGTACGGGGTGCTGTTCTCCAAGGTAAGGAGCTTGTGTTGCTGTTTTGAAGAAACATTCTGCTGTGACCACAGTCACAGGAAACCAACTGCCAGCTGTAAACCTCTAGAACACCGGGCAGATAGAGCAGGAGGTACCCGTGCTGCTACTAACCTACCACGAACCCTCAGGGCTCATTCATTTGCAGGCTAAGGCTGAGTAAGGGGTAGAAGAGAAATTAATTCTCCGAGTCTTGAAGCAGAGCTAAGGGTTGTGCCTGTGTAAGGGTCGTGTTTCTTCAACTATGAAAACCTAGAGGCTGGGATTTAATTTCAGACTCTGGCACCGTCTTAGGTGGAAGGTCATCCAAGGCCAGAGTCCTGAACTGTAAGCCAACACTTGTTTTATTTTTGCCTGGGAAAGTAAAAAAATTTTTTGCATAGTGAATGTTTATATCCACGTATTTTAATTTCTGGTTACATAGTCAGGGCCACTCTTGATTTTCTGCCCCCTTCTTCACTTGTGTACTTGCAAGCGTCCCGACTGCAGGGGAACTACAGGAGATTCTTGGTGGGAAGAAGAGGTAGGGAGAATCTCTCCTCAGCCAGGCTGTGGGACTGAGTGGCCAGTGTCGTGCAGCGTGCCAGGGGCTGATGAGGCTGTACCTCATCCGGTCTCACATAGGTTTCCAAATCTGAAGTCTGTCCGGGAACTCATCTTGAAACGTGGACAAGCCAAGGTCAAGAATAAGACCATCCCTTTGACAGATAATACAGTAATTGAGGAGCACCTGGGTGAGTGTTGCACCTTAGGGGTCAGTTGGGGCAGAAAGCAAGGGTCTCGGGTGGTCTTGATGTGGGATCTAGGTCGTATTCTTTTTGGGGTCCCAAGAACCTACCAGAGTGCCCAGCTCGGGCCTATAAGAGCCTCATAGTTTATACTGGGCCAAAGGTTAAGTGAAGGAATCTATACCCTTATGTTTCCCAGGGAAGTATGGTGTTATTTGCTTGGAAGATCTCATTCATGAAATTGCCTTTCCGGGGAAGAATTTCCAGGAGATCTCTGCGTTCTTACGTCCTTTCCATCTCTCAGTGGCCCGTCATGCTACCAAGAATAGAGTGGGTTTCCTGAAGGAGGTGGGCTTACCTGGCTATCGAGGTGAACGCATCAATCAGCTCATTCGGCAGCTGAATTAAACCCAGGTGAGGCTGGACACCGCCCTTAGGCTGACTTTCAATGGGCCATACCTTGCCAATTAAAAATCCTTTTTGCGGGGTGCCTGGGTGGTTCAGAGGGTTAAAGCCTCTGTCTTTGGCTTGGGTTGTGATCTCAGGGTCCTGGGATCGAGTCCCGCATCGGGCTTTCAGCTCAGCGGGGAGCCTGCTTCCCGCTCTCTCTTCTCTCTCTGCCTGTCTCTCTGCCTACTTGTGACCTCTGTCAAATAAATAAAAATCTTTAAAAAAAAAAAAAAGAAAAGAACTAAGTTTCCAGCTAAGTTTTTTTTTTTAAAAAAAGTCCTTTTTGCATTTACCAGTATCTGAAAGTAACTCTGGCATCGGGGGAAAGAGCAGACAGGTAGCTACAGGTCTAACAGGTGGAAATGTGCTTGGGACAGTGAATGACTGGGCAGGACGTGGGGCTATGTGTATTCCTACAGTTAGAGGCTACTGTAAACTCAAAATGTTGAGTAGCAAAAAAAAAATCTGTATTGCTGTGGTTGTTTGCCTAGAAATGGGCAGAGAATATTAATCAATTTCAAAAAGGACGTGAAGATCTAAACCACCTATTCTCTTGAAAGTATCTTAACTTTTGAAATTGCTTATTATTAATCTGAGGTGCCACCTTTCATTAAACTTCTATTAATGTGAGGTTGTGTTTTTCTCCCTCAGCATATCTGAAAACACAGCGCATTGGTGGCATGTGTTTTGTTTTTTGGAATTGTTACCAGTATCTTCAAAGAAGATTATTTTCTGTTATATCTTCGGAAACTAGAGGGAGGGTCTAGGAAAAAACGATGATGCTCCTGGCAAGCACTTGTCATCCCAGCCCAGTTCCAAGGGAAAGTTCCAGTGCGTTTTCCACTGGCCGCCCCCGACCAGTGGTTGGTCGCCCCCGAAGTCAGTGGAGGACTCTGCCATGCCACGGAAGGAGTCCTGCTGTGTCACATCTTCTATTCTGGGGGTTAAAGTTGATGAACAAATATCCAAACATGAATACAAGACAGCAGTGGACCAAGCTCAAGGACGTACTTGAACCTGGGGGTTCCTGGGGCCTTGTTTTGGAAGGAACTTGAAATATAATTACAAAGAAGAGCACAAAAACTGCTCAGATGCCTTTGCTGCGAGTCCACGTTCTAACTCTTCAGTGACAGCTTTGCAAGGTTTCAGGCTTGGATGGCCCTGAGGTGTATCTGGTGGCCTCCTTAGCCTAGCCTGTGATTGACCTTAGTCCTTTCCTTTAGCTTGGATTCTTAACCTATTCTTGGGTCTGTGAGAAGGGAAGGACCCTTTGCCCAGGAAAATACATATACTCAAATTTTTCCTGGAAGTTTCTGTGTTCAGACTCTTCGTAGGGACCCATGCACCTTATGTGAGGAAATCCCGCAGTACCTGGATTGGTCACCTGGGCCCTCCCCGTGTTAGTCTCCTCTGGTCCCGTATCCTGTGGAAGACCAAGGCTTACCAAGATAGCTTTTTCCCTTGGAGCCAGTTGGGTGTTTCCTATTAGGAACACAGTGGTAGATTGCTGAGCCCCGTATACCATCTACCTCGGGGAAATGCCCACCATTTCGTTCTGCTGGGCTTCAGGATGGGATTTTTCTTGGCATAGATGTCTTTTAGGCGTCAAGCAGGCTTAACCCTCTCCTTGCATAGTCTAGATTCCAAAAGTATTGCTGTCTACCCCACTGGTGACAGTGTAGTAAACCAACACCAGGGCTCCTAGGAACTGAGACCTAAAAGGGGGAACCTAATCATGCTTGTGTTTATCATCTGTGTCCCCCTCCGAGGTGGGCTTCCCTCTGCTCCCGTCACTTTGTTGCCTCAATTGCCATCTGAGTAGTTGGTGAGGCTGTGCCAGGTACAGGTTAAGACTTGCAAACATACTTGACCGTTGTGTGCCCTGGTCCCTTAAGATCAGCTTTGCTGCACTTTTGGCTCATGGGGCCCTCAAACATAGCTGTGAGGTTGAGTTAGAAGTAGAACAATGCCTTAAAATGTGCCAGGTTATGAGGTAATTAATTAGGTTGGTTGGCTCAAGAGTTAACCTGCCAGGAGTAGATGTTAGAGCTTACGCTTAAATTTTAAAGCATTGTAAAATCAAATTACTTTAAAATGACGTATCAAAAAGCCGTGGGAAAAGCATTTGTGAGTGTGGAAGCCCAGGGTTTCTATCACAGATCGGTTTTATACTAGATACAAGAATAACGTTTCCATTTCACCTGCAAAATGGGGCTCTCTGTCTAACCTGTGTGCCTCAGCACAGTTGACCAAAGGATTAAGCCAAAGAATAGTGTTTAACTTAAATCTTATGGAAATAAGTAAGTTACAAAAATTAATGCCTTGGGGCGCCTGGGTGGCTCAGTGGATTAAAGCCTCTGCTTTCGGCTCGGGGTCCTGGGATTGGGCACCGCACTGGGCTCTCTGCTCAGCAGGGAGCCTGCTTCCCCCTCTCTCTCTGCCTGCCTTTCTGCCTACTTATGATCACTGTGTCAAATAAATAAAATCTTAAAAAAAAAAAAAAGTGGTTGTAGGAGCTTTTCCTCTGTGCTAAACTTCAAACCTGACACAACTAGTTACCAGAGATTTTGTTCTTGATCGGCTTTTTTAATGATTTGGGATTTTACTGATCTAATGTGTCTTTGAAGTCCTTCTGGGGCCAAGTGTAATCATCAAACCTAGTATTACTAACTGCTGATCTGGAGAATAGCTAAAATCAACCCCACGTGGATCCCAAATTCACTTCCACAACCACCAGAATGAGCTGATCCGCAAGATAAACACTAATGCTCCCCTAGGTTACTAAAGAAGTTGTTCTCAGTGGGCCAGACCCTGTTAGTGTGTCCTCAGTAGTGGTTTAAAAATGAAAACACATTTATGCATCTCAGTAAAGGATGAGGCTTGTCAAATATAAGGACTGGAACAGGATTTTTTTTTAATTTTTTTAATGAGGACGATGGTCCAGAAATACGGATACAAGAGAACCCTGAGGACGCTCCCAGGACGCTTAAGTCCAGCCGAGACCGGCTGGGGCAAATGCACAAAAGACGAGTAACTGTGGCCAGTATGCGCAGTCCCAGGTGATGCAGGGCACAGTCACACCTTCAGGTCTAAGAGGCAAAGGACCTCGAGCTTCAGGAACCCACTCCGTGCCATCAGGAAGGTGTAGTTCCCGCCTCCACCGAGCGAGGCCCCTCCACGCGGTTCTTCTACCGGGACCCGAGGGTGGGCGGCGCGGAGGCCTCTGCCGATCCCGCCGCCTCCCAAGGCTTGGGCCTCCGCGGGAGCCGGGACGCCGTGGGTTCGCCGTGGGTCGCCGCGATGTGGCGCCTCTCCACGCCCGGGAGCTCCCGGCCCTGCTGGACCAGCTGCAGGAGCTGCGCCAGGCTCACCGAGGCGGGGGCTTCGTCCGCGGGCGCCGGGCCAGGGTTCGGCCCTGAGCAGCCGGGGCAGCTAGGCCGCTCCATACCCGGCAGCTCAGTCGGACCGGCGTGCGCTTCCGGGAGGGGGGGGTGCAACCACCGTTGGAGGAAATGAGGGGGTGCGTAGAACATACCAAGTTGGCCCAGGAAGGGGGGAGCACTCGTGACCCTCTACCAGCTCCATGCAGAAACGCTTTGCGCGCGCGCACGCTCACACACACACACACACGCATGCAACCTAGCCCCCCCCCTTGAGAACCGTGACCAGCTCCACACACAAACGCTTTGCACACGCACACATACTCATACTCACGGAAAATTTAGCCCAGACCAGAGCCTGCAACGTGCAATGCTTTAGAAGGAACTCGAAGGCTTGCACAGGACGGGCCTTACCTGCGGACATGCTGACGCAGACAAAAAAGACCCAATTTGACACACATGCATAGGAACTAAATACAAACCTCTTTTCTTCTCCTCCTTCTCTCTTTTTTTTTTTTTAAGATTTTATTTATTTATTAGAGAGAGAGAGAGAATGAGAGGGGAGAAGGTCAGAGGGAGAAGCGGACTTCCCGCAGAGCCGGGAGTCTGATATGGGACTCGATCCCGGGACTCCGGGATCATGACCTGAGCCGAAGGCAGTCGCTTAACCAACTGAGCCACCCAGGCGCCCTCCTTCTTGTCTTTTTAAAGGTTTGTTTGTTTGTTTGTTTGTTTGAGAGAGAGAGAGAGGGAGGGAGCTACCTAGCAAGAGAGAGAGCACCAGGGGCAGAGGGAGAGGGAGACGCAGACTCCCCCGTGAGCAGGGAGCCCAGTGCGGGGCTCCATCCCGTGACTGGGATCATGACCTGATCGGAAGCTGGAAGCAGAGGCTTAACCGACAGATACGCAGATGACCTTTCTTTTCTTTTTAAAGTAATCTCTTGGAGGTGGCACTTGGGTGCTCCCTTGGTTAAAGCTCCTGCCTTTGGTTCTGGTTATGATCCCAGGGAGCCTGCTTCCTCTGCCTGCTGCTCCACCTGCTTGTGCTTTCTTTCTGTCTCTCTAATAAATAGAACTTAAAAAAAAATTTTTTTAAGTCATCTCTTGGGGCTTGAGCTCACGACCCCCCAAAATCAAAAGTCACATGCTTCACTGAGGCAGCCAGGCACCCCCAGTACCCACCTATCTTCACACACCTACAGGGACACACGGGACACATGTAGAGACACCACCGAGCCGGACTCCGCAGCTCCTCCCAGAAAACAGCTGTGGAGAGGTTGCCAGTGGCCTCAGGAGAACTGGAAATAAGTGACAGCACCGCAGAGCCTCGCCACTCTCTCCCCGTTTCCTGCCAAGGAGACTCTCCCTGGTGTTCGCAAAGGGGATGAGAAAACATGAAGGTAAGCCCCGTGTGCTGCAGTCCCTCTGGCTGCTGGCACAGCGGGTGCCCGTAATTCTCAACCAAGTTTCTCAGTTGATCCAAAGTTGGCCTGATCTGGCAAACACTGCCTTCACCATGTCATGGAAGTCTAACGACTATTACTAGAAGGGACGGGCGCCCTGGTCTCCTGAGCTGATCTGCTGAGACGGACGCTGTGGAGGTAGGAACACTATTTCTTCAGTATTCCTGCCCGAAAGGTTCACTCTGGATCTAGTCTTGAGGAAACGAACAGACCAAGCAAAGTGAGAGACATTCTGCAGATGACTGGCCCGGATGCTTCATAAGTGTCAATGTCATACATGTCTCAGGATGCCCACAAAGGCAGTTTGTGAAATTCTGATCCGGTGGATGACTGTGCAGACACTTCTGAGGCCCCTCCATGGCCCCTCTCCACCCTAACCCACCCAGCTCTCTGCCCACTGACGTCCACGGACGTGGCAGTGGGCTCCCTTAACGTCTGGCTACTGGGGGCCACAGCAGAAGAAAAAAGAAGGAGGTCAGGGTATTTATTGCTCAGTTTCCCTCCCTCCAGGATTCCCACTGGCTGCAGGGTCCCTCCACCAGCTCTCTGGTTTGGGGGCCCTGCCACCGCTCCCTCCCCTTATCCCTTCAGGCCCATTACCAGTTCCAGGTACTGCATTGTCACTTGGGATATCCCTTCACCCTGTCACACCTCTATAAATAGTCCCCTTATTAAATGCTCCTCAGATTTCCTGATATACATGTGCCCCCTGTTCCTGTCCATACTCACCAACAACGGAATTGGCTCCAGGAACAGCTTCAGGCAGAATACTGAGACTGGACTGATCATAAACTCGGAGAGTACAGGGGAGGCCTCCTTGCCGACGGAGCGATGCACCCGGTAATCCACTGCATGAGAAGTGTGGCCCTTGCCCAGATTCTCCTTGGGGGTGGCAGGGGTGAAGTGGAGAATACCGCGTTGTTGAGGTAGGGAGATGGCGGGCGGAAGGACTCTAGTTCGTATGGCTGAGGACTGGCAGCGGGATGTCACCATTAGGGTTCCCAGGGGACCGTGCTAAGGAAGTGTTCAGGCCTCTAGGGTAGCACAGGGTCATGCTACCGCAAGGGCACCGATGGCGAAGGGGGGTGGTCTCTGAGATGAGATGGGGACGTCTGGGCAGACGTGTAGTGCCTCTGTTTTCTCGGACATCAGCTTCAGGACTCTCCCCACCTCCAGTCTCCCCAGGCTCTTCTCACATTAGATCCCAAAAGAGCCTGGGCAGAGAAGCATAAGGCCCACGCTGAGAGCAGAACGCTCAGACAGAAGGAATTCCAGACCTTGCTAAACTGCCTTGGCGGGGACCACAGCCGTGCGCGTGGGAATGGGTTCTAAGGGAAATAGACCCGGGAGGGTGGAACGTAAGGCTCCATTTGGCCAAACCCAGGGCCATGGTGCTCATCCAGGATTTGGGATTTAATGTGTTGACTCGAGCACCTGGGAGAGGCATTAATAGTCTATGAGGTTGGTTAATTAGAGCTTGGACTTAATGGTAGCCTACAGTTAGGAAACTTGAAATGCCAGAATTTCTCTGGCATACTATAGAGGAAGGAATCCAAAATCTCAGAAAGGTGCGAATGCTGGATTGGATTTATTATGTGCAACCTGATTAGCCACCCCTCACCACATATTTTAATGGGGTCTAGGAAAGCCTCCCTTCACCAAAGCATTAAGAAACGCTTTGGTGAGGGGCACCTGGCTGGCTCTGTTGGTTAAGCGTCTGCCTTCAGCTCAGGTCATGATTCCGGGGGCCGGGGATTGAGCCCCCAATCAGCCTCCCTCCTTGGTGGGGAGCCTTCCTCTGCCTCTCCCTCTGCCTGCTGCTCCCCCTGCTTGTGCATGCACGCTCGTGCTCGCTCTCTCTCTCTCTCTCTCTGTCAAATAAGTAAATAAAATCTTAAAAAAAGAAAATGGTGAGGGGCTCCTGGCTGTTTCAGTCAGTAGAGCAGGCAACTCTTGTTCTCAGAGTCAAGAGTTTGAGCCCCACGTTGGGCATAAAGTTTACTTTAAAAAAAAAGAAAGAAAATGAAGAAGAAATGCGTTGGTGAGCGGCACCCGCATCGGAGACTTGCTCTGATGGCTGCCCTCTGTAGGCTGGAGATGCTGCTGGGGGTGCCGGGTGCATGCGTGGAACTGGAGTCTACCATCTCAGGGGGAATAATGGTGTCCCGGTACCGTAGAGGCCAGGTGGTGCTGCTTACGGCCAAACGCAAGGTAGCTCTAATACCTCCCGTAAAGACATGGGAGGGGGGGCACCTGGGTGGCTTAGTTATTAAGCGTCTGTCTTCAGCTCAGGTCATGATCCTGGGGTCCTGGGATCAAGCCCCGCATCGGGCTCCCTGCTCTGCGGGAAGCCTGCTTTTCCCTCTCCCATTCCATCTGCTTGTGTTCCCTCTCTCACTGTGTGTCTCTCTGTCAAATAAATAAAATCTTTAAAAAAAAAAAAAAAAAGACATGGGAGGGGCGCCTGGGTGGCTCAGTCAGTTAAGCGCCTCAGGTCATGATCCCGGGGGTCGTGGGATCGAGCCCCGCCTCGGGCTCTCCTTACCCCCCTGCTCCCCCCTCTCCTGCTCCCCCCCTGCTTGTGCTCTCTGCCTCGCACTCTCTTGAGCGCCCATCTGACTTACAGCCCAATGCTGGGTCCCTGGTTGGCCACCACTTTCACCTGGTTGTAGGCTGACCCGACGGGGCCCTCCTAGCTCAGAAGGGCTGTGCGTTACCCTCATGGGAACAGACACATATTCCAGGTATGAATTCACCTTCTGTGCCTCCAGTGCTGCTGTCAGCACCCCCATCCTGCCAGCACCAGGCATTCTGATGGACAGAATGAATACCTTACCCATCGCCGTGGCATTCCACTTAACATCCCCTCCAGCCGGGCACACGTTTCCCTGCCAAGGAAATGTATAAACGAGCTCACTCCCAGGGAATTCACCGGTCTTACCATGTGCCCCGTGACCCACAAGCTGCTGGCAAGAGAGGATGGTGGCCGGAGCTGCTGCAGGCTCATCTAGAACATACCTGAGAAGCCGCAGCTGCCAGAGGCAAGGGCATTCCTACTGGTTGCAGCGTATTCTTTACACCATAACCCTGCACGGTCGTAGAGAGCCAAGCCGGGTAGGAGCAGTGGGAGGTGTCTCACGATTACACCTCAAGGCTACAAACTACTGGAAGAATTTTTTTGCTACCCATTCCGCTAATGGAATGGACTCGGAGAGCGTGGTGATCCCCGTACCCAAAGGAGAAGCACCCCCACCATACAGTAATCGTAGCACTGATGACTTGGAAGCTGAGATGGCCCCTGGCCATTTTGATCCAATAGGCGGAGAAAGGCGCCTCTGGAATGTCTCAATTGATTAGACCCAATTACTAGAGAAAAGGAGGTTGCCCCTGGATCACAGAGATGGGGCTCGGTCTGGAGCCCAGGGAATTCACGGAGGTATCTCTTCTTAGTCCTCCAGCAGTAGTCGAGCTTAATAGGAAACTTCAGCAACCCAAAAAAGTCAAGAGCATCTAAGGGCTCAGACCCTCTAGCAAGAAAAATATTGCGACCCACCAGGTAAAGAATCTGCTGCTGGCAAAGGATAAGGAGAATGTGTCGTGGGGGTGAAAGCAGGCAAGTGTGAGTTAACTTAGGCCGTGTCATCCCCAGGTGTCCCCTGCTAACTTAGGTAAAGAAAGCTGGTGGTAGGTAACATCTTAGGTTTCAGTGGGAGCACGGTCAGACTGACGTCCCCTCTCACTGATGCTGTAGCCCATGGGACACCGTGCGTCCTCTGTGCTGTGGGCATGTATTTCTTTCATATGGACAAAAGATAAGAGGTGCTTTCCTGAGACCCTTCATAATCCCCCACCCCCCTTTACACCAGCCCTGTGCTCTGGGAAATCGAACTGCACCAAAGGACTCCTACACCCTCCACTTGGATTCAGCCAAGGGGGCAACAGAGAGGGGTCAGAAGATGGGAGGATGCCCAAGTCAGGGAATTTGTCCTCCCATTTCCCTAGCTGCTGGATCCATACCGACTGTCCCAGCTACGGCCAGGCACTCCCTCTGCACAGCTCTCTCTGGCTCTGGGTTCCGGTAACCGCTCCCCCTCCTCCCCTCTTCAGACCTCGGGTGCCCACACATCGTTATTAGCTGGGGGGTGCTGTTGCAACTCCAGTGGTTCCCCCAACCCTTACCCCTACCTTTATAAACAGTCCTTTTATTTTTTAAAAAAAGATTTTATTTATTTGAGGGGCACTTGGGTGGCTCAGTCGGTTAAAGCCTCTGCCTTCGGCCCAGGTCATGATCTCAGGGTCCTGGGATCGAGCCCTGCATCGGGCTCTCTGCTCAATGGGGAGCCTGCTTCCCCCTCTCTCTCTGCCTACTTGTGATCTCTCTCTCTGTCAAATAAATAAATAAAATCTAAAAAAAAAATTTTTATTTATTTGAGAGGGAGAGAGAACATGAGTTGGGGGAGGGAGGGAGAGGAAGAAGCAGTCTCCACAGTAAGTGGGAAGCACGATGCTGGGCTTGATCCAAGGAACCTGGGATCACGACCTAAACTGAAGGCAGATGCTTCACTGACTGAGCCACCGTGGTGTCCCTACATATTTGAGTTAGGATTGGCTTTGGTAGTGAGCATCAGAAAACCCAAAATAACAACAGTTTACATAGGATAAAACACTCTGGGTACTTTCTCATGTAAATTAAACGTGGTATTAAGCCAGCCAAAGCTGGTGGTGGCTCCGTGAACTTTAGGTCCTACTACATCTGCATCTTTTAATCCTCTCTAAATTAGCATCATAATTGAAACATTTTCCCCTGTCCTCCTAAGCCCTTCAGAAAGCGTTGAGACTTGGCTCAATTGTCAGCTTCTAAATCACTTTCCTCATGCTCACAACAACTCCAGGATGATATCCCCCTCCCTCCGAGGACCCCCGCTCTCCACCCCTGCGCGTGCGCGCGCACGCACACACACACACACACACACACACATACACACACACACACACACACACACTGCAGTCATGGTGTCTCTTATGCTCCAAGTCCCTGATCTGTTCATGAGCTTGTCTGTCTCCTTCCTTGATTGCTGGGAGCATCTCTTCTTGTCTTACTACCCCCAGCCCCAGTTCTCGGCATAAAACAGACACAAATAGATGAAGAGGATATTTTAAGGCCTGCGCAGTATTTCATCATATAGAGGCACCCCTTAGTTTACTTAGATACTTCCTTGGGTTGTTTTGTTTCTGGTTTTGTTTTAGATTTAGATTCACTTATTTGCTGTAGGGGGTAGAGAGCGAGCATGGGCCTGCGGAGGGGCAGAGACAAGGAAGCCGACTCCCTGCCGAGCAGGGAGTCCGGATGTGGGGCTCAATTCCAGGACCCCGGGATCATGACCCCAGCAGCAGGCAGGCGGGCTGGCAGACATTTAACCCACTGAGCCACCCAGGCGCCCCTAGCTACTTCCTTGTTACTGAATTCAGGTGATTTTTGTTCTATTGATTTTATTATATCATGGTAGGATTTTTATCCGACCAGTGAAAATAGGTGCTCCTGTTGGTGTTAACTGGAGGAGACTTCTACTTGCTACTTCAGCACATACAAACAGACTGATCTCCCCTCTCGGGGCAATCTTCTAATTGCTTGGCTTAGGTTCACAATCAGGCATCGCTTGGTCATATTGGTGGTCTTTTTCCAATAGGCACAGCTACTTTTGCTTAATTTTCCTTTTTTTAGAAAAAGATTTTTTTTATTCAGTTGTCAGAGAGAGAGAGAGCAGGAGCAGGGCGGGCAGCAGGCAGAGGGAGAAGCAGGCTTCTGGCTGAGCAGGGAGCCCGACGGGGCGGGGGTGGGGGGGGTGGGGGGAGGGGGGAGGTGGCTGGATCATAACCTGAGCCCGAGGCAGACGCCTAACCCACGGAGCCACTCAGGCGCCCCCTCAATTTTCCTTTTCACACCCTATGTGGTTCATCTCAGTTTAGAAGGGGCCTTGGTTTTCTGTCTGTGCATTTGACAAAAAAGGGGGCGACAGGGCTAATCCGCTGTGCGGCAGGCATTCGGATGGGTACTCCGACTGGACAACCTCCTAAAAAGCACCCTGAGGAGCGACCTGTAAACGCGGCCCCCAGCTCCAGCGCTTGGCTGCCAAAGAATCTTCAGTTCTGTGACTTCGTTTTCCGGAGTCTCAGTTTCCCCAGCTGTGAAGAGGGATGCGAACATCTGGTTGGGTGGCTGTGAGGATCAAATGGGACGTCTGTGCGCTGGATCTGGCTTTTAGCAGGTTTAATCCCGAGTGAGGAGCTCAGAGAAGGATTTCAGCTCTGAGATTCAAGGCCGGCGAGTCGGGGCAACCTCACTGCCCAGAACAAGGGCATCTTTCAGGATCAGCAAGACTGTGGCCTCAGAGGGAGATTCTTGGGGCTCCTGGAAGGAGGAGAGCTATGAGAGAGCCGGCAAGGAAAGCTGGCCAGCCGGCCTGTGGCGGGGAGCAGGGAGGGGGCCGTGGGAGGGTAGCTGAGCGGCAGGACGGTCCCAGCCGGCCGCGGGCAGGGGAGGCAGCTGGCCCCGGGGTCTTCTGCCTCCCCATCCCTGGGAAGGTCTTAAAACCCTAAAGGGGCCAGAGGGCTCCTTCCCCATCTGCAATGTGGTAACGGAGCCCGGCCCAGCACCTCCCCGGGCTGGAGGGCGCGAGAGTCGTTAGGGACACCTGCCTCCCCGCCCCCTCCCGGCGGGAGCCCGCGCGGACCCAGCGCACCTGGGCGCGGGCTGCGCCTGGGAACGCGCGGCGACGCAGGCCTCCAGGCCGCGCCGAGGGAAGGGGGCGGGAGCGCGGCCCGCGCGGGGGCTCCCTCCCCTCGTCCGAGGGTGCAATCCGCACGCTATTAAAGCAACCGTCCCGACGGAAGTGGGGCGAGGCTGGCACCAGAATAAAGAAGCCAGGGAGCCAGGAAAAATTAACCGGCTAACATAAAAGATATTAACATAGAGGATGTTTTGCAAATTGTAGGGACAGGGTGGATTATTCAATTAGTGATCCTGAGATCATCGATTAGATCTTTGGGGGGAATGAAATTTAGATGCATATCTTATATTGTACACCAAAATTAATCGCTGATAGAGTTAAATGGTGGTGGGGTGTGGGGATTAAACTTCACATGCACAAAAAGACAGTAGAATGTATCTCTAGAGGGGGGAGGACTTTTCTAGACTTTAAAGGGCTGTGATAATTCCCTTTAGGAAAAGTGGATGCGTTGGTTCGTACAAAACAAAACAAAACAAAACGTCAGCTAAGAAAAAAAGTGAAATTAAAGGTAGCCATAAGGAAAAAACATGAAGGATATTAGGAGAAGGAAAGGAAAAGGGAGTTGGGGGAAACCGGAAGGGGAGACGAAGCATGAGAGACTGTAGACTCTGAGAAACAGAGGGTTTTGGAGGGGAGAGGGTGGGGGGTTGTCTGAGCCTGGGGGTGGGTATTGAGGAGGGCAAGGATTGCATGGAGCACTGGGTGTGGTGCATGAACAATGAATCTTGGAACACTGACAAAATTAAATTAAATTAAATTAAAAAAAATAAAAGTAACCAATGAGTTAGGAATGGTTTCAGCAAGTGCAATATACAAGGACTGGTGTGGTTGCTATGTGAAAGCCCTCACAAAATTAGTAAAACAGCAGGACTGCAAGAGGGCAATAAGCAATACAATGAAGGAAACAAGGAAATAAGAAAAGAATGCTGTGATCAGAAAAATGAGATAACATTTTTTAACTGATTAAATTAGAATTTTTGTTTTGTTCGGTGGGGACGACGTGGCCTTCCATACATTGAGGTGAAATATACATTAGTATAGCAGCTGTATATGAGGGAACCTTAGATGCTCAACATCAGTAATCATCAGGGAAATACAGAATGAGGTCACACTGAGATAACACTTCACACCCACTGGGATGGCCGCTATTAAAAAAAAAAATCACAAGTGTTGGCAAGGATGTAGAGAAATTGGACCTCTAATACGCTGTTGTCGGAATATAAAATGGTCCAGCTGCTCTGGAAAACGGTATGACAGTTCCCCCCAAAAATTAAAAACAAAGTTGCCATATGATCTAACAATTGCACTTCAGGGTATACATACAAAAAGAATTGAAAGCCGGGTCTTTTTAAAAAAAAAAAAAGATTTTATTTTTATATCACAAGTAGGTAGAGAAGGAGGCAGAGAGAGAGGGGGAAGCAGGCTCCCTGCTGAGCAGAGAGCCCAATTCGGGGCTCCATCCCAGGACCCTCAGATGATGACCTGAGCCAAAGGCAGAGGCTTTAACCCACTGAGCCACCCAGGTGCCCCAAAAGCAGGATCTTGAAGAAATAGCTATACACCCATGTTGTTCACAATAGCATTATTGACAGTAGCTAAAACACGGAAGCAACTATTGAGAAATGTCCATTGAGAGATGATGGATAAGAAGCAAAGTGTACTATAGGATGTGGGGAAGAAAGGCAAAAGAGAAATTACTAAATTCACTTACTATGTACAGCCCATTGAAAAGTCCTTGAAGCAGTCCTTGAAACATTCCTTTAGGGACTCAACTGCCTTTGGTGTTGACACTTTGCTAAAGGCAAAAGGCACTCCTAGCCCCACCACCAACCCCCAGGATCCTGTAAGTCTACTTTAATATATAAAAATTCCTTTAGAAATGTCCTTTATCTCTAAATCCTCCAAGATACGTGTTAGCAATCATCCCCCAAGCATATGGCCCATTGATATACATCTGAAAGGTCTCATGACTCAGGTTTTATTAGAAGGTAATAAATGACCATTTCCCAACAATAGCTGGCCTCCTCAAGGTCCTGGAAACCTTGCTTCCAAAATTCCTTGGAGACTTACACTATCCCTAACCCCCTCCCAACTTGGAAGTATATAATGGGCCACTCTCCATGACCTCGGTGCAGCTCTTTCTGCCCACAGGTCCTGTCCCTGTGCTTTCATAAAATCACCTTTTGCACCAAAGGCATCTCAAGAATTCTCTCTTGGCCTTCAGGTTCAAACCCTAATGTCTTTTCCTACATCAGTATATACATACGATGGAGTATTATTTGACCCTAAAAAAGGAAGAAAATTCTGACACTTGCCACAACACGGTTGATGACATTATGCTGTGTGAAACAAGCGAGGCACAAAAAGACAAATTCTCTACGATCCCACTTTACTGAGGTAGTCAGATTCATAGAGACAGAAAACAGAGGGGTGGTTGCCATGGGATTGAGGGGAGACAGAATGGAGAGTTAGTGCCTAGTGGGGACAGAATTTCAGTTTTGCAAGATGAAAATAATTCTGGAATGGATGATGGTGAATGCTCTCACAACAACGTGAATGTACTTACTACCACTAAACTGTATACTTAAAAATGGTGAGAATGGGGGTGCCTGGGTGGCTCAGTGGGTTAAAGCCTCTGGCTTTGGCTCAGGTCATGATCTCAGGGTCCTGGGATCGAGCCCCACATCAGGCTCTCCGCTCAGTGGGGGTCTGCTTCCCTCTCTCTCTCTGCCTGCCTCTCTGCCTGCTTTTGATCTCTCTCTCTCTCTCTGTCAAATAAATAAATAAATCTTTAAAAAAAATGGTGAGAATGGTAAGTTTTATGTTATGTGTACTTTACCACAACTGAAAAAAAATTTTTTTTTAATTTCATTAATTTTTTTTAACACACAGAGAGAGAGAGACAGCATAATCAGGGGGAGCCACACCCGATATGGGGACTCGATCCTAGGACCCCGGGATCATCACCTGAGCCAAAGGCAGATACTTAACTGACTGAGCCACCCAGGCCTCCCGAGAGTTTATTTTTAAAAAGGGGTTCAAGGAAAGGGGCAGGGAATATATGGGAGATCTCTAAAACTTCCCCTAAATTTCTGTGTAAACCTAAAACAGCTCTGAGAAATAAATTCTATTTTTAAATGTGTGGGTGTGGGGCGTTGTCACAACATGGAAAGGAGTATGTTGGGCTTTGGGGCTATAGTAAGGCCAGTCTGCCCCTGCCAGCTGTGTGGCCTCGAACGGGGCATTCAGTGTCTCTGAGCCTCAGTTGCCTCACGTGTGACCCGGAGCTAACAGCAGTTGGGTGGGTGGAGTGATGAGCTGAATGGAAGGTTCTGCGTGCTGCCTGTTGCTCCTCACCCGGGAGAAACGGCTCTGGCTCGTGGTGGAGCAGCTGGGCCTGCGGCCTGGGAGGCCGTCTTGCGGGCGCCTCCTCCTGCAGCCCACACCTCAGGTCTGCAGCTGGGTCCTGCCTCCTCTCAGGAGGGCCATGGCCGGGACCTGGCTGCTGCTTCTCCTGGCCCTCGGGTGTCGGGCTCTGCCCACAGGTGAGCCCCCTCCCTGCCTCCCTCTCTGTGTCCCATTATTTGGCCCAAGCCTACTCCCTAGCTCCGGTCCTCCCTGGGTGGGGGGGGAGGCACGGAGGGCCGGACAGAGCTCTTTGGGGTCCCTGGAGAGGGTCTCATCATAAGCCCACCTTCCTTCCCCATCATCTCTGCCTTCCAGGTGCCTCACTCTGGGGCCCCAAGTCTGCTCCCCAGAGTCTGCCGTGTTGGAGTCCCTGGTAGGGCAGTCACCTCCTAGATGCGTGGAGAGATGGGAGCCAGCCAGATAGATGTCCAGGGAGGCAGGAGATGGGGTAGCCTGGGCTGGGACACGGCCAACGTTGTGAGGTCCTCTCCTGTCCTTCCTGTCCCGGGCTCCTGCCCTCAGACTGCCCTATTCCAACAGGGCTCAGAATGTCTCATGTTCATTCTCTGCTCCCCCTTCTCAGTAGGCTCTCAGGGGAGGTCAGAAGGGACTCTCCAGGTATTACCCTCAGTCCTTCAAAGATGGAGGATGGAGGGACGCCTGGGTGGCTCGGTTGGTTGGGCAACTGCCTTTGGCTCAGGTCATGATCCCGGCGTCTTGGGATCGAGTCCCGCATCGGGCTCCTTGCTCCACGGGGAGCCTGCTCCTCTCTCTGCCTCTGCCTGCCTCTCTGCCTGCTTGTGTTCTCTCTCTGTTAAAAATGAATAAATAAAATCTTTAAAAAAAAAAAAAAAAGATGGAGGATGGAGTCCAAGGACTTGTGTTTAGAGGCCAGAATTCCAGCTTCATCTAGAAGCATGTGCATATTTGCATATATGTGGTGGGGGAAGGTCATCTTTGGTCTAAAGCTGGCCCCCAGTATTTTCACAAGGTCTCCCTTGCTGGGGATATAAACTACATCCATGTGGAGCAGGGAGAGCCCATGGCAAGAGGTCTGAGCTCTGAGAAGGAAGCAGCCAGGGTGAGGAGAAGCAATCCTGGGCAGCTTCGTGGAGGAGGCATATGTTAAACTCAACCTGGGGAGAGTCTCTGTCTGTACAAGTGAAGAGGCTCAGGAGGTCAAGGTTCCTGGAGCTCACTCTTTGCTTTCTCTATCCCCTTTGTTTGCCAGGTCTTATTAATATCAGCATTGATAATAATACTGATACTTCTCTACCAAAGTGTTTGACATTCATGATCTCTATTCTTCACAACAGTTTTACTGGGCTGGTGATATTAACCTCATCATATTGATGCAGCAATTAAGATTCAGTAAATTAAGCAGCCAAGTCAGGAGTCCAACCACCTCTGTCTGAGGCCATGTTCCAAGCCTGATGCACTAAGTCATGTAGCAAAATCTTAGCCATCCTTCCAAGGGGGGTGGTCTATGGGAGTGGGAGTCAGAGACCTGAGTTCAAATCCTGAGTAGGCTACTTACCATCCACATGCTTCTAGATCTGTTCTTTGACCTTCAAGAAACCTTTCTGGAGCACCCTTCTCTGACCTCCCCATAAGATCCTCTGGTGTCCTTTCCTGCTTCCTGGGGTATTTCTTTTTTCGTGTTTTTTTTTTTTTTAAGATTTTATTTATTTATTGAGAGAGAGAGATAGAGATAGCGAGAGAAAGCACAGGCGGAGAGGAGAGGGAGAAGCAGACTGCCTGCCGAGCAGGGAGCCCCACGTAGGGCTTGATCCCAGGACCCTGGGATCATGACCCAAGTCGGAGGCAGATCCCTAACGACTGAGCCACCCAGGCACCCCACCCTTTTTTAAAAGTATTTTTGTTTTTTTAAACTATGAGATAATACAGACATACACTTTAAATTGAGCGTCTGCCTTCGGCTCAGGTCATGATCCCAGGGTCCTGGGATAGAGGCCCCATCTCAGGCTCCTTGCTCAGTGGAGAACCTGTGTGTCTCTCTCTCCCTCTGCTCGTCCCCCTAATTTGTGCTCTCTCTCTCACTCTCACTCTCTATCTCAAATAAATAAATAAAATCTTAAAAAAAAAAAGAAATGGGTGAATTTTGTATAGTATATAAAGTACATCTGAACAAAGGTCTTTTAAAAATACCTTGAGGGGGCGCCTGGGTGGCTCAGTGGGTTGGGGCCTCTGCCTTCAGCTCGGGTGGTGGTCTCGGGGTCCTGGGATCGAGCCCCACATCGGGCTCTCTGCTCGGCGAGGAGCCTGCTTCTCCCTCTCTCTCTGCCTGTCTCTCTGCCTACTTGTGATCTCTCTCTCTCTGTCAAATGAATAAATAAAATCTTTAAAAAAAAATACCTTAGGGGTGCCTGGCGGGCTCAATCAGGACAGCATGAGACTCTTGGTCTCGTGGTTTTGAGTTGGAGCTCCACGTTGAGGGTACAGATTACTTAAAAATAAAATCTTAAAGGGCTCCTGGGTGGCTCAGTCGTTGGGCATCTGCCTTTGGCTCGGGGTCGTGATCCCAGGATCCTGGGATTGAGTCCCTCATCAGGCTTCCTGCTTGGTGGGGGGCCTGCTTCCCCGTCTCCCACTCCCCCTGCTTGTGTTCCCTCTCTCGTTGTGTCTCTCTCTGTCAAATGAATAAATAAGGGGCGCCTGGGTGGCTCAGTGGGTTAAAGCCTCTGCCTTCGGCTCAGGTCATGATCTCAGGGTCCTGGGATCGAGCCCCGCATCAGGCTCTCTGCTCAGCGGGGAGCCTGCTTCCTCCCTCTCTCTCTGCCTGCCTCTCTGCCTGCTTGTGATCTCTCTCTCTCTCTGTCAATAAATAAATAAAAATATTTTAAAAAATGAAGAACTAAAATCTTTTTGAAAAACAAATAAAATAAAATCTTTAAAAAAAGTTACAGAGCTACAGAAAAGAGCTGACAATGATCAAATAAGCACCTCTGCATATTCCACTCAGATTAGCAAATGGTTTAAATTTTGCCGTATTTGAATCAGATGAAAGAAACAAAAAGTTACATGCAAAACCCTCTTTAATCTCCTTCCAGATCTTGCTTCCTTCCCTTCCCGCCCAGCGGTAACCACCCTCCTGAGGCTGGCAAGAGAAGGTACTGGAAGACTTGGTTGCTGCATCTGCTATCTTGCTCTTGGGACTGCATTCCTTGACGGCAGGGGCGATGTCTTCATCAGTGTTTCATCCCCAGTGCCTGGCACAGATGGGTTCAGATGGGGTAGATGGGTGCGGGACGGATGGACACCTGGAAGCACAGACAGACATGGATGGAAGGTAGAAAGAGTAGATGTAGGAAAGACGGTTGCTGGGGAAAGGATGGATGAATAGATGGGCGCGTGCGAGGCGAGAGGGATGGATGAGTGAGTGGAAGGGGAGATGGATGGGGGAGCACACGCAGATGGAAGGATAGGAGCCCATTAGGGGACGCTGGCGGGGACAGGCGAGCCCCCCGTGGGTGTGTGCTCTCTTACAGGTGCGGGTGGCACGCCCTTCCCCTCCCTGGCCCCACCGATCACGCTGCTGGTGGATGGGAAGCAGCAGACGCTGGTGCTCTGCCTGGTCCTCGATGTTGCACCCCCTGGCCTTGGGGGTCCCGTCTGGTTCTCAGCTGGCAATGGCAGCTCTCTGGACGCCTTCACCTATGGCCCTTCCCCTGAGGCTGACGGCACCTGGACTAGCTTGGCTCAGCTCTCCCTGCCCTCCGAGGAGCTGGCCGCCTGGGAAAACTTGGTGTGCCACACTGGGCCTGAGGCCGGCGACCGCAGCCAGAGCACAGGGCCCCTACAGCTGTCAGGTAGGGGCGGAGCCTGGGCCCCGTGGATGCTCCCGGCCCCTCCTGCACACTCCGGAAACAGGATATGCCAGGAGACAGGGCAGGCTCCCGTGGGGGCATGGAGGGTGTCCTCCGTGCCAACCCTCCGAATGACGTGATGCCTGGGTTCAGAGCAGGGCGGCCTTAGGGCCCTTAGTCCTGGATTTGCAACTGCTTCAAATACCCAGCTCTCAAATTGCTCCTTCAAATCCAGGCCCTGAGGCATGACCTCCAAGAGGTAACAACACCGCCTCCCTCCTATTACCTCCGGTTGGTACCTAGGGTTATGTACCTAAGGTGACTATCGGTATCACCCTATGACACCCTGCCGAGCAGAACCGAACGACAACGAAGTAACACAATGCTATCATCTACTTACTGCTTACACTGTGCCGGGCGCTGTTGGCAACACCTTACAGTCACGAAGTAGGTCATATTACTTTCCCAAGTTTACAGGCACAGCCGTTGAAGGGACACGTCCAAAGCCGGCCATTATTATTACTTGATGACTTACTTCCTGTTTGGGGGTTATGGTCGTTTCGGCATCTTCCAAATGGGCATGTTTGTTGAATAAATGCCCTACCTTTCAAAGAGGGCTGCTAAGAATCCCAGTTCTCGTCTACGAGTGCTGAGAGACCTCAGTTTCCCCAGGGCGGGGGCACAGAATAGTGGACAGTGGGGACTGAGAAAGATCTGAGTCCCTGAGAGGCATTGACGCAAATGGGCTCAGGTTTCCTGCTGTTGGCGCATTTGTTCATTTATGCGGCTTGTCATGCTGGGCCGCCCCGGGCCAGGCCTGGGCGCAGAGTTTGGGGGGGAGGGCAGAGCCCATCCCAAAAGACTCATTCTCTTCTCCTTGGCTGCCAGGAGAGGCTTCCTCAGCCAGGACCTGCCTCTGGGAGCGTCTCAGGGGTGAGTACTGGGCACCAGGATCTTGAGCCCTGTTTGGGTCTGGCCTGATGGTCCCGCTGGTGTTGGGGGGCGCCAGGGCTTGATGGGTGGTCCCTGAAGAGGCTACCCTGCTGCATTGGGGCCCTGACAAGCCTGGGCTCCAGTCTACCCACCGGTAGATGAGACTGGAGCCTCTGACCCCAGACTAATTCCTGGACACCAGTTGAAAAGTGTAGGTGACAGCTAACGAGAAGGCCCCCGTGCGGACAGCCCAGATAAATGGAATCAGCGTCAGAGCCCTGGGAGACTGGGTGGTAGACAGTCCCACCACCCACCAGACAGAGTCCTGAGTCGGGTTCTACTTCCACACCACACAGAATATGGGGCCGGTTACCCTCCTCTGCGTCAGAGGCTAATTCCTCCTTGGCCTGCATCCCCTTGGTTTTGGGGGAATAAAATAAAATGAAAGCTAGGAAAGTATGTGTTGTTATCACCAGTTAGAGCTGAGGCTAGACACCAGGGAGGACTTCCCGGCGGCTTTGGGGAACGGAGGGGAGGAGGAATGGCGCGGGCCTCGGAGGGCAGGGCCCCTGCTCCCCGAAGAACCTTCTATAGCGGGTGGATCTGAAGACGGCCTCCGCGCCCTTAACCGCTAGTCTCCCTCCCGCAGGGATGCGGGGCCAGGCCCTGCGGCTGGGGGCGCTGCGGCTGCTCCTCTTCAAGCTGCTGCTGTTGGACGTGCTCCTGACCTGCAGCGGCCTCCGCGCCCCGCTCTCCGCGCAGGGGGACCCCGGACTCCCTGCGCCCCCCGCCAGCCCGCAGGCGCCCCGCCGTCTCCCGCAGCCTCCGCCCGCGAGCGGGCCCTCAGCCCCCACCGCCTGGATTGGCCGCTGTGCTGGGGGGGCCGCCGGCCCGGGGCTCACCGTGTCCGCCCCGCTGGCGCCGCAGCCCAGCCGTCTGGGCCAGGAGCCTCCCGGAGCCCAGGCTGGGAGGAGGCGACGCTCTCTGCCCACCGAGCTCCAGCCTGGTGCTCATGAGCCACCCTGTAATTCCTTCCTTAAGGCGTGCAGTATTTGTATGTGACCTGCCTCCTCCTGCAGTTGGAAGTTTCCGGGGCAGGGCTCTGTCTCCCCATCCGGACTGAGGCCTTCTCCAGGAGGAGGGTGGTGTGCCACGAGTACTGGGACATTGGAGGTGCAGAAAACTGAGAACAATTAAAGGAGAACATAAATGACACAAATGAAACATTTGAATTTATGTCTGTCCTGGGAGGAGAGAATTTGGCAAATTTTGAAAAGGCAGAAATCTGGGAGGGCTCCCTTGAGGAAGAGGGCTTCCTGAGGGTGAGACTCTAGAAACTGTAGAGTGATGCTGGAGTTTGGGAAGGCCGCTGTCCTACCTCTGTCTCCTCCCACAGCCAGGCATGAGAAGAGGCCCCCACTCTGTCTCCTCATCCTGGCCCAGCCTCTGCAAGAGGTCAGGGCGAGGAGCCCAGGAAGCCAGGGAGGTGGGGTGCTGAGCCCAATGTAAAGCTTTGCACAGACTTGATAGAAAAGAACAGGGCCAGGATCCCAGGGTAACAGGATCATGTACATTGCCAAGAGCAAGGATGTTAATTCCAAACTTACACCTTATTAATCAGTTAAGGGTCATTATTCATTTAACAAATATTCACTGAGCATCAAGCCTGAGCCAGGCACTAAAGAGATTTTTTTGTTTTCTTTCTTTCTTTCTTTTTAAGATTTTATTTATTCGATAGAAAGAAAGAGACAGCGAGAGAGAGGGCGAGAGGGAGAAGCAGGCTCTCCCCTGAGCCGAGAGCCCAATGCGGGGCTCGATCCCAGGACTCTGGGATCATGACCTGAGCAGAAGGCAGATGCTTAACCAACTGAGCCACCCAGGCACCCCTGTTGTGTCTCCTAAAGAGGGCTCTTGTCCTGAGAATATATAAGTCCTCACAGTAGAGTGTGTGGCCCGTTTCTCTAGCACTGGCAGGAGATCCCGCCTTTCCAGGGGTTTCTCTCTCCAGTAATCACCCCCAGGAATCCCGGGTGCTTTCATGTGAGTCCAGGTGTCCCCTGGGCAGCACAGGACAGTCGACTGGGCCGGTGGTTCTACCTTAGTCTTCCTTCCCCCAAGGTGGTGTTAACAAACCATGCTCTAATGTCCCAGCCGCTCGTGGTGGCAATGCCATCTCCAGCTGCCCTGAGCCTCTGTGCCCTCTCAGCTGCTATTTCATGAAAACCCTCCCTGCCTTCTCCACAGCTCATCTCTCACCAGCCTGTCAGGAGATGTTCCTGCCTCTTTTTAGATTCTTCAAGGAGGGGCATCCCCACTACTCCTGGGAACGAATCTGACCACCATCCCTACATGGCCTGCCCCTTCCCCAGCACACAGACCGAGGGAAGGATAGGCCGGGCTGGGGTACGGGCATGTCCAGCCATAAACTCAGATTTTCTCTGGCCACTGTCCCTTTCCAGCTTTCAGCTCAGATGCTGAGTCCAGAGCTCCTGTGAAAACTAATTTGTGCCTCAGTAAATGTCCTCTCAGAGGTCCTTTTGTTCGTTCTGGAGGCAGAGCTTCCTTTTGCTTCAACATCCCTCCTCCTCATGCTCCAATTCCCCAACCCTGCCCTGCTCCAGGCTCAGTCCCTACTATGGCTGGCTTAAAAGTTATTTCCCAGGAGGGTTCCTGGGCCTAGGTAAATCAAGGGCTTTGGCCAGGCTCTTTAGTCTCCCCAAGTGTTATGAAGCCTAGAGAAGATTCAGGCCCTCAGAAGGGTGTCCTGATCCTGTGTGCTATAGAATTCTACATACCACAGCCCCTGCATATCCAAGGTGCCTTGTCATTGGCACAACTGTTTTGAGCAAGGAGCTAAGATCGGGAAATAACAAGTCGAAAGACTGAGCGTCAGTCCTCTGAAGTCTTCATAAAATAGCATAAATATCCAACCTCCAAGAAGGAAACATAAGACATTGGGGAACAGGGCATTATGAACAAAATTGTAATTTGCAGACAACTTCCCAGAAAAGCAAACTTGGGGTGTGTGAGTCCATAGGACACTGAGCTCAGGGACAGTCTGAAGCGGACCCAAAGACTCAGAAAGTCCTCCTCTTGATAATACAGCAGATGGGGCCCCATTTAGCACCCTGTTATTGCTGGGGAGGTGGAAGGGAAATACAATCGTTCATTAGCCAAATCCCTGATTTGTGGAGGGAGGGAGGAGGGAAGAAGAAAAGAGACCGAGGCTCAGAGAGGAGAGGATGTTGTTCTAGTTCTCAGGGGACCAATCTAGGATTACTTGGCACTAAGAAAGTTGTTTAAGGTTGGGGGCTGTTTGAGAAGCCGAGGTCTCACCCACAGCGCCTACTAGTGATTAGCAATTACAACAACAACATCGATAATAATAACAACGTTTAAAAACAGGTGCTCAATAAGGATTTGCTGCATTACGACCTCAGGAGGGAAGTGACGTGCAAGGAGGCAGAGAAGGCCGAGAAGACAGCCTTCCGCCTTTCTACCAGGATCCACGAGCCGGACCTCCTCCCATTCAAGGTCCAGCCAGCTGCTTCCCGCCTCCGCGTCCTAGTCCTCCAGGCCGCCCCCCCAGCCCTCCCAGAGCCTCCGTTAGTGGGTGGGAAAAGATGCTGCCATAGGTCACTGAGGACACCATCCGCTCTCTCATTGGTCGAGTCTGAAAAAAGACCGCCTCCCATTCGCTGGAGGGCAAGCCCCGGAAAGCTCATTGGCTGCGGGCATTCGTGGGCTCTGAGGGCGGGCCGAGGTGGCCGGCGGAGGGAGCGGGCGGGGGTGGGGCGGGGGTGGGGCGGGGGGGGGGCTCCCTGTTGCCCTGGTTACGCCGAGGCACGTGTGCAGTCCCGGAAGCGGCTGCGGGAAGCGGCCCAGCGCGCGCAGAGGGAGGAAGCGCAGCCGGGTCCGCTGGGGTCGGGTCTGGCTGGGCCATGGAGCCGTTGCCTGAGCTCGCGCCCCGGCCCGGGCCCGGGCCCCGCAGTCTTCTCCTTCTCTCTTTGCTACTGTTGCTGCTGCTGCTACTGACGGCCCCGGAGCTGGGCCCCAGCCCGGCGCACGCCGAGGAGACCGACTGGGTTCGACTCCCCAGCAAATGCGAAGGTGAGGGGGCGGGGCCCGCGGGGAGTATCCTGCCGGAGGGGCGGGGCGTGCGGAGTGGGGTCGGGGGATGGAAGGTCCTTGGCTCCCTGGGCTGTAGCCTCTTCATTCACTGAAGCTCCTGTGTGCCTGGCACTGTGCTGGACGCTGGGGACACAGGCGGTGGGGCGGGGTGCGGGGGGTTGTCAAGAGATCAGGTCTCGATGCACCTGGAGATCTAAAGGCGATACAAAAGAAGCAGTTACAATCCAGGCGTCTAATCTAACCCAGAGAAAGGCTGTGTGGAGAGGGAAGTCAGGAATTCGTGTAGGAACATCAAACAGTAATTAGGAGTTAGTTGGGCGAAGAGACGTGAAAAGACAGTCTCTCAGGAAACCACAGATGCAGAGGCCTACAGGCTAAGAAGCCAGGGACAAGTTTAAGGAACTGAAAAGGTCTGTATGACTGTCTTTAGGGGGAGGAAGAACCTGAGACTCTCCCCCGTGTGGCCTCACCACAAGCTGATCTGTATAATCGATAGACTCAACCACCAGCATTAAGCTCCTTGAGGACAGGGACCTTGTCTCAGATATTTATTCACACAGTGCCTGGTGGGCACCCAGTGAATATTTTTGGAATAAAAACAAACAAATGGGGGCTGTGGGTGGGTGTGAAGGGAGGAGAAGGGTCTGAGGCCTATGGGGAGAAAAATAGAGGGCCACTTTGGAATAAGAGCAGATTTAGCCTGGAGAATTTGTTGAGGGAGGAGGATTTTAGGAATAAGGAGAAAGTGTATCCCAAAGATATAAGGATGGAGGCATAGAACTTCAGAGAGCACCAGCACCCAAGCCAGTGATCCAGGACTATGAAGGGCCTATCCATTCTCCCCCCCAACCCCACCACCACATCATTTCTTTTTTTCTACCCAGACCTTCACAGTCACTCCTTCCTTGCCACCTCCATAACCCCAAACCCCTCCAAAAGTTGGCTGTAAATCCATTTCATCCCAATTCAAAGCTTACAGCAGGCCAGATGTTCCCTAAGCACTGGGAAGTGGGGGTGGGGTGTATTGGGACACATAATCCTTTCATTTGAGAGATGAAAGATGAGATGAGCCAAAGTCACTGGGAGGGCTCGCAGTATGGTTTCTAGCCTCTACCTATTCCCTCTCTTCCATAAATAGGCAGGCAGAGAGTTGGGATGCTTTCCTTTCACTCTTGTTCTAGTCCTAACCTATATGGTATGGCTTGGGGGTTTCACTTCCTCTCTTTGTTTTCTATCTCAGCCCCTAAGAAGGGGCTATTCTCATAGCCTGAGAACCTCACATTTCTTTCCCTTAGGAGGCATTCACAGACCCAGAAGCATAGAGCTGGCAAAGATCTTAGAGATCATTCTAGTCCAGCCTCATTTTGTAGGTAATTGGTAAAGATTGATTTAAAAGGAATTTTCAGTTACAGGATGGCTTGGCAAACTCATAGGCTCCTCTTTATTTATTTATTTATTTATTTATTTATTTATTTGACACAGAAAGAGGGATCACAAATAGGCAGAGAGGCAGGCAGAGAGAAAGAGGGAAGCAGGCTCCCCGCTGAGCAGAGAGCCCATGCGGGGCTCGATCCCAGGATCCTGAGATCATGACCTGAACCGAAAGGCAGAGGCTTTAACCCACTGAGCCACCCAGGTGCCCTTCATAGGCTCCTTTTAATATTTGCTTTTAGTTATCATTTATTTATCATTGTTTATTTATCATTGTTGCACCTTTGTTATTAAATGCTGCGTCTGGCCCACAAAGCCTGCCTCCTGGCTCCAGAGCCTGAGTAGAATAGGCCTTGGCATGGAGGAAGGGCGACCTGCCTGGAAAAAGAGTAGGTGGGTGTCCACGAGAGTCTGGGGTCTGTGCCATGAGTCTCCTCCAAGTCTAGTTCTGGGTGGGATCCCCAGAGGGGTTCCTGAAGAGGTGAGGTTTGGAAGAGTTGGGAAGCAGGGTTGTGGCTGATGGGCACAAGAGAGAAAAGAGGTTCCAACTCCCCAGGGCCTGGAATCCTACACATCGAGGGCGTGGGAGAAGGGGGCAAAAGAGCCAGAAAAATGCTGAGCTTACCCAGAGTGCAGAACGGAGAGGGGGAGGGGGACAGGTGTTCCTGGCTTGAGAGCCGCTAGGGAGGTGAGCCACTCGGTTCATTGCAGACTCTGAGATCACAGCTTGTATTTTGGAATTTTCATGTGTTCCAAGTTCTCCAAGCCATCTATTAAATGTGTATGTTATAAAATTTTACCAAGCAAGCCTTCGGGGGATTTGTTTTTTTTTTTAGTGGTGAAATGGTCTTCTACCAAATTCTGCTGTTAGCTTTATAACAATACTAATGGCGTGTAGCCTATAGATCGTACTAGTTCGGAGGCATTAGAAGCTGCTCCACCACAAACATAGTCTCTAGGCAATATTTATTAAGTATCCAACACAGACAGAGCCCCAGACAAGAGGAATACAGAAAAAGTTCAATACGTAATACTCACTTTGTGTACCCTTCTAGTTATATTTGCGGAGACACAGAGTGACCAGGGGCTCTTAGAACATGGATCCTGTAGAGACCCAGATGAAATCAGCAGGTAGAAGAGCTTTCCAGGAGGAGGAGGCTTTTATTTATTTATTTTAAAGATTTTATTTATTTATTTATTTGAGACCGCAGGGGCAGAGGGAGAAGCAGTGCCCCAGAAGGTTTTTAAAGTGAGGTTGTGGGATGCCTGGGTGGCTCTGTCAGTTAAGCAGCTTACTCTTGGTTTCAGCTCAGGTCCTGATCTCAGGCTCGTGAGATTGAGCCCAGAGCTCCAAGTTCAAGCCCCACATCGGGCTCTGTGCTCAGCCGGCAGTCTGCTCGAGATTCTCTGCCTCTCCCTCTTCCCCTCCCCCTGCTCAGGCTGTGTCTCTGTCACTCGCTCTCTGTCAAATAAATAAGATCTTTAAAAAATAATAATGATAAAGTGAGGCTGGCAGAATGGGTAGAAAAGCCCATAGAAGGCACGAAGCGCTCTCCCAGGACCTTGGACAGGTCACGCTTTCAGGCAGCAGCACTCCTTACGCACGCACACGGCGATTACCCCATTGGACTGAACGGAGCACGGAGGAACCTGGTTTCGTCTGTGAACCCCCAGACAGAGCCTTTCACACAGGAGCGGCTCAGTAACAGGAAGAGTAAAAGGAAACGAGAGGATGAACGTAATGGAGCCGATGAATGGATGAATGTAACGGAGCTCGTGGGAACAAGGCCTCTGGAGGGGATGGAGCAGACGACCTTGGGAGGAGCAGAGAGCTGGTGTCGGAACAGCATATGAAATCAAGTCATAAAACCAGCGGACCACACATTTGGGGACAATTGGGGAAATCTGAATATGGACTGAGTTTTAGGTGATATTGGAATTACTGTTCATTTTCTGAGAATCAGTATGTTTTTATGGTTGGTGGAAGGAAGTCCTTGTTCTCCAGAGATGCGTGCGGACATTTGGAGGGGTGAAAGATCATGGTGTCTGCAACTTACTTTCAGAATGGTTTAGCAAAAGCAGTGTATATATTGTTGAGATAAATTACTATATTATCCTTTTATTTTATGTCTTATACTGGAGAGAGATTGTGGCAGATCACTAACAATCTGTTGAAATGAGTGGAAGCTGTATGGGAACTCGTTGTCTCATTCAGCTCTATTGTATGTTTGAAAATTTAAAATGATTGCAGGGGGCAGTGGCGGGGGGCAGGAAGCAGCTGGGAGAAATGGAGTCAGCAGGATAAGGGCCGGGACTAGACAGGGGGCAGCGAATCTTAGACCCAAGTTTCACCCAGTGGCCTCCACGTGATGCTCTGGGGCTCGGTCCTTCCCTGCCCTGAGTGTTGACCCCGTCTGGGAGAGGCACCCCCTCTTGGCGTGTTTGGCTGGGAGCTGGCTCCTTCCCGACAGACTCACGTAGGCTCAGCGGGCTCTCCTGTGTCTCCTGCCCCCAGTGTGCAAATATGTCGCCGTGGAGCTGAAGTCCGCTTTTGAGGAGACTGGCAAGACCAAGGAGGTGATTGACACAGGCTATGGCATCCTGGATCGGAAGGCCTCCGGCGTCAAGTACACCAAGTCGTAAGTGAAGGGGGGTACCCGCTAGCCTGGACTGCTTTTTGCCTAGAGGCTTTGGTGGCATGGAGTTCCCTCTCCCTGCCAGCTAGGCAAACCCACCAAAGGGAGGCAGTTCTCACCAACACCTGATGGCCCGCTGGTTTTTACCCCAACTAATTGTGTGGTCTTCATAAATCCCTTCCTTCCACTGAGCCTCAGATTTATCTGTCAAAGCAAGACGGTTCGACCTTATCTCATCCCAGACTCTTGGACTTCATGAGCCAATGCAGTTTTTTTTTTTTTTTAATTGACAACATCGGATTACCCGCTTTTAATTTTACCAGGAGTAAATATTAAAAACAAGCCCCCCAAAACTCTTCATCAGCCATGATCAGCCTTTCAAAAGAAAATATTTTGACCTCAAAATTTAATACGTTTTGCCTTAGAAAAACATCTAAATGCAGAATCATTTAGCTTTATAAAAGATGCCTTCCCCTAGAGCTGTTACATTTTGTCTCTCTGGTCTGTGTTCCAGCATTTCAGAGCCCCCAGACCAGATGACCTACCTTCCTTCCAGCTCTGACTTCCCTTTGGTGAGACGCGCAGGTGTTGGGGTAGCCGGGCTGGAGGGACGGACCGCTCACCCACTGGGGCTGGGAGAGGAGCTCAGTCCCTCTCGTGCTGCTGTCTCTGCAGGGACCTACGCTTAATCGAAGTCACCGAGACCATCTGCAAGAGGCTCCTGGACTATAGCCTGCACAAGGAGAGGACTGGCAGCAACCGGTTTGCCAAGGTTGGATTTGTGCTTGTCCTTCATCCCCACGGGGCGAGGCCTGCATGTGTCTAAGTGGTCTGCGAGTGGTCTGCGAGTGGTCTGCGAGTGTGGGTGTGACTTGAAGATCCTGCTTAGGGACCTTCCGTCCTTGGCCTCTTCCTGTTGTACATCGATTACCGTTTGCATTTCTCGCCTCCTGAGTGCCCTGACTTTTTCAGTGGTAATAGGCACTTTTTTTTTTTTAAGATTTTATTTATTTGACAGAGAGAAACATAGCGAGAGAGGGAACACAAGCAAGGGGAGCAGGAGAGGGAGAAGGAGGCCTTGTGCCAAGCAGGGAGCCTGCTATGGGGCTCGATCCCAGGGTCCAGAGATCATGACCTGAGCCGAAGGCAGACGCCCAACGATTGAGCCACCTAGGTGCCAATGACCTGGGCCCCAGGGCCTCCCTCAGCCTCAGCCCAAAATGCCCTGCATGGAGGCCTGAACACTGGCTCGGGGAGAGCTCAGAAAGTGCAGAGCTGTGGGGTTTAGAGGAAATGCCAGAAGACACAGCAGCGTGGGAAGCGGGTTGATCACCTCGTCCCTCTGGGCCCACAGGGCCCTCCCCTGGACCTCTCTCAGGGCGCCTGTGTGACATTTAGTGCACCCACTCTGTGCATAAATGCCTCTGTCCCTGAAGAATGAGCTTCTTACCGCAAGGCCCACAGTTTTTGCTTCAGCATTTTCAGTGCCTGGCCCATATGGTAAGAGACTTGCCTCTCATATTTCTCCACCTAAGTACCCTTCTAGTGGAGTCGATTAGTTAGAAATCCGTGGGGAACCTAGAGCGGTAGTCTTAAGCAGCAGAAGTCTTAGACTTTATTTTTAAGATTTACGGGTGCCTGGGTGGCTCAGCTGGTTAAGTGGCTAACTCCTTTTTTTAATTTTTTAAGATTTATTCATTTGAGAGAGAGAGAGCACGAGCGTGTACGCGCGCGCACTGGAGGGAGGGAGGGGGAGAAAGTCTCAAGCCGACTCTGCTCAGTGCAGAGCCTGATGCCGGGCTCCATGACGAGCTCGAGCTCACAACCCTGAGATCACGACCCGAGCCAAGACCAAGAGGCAGACGCCCAACTGACTGTGCCACCCAGGTGCCCAAGCATCTGACTCTTGATCTCAGCTCAGGTCTTGATCTCAGGGTTGTGAGCTCAAGCCCTGCGGTGGGCTCCATGCTGGGAGTGGAGCCTCTTAAAAAAATAAAAAAATAAAACAATGGGGCGCCTGGGTGGCTCAGTCAGTTAAGCATCTGCCTTCGGCCCAGGTCATGATCCTGGGTCCTGGGATTGAGCCCCGCATCGGGCTCCCTGCTCAGCGGGGAGTCTGCTTCCCCCTCTGCCTGCCGCTCCCCTTGCTTGCTTGTTCTCTCTCTTTCTGACAAGTAAATAAGTAAAATCTTTAAAAAATAAGATAAAATTTGTATGAATTTTGTACTCAGTAGTAAATCCATGTTTTGCTTTGATATAAAAATGCTTAAACTATTATCCATAGCAATGAAGTTAGAAACAACCTACTCATTCACCGGTGGCTAAATAAATTAATACGGCCATTCGGTGGACAAAACAAAGAATGAGGTAGGCTCTTTATGAGTTAAATTCAAATTGTCTCCAGGGTCTGTTACTCAGTGAAAAAGGCAAAAGGCAGAATAGTGTGGCTGGTGCGTGCTGCCACTTGTGTAAGAAGCGGGAGCATTAGAGGGGGATATACTTGTATTCTTGTATTTGCACGCGTCCCCTCTGGAAAGGAGGCAATGGACGGTGTGTAGATGGAGTCTCTGGGGAGAAGACCTAGGTAGCTGGCGGAAATATTTTTACAGAACCAGGAGTCCTCCCTGCCTCACCCGTGCCCCCTTCCGACCCAGGAAAGACACAAGCCCCAGGAAGAAGCCAGAGCGAGGGGTGGGTCTAGACATGAGGGGAGTGTTCCTGGCCACAGTGAGGGGAGAGAGCCAAGAAACAATTCCTGGAAAACGAGTAGCCATTCAAGGGGCCTGAAGGCAAATAGCCATCGTTTTTGAAGGTCGAGGTGTGGGGAGGCATGGGTGTGTGTGTGGGTGTGTGTGTGTGTGTAGGGGCTGTGGGGGGCAGGCCTGAAAGAGGGAGGAGGAAGGTGAGGTCAGGTATGAGAAGCCTTGGAAGGTCCCGACTCGGCAGAGCTGGGGCGTCGGGCCTCCAGCACCACCCTGAGAGGAGCGCGGGCGGTGGAGAGCGCTCTCAGCCTCAGCCCCGGCTGCCTCTTCCAGGGCATGTCTGAGACCTTTGAGACGCTGCACAACCTGGTCCACAAAGGGGTCAAGGTGGTGATGGATATCCCCTACGAGCTGTGGAACGAGACCTCTGCAGAGGTGGCTGACCTCAAGAAGCAGGTACGGGCCTCTCAGGGGCTGCCCTGCCTCACGGGGGCGAGTGGGGACCACGTCTGTGGCCGAGGAAGGCCGCCAAGGGCTGGAGGGGCTTTGGACATGTCGTCTCATCTCTCTGGCCTCAGTCTCCTCAGGGGAATCACAGCCTGGCCTGCGGTGGGTTGTGAGACTCAGCTGAGCTCCCCCGGGGGCGAGTCAGGGCTGGGACTCTGGGACTCTGGGACTCTGCAACGCGCCGTGTTGGTTCCTAGTGCGATGTGCTGGTGGAAGAGTTTGAGGAGGTGATCGAGGACTGGTACAGGAACCACCAGGAGGAAGACCTGACTCAGTTCCTCTGCGCCAATCACGTGCTGAAGGGCAAGGACACCAGTGAGTGGGGGGGACGGGGCGGGCAGGGCGGCGGGCCCTCCGTTTCACCGCCCGCTCCCCCTCAGGGAGGTGGGTGGGGAGAGGAAGGAAGAGAAAAGAAATAGAGGGCGTCCTAGCAGCTCTGCCCTTGGGGAGCATGAGGGACAGGGAGGAGGAAGAGGGACTGAAACCAGGTGTGGAACCACAGGAAGGGAACGCAGATGCCCCCTGGGGCCACAGTGAGGCGGGTGGCAGGGACTCGCCTGGGGCGTGGGTTCCACTTGCCCCTTCCGCTGCCCTCCCCCCACTCCCCCCTCCCCCTCCCCCGCCCGTCAGTGCCCCCAGCAAACCGGTCCGTCACGGGTGTCTCTTCTCACCCCAGGTTGCCTGGCAGAGCAGTGGTCCGGCAAGAAGGGGGACACAGCCGCCCTGGAAGGGAAGAAGTCTAAAAAGAAGAGCAGCAGGGCCAAGGCATCGGGCGGCGGCAGCAAACAAAGGAAGGAGCTAGGTGGCCTGGAGGAAGACCCCAGCCCCGACGAGGATGAGGGCATCCAGAAGGCGTCCCCTCTCACGCACAGCCCCCCGGATGAGCTCTGAGCCTAACCCAGCGCCCCCTGTAGCAAGACCCCCAACCTGGAAGCTGAGGAATCCGGGAACCCGCGCTGGCCGGCAGACAGCTGTCCTGCTCCAGGTCCTCCCCACCGGGCGGCTTGCCGCCAGGAAAGACATGGGGCTGGAGAAGAACTCCTCCCTCCCCTGAGCGCCTCTCGTGACCCCGGCTTCGGGCAGGCCGTGCGATTTCCGGCCTGCCAGGGACTCCGGTGTGAACTCAGGAGGGGCAGGTGTGGGGCCCGTGGGGAGAGCACCCCAGCCTTCACCTCCCCTCGCTCCTCCCCAACGGGGAAGCAAGACTACAGGCCACCCCACCCCTCCTTACCCCCTCCGGCGGACACCTGGCACTCTGCCTGGCCCTCCCCAGGGCTCACAGAGTAAAAACCTTTTGGCCTTTTTTGTTCCAATTTTTGAGTCCCCTCCAGCTCCTCAGAGGGACTGGAGCCCTGTCGCTCTTCCTTGCCCCTCACCTTCCAGCCTCGGGGCCGAGGGCGAAGAGGCAGCTCCCGTCCTCCCATCACTGAGGCCGGCCCGCCTGCTCTGGAGAACAGCAAGTGCAGGGGGGGCCCAGGTTGTTTGGGGATGAGACCCAGCACGGGGCTTTGGCCCTGCCCCTCAGCTGCCTTTGGACTGCCTGAGCTCCCCCTGCCAGGAGAGGCCTCACTTGTGCCCTGGGCGCTCGGCTGCCCTCCGTCCTCTCCTCTCCTCTCCCTGAAGGCCTTCCCATTTGTTGTGTAAACTGTTTACTGATGACCCACCAGATCCCGCCCTGCCTTCCCATCTCCATCTGCCCCACTCGTTGGTCTTGTACCTTGTTCCCCGATGACCACAACTTACACTCTGCCCTTTCTAATTGTGCCCGGAGGGGAGGACACCCCAGTCCCCCAATAAGTTCCAGCATGTTCTCTGGGAGCAGGGAGGAACAGGAAGGCTGGCCTCCAGGGAGAAGTCGCAGGAGGCCCAGGTACCTCCCCATTCGGTCCCGAGGGCAGGGATCAGGGCGCTCGGTGGCAGTGGTAATGACGACCGTACACGCTCCCAGTACTGTAACGCGAACGCTTAAAACTCCCGTGGCGTGGGTGCCGTTAGCCTCACTTTGTAGAAGGCAAAGCCAAGGCTCAAATGAAGCGACACGCCCAAAGTCCTGCTGTTAGTTAAGTGTACGAGGGGCACTCAGACTCTGGATTGCGACTCTGGGTCCCTTATGTTTCCACTACCCCACGGCTGCCGGCTCCTTCCCCCAGCACCTGGCATCGGCAGCGCGATCCATGTCTCACGGGTTTGGCTTCTTAGCCACAACTCCACCCCTACGGGCAAACCTCTTCCCAAAGTAAAGGAGGAAGGAGCTATGGCTTCTTAGAAGGAGACAATGGCAGGAGGTCCTGCCAGCACCATGCCCCCGCCCGGCCCCCTGGGAGCACCCCACAGACCCCTTCATGCTCCTGGTCCCGGGCCTGGCAGGCAGGAGGGGATGCCTTGCTGGAGCGCCCCAGATCCTGGCTCCAGGGAAATGCTCCAGGGTCTGAACTAACGGGGGGGCGAGGGGCCCCCTCGTAGCTGGGCTCAGGCCTCCTTTTCCCGTGAGGTGGGACAGCCAGGGCCGGACAGGGTGGAACAAACCGGGAGCTTTTTTCTTCTGGTCGGCGAGGCTTCCAAAGGGTCCCGGAGGATGATACTCCTTCAGTTTAGTCCCCCTGCCCCCCATCTGTAGGACTGGTAACTGCCCCATGTTGAAGGCGCTGTGGGCAGTGAGATTCCAGTGGAGACTCTGGGGGCTGGAGCTTGGGCTGGGGAACTGTCTGCAGTCCCCCGGACTATAGCATTTCGTGGCTAGTCTCTGATCGCCCTGTTCTGTCGCTAATGCACAGCACTTCAGTCCCTGGCTTATGTCTGTCCCCAGAGCTTCATTGGTCCCTAAAGTAGGATGGGACAAAGACCTATCCCTTTGCTGGGGTGTGGGCCCAGTGGCCCAATCCAGGCCCAGGCCCAGTCCCAGACCAGAGGGCAGACGGCTCTGCGACAGCTTTGCTCTTTGACCTGTGGCTGCTGCCTAGATAGCGCCTTCTCCCTACCCCCCGAAGGGCCAGGCGAGTTGCACACGCACTAGCTCTCCACCCACCTACCCCAGCAGGCGGCCTCCTCCCTGGCCCAGCCTAGAAGAGCCGGAGGCGAGATCCAGCTCCCCAGGTTTTTCTTTTCCTCTCTCCACCACGCATCCAGGCCTTTCTGAACCTGCATACTGCCTCCCTCTCTCCCACACTCCTCCTCTCCATTAGGTGAGGAGACTGGCTGAGCTCAAGTTAACCAGATTTTAGTCCCTTTATTAGAAATCCTGT
The DNA here is from genome assembly GCA_028533885.1 of Nasua narica. Classification (NCBI taxonomy): domain Eukaryota; kingdom Metazoa; phylum Chordata; class Mammalia; order Carnivora; family Procyonidae; genus Nasua; species Nasua narica. Next base: position 100,992,649 of record CM052802.1, read on the forward strand.
TGGAACAGGGTTTCTTAAACTCACTTGAACACAAGTGTCACATGGAATGCCTGTTAGATGTCTGGGCCCACTTCAGATGTGGTGACTTAGGGACCTGGGAGCCTCCTTGTCTAACAAAGACAAGATGAGGCCGGCTGGAGCCCATTCCAGCAGGGGAAACAGGGTGCTGTGCTAAGAGGGGGCAGGACGTCCATGAAGTCAATGCCAGGGTCTTATTCTCAGAGCCGCAACAAGTCAGAACTCCAGAGAGGATCAGTCTGTGCCAGAAACTTCCATCATCCAGAACCACAAAGGCTGATGGACCAACCACAAAGCCGCTTTCTTACACAGGCCCTGGGAGTGAGGTCTCAGGGGCAGCTGCCCAGGGACTTTGTATTCATTTTATTTATTTATTTATTTATTTATTTATTTATTTGCTTGCTTGCTTGCTTGTTTGTTTGTTTGTTTTGTTTTATTTTATTTTTAGAAAGGAAGAGAGAATCTTGAGCAGGCTCCACACCCGGCGTGGAGCCCAACATGGGGCTCAATCCCGCAGCCCTGAGATCATGACCTGAGTGGAAAGCTTAACCAACTGAGCCACCCGGGCATTCCTCTGTATTCATTTTAAAGGGTAATTTCTAGAAAGCAGTTTCTTCTCTTTCCCAGTTTCTGGATGTGATTCCCACACAGCGTCCTTTTTGCAAGTTAGAAGATGGTGCTCTTCACACCTTTGACTTCCATCTGTCCGAAAGTCGTGTACTTAATGTAAGTTTTGTGAGGATAAGACACTTGACCACTAGCGCATAATAATCAATTGGCGAACCCGTGCTGTTTGTGATAGGAATGGCAGTCCCTCAGGTCCGGAAACTTTGTGCAGCACGTGGCTGGCCACGTGTCCCCAGTGGCCCTGCAGCTCTTGAGTTCACAAGTGAGGACAAAATGCCTCTTCTTTTTTTAAAAGATTTTATTTATTTGACAGGCAGAGAGAGAGAGAGAGAGAGAGAGCGCAAGCAGGGGCAGAGGGAGAGGGAGAAGCAGACTCCGCCGAGCAGGGAGCCCAATGTGGGGCTCGATCCCAGGACCCTGGGATCATGACCTGAGCCGGAAGGCAGACACTTAACCGACTGAGCCGCCCAGGTACTCTCCCCGCCTTTTTTTTTTTTTTTTTTGTCTTTTTTTTTTTTTTTAAGATTTTATTTATTTGACAGAGAGAGTGAGAGAGATCACAAGTAGGCAGAGAGGCAGGCAGAGAGAGGCAGGGAAGCAGGCTTCGGCTCGATCCCAGGACCCTGAAATCATGACCTGAGCTGAAGGCAGAGGCTTTAACCCACTGAGCCACCCAGGCGCCCCCTTTTTTTGTCTTAAAGCCTGTTTTCTTGAGGCAGATGCACAGTCCACACCTCACTGGTTGAGAGGAGGGCTCCGTGGGCTGGGCCTAGCAGCAGAGGCGGCCGAATCCGTCTAGAGCCTCCCCGGAGGGCCCAGTTTGTTCTAGTAAGGAGTTTGGGGGGCAGGAATGACGGCCACTGGTTTTGGTGTGCGGCCCGAGTGACAAGCCCAGCTCTCCATGCTTTACGTGCTGGTTCCCCATAGCTATGGCCTGAAGCCCGGGGATTCCTAAGGCTACTGAGGTAGAGCACACATGATGGGAAGTGTACCGAAGCACACAGCTCACTGGTTTTTTTTTTTACAAATTGAACGCCTGAGTCACCAGCACCCAGCTCCTGAGAAACATGGTTACCAGCAACCCCTCTGCCACAGACACATCTCCCACCACGGGAAGAACAGGGACCTTTGTCTGTTTTGTTCACTGTTCTATCCCCAGCACTTAGTCTAGTACCTGGCACAGAGTAGCTGCTTAGTAAGTAGCTGCTGAATGAATGAAGCACAGAGAGGCTACGTTACTTCCCCAAGGTCACACATTCTGTATGCGGCCCAAGCAGGTTATGAGCCCCTGGTGGACCGGCTTCGGTGCCCTGGGGCAGAGCCATAGCACGCTGCAGCCATGGGCCGGCTTGGGCACCGACCCCCCTTACGGGGCTCTCTTCAGGAAGGCAGGCAGCTACAGCCTTCAGAGTTCCTTGTGGGGAATACAATTAGGAGGGAGGTAACTTTCTTTTTTTCTTTTTTTTAAGATTTTATTTATTTATTTGACAGAGACACAGTGAGAGAGGGCACACAAGTAGGGGAGAGGGAGAGGGAGAAGCAGGCTCCCTGCTGAGCAGGGAGCTGATATGGGGCTTGATCCCAGGACCCTGGGATCATGACCTGAGCTAAAAGCAGACGCAAGGACAGTTGCGTATAAAAGCCAGTTTGACCCTCGTGCTGCTCTCAAGTGCTTTTTTATCTTTTTTTAAGTAATCTCTGCACCCAACGTGGGGCTTGAACTTACAACCCCATGATCAAGCGTCGCATGCTCCGCTGACTGAGCCAGCCGGGCGCCCCTCAAGATTGGCTCCTGTTTACAGTTCTTTGAAGAAGAAACCAAATTTATTCATTTTTTAAAATTATATTCTCCATCTATTAAGGTTGTACCAGCCAACAGAACTTAAACTTCCGTGAGAATTATTGTGACTCTTTATAAGGAGGTGTTGCGCATCGAGAAGGGAGAGAAGCAGGCTGAGCCCATCACCAGTTCCAGGGATGGTAACATCTATCACCACCAACCCCCCTAAAATATATAAATATATGAAAGGTTCTCTGTTCAAAAAGGAGAAAAACAAAAAAGACAAGAGGTACCCAGGTGGCTCAGTTAGTTAAGCATCTGACTCTTGATCTCAGCTTAAGTCTTGATCTCAAGGTCATGAGTTCAAGCCCCACATGAGTTCAAGCCCCATGCCCAGCGTGGAGCCGACTTTAAAGACAAACAACCAAAACAAACAAAAAAACAAAAACACTCAAAAAGCCCGATTTTTATTTTGTTAGACATTACTTATTCACCAAAGCAGTCTTGGTATTTTACTATTCATCTCGTCAAGACAGGATGGCATGTGCTAGGTCAGCGGTTTCAATAAGCAATGCTTACTTAGCCTATTACCAGGGCTCAAATAGCGTATCATTTTTATGGAGAGGACGAGCTCAGTGAGCAGATTGGTATACACTGAAGAGATCTTACTGGACATTAGCACACCTTAAAATTGCTCATAACAAAGCATGAAATGGTCAGAGGAAACCTCTCTTCTTACACATCAGTGGACTCCTGTAGGTGCACTAAGCTTAACAGTAAAGGAATGACCCTTAGTGTTGCAATCCCGTAATGTAGGGACCACTTTTACTCTCACTTAACAGGATTTTGGTAAAGCAAATTAAGTCTTCTATGGCATATTAAAAAATCCAAAAAGGAATCCGTTGTGATCCATCCGCTAGCAGAGTCCAGGTGGGTAGGCGGCTTCCCCGCCTCCCCCAGTGTCCTGGTGTGCCGTCTGGGAGACGCGGCAGACAAGAGGTTCCTTCCGGCAGCTTTGGACTGGAGTTTAGAAACTGGCATCCATCCTCTGAAAAATTTCTACCTCATCTGAATCTAAACAAAAACAGGATGTCATTCACTTGTAGTTACTGTACGTACATACTTCGCAATTCTAGGATTTTAATGTGTCCTCAAATTGGAGTAGCCTGGGAGTTGGTCCAGCTGCAGCCATATTCCCAAGCTAAAGTCCTTTGGCAAACATCACACATTTGGGGATGAAGAATTTACTCTTTTCAACTAATTCCAGGTAAGCACTGCGTTTTAAAAATATCCTCTATTCTTATTTTCAGTTAAGTCAAACTGTAAATTGATTTAGAGTCTGTAATCTCTCCCACAGCCCACACCTCACATTTAGTTTCTCTAAAATTCACTGAACTAACAAGTAGAACAAAAGGCAATCTCAGTATGTATCAGTGGGCAGAGGGCATGGCAATTTAGGGATGCAGGACCGCAATTATTTGGTCCATTTTGGTGGCAATTGAAGATTACAACACTTAGATATAATTTTCTACCTTGTAAAATATCAAGGAATAACATCTTCGTGTAGCGAAGAGTTGAAACAAACATTTGCTTTGGGTAACAGGATTGATTAATAGAAAAATTCCATTTGGAAAATGATTTGATTGTAATTATCCAAGTGTTCACTCTTGAAAAAATTGTGGGAGCATTTTAAATGTTCCGGACTTGGGGAATGATTAAACAAGTCACAAAGCATCTACTCAGTGTAGTCATTGAAAGCATGATTAAGGGGCACCTGGGTGGCTCAGTCATTAAGTGTCTGTCTTTGGTTCAGGTCATGATCCTAGGGTCATGAGATGGAGCCCTGCATCAGGCTCCCTGCTCAGCAGGGAGCCTGCTTCTCCCTCTCCCATTTCCTCTGCTTGTGTTCTGTCTCTCTCTGTCAAATAAATAAATAGTATCTTTAAAAAGAAACAAACAAAATGGAAAGTATATTTATAAGCTACTCACCATGTTTATTTTTTTTAAATCCAAATTTACCACTAGTATTCATATTGTTTTAAAAAGATCATATTATGGCTGTGTGAGTAAAATTATAGGTTTCTCAAAAATTGTAAGCACCAATATTTAAATAAAAGCCAACTATTTAAACAAAATTCCTTATCAGTATGGAGAGTATGGCCTTTAGCCTCTAAAGGCTGCAAATCAATCACAAAAAAATGTTATACAAACATTCAGAGGTGTGCATTATGCCAAAAATTCAAACAACTTTTTTTTTTAAAACAGGTAAGAAAAAAAATAAGAGCTGGAATCACTTCTGGACAAGAAAAAGTTCCTGGGGATTGTCTTGTCTTTAAATATTGAGACCCGGGGCATCTGGGAGGCTCAGTTGATTAAGCCTCTGACTCTTGATTTTGGCTCAGGTCATGATTTCAGTGTTGTGAAACAGAGCTTCCCATGGGACTCCACAGTGGGTGTAATGCCTATTTGGGATTCTCCCTCTCCCTCTCCCTCTGCCCTTCCCCCGCCCCTCAAAAAATATCTTTATCCTTTTTAATTTTTTATTTTTTATTTAAAGATTTTACCCATTTACTCAAGAGAGAGAGTGAGAAAGCATGAGAGAGGGGAGGGTCAGAGGGAGAAGCAGACTTCCCGCTGAGCAGGGGGCCCGATGTGGGACTCGCTCCTTGGACTCCAGGATCATGACCTGAGCAGAAGGTGGTCACTTAACCAACCGAGCCACCCAGGTGCCCTATGTCTATGTCTATATTTGTATATCTCTATCTGTATCTATATCTATCTATATCCAAATCTATATATAGAGAGAGACCAAAAGAGTCAGGTAAATCTTATGATATGTTGACATGATTATCCCGTTCTTTCTAAAGGTGACATTTCCCAACAGCATTTTGAGCCCTGAGAAAATCTGTGCCTTACCTCAGATGCATTCAGAGAGGGTTAAGAGGCAATAGTAAATGGAAAATAAAGCAATAGTAAGGGAATAAATAATAAGTTGCCCTAGGCCACTTATCTATGTGTTTCTAATTCTCGGTACTGTGCCCTCCTCAGCCTGATGCCAAAGAACTGTCTGTAGGGTCAGCATGAGCCTGAAACCCCATTACTTGGTTAAGGCAGGCCCATTTGAGGCAATCTGTGTGCCAAAAATAGAAAGTTAAGAATGATTATATAATCTTTGGGGTTCCTCCAGCTCCCAGATTCTACAGATAATTTAAGGGTGAGCTGAGGGGAGCCTCCTTCATTCAAATTCCATACCTACCTCTTTCTGAAGCCAGAACAAAGATACATGGGGAAGGCTGTTCTTGCTGTCTTGGGCTTCACCGGGGGCAACATATTGCTGAGTCCACCTTAGTCCAGGGTCTTGTCCTAGAAAGAGACCTACTTCAGGGAGAAGGGTGGATGTACACTAACCAGACCAAAGGGCCAATTTATGAAGTGACAGTGAGCAATGGCAAGGCACCAAGCATTTCCACCCCTAACCCTGGACTTCCCGCCCTGTGGGTACCTCAGTCCAAAGCAGATAGTGTTTACAAAATTAAAACTTCTAGGCGGGCCTGGCTGGCTCAGTCAGTGAAGCGGCCAACTCTTTGGCTCAGGTCATGATCTCAGGGTCGTGAGACCAAGCGGACCTGCAGGTGGGGCTCTGTGCTCAGTGGGGAGTCTGATTGTCCCTCTCCCCCCCTCCCCCGCACTCTGTCACGCTGTCTCTAAGTGAATAGATAAAATTAAAAAATAAATTAGGGGCGCTTGGGTAGCTCAGTCGTTAAAAAATGTCTGCCTTCAGCTCAGGTCATGATCCCAGGATCCTGGGATTGAGCCTGGCATCGGGCTCCTTGTTCAGTGGGAAGCCTGCTTCTCCCTCTCCCACTCCCCCTGCTTGTGTTCCCTCTCTCTGTCAAATAAATAAAACCTAAAAAGAATTAAAATGTTTAGGGGTGCCTGGGTGGCTCAGTCGGTTAAGTGTGGGAGTCACGATTTTAGCTGGGGACATGATCTCAGGGGTTGTGAGCTGGAGCCAGTCCCCGCTCTGCACTGGGCACGGAGCCTCCTAGAGATTCTCCCTCTCCCTCTGCCCCTCCCCCCTCTAAAAATTTTAAGAATAACAAAGTTTTAGGGGCACCTGGCTGGCTCAGTCACAGTAAAGCATGCTACTCTTGATCTCAGCATTGTGAGTTTCAGCCCCATGTTTTGTGCAGAGATTACTCAAAAATAAAATCTTTAAGAAAAAAGTAAGATTTTATTTTTATGTTTATTTCTTCTTTTTTTTTTTTTTTTTTAATTTTTTGTGGTGATGCTGGGTTTCAAACAGGGGCCTCAAACAGCAAATTGTGCTTAGAAGCATGCCAGTCTGTGAAGAATTGGGAGGAAAGGGCCGACCCTGCCTTAGCCGACCCAGGGGAAAGCTTAACGCGTGACCTCCACGACAGAGGGGCACCTGCCTCCAGGTGGGCGATGATCCGCTGGGCCAGAAGTGCTCCTGGACTTGGGTGGCCGGACTAGCATTATCCCCAGATACTCCCTAATCCCCCCTTTCCTGGCTGGCCGGGGCCTCCTCCAGCGGACAGTCCTTCTTTAGATATGCTAACACCTTCCTTCGCCGGGGATGGTCCAGTCCGAGGCGCCGAACTCGGTGTGGACTGGGAAGTTTTCCTTCCTCTCTACCCAGTCTAGGTGGAGGTGGAGTGAATCTCACCGCTGTAGAGCTCGCCCCTCTCCGGTCCTCCGGAGGCCGGGCTTAAGGGGGTGGGGCCCGCCCGGGGGTCGCCCGGGGGCGGGATCTTCCCGCGGGCCAGAGGGGCGGGGTGGGTTTGCCAGGCGACGCCCTCCCCGAGGCGGCGAGCCCCGCCAGGGGCGTGTCCCTGTGCTCACCTGCCATTGGGCAGGTGGGGCGGCCGGCCTCGGGCAGGGCCGGGCTATATAAGCGCGCAGCCGGGCGGCGGCGGAGCCAGGCGCGCGGCAGGATGGTGGACAGCGTGTACCGCACCCGCTCCCTGGGGGTGGCGGCCGAAGGGCTCCCGGACCAGTACGCGGACGGAGAGGCGGCGCGCGTGTGGCAGCTTTACATCGGGGACACCCGCAGCCGCACGGCCGAGTACAAGGCCTGGCTGCTCGGGCTGCTGCGCCAGCACAGCTGCCAGCGGGTGCTCGACGTGGCCTGCGGCACCGGGTGAGCCGGGGCTGGGGGCGGCAGGGGACCTCGGCCGCGCTAGTCCCGCAGTCGGTCGGGGGCGGGCGGCGGGGCGGAGCTGGCGGGAGGCGGGGCCGAGGACACCCAGGGTGCGAGGCGGGTGTTGGCACCGCAGGGTGGGGACCCAGGGCGGGGAGGGCCCGGGCTCATCGGGGCGACGCGGCGGCCGGGCTTTGGAGCCAGAGTGACGGAAGCTCTCACGGGTCCTGGCTCTGGCAGTGCTCCCCAGTGATGGCCTTGGGCAGTGTTAACAGTTAACTGGCTCAATATTTGCCCGTGCCACGCGCTGTGCCAGGAGCTGTCCGTACGTCCGTGTTTAAGGTCCTTACAAAACCTCAGGAGCTAAGGAGTGCTAACCCGTTTCCAGTTGTGGAAAACCTGCTTCAGACGAGTGAAGGGCCTCTCCATAGTGGAGAGGAGATGCAGACCTGGGTTGGTCGGGGTCTGGCCTATGCTCCAAACAGCAGGCTATACTACCTCCTCGTGCCCGGGGTTCCTGAATCCCAGGAGCCTCTGTTTGCCCCATCTCTCAAGTGGGGCTAACACCATCTACCTGACAGGGTTGCCAGGAGGATGAGTGCACACCGATAGAGTGCCTGGCTCTAAAAGGGTGCTAAAAAAAACAAACCCAAAAGTTGCTACCTGGTGATAACCCACCGATATGAGGAACCTCATTTGGGGTCGGTAGCGAGGGCCTGGGGAGAGGAAGAAGAGGAATGGACTCAAGAGTGGGGGAGACGGAAGTGTCCAGCATAGGGCCTCCTCCTTGCCTTCCCAGGCCCCCTGACTCTCTGCCTGTCCCCTCCGGCCTGGCCCAGGGTGGATTCCATCATGCTGGTGGAAGAGGGCTTCAGCGTGACCAGTGTGGATGCCAGCGACAAGATGCTGAAGTACGCGCTTAAAGAGCGCTGGAACCGGCGGCACGAGCCAGCCTTCGACAAGTGGGGTACGCCCGTCCCGTCAGGCCCTCCCTGCTCAGCACCCCAGGACGCTGGGCTCTCTGCCCTGGGCTCCTTTAGCTTCTGTGGCTGGAGCGCTTGATTTCCTTAAGGGGGCAGCAAAATTACTTTTCTTTCCCAGGAAAGGGAGGCTTAGGCACCAGAATGAGGTATGTGGTAATGAGGGGCTAGTTTTAATGATGTTTGTAGGGTCTTTTCCCTTCTGCCAAATAAGAAACGGGAAGCACAGAGTCATTCTTCCCAGTCACAGCTTCCTCCCCTCCCCTTGACCCCTCCTCCCCTTCACCCTCTATTTCCATAATGATCCCCTCCCCCTAACTGGATGGGGAATCCTCATGTGTCTTGACGGGGAAACTGAGGCAGGGCTGCACTTGGTAGAGGTGGGTACTGCTGGAGCCATGGGGCCACCGTGATCCCTCTTTCCCTTCCTGGTCCCAGTCATCGAAGAAGCCAACTGGATGACCCTGGACAAAGATGTGCCCCAGCCACCAGGGGGTGGCTTCGATGCCGTCATCTGCCTTGGAAACAGCTTTGCCCACTTGCCAGACTGCAAAGGTGAGATGGAGTGTGGCCTGGAGCCCAGCCCCTGCTTTGAGCTCTACCTCTTTCCACAGACCCCCTAGGCGCCTGCTCTCCTGCCAGAGCAGACTGTTTTTTCTGCTCCTCTCTGCCTTGGCATTGGTATCCCCCGGGGAGGAAGAGGAAGATGGGAGGGAGACTGGATCCTGGGGCCCTGGGCAGACACAGCCTCTCTGCCCCCGCCCTGAGCTCAGGAGACCAGAGGGAGCACCGGCTGGCGCTGAAGAACATCGCGAGCATGGTGCGGTCGGGGGGCCTGCTGGTCATCGACCATCGCAACTACGACCACATCCTCAGCACAGGCTGTGCACCCCCAGGAAAGAACATCTACTATAAGGTGGGGGTCCCCGAGGATGGGAGGGTGGGAGGCCCAAAAGGGCAGACGGGGGTCCAGGTCCCCCGGTGGTTGCAGAGGCTAACACAGCCTGTCCCACGGCTTACAGAGTGACCTGACCAAGGACATCACGACATCCGTGCTGACGGTGAACAACAAGGCCCACATGGTGACCCTGGACTATACGGTGCAGGTGCCGGGGGCCGGCCAGGATGGTTCCCCTGGCTTGAGGTAGCCCCAGGGCTCGGCGGTAGGTGGGGGGGGGGGGGGTGGAGAATGGGGAAGTGCTGAGGTCGCCAGTCCTCACGGCTGCCTGGGCCTCTGTTGCAGTAAGTTCCGGCTCTCCTACTACCCACACTGTTTGGCTTCCTTCACGGAGTTGCTCCGAGCAGCCTTCGGGGGCAGGTGCCAGCACAGCGTCCTGGGTGACTTCAAGCCTTACAAGCCGGGCCAGGCCTACATTCCTTGCTATTTCATCCACGTGCTCAAGAGGACAGACTGAGCGGGGAGCGTGGCCTCAGCTCCTACAACCCTCTGCCCAGGCTCTGCCAGATCTGGCTGCGGAGGCGGGGACCGGCGGCCCCGTACTGAGGCCAGCCCCTAGCACAGATCCTGGGGTGTGGGGGGGTGGGCAGACTGCTGCTGTAGGTGCAGGGATTTGGGTTCAGGCAAATGGAAGCGTGAGCAATACAGTCTGTGCCTTTTTCGGTTCCTGCACGCCTTGTGTTTGGGTCAGAAGGCTCCAGCTCCCCGAGGTGCCCTCCCCTGGGGCGTCCTCCTTCCACAAGCTCGCTCTTCTGCGCTCCAGACGTTCACACCACAACCAGCAGAGGGCAGCATAGACTTTATTTTTGGCCAAGGCTGGGCTCCCTCTGGGGCCCAATCCCTGGAGCCCCATCCAGGCCCAAGCTCCTCCTCCTGCGCAAAAGGTCTTATCTTGGAGCTGGAGGGACAAACCGGTAGACAGGGGATGATGCCCTTTGAGCTCTTGTGGGGCTACTCGGCTCCGAGGGGGTCTACCTGGAGGCAGGCAGCCTTTGGGTGCGACAGCACTAGGCGGAGAAGGAGCCCTTTGCTCTCTCCGGAGCCTGCGGGGATTCCCTGGGTACCTTCGGCCCTGGTGGGCAGGGGCCTGGATGGCAGGAGGCTCCTAGCAGGCGGCAAACTTGCGCTGGTTGCGCTTGTACCGGAGCAGTTCCTGCTCGCTGACCGATGGCTGCAGCCGGGCAGCAGCCTGCAGCAGGTCCTCCATGGTGAGGAGCAGTGCTGAGCTCCCAGGCTCCAGCCCTGGGGGAGGGGGGACGAGGGGGCAACAGAGCCTGTGGTCTGGGTCCGAGGAGGGCAGAGCCCTGGGATGGGCCCCTTCTTGCCCCGAGGGCCCCACATGTCCACAGTCCCTCCTCCGAAATCCAGGAGCAGGCCTGGTTCCCATCAGCTTTTTGGTTGACCTCTGGGGCCAGCGGATGTCTCACCTTCCTCCAGGTCCCGGACCCTGCGTTTGAGGGCCGCTGTCATGGCATCGGAGCAGAGGGAGTAGAGGTCTGCGCCCGTCAGCTGGGGAGGGCAGCGATCCAGCACGTTCACCAAGCTCACAGAGGGCTCTAGCTTGAATCTGTTTGCCGACAGAGGAAAGAAACGGCTGAGTCTGTCAAAGGCATCCCCAACCAGCTTAGTCTGCACATTGCATTTACCCCCTAACCATCCGAAGGGCCAGGCCCCCTGGGAGTCTCCCCCTCACTGGGCATACTTGCGTGTGATGGCACTTAGAACACGGAGCTGGGAGGCGCGGTCCTCGTTCGCCCCCACGAACACCAGCTTGTCAAATCTGCAGGGAAACAGGCAGGCATGCGTGTTGGGGAGCCCAGCACCGGGCAGAGGGGGCCAGGCCCAGGTGGGCGTGGTCGAGGGGATCGGGACGGGGCGCGCACCTGCCGGGCCGCAGAAGGGCAGGGTCCAGGAGGTCTGGTCTGTTGGTGGCTCCGATCACAAACACATCCCGAGTGCTGTGAAGCCCATCCAGCTCGGCCAGGAGCTGAGACACCACCCTGCAAGTGAGGACACAGAACCAGAGAGTCCTTGGCCCTTCCCCAGCCTCTGCCCTGCCTGTGGGGCCGCCGGTGCGGTTGGGCTCTGTGTACCCCTCCACGCAGGCCCCCCGATCTCAGCATCCCCCACCCGACTTTTCACTGTTACGCTATTTCGGAACTGGGATGGCAGGCAATCTCTGGGCTCTGAAGACGGCCGCGACCTGTCTCCCAACCCTCTGCCTTGGACCCCAGACTCCAATCTGGCCGAGAGCCCCACCTGTCCATCACACCTCCAGAGTCTCCGCTTCGCCCCCGGCTGGGGGCCAGGGAGTCCAGCTCGTCAAAGAAGATAATGCATGGGGCCGCGGCCCTGGCCCTGGCAAACACTGAGGAGAGAAAGGGACCCACAGGCAGGGGAAGCTCGGGGGGTCTGAAGTCAGGCGACGGAGGACGGAGAGCCAGGTGTGACAATCCGTCACTCCAGGTACTAGGCCACCCTGGGCAGGTCCTCTAGAAAGAACCACCAGACGGGGCAAAGACCAGGAGCCGCCGGAGGGTCGGGGGCAGCACAAGGGCCATTAGGGTTTGGGAAGGGCTAGAAGCCTGGCCCCTCCTCACTCACCTTCTCGCACGTTCTCCTCACTCTGACCCACATACATGTTGATGAGCTCAGGCCCCTTCACGCTAAAGGAGAGGATGAGACTCAATGTGTACACACAAACCGAGCTCCTGGCCAGCCCCCCTCTGGCTCCCCAGCCTGCGGCAGCTCCCAGTCTTCCCACCTGAGGAAGGTGAGGCAGCATTCGGTGGCTACTGCCTTGGCCAGGAGGGTCTTGCCCGTGCCAGGGGGACCATGGAGCAGCAGGCCTGAGCGCCTGAGGCCCAGGCTCAGCAGCTCGGGGTGCTCTAGAGGGAGCTGAATGGTCTCCAGAATCTCCTTCTTCACCTCCTGCAGCCCGCCCACATCATGCCAGGACACTGAGGGGATCTAGGGGATGGAAGGTGTGTGGTTGGGGACAGGGTGGTGGAGAGAGCTTTTGTCCTACCTCCAAGGACCTGGACCCCCTACCTTGGGGGCTCCAATGGCCCGGGAGTGAGCTGTCTGCAGCTGCCCCAGTGCCTGCCCGAAATCCTCAGCCAGGAGAGGAAAGCCTGCAGCACACAGCTCCCCCTCGTCCTCCTCACTCAAGCCACCTGCCGAGCTGTAAGGAGAAACCCAGGAGGACCTCTGGAGGACCTGACCCGAAGCATCCTCCCACCAGGGTCCTCCTCCCCGCTCCCCAGCCCCCAACGTCCCCCTCCATGTTTCCTCTTGCCTCTTTTTCCCTGCTGTGCCCTGTTTCCTCACCCCGAGTTCTTGATCCTGGCGCAGGCTGCCCGGCTGCTGTGGGTCAAAAGGGCATAGAGATCCCCTACCACGAAGCCCTGGGGAGCCACAGGAGGGGGTGCGTGAGCAGGGCACAGAGGGCAGGAATCCTCAGGAGGCCGGTCCCCCAGCGGGAGCAGAGGCCCAGGGTCAAAGGCCGCCGAGCAGGGCAGCGGGACGGGGTGGGGGGCGCATGCCCCTCCAGGGTACTCACCGCGCACCGCCGTGCCAGCTGCGGCAGGTCCACCTCCTGGCCCAGGGGGAGGTGGGCGGTGAGGGCCCGCAGGACACGGAGCCGCTGGCCCTCTGACAACACGGGCACCTCCAGCTCGTGGGGAAACGCTGTCTGCACGTCGGTGGGCAGGTCCTGGGCCCGGCTCGTGGTGGCCACGGCCAGCAGGGGCGGGCGGCTGCAGACACAGAGCGGGCACCGAGGGCGAGAGTGTGCCTGGCGGCCCCTGAGCGCTGCCTTGTGGGGAGGCTGGCGCGGTGGGGCAGGCAGGGGGTGGGCGCTGGGGTGGGAGAGGGAGGTGAGCACCCCAAGGCTTCCTGCATGGGGCTCCATGGGCACCCCGAGAGGGGGACCTGTGTTGCCCCCCTCACACAGGGAGCTCAGGGCGGGGAGAGGCTGTGTTGTTCCTCCTACGTGGTGCTCCCTACGAGACAGCAGGGACCGCGTCCCCCTCCCTCTGGATACCCCAAGCTCAGCTCCAGACTGTCTGGAGGACGGCGAGTGGGCGAGGCGTCTGAGCGGCCACTGAGGAAGGGGAGTGGGGGGTCAGCCCCCCTTTATAGACCCAGCTCCGACTCTACCTGGTGAGGGGGTCCTCGTCGAGGAGGAGGTGACGCAGCGTGGCCACCACACGGGTGTCCTCCCCTAGCCCGTCACGGTCCCGGCCCAGAAGGTCCACGGCTGTCAGCAACAGGACCGCGGGCCGGCAGCACCGGGCCCGGGCGAAGGCGGCCCGCAGCTTCGTCTCCACAGCCCCGCTACTGTCTGCACAGAGGCTAGAGCAGGGCACCTGGGGACGAGGCCCCGAAGGCCTGTGAGCAAAGGGCAGGTGTGACAGAGGCACGAAGGGTGGGGACGGGAACCACAAGAAGAGGCAGAAGGTCCGTTTTTCAGAGGGCGGAGATGGGGAAGCGGCAACACTGGCCGAGTGGTACCTCCCCTCACCCGAACCTCCGTCCCTGCACTGCCCGTCACAATCTTCAAACCCCTTCCTTTTTCAAAGTATCTTTCAAAGATGGAGACATTTTTCAAAGGTGGCAGAGAGTCACGGGAATATGTCTGACCTACTCAGGTGCCGGGGCCAGGCTGGTGGCCAGAAGGGGGAGGGGAGAGGGAGACTCTAGGCTGGGAGTAGTTGGGGTTCCTCTCCAGGCACCCTCACCTTCAGCAGGTGGAGTCCGAGGCGGCCGCAGGCTGCGGTGACCGCTGTGGTCTTCCCACTGCCCGGCGGACCCCGGAGAAGGACACTGCCGGGTCCTGTCAACAGGGCCCCTCTGCAACCAGAGAACAGACTCATCTCCTCCATTCTGCTCAAACTGAGAGCCCCCAGTAACAGCGGGACCCTTGGATCGAGAAAGCAGGCACCCTCTCTCTCCTTGGGGCCCCCCTCCTCCTCCAGGGCTGCTGCCCTGTAGTGAGGCCGTTGTTCCCATGCCACCTGTGGCGGGGGCACGGGGCGTAGCCAGCAGCCAGGACCGATCCCTTTTGCCATTGCTGCCTTCAGTAAAGCCTTGACTGCTGGGTCTGGTCTGTCTAGACTATACCGGGAGGAGGGAGGGCAGGGGCATGAGGAACTGTATCTCGTGGTGAAGGCCAGGACGGCTGGCGGGCTTCCCCGGGGAAGGGCGGTCTCCGAGACAGCAGTCCCTGCTGGAGACTGTGCTTCCACAGCCAGCCCTGGAGGGTGGAGGTTACCCCCAGGAAGGAAGCTAGGAATGTGCCTACAGAAAGGACATGCACTAGCGGCCGGGGCATACTGGTCTGCGGGAGGACTGCCAACCCTACCTTGGCCAATGCCTGAGGGACCGCTTGTCCGGCCCACAGCCCCTCCAGAGATGTCCCGAGCGGGCTTCTCTCCCACCCTGGGGCCGCAGCCTGACTCACCCCGGCTGGAGGCGAGGCTTCAGGGTGGCACAGAGCTCAGTCACCAAGGTCTCCAGGCCCGGAGGCGACAAGCTGTTCCAGGGAGTGGATTCTCCTGAAGCGAGCCCAGGAACAGGGCTCAGGGTAGAACCCCCCTGTGGAAGGTGGGAGGAAGCTTTAGTGTCTGGAAACTGTTTCTGTCCCTTTTCCCAGGCCGAGTCCCGTGCGCAGGCCCTCACCAGGTACAAGGACGTGTGAGCGGTGTCCGCCAAGTAGGCCCCGGGCGGCCCGGCCCCAGCTTCCCCAACAGTTTTCTTCACTTTAAAAAACATCTCCCGCCACCTGCAGGAAAGCAGCCCAATGAACCGCAGATCCAGAGCCCGCGGACACCCCTCCCGAAGGACAGGGGGGCCGTCTCACGCACAGACCACAGGGACAAAGTCAAGAGCAGCACGAATAACTGCCCCCAGACGTGGCAGGGGGTGAGGAAGGGGAGAGGAGCAGGGGTAAGAGAGAGCAAATGGTCTTTCTTACCTCCCTGGCTGACTCCCGCACATTGTGAGGGCAGGAGCGAGAACTGTCCCCCACATCCCTCATGACAACCATCAGAGAGCCTTGGGGATGTGTTTTTCCAGGTAAATGCCCCCCCCATTCCAGTGGGAGAAGCCACAGCTGCACAAAGCAAAGGATCATCTGACCGTTTTCACTGGCTTCAGAATACAGTCCCCTCAGCCCCTGTTCATACAAAGCCTTCCAAAGCCTCAGCAGGAAGGGGCCCTTGACTCTTATCCAATAATCCACAAAATCTAACTGCAAATTCCTTATTAAAGACATCTAATGAGTAATCCTCTATTTTGGCTGCCCGTAAGAATTATCTGTGAAACTTTGGAGAATCATTATCTCCCATATATTGTATGATTCCATTCAGCAGACTGATATTTGCTGGGAGCTCTGGGAAGGAGGGAGTAGGTAGGGTCTGCTAATGGGAAGGGGTTTTGGGGGGATGAAAATGTTCTGGAACTAGACACTGGTGTTGGATGCATAACCTTTTGAATATAGTAAAAGCTGCTGAACTGTACACTTTAAACATGTGAATTAGATCTCAATTTTTAAAAAAGTAATCTCTTTGCCCAGTGTGGGGCCCAAACTTAGGACCCTGACCTCAAGAGTTGCATGCTCTACGGACTGAGCCAGCCAGGCACCCATCTCAATTTTTTTAATTAGCATTTTTCTCTTCTTTTGAAAAAATAAAGACCGCACAGGCCCCAGCCTCACCTTGACTTTCCTCCAATAGGTCTCGGGTGGGGCTCAGGCATCTGTATTTTTGAAAGCTCCCCTCAGCCATAACCAGGGCTGTGCATTCCCTGGCTAGTGTCAGAGTGGGTTGGGGCTACTCAACCTAGGAAGGGTGCGGACAGTGGGGGGGCAGGTAGTAGTTACTAGCCCAATCTTTCCAGAAAAGAAACGATGAACGACTCCCCTCTTTAATCCTCGGGTGGAAAGGCAATACTTGGCCCAGCCTCTAACTTGGGCCTCTTTAAGTTCCAGTCAGTATAAATTCCTTTGTTCGCATGGTCTCATTCATAAAGCTGCTTACTCTGGCAGCAGAGTGGGGTGTGTGGGAATAACTCCAGGTGGAGGGGAGAAGCATACTAGATTGGTATTGTGAACTCTGGCAATTATTAGGGTAGGCAGTTATTGTGATCAAAAGTGGAACGTAAGGAAGCCTGTGTCTTCCTGTTATTCAGTATAAATGAATAGTGGGTAGTTCTAGAACCTGGCATCTCAATCCTGAGTGCACATGGTGAGCAGTGGAATCCAAGGAGGAGCAGCACTGTGGGAGGTTAGGGGGACGTCCCCCCTTCCATGGACACCAGTAGGAGCATCTGGCTAAGTACAAGGATCAGACCTCTTGAACGTATCTGGGTATTGCTGGGGAGTGCTGGGTTGTGTTCTCAAGAGCCGGACGGGAGACAGTGTAGCCGGGGGCTCTGGTGGAGTAGGACCGTGGAAGACCCTGCAGAGGCTACACCACTGCCACTGGAATTTCCTTCCGGGGATCACAGGAACCCCCCAGCAAGGCTCCCTTTACCAGGTCTGGGAGAGGAGGCCTACAGCACCCACCCCTGCCTGTCCTTGGGCCCACCTGTCCACCCTAACCCTGCTTTCCAGGACCTGCTGGGGGGAAGAGCTGTGGGCTCAGCACCCAGAGGAGGGAGGCAGGTCTCTATGGGGCTGGAACAGCAGGGATCCACGGACAGAACAGGCTTGCTGGTCTCAGCAGGGCCCAGAGCCTGCTCTCCTTCGGAGGCACACAGGCTGGGCCTTCTGTAGTTTTCCTACGGAACAGGCGCTTGTAGATATTGGCTATATTTAAGATGGGAGACACAAATGGGAAGTGACTAATAGACACCAGCGTGGCATTTTCTACCAGGCCCCAGTTGTAGGCTAGATTTGGGAAAGCTCAAAGAGGTACCATGAGCATTAAACAGGGTTACAAAGGTCACTACCAGGCCCTCACGTGGGTACCACAGCTCTGAATGAACCGAGCTCTGAACGTTGACCAAGGATGAATCAGGCACTCCACACAATGCATCTCTCTTGGCGGAGGACCTAGGCCGGCGAGGTCAGAGACCTTGGGCATGCCAACCCTTACACCTTAGTTCCTTCTGCCTGGCCCACCAGCTCACGGAAATCCCCTGAGAACGCTGGATTAACGTGTCTATCAGTCGTGTTCTCCTCCTAGCACATGGCTACAGGAAATCAGTCTTGGGGTGTCAGGCTACGCCTTCTTCTGCTTCACAGAAGGCCAAAGCAGTCTCTGAATTCTTTGCCTCCCCATTTTACATGGAACCTCTGTGATCAGTGTCTCAGGGAGGAGAAAGGTTGGATTCCTTGTTTTGGGTGCTTGGGTTGTTTATGCTTAATTTCTCACTCTTTATTGAGAATAAGGAAAAAGAGGCGGCCTTTCAGTGACAGCGGCAATCCCATTTTGGGAGATGGGATTGAAAAGCTGCATGCGCACACACCATTAATTAGGGCAGAAATCAAAGCCCGGGTCTCCTAAAGTTGAGTATATGGGAGGTGTGGCCCGAAACCTGGCCCAGACGACCCTATGGTTGAGACTGAAAAGCAAGGAATCTCATGTTGGTCTAGGCCCTTAAACTTCTTAATGCTTTCCTTTATCTATGACCACCCAATTATTTGAGGATAAACACCTTCCAAAGTCAGCAGGCAGTGGTTCTTAATCTTTTTTCAGTCCCGTGCCTATTTGAGAACCTGAAGAAAGCATGTACCTTTACTCTAGAAAAATGTACAGGACAAGGACACCTGGGTGGCTTAGTCGGTTAAGCATCTCTTTGGCTCAGTTCATGATCCCTGGGTCCTGGGATCGAGCCCCAAATCAGGCTTCTTGCCTAGTGGGGAGTGTTTCTCCTCTCCCTGTGCCCCTCCCCTGTGCTCATGCTCTCTCGCTCTCAAATAAATAAAATCTTAAAAAAAAAAAAAAAAGCACATGACAACAAAGGTTTCTTCTATACAAAATTATTCCACACAACTTGTGGGGAGGGGATCCTAGAACTCTTGCACCCGGGTTAGGAGTCCCAGCTGTAGGTAAGAGGCAGGTGCGTACCTGGGCAGTTTCTCTGGGCTTCCTTCCAGGATCTCTACTTGCCCAACTGCTGGCACACACAGAACATCCCCTTCCTGGACTGCCCTGCAACACAGCAGTGGGCCCGGTCAGCTCACGGTGAGAGTCAAGAGTATGGGCCTGACACACCCCCGCATGTCTGCTCCCAACCTGCAGACCATAAGGGCCTACCGCCCACCCAGAGGTCCCAAGCAGTTGTCCAGAGAACAGGTCAGACCTAGAATGAGCTGGGGGGAATGGCAGAGGGGCTAGAAAGGGGGCATCAGAGAGCAGTGAGGGGCAGAGCAGGATCCTGGCTCTTTGCGGGCCCTCTCAAATCAAAGCAGTTTCTCAGTTTAGAATGTCCAGATTCACCTCCTGGTACCAATTTCTGGCCACCTGCCATACCAAGAGGTACCAAGCCACAGTATTGCTGAAAATGTGACTTTGTAAAGTCAGAGGCTCTATGGGACCTGAGTCTAAGGCATGGGATAGGAGGAGAGCAAGGCGAGATGCTATCCTCCTGAAAGAGGTTAGCGGCTAACCTGGGTATCTGAAAGTGCCGGTGAAGAACACGGTCATAATTTCCGCTGCTGCTGTAGTGTGGAGAGGACACAATTTCGATGTGTAACTCTTTGGCAAACAGAGGCCCAGGCAGCACTGAACAGCTTCCTTTGTCTTTGGGGGTGCTGGAGCCTTCCAAGTACCTCTATCAGAGAAATAACCACCAGCTTATAACCTTCTTCCAAGGAGTCAGGCTCCGCCCCACCTTAACTTTAGCAGCCAATATTTCTATCTGCATCCTCCGGACACAAGGCCTGTGGGAGGGGAGGCCTAAGGCAGCCAAACTGAATACCAGTATCTTCCCTAGAAACAGAAACCTCTCCTTCTCACGGGCACCAGGAAGAGACTTCTGACCCTGGCTCCAAAAAGTTCCCCAGTACAAATAACCTTCCGCAACACCTTTAAGTTGACCCTGAGCCAGGAGACTGGTAAAGACAATTAATTCCCACAAGTCATTTTGAGTGACACCAGGCGGCAACCGGAATTGATATTAATTGGACATTAGTGGGGACACTTTGAGTTCAGGCTGTGGGAAAAGGATATGATCTCACTGAAGCTGAATGGATCGGTTCAGCTGAATGAGCTCTAGTCTGAGGACTCCAGTTTTCCCACCGTTCAAAGGGAAACCCACACCTGACTCTCATTCATGCGTATCTTATATCCTTCTTGACATCTTATAGCACTAATTGGCTATGCCAGCATTATCGAACAGAAGTTTCTACAGTGATAGAAATGTAACCTACACGTGCTATTGAGCATTTGACATGTAACTGAAGCAACCGAAGAACCGAGTTTCAAATTTTATTTAGTTTTAATTAATTTAAAAAGCCACACTGGCTAGTGGCTTCCATATTGGGCAGTATAGGTTTCAACCATACATCTAGGTGCCTAATTAAACAATAGACCGTATTTGTCCCCCCAAATACAACGATCTTCTTGAAGTAATCTCCTTAAAGCCAGAAACCGAAAATTTCTCTTGGGTATATTTACTAAAATATTAAAATCAAATACTAGGCACTAAAGATAATAACGAGCCCTCCCCTTCAAGGAATTTACAGTATGTAACTGAAGATTAGACAGAGTACATAACCGTAATGGGACCGAAAATCAATGCCCTAAGAAAGGTACAAAACCCTATAAGAGAAAGAAGTCATGTTAATTATGCGGTAAGATCATGTACTGCTTTGAGAAGTGGTGTCTTTAGATGGGCTTTGAAGTAAAGGATGGTAGGACTTTAACACGTGAGGCTAGCAGAACAGGAAGGAATGTGAAGACAAGGATAAGCATGAGCAAAAGAAATGAGGTCTCATTCTCCATACTACTTAGTACAATCCTGGATACACTGTAGCCAATTCAACAAACAACTGATTATTAGATTAATATACTGTATATACCTGGTAATTTGAGGATGACTCTTTCCTTTCACCTGAATAGATGAAAGCCCTTCCCATGCGGCCACCACACCATGGAGGATTATATTTTGATTATAGAGGATAAATAAGACTGAGAGACAGATCTAAGGAGTAAGGGATTTAAATTCTAAGCTCTCTTCTTCCAATTCAGTTGAGATAAGGAAGAGGGAATTAGGAGTGGAAACGTCCCTGACCTCAGTCCTGTATCCTACCTGAATTCTGAGCTCTCCTACTTCCAGGGGATCACAGCCGAGATTAAAAGCCAGAGTGGCAGGCACGAGGGCCAGTCCGTCAGCGAGGGGCTCTCCCGGCTGCCCAGAGCCGGGTCCCAGCCTTTCAGAGAGATCCCAGCGAGGCTCTAGAACCTGAACCCTGGCCAAATGGGGCTGGGAAGTGTTCGATGATTCTCCGGCCCGAGTCACCCACACCCATTCGCCCTGGAAGAGGCCCAGGCTACGGAGACAGCTCCGGCTTACTCCCAGTGAATCTCCAGTCCCTCCCAGAACTCCCCGGAGTCGCCGGACTGCGCGGTTAACCGCGAAAGAGGACACCACGGGTGGTGGTGGGGGCCGGCTGCTATCCCCAGCCTCCTGACCCAGTTTGGCCCGCCCACGGAGCTCAGTCACAGCTAGCCGCGTCCCTGGGCCCAGCAGCCCTTGCAACGCCGGCCGCGTCTCCAGCACCCGCGGTCCGGGCACTGGTAGGGCCTCTCCGCGCCGCACCAGCAGCGGCCCGACTCGTGGTCCCAGCCCGGGCCCCGGCGAGGTGCCAAGCAGCGCCCAGCCCAGCGCCGGAGGCCGCCGCACGGGCCGCGCCCGCACCCACGCCCCGGAGCCCAGAGCCAGGAGCCGCAGCAGCGCGTGGCTAACCAGTAGCTGCGGGGGCCCCGGACCCTGCTCTTCGGTCTCCGCGCCCGGCCCCTCCAGGGCCGCCACTAGCAGCGCCGGCCCTGCGGGGCTCTCCTCTGCGGGCCGCAGGGCCAGCACCAGGCCGAGCCCTGCCGCAGGCCACGGGCCCCCGGGGGGCAGCAGCACCGCCAACGGGGGTGCCTCGGTCGGGAAGGGCTCCAGGACCCGCAAGACTGCCAGCGCCATGGTGACAGGAGGCCGACGAGGAAGGGGAAGGAGAGCGGCTTCCGGAGCCAGCCGCCGCACGCCGTTTCCGCTTCCGTCCGGGGAGGCGCGAGGGGAGTGGGCGGGGCGGCGGGTTCTGGCGCGCGTGCTCGAGGAGGGTGAGCAGAGGCTCGGACTGCTGGTCCGGCTCCTCCGTGGCGGTAACGCCTTCGCTGCCGCTGCGTAGTCTTTTAAGGCTGTGCGTGCAGGGATCTGCCTTCCGCGCCTGCTTGGGAAGTAACGTGCTCTCAACCGCCCCGCCTTGCACTTAACAGTTAATTGAATGATCCACGAACCGTCCGCGTGCCCAGGGCCAGCTTGGCCCAGGGCTGGGAGCTATGCGTGGAGTTTTTAGGAAGGAGTCCAGTCCTCTGTGGAATTCCTACAGTTTCCACGGTGGGACTGTAGGCTGAGGCTTGGGGGTTGTGGGGAAGGTTGCAGAAGGGAGTGGTAGGATAAATCTGTCTCAGACGTGCTTTATGGCTATGTAGTGGCTGCGGGCTGGATTACTACCTGTGATTCATGGAGCCCTGGAGTACTTGGTGCTACCACACCTGTTCCAGCACATCCTACACAAAACCCACGTCCCGGTGTTTCTTGTCCTGTTCGTTCTGCTCCCACCAAACTCGAAGCGAAGACAAAGCAGCTGCGCTTTTCCATTCCTCCAAAACCAGTTGCTCTCCCCGCCCCATCAATCCTCGCAGACTGGAGGCTCACGTCCTGTTTCTACCCTGCAGGGTGAGGCGCGAGGTGGGGGGGGGGGGGCAGTAGAGCAGGCAGAAGAGAGGGGTTCAAGCTTCAGCCATGAGCGCGAACCACCGGCTTGCTTCCCAACTCTTCTGTTACTTGGATTCCATCCTTGACTCCAGTTCCACTGCTCTGGAAAAGACACTGACAGCCCACACCTCCAGTTATTAACAGTTTTTTTTTTTCACTTAGAATCAATGGATTGGTTGGTGGTAATCTACTCTTTCTGGACCTTGCATTTTCCAACCACTGCCTCACGTTCTCCTTTCCTTCACAGCTGAACAACTTGAGGCCGCCTTCTACTTTTGTACATCATGAATTCCTGAAAATTTCCTGAAAACCTGAGAGTTGAATATTAGACTTACATGTTAGAAGATATTTCTATTCCTAGTGAGACAAGAAGGTATTGTGTATTTTTGGGGTTTTTTTTAAGATTTTATTTATTTGACAGAGTGAGAGAGCAAGTTAGTGCAAGCAGGGGTGTGGCAGAGGTAGAGGGAGAGGCAGGCTCCCGGATGAGTAGAGAGCCCTATGTGAAGCTCAGTCTCAGGACCCTGGGATCATGACCTAAACCTCAGGCAGACGCTTAACTGGCTGAGCCACTCAGGCATCCCTATTTTTTTTTTTTAAATAGGCTTCATACTGGGGCTTGAACTCATGACCCAGAGATCAAGACCTGAGCTGAGATCAAGAGTCAGATGCCCACTCAGCCCTCCAATAAAATACTTTTTTATTTTATTATATTTTATTTTATTTTATTTGAGGGACAGAGAAAGTGAGAGAGAGCATGAGAGGAGAGGAAAGAAGGTTAGAGGAAGAAGCAGACTCCCCGTGAAGCTGGGAGCCCAATGTGGGACTCATCCCGGAACTCAAGGATCATGACCTGAGCCGAAGGCAGCTGCTCAACCAACTGAGCCACCCAGGCGCCCAGTAAAATACTTTTTAAATGTCTGATTATAGTTTCTGGAGGTACTTCTAGTCTTAAACTTGAAATTGCCCAATTCCACTTTTGTTTTATTTTGTTTGGTTTTGTTTGAGGCGGGGGTGGGGGAGCAGGCATGCTTGAGGTGGGGACGGAGGGAGAGGGAGATGATCTTAAGCAGACTCCACACTAAGCGTTGATCCCAATGTGCGGCTCCATTTTACAACCCTGAGATTGTGACCTGAGCTGAGCCAAAATCAAGAGCTGGACACTTAACCAACTGAGCAATCCAGGCAGCCCTCCACTTTTTTTTTTTTTAAGTAATCTCTATGCCCAACATGGGGCTGGAACTCACAGCCCAAGATCGAGAGTCACATGTTCATGTTCCACTGACTGAGTCGGCCATGCTCCTCCTCTAGTTCCACATCTTTAAAAGGGCATGCAAGAATGTACTAGGGACCTGAATTCATTTGGATGAAAGTTCCCATTTGGTAGTTCTGACATGTGTTATTTGGCTCTGTCCCTTGCTTCCCAGAGGAACCAAGGACTGGGAGGATGGTGGGGTGAGTCCAAAAACGGTATGTCTGCTTTACATAGGCAAGCTCTAGGCCTCAGGACTACAGTGCTCCTTGAGGGCTTGGGAATGGGTAAATAAATCTGGTCTCCTGTCTAGTTCAGCAGCCATGTAGACACAAATATCCACCCACAAATATCCTTTCTTCCCAGGCTTTTTCCCCAGCAAATAATGGTTGGCATGTAGTCTGCTTTGTGTTACTTTGAAATTGTCATTAAGCATTAGGAGCCAAATGCTATTTCCATTAGATAGATTTCCAAATACTATTTCCATGAGATAGAAACCTACATTTGTTGCCTTTACTTCCATACTTTGTGCTCACTCTTCAACCCATTATTACCTTCCTTCCACCTCTCTAAAGCTTTCCCTCAAAGATCATCTACAACTACAGAATCAAGGTAGTGTTGTTTGATCTTTATCTTATTCAGTCATTCCCTGGAATGTGTCACTATTGACCAATCCTCTTTTACTTCCTTTGCCATTGTGACACGGGTTTTCCACCTACACCTCTGAGGGCTCCAGAAGTCATCTTCAACTCCTCCCTTTCCTTTACCGTCTTCCCCACAATCCAATGAATCACCAAATCCTGTTGATTCTACACATTTCCCAATTCTGTCTTTTCTTCTCCCTGCCATGGCCTTTGGCTTGTAACATTGCTGTACTGGTCAAGGGCCACAGGCTTTTTCTTGAGCCTTCTCCAGTCTCTTCGTATAGTCAATAGTCTAATGTAGTCTACTTTTAAAAAATATTTTATTTATGTATTTATTTAAAGATCTTATTTATTCATTTGAGACAGACAGTACACAGAGAGAGCAGGGGCAGAGGCAAAGGGAGAGGGAGAAGCAGACTCCCCGCTGGGCTGGGAGCCCGATTCGGGACTTGATCCCAAGACCTGGACAGCATGACCTGAAGAGCTGAAGGCAGATGCTTAACCATATGAGCCACAAAGGTGCCCTTATTTATTTATTTAATTTTATTTTTAAGAGAATTTATTTATTTATTTATTTATTTGACAGAGAGAGAGAGAGAGAGAGAGACACATTGAGACAGGGAACACAAGCGGGGGAGTGGGACTGGGAGAAGCAGGCTTCCCACCCAGCAGGGAGCCTGATGCAGGGCTCGATCCCAGGACCCTGGGATCATGACCTGAGCCAAAGGCAAACCCTCAACGACTGAGGCACCCAGGTGCCCCTTATTTATTTTTAGAGAGACAGAGAGAATGAGAGAGAGAGAGAGCAAGAGAGAGAGAGTGAACAGGGGTTGGGACAGAGAGACAGGGAGAGAGAGAATCTTAAGTACACTTCACGCTGATTGTGGACTCCGGCACGAGACTCCATCTCCTGACCCTGAGATCATGACCTGAGCTGAAACCAAGTGTCAGTCGCTCAACCGAGCCACCCAAATGCCCAACCCCCCCGTTGGATTTTTTTTTTTTTAAGATTTTATTTATTTGACAGAGACACAGAAAGGGAACACAAGCAGGGGGAGTCGGAGAGGGAGAAGCAGGCTTCCTGCTGTGCAGGGATGTGGGGCTGTGTGTGGGCTCAATGTGGGGCTCAATCCCAGGATCCTGGGATCATGACCTGAGCCAAACGCAGACACTTAACTGATTGAACCACCCAGGCGTCCCTTGACCTTTTTTTTTTTTAAGATTTTATTTATTTGAGGGGCGCCTGGGTGGCTCAGTGGGTTAGGGCCTTTGCCTTCGGCTCGGGTCGTGATCTCGGGGTCCTGGGATCGAGCCCCACATCGGGCTCTCTGCTCGGTGGGGAGCCTGCTTTCCCCCTTCTCTCTGCCTGCCTCTCTGCCTACTGGTGATCTCTCTCTGTTCAAATAAATAAATATTAAAAAAAAAAAAAGATTTATTTGAGAGCACGCCCCCCACAGGAACATGAGTTATGGGAGGGGCAGAGGCAAAGGGAGAAGCAGACCCCTGCTGAGCAGGGAGCAGCCAGAGGCTGGGCTCCATCCCAGGACCCGGGGATCGTGACCTGAGCCAAAGGCAGAAGCTTAACTGACTGAACCACCCAGGTGCCCCTGGAGTTGACTTTCTGAAACACATTCCTCCAGCCACCTCTAGGTTTGTATAATTCGTTACATTGTATCTTAAGCATCTGTTTATACAAGTCTGTAAACTTCACCAGACAGTGAACTCCCTGAGGGCCGGAAATACTCATTCATAGGACATTGGCTTGGGCATGGTGGAAGTAAGGGATGTCTCTCCTAAGACGCTCAACAAAGAGGTAGCTTTTCCACTATATTCCCAGGTGTTCCAATCTAGCTGGTTCCCCAATCACAGGACACTTGGCAATAGGGACGGGGACTCTCTTTCCAAAATTGTAACAAGCTCAGAATTTTCATTTCATCTCACCGAGGTCCCCTCCAGCCAGCCTTCCTCTTTCATTCTCTGCAAGACCCCTCTAGGAAACGGATGCCCTAGAGGACAATCGGGAGCTCTCTCCACCAATTTTGCGTATGCAATTAGTGCTAAGTTACCCTGATGAAGAAAATTCATTTTACGGCTGCTTTGCTTTCATTCGGACTGAGCGAAGAGGCAGAGCATGGAAAGAGTAAGAGCCACTTTAGAAGGAAACGGGTTGCAAAGAATGGCTGAGGCCGACGCACACCAGACGCCGGAGTGCGGCACTGGATGCTAAGCTCGGGCTTCCCCTTATCCCCGCCTCCTTTGTTAAGCTCGACCCACTTTAGGGCGGGACCTCCTGCTTCAACCAATTCTGGGAGACGAACCCTGGCGGTTTGTACTCTTCCTTTCCAATGAGAAAAAAAGGAAGCTGCTTGGCCGCAGTAACCAATCCGAGGAGGCGGCGCCTGGTTGTCAGGCAGGTTTGTAAGAGTTCGGGCCAATTGGAGGCGCAATCACCGCTCGACCCGGGCGCAGCGCGCAGGCGGTGGCGAAGAGACGCCGAGCGGGCCGAGTGCGGCCGAGCAAAGCCGGAGCCGGAGCGGGGCCGCAGGAGCCGGGCTGGGTCCGGACGGGCCGAGATGCCCTATAAACTGAAGAAGGAGAAGGTGAGTGTGGCCCTTTTCCTCGCGCCTTCGCCTTGGGGCCTGCGCGGAGCTCTGGGAGAGGCCGAGCCAGGCCCGGGACAGCCCCAGACTGACCCTCCCGTCCGGCCCCCGCAGGACTCCCTGGGCCAGCCCTCCACCCCCGCTGCTGGCCGCACCCCCAGCCTGTGCGGCAGCTGGGAAGGCTCCCTCACCTTGCCCGGGATGGAGTCCCCCGCGTACACCTCCATCCATTCCTCCCTTCACCTTCCCCCGGCCCTGGGTAACCACCTCCCTCCAGATCTGCCCCACTCCCAGGTCACTCTCCTGCTTTTTCTCCACCCCTCCTCCCACTCCCCACCCGTTTACCCGTTTGGGACAGCCCCTCATCTGAGACTGCACCTCCCTCCAGCCCACCTCCCTCCGCCCCCCATTGCGCGGAGCCCCTTCTCTTCTTACACGCCTGGGCCTGGGCCTGGGCCGGCCTTCTCCACCGTCCCCTACAGCCCCTTCTCCCTCCCCGCGAAGCTCCTTGACCTAGAACTGCTCTGCTTTCTCTCTCCTCCACCAAATCTGGCCTAGGCCCCTCCCTCTAGTTCTTCCTTCACACACAAACTTGTAAGCCAGGACTGAGCCCTTCCTTCTGTTGATGGAACCTCAGAACGTCAATGCTGGAAGGGACCTCTGAGTGCATTCAGTGCAATCCTTAGTGATACAGATGAGGAGACTGAGGCCCCAATAGGGGAAGGGACTTGGCCAAGGTCACACAGCCGAGGCCCAGCTGCAATATCGGGTCTCTTGATTTAAAGGCCTCCTTTGTACCAAATCCTCCCTAGCAGGCATCACCCGACCTGCAGGTTCATCCTAAATTAGTTACCTTTCCTAATCTGAGCAAGCTCCTCCCCTTATTCCTAATCTTAGGATAACCTTTGCATTTTTCCAATTTTGCAACAGTGCTGGATTCCTGCCTTCCTGGGCTACAGTACCCTCAAATCGGGGATCTGCCCTTACTGTCAGATTAGTTTTCCTTCTTACCCCAAAGGCCAACCAGCCGCCCCTGGACACCCTTGACTTTCTCATGGTGTCCTGATACAGACTGTTTCTCGATGTTGCCTTCTTTACCTTCCTCTTCTGTTCTTCATCCCTGCCTTTCTCTACCTTCTATTTCCTGCTGTTTCCGAGGTCTGACTCAGAGGTGTGGTTCCTTTGAGGTACAGACTCACACAGAGGATGCTAGGATACCAGTTCCAGCCTCCCCCAGCTTCTCCTCTCCTGGGGTTGGCCCCTTGTGGTGGGGGCTGGAACTGGTGCTCTGCTTAGCCACTTTATGACCCCAGAGGTGTCCCGCTTTCATTTGCCCTCCAATGGGCTGGGTCGCTGGATTGCCGTCTCCGACCTTATCAGTTCAACTCTTTATCTTGGGGCTTTCAGAGATTTGGCAGGCAGCTGTGATTCTAGGTTGTCCCCACGACCTCACAGGGACAGAGGTTCTGAGTGGAGGGTCGGTGATGGTGTGTGTACCAGGCACCGAAGCTTCTGGGGTCCTGGGCTGGGCAGGTTAGCATGCTGCACTCAGGACCTGTGTCCCTGGGGAGTGGGCCTGCTGAGGTGGTTTGGGTAGCAGAGCCGTGAATGACACACAAAGTCAGCCGCACCCGAGGCTAAGGGGCTCCGCTAAGGACCCTGGAGGGGTGTGGAATTCAGGGGAAGCTGGTGAGGTCCCCACCCATCTGTAGTTTTTAGTTTTGATGGAACAGATACTGTCCCGTCTACAAAAAGCCTTCTACTAGATGATTGAGAAGGAAGATTCTTAGACTTGCTAGCACCATAGATATTTGACCGTAGGTTTGGCTGGCAAAGCGTATTGGCGGAATTGGGGTGCCCGGAGCCAGGCATCTTTGATTCCCTTTATGGTTTAACTTTCTGCTCTTGATTTCCAGTTGCATTTGGCCTCCTTCAATGGTTAACAAGTCCGGGAGGAGGGGGAACAATGTGACTGAGGTCTGCCTGGATGGAGTGGGAACAGAGAGGAGGGCTGGGCGGGGGATCTTTAGTTTGTATCACCTTTCCCCTTTCTTCATCCCTGCGGGGCCCAGTCTTGACCATCCTTCATAGCCTTCTTCTCCCTGAAGCCTCTCCTGAACCCTCAGTTAGAAGGGGGGGTCTCCCTGCTCCCCTGAATTTGCAGAACACTTGATAGGTCACTTATGGTCTTTCTATGTTCCCTTGGACTGGAACTAATTGTGAACAAATCTTTTCCTCCCCCTTGAGATAATAACTAAGCTCCGTTTTGGTTTGGCATCTTTCTTGCACACAGTAGGCACTCAGTGGATGGGTACCGAGTCAATCCCTTGGGGAGATTTGCTTCCCTCCTCTTCCCTCATGTTCTGATCTGGGAACATCTCTCTTAGTTCCCTGGGCGGTGGGCCCCTGCTCCTTTCTACCTCGCTTTTGATGATAGTCATTACCATTGGCTAACGCTGGGATATTCACGTGCCGGACGCTGTGCTACCGGGGATTGGGTAATATGATTGCTGTCACTTAAAAGCTGAGGACTGAGGCTCAGAGAGCCTAGTTCACCTGCTTACGATTGTAGAGCTACTAAGAGTGGGGCTCCGAACCACCGTGCGGGCGGCCCTTGATGCTGGGGTGCACTGGGGTGCGCTGGGGAGCTCTGCTGTGTGCGCACTCCACCTGTTCTGCAGGAGCCAGGGAACAAGGGTGGTGGGCGTGGCTTCCCGTGCCCCCACACACGCCCACGCACACGCAGGCAGCTGGGATCTCTCTGAGGAGCACTCCCTGATAGGCTTGAGCAGTCGGGCTGGTGGAGGGGTGCTAAAAGGAGAAGGAGCTCGCGGTGGAGCAGAGAGATGAAACAGGTACAAAGATGGGTCAGCTTTGTCCATGAGGCCCACGTCTGGGCAACGTGCGCTCACCTCGGTGACCCCGCCTGCACCTGTTCCTCCACACCCCATGCTCCGAGTCGTACTCCCTGGCCCCTTGGCGAGGGATCGGTGCGCCCAGCCTGGTCGGTGGGCCGAGGAGAGGGTGCTCACCCCCAAGGAGGAGTGCCCTGTGACACGCAGAGGTCTCCACACCTGGGAAGGGCTCTCTGCCTCCCCGCCCCCTCCTCCGGCCCACACAGAGCTCTGTTCTTGCAGAAATCCCTGTGCCCCCATAGTCCCGATGACTTAACATTTGTCACCGAAGGGGCTCAGGTGCCTTCGAGCGGCAGAATCGCAGAGCTGGAAGTGACTTCCAAGGTCCTCCGACCAGAGTCTTCATTTAGGGCTCCCATCCCTCCTGCTCATGCTTTAGAGGGGTCAGCAACGCTCCTTTGCTGGAAGGCTCTCAGGACCGGGGGCTTGCAGCCCCACGAGGCAGCCAGTTTCTGTGCTGCTGCTCTAGGAGAAAATTCTTCCTCATTTGGAGCCTCAGCCTGTCTTCCTGCCACTTCAGCCCGTGGCTCTTGGGCCCCTGGACCCCCATAGAACAAGTTGCATCTTTAGTGCGAGTGCAGCTCTGCATTTGTTCGCAAAACCCCCTCTTGCTCACCCAGCACTGCGACTCCTCCCTTTGTCATTCGCCCTCCCAGCCGCGCAGCTGTTGCTCTCAGGACAGGCTTTTGAATCCACTCCCAGTGTGGGTTGTATGTCGCCAGAAGAGAACCTAGGGTTTGTCTTTGTCCCTCCCAAAGGCTGATGCTCACGACTGAACCAGATCTTCCCAAACGGTCCCGTGAAGTGCCAGGGACAGGGGCCCTTCCGCCCTGTCCCCCTCCCCTTCGCCCTCTCCCCCTCCCCCAAGCACTCCACACTCTGTCTGTGAATTGGGTGGAAGGTCGGGGGGTGCAGCCCTGGCACTTGGATGAGTTGTGTTGAGCTTGCAATCAGACCTAAACCCCCAAGTCTTCTTCACATTTTCCCCGTCCTGCCCCTGTGCAGTTGCTTTTTTTGGCCCGAAGCATAGGGAGAGACGCCGGGCAGGCCAGAGTTCTGAGCCAGCGGCCCGGGTCCCGAGGGAGACTTCACACTAGCGCTCGTCTTGGTAGCAGGTCAGGGTTTTACCCCCATCCCTGTGTCTGTGCTTGTTCACCAGGAAGTTCCTGGGATGGTTCCTATACCTGATTAGGCCAGTAGCACCCTCTAGTCTGGGTGTGATTTGTAATTTCCCAAAAAGGCTTCTAGGTCTTTGCAGATGGCCTTGGGGCGGGTGGGGGGGGAGTGGTGACTCCCTCCCCTCCAGTGTGAGAGCCTAGGCACCTCCTTCCCGCTGCAGCCAGAAGCCAGTCTGAGTAGCTTGTTCCATGGTGCTTCCCCTTCAAGCCCTTCACCCTGGTTCTTCCTGGACGGGAACCCTCCCAGGCCCCAACTCATACACCGGCCATGTGAGGTGACAGAACACTGTCTTGCTTAATTACCTATCTTTGCGATGTCTTCCTGACCAGATTCCAGACTGTGTAGAGGGAGTGACTCTCCCTCTGCGTGCCCCCAGCCCTCCTCCCCTGGGACAAGATAGATGCTCAGTGATTCTGACCGATTAATTGATTGATTTGGTTGGACAGAGGATAATTACAACACAGACTTAAGGGGTCCAAATGAGGCCTCTCTCTCTCCCCCTCGCATCTGCTAACTACCTCCATCTTCCCTCTTCAGGAGCCCCCCAAGCTTGCCAAAGGCACGGCCAAGCCCAGCAGCTCAGGCAAGGATGGCGGAGGCGAGAGCACTGACGAGGTAATGACCGTGGACGCAATCCGAGTTATGGTGCAGGCACCAGCTCCAAGTGCTTGAGGCCTGGTGGGTGAGGGATCCCGGGGGGCCAGGAGTTAGCCCAGCAGAAGGGATGGGATTTCCGCAGCCTGGGAGAGGCTTGGGCAGCCCAGCCAGGTAGCTGCCCTCGGGCAGCCTTCCCCTGTGGCTGGTGTAGAGCAAAGAGTCTTCGGGTCTTCAGACACCCCCCACAGTTCCTGTGCAAGTCATTTCTCCATCTACCAGCTGTGAGTGATGAGAATTCCTTTCTCCTTAGGGCAAAAAGCTAAGGGTGTCAGGGGCTGGGGAGAAGGGAAAAAGTACACGGGTGCTCAGAGGGGGCATGAGTGGCTTTAGGAAGGCTTGGGGTAGGGCAGGGGGTGGGGAGCGGCTGGTGTCTCCGGGTCCGCAGGCAGGCCTGGGCCCACTGCCCTTGGTTCTGATTGTAGGGGCGCTGCTGAAGGACGGTCGTGAGCAGAGGTCAGCACAGCTTGGCAATCTAGGGCTGTAAAGCCATAAATGGCAAGCTGAGAGAGCACTGGAGGGTGGAGAGACTTAAGTCCAGAGTATGTCCAGGAGAGTTTGGGCGTGTGCTCAGTGGGATGCTCAAGATGGTGGCCAGCCCCGTGGACACGTGGGAGCAAGCGCCTGTGTTACTCAGAAATCGGTGATCCTTGGTTTCCCTGCCTCTTCTGTCCTGTTCTAAACTGTTCAGAGGGATGGGGGACAACAGGAAATAGCTCTCCAGTTACGGGCAGAGCTTGTGGGTTTTTTGGGAAGAAAAGATCGATTAACAAGTGTTTGGGGTTAACCCTGGATTTAGCTTTTTCTAGGTACTTCTGGTCCCTGTCCCCTCTAAAGAGATCCAAGCACTTTTCACACCTCTGACCATCGTTTTAGGCCTTACTTAAGTCATCAGAAGAAGCAGGGTAGGTTTTCCCCATTTTACAAACATGGCAGGTGAGGACCACAAAAGATGAATTCCTCCTTCCTCTGCACTGACACAGTAATCTGAGCATGTCTCTAGGATAGGCCTTATCACTTGGTGTTGTAACTATTTGTCCAACATGTGTTTCTCTCCACTAGACTGTGGACTCTGAGGGGAGGGGCAGAGCGTGCTGGAGCTGGTGCGTTGCTTTTTCCCATACCCGTATGCTCATGCCTTGGTTCTTTTTTTGGAGATGGGGGTGTTTTTATTTATATTTATTAACTTTATTTTTAAAGATTTTATTCATTTATTTGACAGAGAAAGACATAGTGAAAGAGGGAACACAAGCAGGGAGAGTGGGAGAGGGAGAAGCAGGCTTCCCGCTGAACAGGGAGCCCGATGCGGGGCTCGATCCCAGGACCCCGGGATCATGACCTGAGCTGAAGGCAGACGCTTAACGACTAAGCCACCCATGCGCCTCTATTAACTTTTTTTTTTTAAGATTTTATTTATTTATTTGACAGAGAGAGAGATCACAAGTAGGCAGAGAGAGAGGGGGGAAGCAGGCTCCCTGCTGAGCAGAGAGCCCAATCTGAGCCGAAGGCAGAAGCTTTAACCCACTGAGCCAACTTTTTTAAAGTAATCCCTAGAGACGCCTGGGTGGCTTGGTTGGTAAAGCATCTGCCTTTGTCTCAGGTCATGGTCCCAGGGTCCTGAGATCAAGTCCCACATCCAGCTCTTGCTCAGTGGGGAGCCTGCTTCTCCCTCTGCCTGCCACTCCCCCTGCTTGTGCGCTGGGGCGCGTGCTCGCGCACTCACTTTCTCTCTCTCTCTCTCTGTGTCAAGTAAATAAATAAAATCTTAAAAAAAAATGAAGTCATCTCTACAGCCAACGTGGGGCTCGAACTCACAAGCCTGAGATCAGGTGTCACATGCTTCTACTGACTGACCTAGCCAAATGTCCCTCATGCACTTGGTTCTTAATAAATCATCAGTCAATGCTCCTGGGAAACATTCCCTCTGGGCTCAGTCTCCCCTTTAGGAATGGTGACATCTGTGGGACCCACAGGGAAGGTGGCTGGGAGCTGGCGACTGACATTCAAAGCAGCAAGAGCGGGATTTAAAGGGACAGAAAGGAATCCTTAGGGGGTTGTTCTCATCTCTTGCCTAACTCCTACTTGTTCGGTTACCAGGTAGATTGGGTATCTTGTCCTAAAAGCAGCCCTCCTTGACCACCTCCCCATCCCTCCTTGCCAGGACTAGGTTGGGGCTCCTGCTGTTTGCCCTTCTGGCTCCCAGGACCGCCCCAGGGCAGCACTGAACCACAGGTGTAGTTAAACAATTTGATGTGAATTCGCTGTTCACCAGTGTGAACCCTGTGTCAGCACGAGAGCTCTGTGGGGCTCCCCTCCCATGCCGAAGGGCCTGGCACACCCGAGGTAGCAGTATCGGAATGGTAGGCAAACGGATCCACTTCAGAAAAGTGCTAGAGGCGACCTTAGAGTCTAACCCTCTCCTTTCACAGGCAGGAAAATGAAAGCTCAAACTGGCTAAGAAAGATGCTGAGACCAACTGTGGGGATTTCTCTCCATTACCTTTCTAGGCACATGGGTTAAGGGCGGTGGGTGGATACAAGGCCTTTTTTTTTTTTTTTTAAGATTTTATTTATTTATTTGACAGAGAGAGAGAGAGATCACAAGTAGGCAGAGAGGCAGGCAGAGAGAGAGGGGGAAGCAGGCTCCCCGCTGAGCAGAGAGCCTGATGCGGGGCTCGATCCCAGGACCCTGAGATCATGACCTGAGCCGGAGGCAGAGGCTCCAACCCACTAAGCCACCCAGGCGCCCCGCTTTTTTTTTTTTTTTGGTATCATATGGAAATATATTTTATTTTTAGATTTTATTTATTTTTTAAATTTTATTTTATTTTTTCAGTGTTCCAAGATCCATTGTTCATGCACCACACCCAGTGCTTCATGCAATACGTGCCCTCCTCAATACCCACCACCAGGCTCACCCAACCCCCCACCTCCTCCCCTCCAAAACCCCTCAGTTTGTTTCTCAGAGTCCACAGTCTCTCATGCTTCGTCTCCCCCTCTGATTTCCCCCAATTCAGGCCTTTTGAAAAAGGAGAGTGCTGAGTTCGCCTTGGGCTCTGTTCTGTGAATCGTGGCCCAGGGCTTCCCTGTAGGAGGCAGCAGCAGGAATTGTGCATGATTTTCCAGGCTTGTCCCTGTGGGGCCCCGGGCAGAAGGGTGGTGGAAAAGTTGGGGGCCAAGCCACCGGGCTCAGGTCCTCCACAGTCCTTCCCTTGCATTTTCTAGTCCAGAGTTTGGGGCTCTTTTACCCCGGGTTACGCATTTGCCAGAGCCTTTTCAATTGATCCTAATAATGATAGCAGCCCCCGTTAATTTTATTGAGCAGTTACTTGTAGGTCAGGTTCCTAGGGCAGCCATAACAAATAAGCACAAACTAAGTGGCTTGAAATAACGGAGACTGACTCTCTCACAGTTCTGGAGGCCAGAAATCTGAAATTGACATGTCTGCAGGCCATGTCCCTCTGAGGTTCTAGGGAAGAATCTCTCCCATGCCTCTTTCCCTAGCTTCTGGTGGTTTTCAGCAATCCTTGGTGTTCCTTGGCTTATGGATACATCATTCCGATCTACTCCTCAGTTTTCACATGGGGTTCTCCCCTGTGCATCTCTGTGTCCCTGTGTTCATATTTCCCTCTTCTTTTTTTTTTTTTAAAGATTTATTTATTCATTTGAGAGGAAGAGAACATGCGATCGGGGGAGTGGTGGAGGGAGATAAGCAGACTCCCTGCTGAGTGGGAAGTCCAATGTGAGGCTTGATTCCCAGGCCTCTGAGATCATGACCTGAGCCGAAATCAAGAGTTGGGACGCTCAACTGATGGAGCCACCCAGGTGCCCCTGCATTTCCCTTTTCTTATGAGGACACTAGCTGTATGGGATTTAAGGGCCACCCCAACCTGATTATGTCTGCAAAGACCCTGTTTCCAAATAAGGTCGTGTTCACAGGCATTGGGTTGACTTCAATTTGAGGACAGACACTGTTCAATTTACCAGGCTCTGTCCTCAGACCTCTGTCTGCTTGCGTTTAATCTTTTAATCTCATTGAATCTAGACAACACTCCCCTGAGGTCATTCCATTATCGTCATCATCCCATTTCACAGATGAACTGAGGCTTAGTGACATTAAGTAGCCTCTACTCAGCCAGTAAACAGTTGAGCTGGAATGCCACCCAGTGTGGGGCGGCTCAGGAGCCAATTCTCCCGTGTTCTTATTGACAGGATACGCTGGCTCTCAGATTACTGAAGAGTCTTAGAGCGGAAAGGAGCTCGAGATT
This sequence comes from Nasua narica, assembly GCA_028533885.1. Classification (NCBI taxonomy): domain Eukaryota; kingdom Metazoa; phylum Chordata; class Mammalia; order Carnivora; family Procyonidae; genus Nasua; species Nasua narica. The sequence goes on from CM052802.1 coordinate 101,028,623, forward strand.
GGGTCGGACTCCCTGTTGGCCCACTGCTGCAGGCAGCGGCCCTTCCTGGTCTGGGTCTGGAGAGGGCAGCTCACTGCCCTGGACTCTTCTGTACCCGGGGCCCTGTCCTGAGTTCTGGGAGCGGGGACAGGGAGGGAGACATTCTCCCAGTCTCACCCACTTCAGCCTGTCCTCCCAGTAGCCAGAGTTGTTACCCTAAAAATCTTTATTTAAAATCTGTATTTCAAAAACTCTGTTGGGCCACCTGGAGGGCTCTGTCAGTTAAGCGTCTGCCTTCGGCTCAGGTCATGATCTTGGGGTCCTGCAATCGAGTCCCGCGTCGGGCTCCCGGCTCAGCGGGGAGCCTGCTTCTCCCTCTGCCTCTGCTTGCCGCTCCCCCTGCTTGTGCACGCGCTCTTTCTATCAAACAAATAAATAAAATCTTTTTTTTTTTTTTAAGATTTTATTTATTTATTTATTAGGAAAGAGAGAGAGTGAGAGAGAGCAGGTCAGAGTGAGAAGCGGACTCCCCATGGAGCTGGGAGCCCGATGTGGGACTCGATCCCGGGACTCCGGGACCATGACCTGAGCTGAAGGCAGTCGCTCAACCAACTGCGCCACCCAGGGGCCCTAAATAAATAAAATCTTAACAAAACAAAACAAAACAAGCTCTGGGCATCTCCCTGCTTAGAGGTTACAATTCAGACTCACCCTCTGGACCCCTGTGGGCTGGCTCCAGCCCATTCTTCCAGCTCCTCTCCTAGATTCGCAACGCCGCTGGGCTTCCCATCCTCCAATACAAGCCCTTTTATGGCTCTGGGCCCTTACCGATGAGATTCCGTTGGCGTGGACGACGTTATTTTTCCGGGCTGTTTCTTTGCCTGCTGAACTTGTGTGACCTTTGAGAGCCACGTCAGAAGTCACCTCTTCAAGAGTACCTTCACTGATTGTTCAGCCAGAGCCTGTGTTCCCAGATCCGAGGTGACCTCTCTGCTTTTTCATTCCCCTGCTGCCAAGAGCTGCCTGCGTGTTGGACTCGCCCACTGGACTGTGAGCTCTCTGAGGACAGGGGCCGCCTTGTAATCTCTAAGGCTTAGCGTGACGTTAAGTCAATAAGTGAAGGGAGAAAATGATGAAGCCAGCTAGACAGAGCTCTGGAGAGGAGAGAACGCCCCTGTGATCTTGGGGGTTTTACACTAAAATGATCTTTCTTTGACTGGGTAATTTATTAAGCAAAAGTGATGATGTTAATCTTTGCATTTTTCTTTCTTTTTCTCCTTAAAGTTTTTTTTTAAGTAGTCTCTACACCCAACGTGGGGCTCAAACTCATGACCCCGAGATTAAGAGTCACATGCTCTTTCGATTGAGCTAGCTGGGTCCCCTAATCTTTGTGTTCTTCACTGTTAATTTTACCTTTCATCTTTTTCTTACAATACTTTTTTTTTGTATGCTTCATGTCCACTGTGGGGCTTGAACTCAGGACCCCAAGATCAAGAGTCTCATGCTCTACCAACTGAGCCAGCCAGGCGTTCCCTTATAATTCTTTCTTTCTTTCTTCCTTTTTTTTTTTTTTTTAAGATTTTATTTATTTGAGAGAGAGAGAGAGAGAGAGGGAGCACAGGCAGGGGGAGGGGCAGAGGGAGACGGAGAAGCAGGCTCCCCGCTGAGCAGGGGGCCCAATGTGAGACTTGATCCCAGAACCCTGAGATCATGACCTGGACTGGAAGCAGGCGCTTAACTGACTGAGCCACCCAGGTACCCCTTTCAAGATTTTATTTTAAAGTAATCTTTACACCCAGTGTGGGGCTGGAATTCCCAACCCTGAGATCGAGTTGTATGCTCTACCAAGTGAGCGAACCAGGCACCCCATAATACTTTCTTTCTTTTTTTTTTTTTTAAAGGCATTTATTTATTTGACAGAGAGAGAGACACAGAGAGAGAGAGGGAACACAAGCAGGGAGAGTGGGGGAAGGAGAAGCAGACTTCCCGCCAAGCAGGGAGCCCGATATGGGGATCAATCCCAGGACCCTGGGATCGTGACTTCAGCTGAAGGCAGGTGCTTAACCTACTGAGCCACCCAGGTGCCCTATCCCATAATACTTTCTATAGTACTTAATTTCTAGTTCCATCTCTTACTTCAGGTTTAAATATTTGGGTTTGATTATTTATTTTTTAAAAAAGATTTTTTAAATTTATTTGACAGAGAGATCACAAGTAGGCAGAGAGGCAGGCAGAGAGACAGGGGGAAGCAGGCTCCCCACTGATCAGAGAGCCCGATGTGGGCCTCGATCCCAGGACCCTGAGATCACAACCTGAACTGAAGGCAGAGGCTTTAACCCACTGAACCACCCAGGCGCCCCTTGGGTTTGATTATTAATGGGGGTTATTAATATGTTAGGATCAGTTTGGATTGGTTCAGAGTGGGCATGTTTAGTTGCGGTCTCTTACTAAATGTGAGCTTAGTGTATAAATTTGAAGTCCCACTTGACTGTTAGAGGCCTGAATCTGGGAAGGCTTCTTGGAGGTGGGAAGAGAAGGATCTCAGGCCACTACAGAGTCTCAGAAATGGGACCAGACGGAATGTAGTAGGGGGTGGAGAGTTGGTTGGCTTGCTTGCCTTTAGTCAGTATTTGCTCATGTGGAGAGGGTTGGAGAATGTTCCCCAGGGGACTCACCTGCTTCCCCCCACCAGCCCAGGTCAGTAGAGAAGTCAATAGCTGAAGCTTTAGGGCGCCTGGGTGGCTCAGTCAGTTAGGTGTCTGACTCTTGATTTTGGCTCGGGTCATGATCTCAGGGTCGTGGAATCGAACCCCACCTCAGGCTCCACGCTCAGCACAGAGTCTGCTTGTCCCTCTGCCTCTGCCCCTCCCCCTCTAGTGTGCTCTCTCTTTTTCTCTCTCAAATAAATAAAACCTTAAAGAAAACACACAAACTGAAGCTTTTACAGGGTTCCTGGCTGGCTCAGTCAGCAGAGCCTGTGACTCTTAATCTTGGGGTTGTAAATTTAAGCTCCATGTTGGGTATAAAGATTCCCAAAAAATAAAATCTTTAAAAAAATGTTAAAAAAAAAAAAAAGACTGAAGCTTTTAGGAGAAAGAGTTGAGCATGAAGTGGGTCGCTGGCACAGCTCCATGCCTCCCTTCGGACAAGCATGGTTCCCAGGGAAGAGTGAATAGAGCAGGGAATGCCTCCCTCACTGGGCCTTGGCAGCCAGGCGCTCTGCTGGCTGTCAGATGCTTCTTGGGTCTGGGGCCTGCGAGCCAAGGGTCCTTATAAAACCAGGGTGGCCCAGTGGGGTGGGGTGGGGCGGGCCGAGCTCGGCTGCTCTTGGGCCTCCCCCGCCTTCAGTGATGCAATTCTTGTAGGGAAGAGACCTTAGGGATCAACCTGTTGGTTTTTCAACTTTGATTTTTAGCCATGCAGCCCTCTGTTCTATCTATCTATCTATCGATCGATCTATCTATCAACTATCTGTCATCTATCTATCTATTTTAAAAGATTTTATTTATTTATTTGACAGAGAGAGATCACAAGCAGGCAGAGAGGCAGGCAGAGAGGGGGGGGGGAAGCAGGCTCCCCGCTGAGCCCGATGCGGGGCTCAATCCCAGGACCCTGAGATCATGACCTGAGCCGAAGGCAAGAGGCTTTAACCCACCGAGCCATCCAGGCGCCCCAACCCTCTGTTCTCTTAACCTTACTTGGAGATTTGTTCATTTCTCTGTTAGCAGAGAAAACTGAGGCCTTGCTTCTCCCTTTCTGGGGCCAATGCGTCCTTTCCCTGGATCTCTCCTCACTGTGAGGTTTGTGGGGGTGTAGGGCATCTGTCTTCTCTGGGAGGACAGGGAAAGGTATGTCCTTCCTGAGAGTTTTGTTCCTCAGCCACCACTAGAGCCCCTTGCCCTGGAATCACTAATGTTCCTCCCTCTTCCGTGCTCCTGGCACCACGCCGTGCTCTGTTCTCAGGGGTCCTGGCTCAGGACAGCAAAGGCTTGGGCTTGGCCCCGTCAGTCAACCACCCAGACCTTCTGGAATGATGCTAGGTGCCAGTGCCGAGGGGACCCAGAGGGGTGCATACCAGGGTCCTGGCTTTCAGGGGACTTACTTAGTTGGACATGTGAGCACACCAAGCAAGAGGCATCACCGGGGAGGATCCCAGGACCAGTGAAACAGACAAGTAGTGTCCAGAGGTCAGGGGCAGGGCCTGGATACTGCAGGGTTGGAGTTGAGAAGGCTTTTTGGAAGAGGGTAGGATTTAAATGCATCTTGAAAGATGATATGCTTTTTTGGGTGACCCCATTGTATTTATTTTTTTTTAAGAGAGGGAGAGAGAAGGCAGGGAGGGGCAGAGGGAGAGGGAGAGAGATTTTTAAGTAGGTTCCAAGGCCAACATGGAGCCCAGTTTCACGACCCTGAGATCATGACCTGAGCCAAAATCAAGAGTCAGATGCTTAACCGACTAAACCACACAGGCACTCCTTGGTTTCCCTCATTTTATTTTATTTTATTATTATTATTATTTTTTTTGGTTTCCCTCATTTTAGACCGGGGAAGATAATGGACCCATAGGAACATTTGAGGTGTGCTAGTTTCAGGAATTTCCAGGTTGCATTCCTAAAATCCAGGGATGGGAAATAATTAATCATGATAATAGAAGACACTTCTTATGAAACACTTCTGTGAGCCATATAATGTTCCCCTAAATCCTTATTACAACCTTATGAGGCAGGTACTGTTGTCCTCCCCGCTTTACGGATGAGGAACCTGAGGCAGGCGGACCGTATGACTTTCTGGAGGCAACAGGAGACAAACCCAGGTCGTCTACCATGAGTCTGTGCTCCTGATCACTAGGCTCCACAGATAAGGGCTCGGTTGTTCCTACAACAGGGAAATGAAGGCCCGAAGCAGGGGTGGGTCTGACGCACACCAGGCTCTGGTCTCCCACCCTTCTGCCTCTCTCCCCGTCCCTCCCCGAGGTATGACCCGTCCGCCATATGCAGGAAGAGAGACCCCAGACACCAGGGTGCCTTGTACAGTCTACGCAAAATCACCCTGGCTGCCCGCTGGTCACGGCAGGAGAGGGGCGTGGCGGCCGCTCTTGTCCCATTTCCTTGCGCCCCCCCCCCCCCCCGCCCCCGTCAGGTTAGTCTCTGGAGCCATCGTTTCAGGTGGAGGAGAGGGCCAGATGGCCAAAAAGGTGATGAGCTACCCTGGACCCACAGGCCTGCCCCAGGCTGGATCCAGTGCGGCTCTCCTCTCCTCTGGTCCCCGGATAGGTCACACACTTGGCATAATTGTTTCTATAAAAAAAAATCAGAGCCTCCAAAGCATAGCATTTCCATCCTCCTCCCTTCCCCCTCCCCCAGAGGATTTCACATTCTCCCATTCTTGTGGCAGGAAGTCAGAGTTTGGGGAGGAGGCTGCAGGGCCGATGGGGATGGCACGTATGAGGTGTAAGAGGGTCAGCTTCTCCTGTGGCGTGGGCACGGCCTCGGTCCCCCGGTCCTGCTGCGGTCTCTGGGGGCCAGGGTTGTCCTGTGGCTTCGCCTCTGCCCTCTCCCCGCGGGTGGTTACCTGGCAGGACCTGGGGGCAGGCAGCCCCGCGCACACCTGCGCTTTGTGGGGCTCCCACGCCCGCGTCTGGGAGGAAGTAAAGAGACAGCTTTAAAAAATCAGCAGTTTTTCTCCAATTATATAAAAGGGTCAGCTGGCAGAACATTTAGGAAGGAAGACTGGGTTTTGGTTTCGTGCATGTGAGAATGTGGGTAAGCTCCTCCTGCGCGTACAGTTTCGCATTATCCTTAATTACCGTAGCATAGGAAGCGACTTTCTGTCATGACGTAGTTTTCGGCTTCGTTTTGTTTTGTTTTCAATTTTTATCACCGTGACGACATGTACGTCGTGAGGAAAGTCAGGCAGTACCCTTGACCTTGTAATGAGAAGAGCAGCGCCCGCTTAGCCCCCGGCTCCCCTGTTGCGCCGTGCAGGCCACTTTCAACTCCCCTTTCCTTGGAAACTGACTTCTGCACTTCCAAGTAAGACTGCTTTTTGGTCTCTTAATTTTCGAGGGTTAGATATTATCTGTTGACTTTCTCCTATGCAAAAATGAAGGCCTCAGCGTCTTCTATCTCCAACACAGACATTTCCCAGGCTCCCAAAATACTTATCACCAATTTTGGGCAAATTACTATGGCTGTGTAAATGTTTTCCACAGCTGAACCATGTATGATTACATTTAGTGCATAGTTTTTATAAACATAATTTTAACTCCATGATTTTCCTTCCATCCATCCATTTATTTATTTTTTTGCTATTGTAAATAGCACTATAAAAAAAGGACACAAAAGCCTTCTTTCATATGTAAGATTTTTCTTTTTTCTTTTTTTTTTTTTTAACATTTTGTTATTTATTTGTCAGAGAGAGAGAGAGGGTAAGAAGGAGGAGCATCAGGCAGAGGAAGAAACAGGCTCCACGCTGAGCAGAGAACCCAATGCAGGACTCGATCCCAGGCCCTGGGATCATGACCCAGACCAAAGGCAGAAGCTTAACTGACTGAGCCACCCAGGCTCCCCTCCTTTTTTTTTTTTTTTAAAGATTTATTTATTTATTTGAGAGAGAGAGCAGCATATGTGTTTGTGGGATAGGAAGGGGCAGAGGGAGAGAATCTCAAGCAGACTCCCCACTGAGCACTCCATCCCGGGACCCTGAGATGGTGACCCGAGCCGAAACCAAGAGTCAGACACTCAACCAACTGAGTCCCCCAGGTGCCCCTGTAGGATTTTTCTTAAGCTGTATTTTTTCATAGTTAAAACTACTGAGACAAAAAAAAAACAAAAAACAAAAACTACTGAGACACAAGAATGAATTTCTTTGAACTTATTTATGGGGGGGGGGGTGTTTCTTTTAACCTTGAACTGAAGAATGTGACACAGTCAATGAAGCAGTAAAGTACACTAATCTCAAGCATGCTGCTTAATGCATTTTGTTTTTTCCTGCTTAAGGAATTTTCACCTATGTTTCCACTAGGACCCACCTCCCAGATCCCGTCAAGATAGAGAATATTTCCGTTACTCAGAAGGTTCCTCAGGGCCCTTCTCAGTTAAGCCAACGCCCCTGCTGGCCCTGCCCTGGAAAGGACGGCCACTTTTCTGGCCTCTGTTACCATCAGTCCACCAATTAGATTTGTCTGTTCGTGAACCAAAACAAGCATTTTGAAGGCTCTTGATGCCCAGGCAGTGGGCACCATTTTGGAAGACACGGCTTCTCGACCCCTCTCCTAGGGATAATAGACTTTAGCTGCCTCTGACGCTGACTGGAGCCACTCCAGGCAGGGAGACAGCTGCCTGGCTGCCCAGGCCTGCTCGGGCATAAATGGATGGGGGTGGGTGGGGGGGGCCCAGGGTGGGAGGCGCACCTTGGGGAGCCGACTCCAACCAGCCGCTTGTCCGACTAGGCCCAGCCGCAGCCCCAGCCCCAGCCTCAGCCCCAGCCCCCCTCCTCCAACAAGCGTCCCAGCAACAGCACGCCGCCCCCGACGCAGCTCAGCAAAATCAAGTACTCCGGAGGGCCCCAGATTGTCAAGAAGGAGCGACGGCAAAGCTCATCCCGCTTCAATCTCAGCAAGAACCGGGAGCTGCAGAAGCTTCCTGCCCTGAAAGGTACTTGGAAAAGGTCAAGGGGGCTGGTGCCCCAGACCTACGGGTCACGGCGCATTGGCGGAATGGAGGCTTTTGGGGGTATTTTGGAGGGGTGGAAGTTCTAGAGAGTGCGGGGCTGGGGGGGCCAGGTCAGGGTAGGGGAAAGCCCCGTAAGGCAAGTAGCGCCTGGCAGTGAGGGGCTGGGGGCGAGAGTGTGACTCTTGCCTCCCCGCCCCCAGATTCGCCCACCCAGGAGCGGGAGGAGCTCTTTATCCAGAAGCTGCGCCAGTGCTGTGTCCTCTTTGACTTTGTGTCCGATCCGCTCAGTGACCTCAAATTCAAGGAGGTGAAGCGGGCAGGACTCAACGAGATGGTGGAGTACATCACCCATAGCCGCGATGTCGTCACTGAGGCCATTTACCCCGAGGCGGTCACCATGGTGGGCACGGGGCAAAGGGGCAGGTGGGCAGGGATGGCGGCTGTGGAGAAGCCCGGACGCGAGCGCTCACCTGGGTCCCACCCCTCAGTTTTCAGTGAACCTCTTCCGGACGCTGCCACCTTCGTCAAACCCCACCGGGGCCGAGTTTGACCCGGAAGAGGACGAGCCCACGCTGGAGGCTGCCTGGCCGCACCTGCAGGTATCGGAGTGAGGGGGCAGTCTGGCCTGGCTGCAGGGAATGGGGCGCTCGGGGACCTGCAGCGGGGGGGGGGGGGCGCCTCCCAGTCCGTGGGGAACGGCCCCTAAGCAGATGCTCCTTGCCCCCGACAGCTCGTGTATGAGTTCTTCTTACGTTTCCTTGAGTCTCCTGATTTCCAGCCAAACATAGCCAAGAAGTATATCGACCAGAAGTTTGTCCTTGCTGTGAGTCCCTGAAGTCCCCGTGTCCTGCCTTCCTTCCAGTCCATGAACTCCAGCCCTGCGGCGCCTTGCTGCAGGCCCCGCTCCTTCTCCACCTGCCGAATGTATGGGCTTTCAGCTGGGTCTGGTACAAAATGACTGGTGGTGGTGGGAGGGATAAACAAACCTCTCTGCTCTCCAGAAGCTTCCAGCATAACTGAAGGAAGCAAGCCACAGTTACCTCTTCCCCGGCAGCGGGCACATAAGCACGCATACCCACAGATCGCCCTGGGGAGAGCCGTGGGAGGGCAGCACTCTGCTCTCCAGAGACTTGTCCCCACGCCCCCCATCCGGAGAACCTCTGCGTGTCCCCTGGCTAGGCCCCTGTGTCACCCTAGCCCTGGTCCTCCCTGGCTCCTGCCTCACTCAACCCCCTCGCCCCTCGCCGGCTCGCAGCTCTTGGACCTGTTCGACAGTGAGGATCCTCGAGAGCGGGACTTCCTCAAGACCATCTTGCATCGCATCTACGGCAAGTTTTTGGGGCTCCGGGCTTACATCCGTCGGCAGATCAACCACATCTTCTACAGGTGAGGCCAGGAGCCCGGCTTAGGAGCAAAGCAAGCCCTGGCTAAGGGGGGTGGGAGCAGGGAGGTGGGGGGACTCTGCAGAGTGCCGGAGGGACCCCGGAGATTGTCAGGAGAGCCTTTCTTCCTTCCCTCAGGTTCATCTATGAGACAGAACATCACAACGGGATTGCTGAGCTCCTAGAGATCCTTGGCAGGTGGGTGAGGGGTGGGGTGGGGGCGCGCGTGCCTGTGGAAGGCTGGAGGGATTGCAGCACTGAACTTGGACGTGCCCCTTTGGTCCTAACAAGCCTCCTGTAACTCCTAGCATCATCAACGGCTTTGCCTTGCCCCTTAAGGAAGAGCACAAGATGTTCCTCATCCGTGTCCTGCTTCCCCTTCACAAGGTCAAGTCCCTGAGTGTCTACCACCCTCAGGTGAGCTGCCTTCCTCCTGAAGATCCCTGACTCTGGCAGCAGAGAAAAGAGAGGGAGGGGAAGGTATTCCAGCTGGGACAGGGGTGGCAGGCGGAGTGGGTGGGATAATTCCTCTCTACGCCTCTTCTTCCATTCTGGGCTCTTGCTTCTGTCCCTGACCTCTCTGAGACCGGGGCCCTGCACCTCACCTCCTTTCTGCTTCAACCTTTTGCAGCTGGCTTACTGCGTGGTACAGTTCCTGGAGAAGGAGAGCAGTCTCACGGAGCCGGTAATTGCCCTTCCCAGCCCCAGGACACCTCTTCGTGTCGGTTAGACTTGCCGGTCTGCCTGTCGGGTAATGCCGCGAGCGGGGGCACAGGAGGGATGTGACCCAAGAGGTGACACGCTTTCCTCTCTGAAGGAGGAGTAGAGCCTGTATATACACGTAGGAGACAGACCCAGGTCAGAGAAACGTGAGCAGTTAGGGGGAGGCCACCCAAGCTGTGCCCACCAGGGTGGGGAGAGGGGGCCGGAAGGCTTCTGGCAGAGGCAGGCAGGTGTTGAGGGAGAATTTCATCCCCGTGTCCTCCTCTTCTCACAGGTGATTGTAGGACTTCTCAAGTTCTGGCCCAAGACCCATAGCCCCAAGGAAGTCATGTTCCTGAATGAGCTTGAGGAGATTCTGGATGTCATCGAACCCTCAGAGTTCAGCAAAGTGATGGAACCACTCTTCCGCCAGCTTGCCAAGTGTGTCTCGAGCCCCCATTTCCAGGTGAGACTCAGACCAGACCAGCACGTCCCCGTCCCCTGCCTCCCAGAAACTGGGCAGGGTTTTCAGCAGAGTGACCCGCGTCCCTGCTGAGTCCCACCTGTCCCCACCAGGTGGCAGAGCGTGCCCTCTATTACTGGAACAATGAGTACATCATGAGCCTGATAAGTGACAATGCTGCCCGAGTCCTCCCCATCATGTTCCCTGCCCTCTACAGGAACTCCAAGAGCCACTGGAACAAGTATGGGGCTGGGGCAGGGCTGGGCGGTGGGGCCCTGGTTTGGGCGCCTGTGAGGGTGGAGAAGGACTGAAAGCCAGGGGGCCTCCTCTGGTCAGAGCAGGGGCGCCGGTGCCCACCGCACGCTGATAGGCCCTCGAGGCCCTGCCCAGGGAGAGGGCTGCGATACCATATAGCAGAGCAGGGCTCGTGTCCGCTCCTCCTACGGCTAGATAGTCTGCGGCTCTGGAGACCTCGCTGCGCGCTCTGAGAAGCCCATGTGATCTCTGTAGCCTGTGCCGAATCCCCGTGTTGAAGAGGCCTTCCTGCTCTGAGTGCAAGTGCGCCGTGGTGCCGGTGCCGTCCACCCTGCTGCTGGGAGGCCCTTAGCGGAGGCCGGGGGGTAGGAAGTGGTGGGAAGAGGGTAGGTCTTGGAGCATGGGGTGAGGCGAAGGATGGACAGGCCGACTGAGAGCTATAAAGACCCCGAAATGGCCAGCTCCAGTCACATGACTTGGCTAGAGAGAGAAGCTTCTGCTGCAGAGGTCTGCGAAAACTCTCAGCAGAGACCCTGCCCGGGAGAGAGCAGACTGGGGCCCCGGCACCGCCCTCAGCGCCGGTAAGACCTCCTATACCCGATCCTTCTTTCTGGCGGCAGGACAATCCATGGACTGATCTACAACGCCCTAAAGCTGTTTATGGAGATGAACCAGAAGCTATTTGATGACTGCACGCAACAGTACAAGGCAGAGAAACAGAAGTGAGTGTTTCTCTTCCAGGGGGCTTCCGCCTTCAGCCCCGGGGCCCCTCTGCTTCTCTCTCAAGCCCACTGCCCCCCATCCTGTGCTTGTTCCCTCAGGGGCCGGTTCCGAATGAAGGAAAGAGAAGAGATGTGGCAGAAGATCGAGGAGCTGGCCCGACTGAATCCCCAGGTGAGGTTTAGCTGCCACTGCCCTGAACTCCGGGGCCCAGTTTGGCCGAGGGCGGGTTTGAGGACGAACACAAAGCAGACAGGTCCACCAACTTCTCAAGTGGCTCTCACTGCCTGCCCGTGCCTCTCCTTTCCTCAATCAGTACCCCATGTTTCGCGCACCTCCGCCACTGCCTCCTGTGTACTCGATGGAGACAGAGACGCCCACGGCAGAGGACATCCAGCTTCTGAAGAGGACAGTGGAGACAGAGGCCGTGCAGGTGGGAAGCCACAGCGGGAGTGGGGAGCAGAAATAAAAGCTCTAGAAGGGAGAGCAGGCGGGAGCAGCAGAGCCCAGGAATAAGGGGAGGAAACCATAGAATCTGTTGGGAATTGGCCAGCATCCCTCATCTTCTCTGTCCCCCCACACACAGATGTTAAAGGACATCAAAAAGGAGAAGGTGCTGCTTCGGCGGAAGTCAGAGCTGCCCCAGGATGTGTACACCATCAAGGCCCTGGAGGCACACAAGCGGGCGGAAGAATTCCTAACTGCCAGCCAGGAGGCTCTCTGACCCCCTCACCGTCCTTCCACAGGGCCACAGCCCACTCAGCCCTGGGACGCTGCCCCAGCCCTCCACCCTCTGCTCCCCACTGGCTGACTTGGGGCAAGGCAGTGCCTCTCTAGCTACTCTAGGGAGGGGATGCAGCACTTGAAGCAGGGACCCTCACACAGTGGTCCCTCTTCTCCCCCAGACGTGTTCATGCCTCCCTGCGGCTAGTACAGACGGGCTGAGCACTGAGATCCTCAGCGCTCAGACAACTTGGGGATGGCTGTCCCCCTCCTGTTCCTAACCCCACAGCTACCTGAGGCTGCTCTGAGAAATACACACAGGAATACATACGCTCCTCTCCCCTTCCCTTCTTCCTCTTTTGAAGTCCAGGTGTCTTTCCTTCGCTCCCTCCCCTGAAGCATATAGGGGCAGCAGGAGACTACTCTCACCAAAGTTATGTCAGGCCCCATTGGCCCCTGGAGTAGCTGGAGGGGAGCCAACCCCCAACAGGCACAAATAGGCCCCCAGCCCCAGCAGTGTGCAGGCTGATGGGGCTGAATTATTTTCTTTTACCCCCTGCCTGACCAAGACCACATGGGAGGTCAAAAAGAGAAAAGCATAGGCTATGGACCACAGGTGATGAATACAGGGCCCAGACGGACCAAGAGAAGGGGGTGAACAAACACCCTACCCTGTGCCCCCTCTTCGGTGAGCAGCAGCCCTGGGATCACAGGCATGGAAGGGACCACCCCGAGGCTGACTGCTTTCCCGTGCTGTCGGTCGCTAGAGCTAGGAGGAAGCAGGGAGCAGTGCCCCAAGCATGGCTCCCCCAACACCTATTTATTTCCTTGTTTGTGCTGATGATGAGCAGGCCCCCCCCCCCACCTTGTCCCTTTTGGACACCATGGAGGGGTGAGGGGCTGAGGAGGGCCAGACCCAGGTCCCAGGGGCACAGGCAGTGCAGCTTTTGGCTGTGTACATAGGGTGCTTTATTCTCCACAGAGTGATACATGCTAAGATGGGTTGGGCTTGGGCCGATGTCCCCATATGTACAGAACTGAATAAAGTGGGTCTCTGAGAAGAAGTCTGATTTGCCTTGATGTGGAAAGGGAGACGGGAAAGACGGAGACGGACGTTACAACCAGGGATGTGTCCAGTCCTGTGCTGGTTCCGGCCTGGAACGCAGGGAGATCAGGCAGCTCTCCGGCTAGTCACTTCCAAGCTGGGGCCCCCTGTCGGGCTTGGAGGGCCTTCTGTACCACATCTTCCCACTGGGCATCTGATATCTCCCGAGCCCAGGCAGGAACCCCTGGCGCAGGCAGGCTTACTCCAGCCATCGTCCTTTTCACCAGCTCCACATGTTCTGAAATCACAGACAGAACAGTCAGGGGATGGAAACTATGGGACCAGCTCCGCTCCCCATTCCTTGAATGAACCCATAACCCTTGGGCTAGGAGGGTGACCAAGTCTATCTTGTTATTTCCAGGCCAGCCCGCCCACCACCCAAGGCTAGCACAATAGTGTGTCACCTGGATTCTGAAGTCTGTAAAATCTTAGATTACAAACCGTCATTTCAGGATCATGGTGTTCCTCCATGACTTCCCTTTACTGGGTCTGACCAGTCCCTTTCCTCCATCATTATTCCAGAATGAAAGAATGTCCTCTTTACCCGGGTCCATGGGAATAGAGCTGTGGTTGCTCAATCCTGTAGCTCCCTCCTCCTCTTCATCCTCGCTCTCTAATGGTGGGTCTGGCAAATGAAGCCCCAGGGCCTGCAGAGCCAGAGAAGATGGTTCAGGGCCAGCCCTTCAGGGCCCCAGCTTCACCTGGCGGGAACAGGGCCTCCTCCACCATACCTGGATCCGATCCTGAATATCAGCAACTACATCTTCTCCATCCCCCACCGGTGCCAGCTCCACCTCCTCTTGTTCAGGATCTTGGTTCAGGGGCTGATAGGAGTAGCCAGCTGGGCCCGCCCCCGTGTCCTCCTGCTCTTCCTCAGGCTCCTCGCTGCTCCAATCCCCAGTGCCTTCCGTAGGCCCCTGGTGCGGCCCTAGTTCCTCAGTCTGATTGGGGAAGATACGCTCGGGGCCCATGGTGTCTCCCCCTAGAACTACTGCTGCCATCCGGGCAGGGGCTGCAAGAACAGGGAGGCAGGAGGATAGGGATCGGATGAAATTAGGTCCACCTTCAGCGCCTCATCCAGTTCCTTGTGGTCTCGCAAAACATTCAAACGCTCCCAAGCTTCCTGCACCCCACCCTCTCCTGGGCCCTCCACCTTTTATATCGACTCTTATCTTGAATCGAGGCCCACCCGACTTGCTCTGCCAATTCCTAAATAAGCCCGAACCGAGTCCACGCCACCTCCCAAAAGACACCCCGTCCAGAACCCCGCCCTCCCCTGCCCCCCAACTTGGGAACTCCGGGTCGCCAAACAAGCTCCCCCAGAGAGGGCGTACCCGCCCCCTTCTCCCCTCTCCAACGGGCTCCCTTCTGTACCGCCTGACAAACGCCCCTCAGGCCCCAGGTGCTCCCCTCAAATGGCCCCAGCTGCGGCGTCCGCCACCCGCCCCCACCGATTCTCGGCGCCGGTGTTTCCGCGCGCCTCACCCGCTGCGAGCCCGCGGCCGAACCCGCACCTTCACTTCCGGCGGGGCAGGACGTACTCCGGCGCTAGGTCCTCCCGCCCCGCCCCGTGCTCACGATTGACGCGAACGAGGACGAGGAGTACGCCCCTTGCCCAGCCTCCGCCATCCCCTGCCCAGACAACAAAGGACTACATTACCCAGTGACCCCCCACGGGTTTTGACACAGACACGTACATGCGCACAATCCCCTTCGGCTCCTGCCCACTCCTCCGCCCCTCACGACCCTCCGCAAACTCGTGGACTACAAGTCCCGGTAGGCTTCGGGTACTTAGCTCTGACTGCACGTGCGCACACGGCTGCCCGCCGGAAGGACCTAGCCTGGCTGTGTTTATCTCGTTGGGGACCGAGGTGTCGGTTGGCGCGCAACGGGTTCTAGACTGCAGGCAGCGCGAGGACCCGCGGCCCCGCCCCGGCCCGGCCTGGCAGGTAGCCTGGGATGGGTTAAGAGACAAGGAAAATTGGAGGGGCAGGGGTCGCCCTTACCTGGATCTGGAGTCGTGGGGGAGGGGCCTGAGAGTGATGAGGTGGGGGTGGGGAGGGAACTAGGGGGATGATGGGAAAGGAGAGTGTTAATGGGGAAAGAAGGGCCGGGGAGGATGGTGAGGAAACGGGTGGAGGAGACCTGGTGGCAGGCGGAGGCACTGAAGGGAATTGGAAGAAAGACTGGGCTATGAGGAGAAGGGCAAGCTGAGAATAATGGAAGAAAAGCAGGGGAGGGTCTAGTATTCTGTAGGAGGGGAGGTTGGGATGACTGGAAGAAGACAGGGATAGCGTCATGTAGGGTAAGGAATATCCCTGGCCGAAAGGGGTCAGTGAATATTAGCTTTTTCTCTCTTAGTGGAAGAGGGAAAATGGAGGGCTGTCGGGGTGGAGCTTGGTGCGGTGAGAGAAGGGAAAAGGAGAAAACTGCAAAGCTCTCAGGAGATCAAGAAGGGCCAGAAATGGGGAGTGAACATTGCAAGAGACCGGGGAGGGGGGAATGTACGTGAAGGGAATGGGAGAAGCTGGAGAATGCAGCAATGATGAAGGATCCATGAGACCCAGACATAAGCGGGGCCCCTGAGATGGTGGGGGCTTTTCTCCATGAGTTTGAGTTTTCCTTGTGAAGAACCTATAATTCTGTCCACCTTTGGATGGAATTGCTTCTCTCTTCCCCTGTGAATTCTTTGCTTTACCTTGACATAGCTGAAGGTGGGAGTAGAAGCTATGAGGGAAAATGAAAGACTGGAATTCCTAAACCCTTCAACCTTCTATCTCCCCGCAAGCCCAGATCCAAGATCTGTTGGATTCAGGACAGGAATAATGAAGTGAGAGTGGTTTCCTGCTGGGGCTATTTCAGGTTTGGCAGGCTGGCTATTTAAAGCAAGGGATGGGGGGTTGAAGGAGGTTGAAGGGGGAGGGGGGCTGGCAAGCCGGCTGAAAGCTGTGTCTCTTTCTTTCAAGGGGCCTCCCTTACTTGGTTTCTCTGTATCTGAGGTTCTGTCAGGCTCTTCTCTCTGCCAGGGCTTCCTGAACAGGGAGCAGATGATCCACTCAAACACAGCAGGTGCCTGCCAGTGAAGGCAATACCAGTTGGAGGAGCATTTGTTTGACAGAGCCTTCAAATGTACTCATTATTACTAGGTTGGCTGGTCATGCCTGGGTCTATTGTCCTGCCCAAGGGCATTTGTTTCCTTTCTCTCTCTCTCTCTCTCTTTTTTCAAGATTTTATTTATTTATTTGACAGAGAGCGATCACAAGTAGGCAGAGAGGCAGGCAGAAGGAGAGGGGGAAGCAGGCTCCCCGCTGAGCAGAGAACCCAGTGTGGGGTTCCGATACGGGGCTCCATGCGGGGCTCTATCCAAGGACCCTGAGATCATGACCCGAGCAAAAGGCAGAGGCTTTAACTCAATGAGCCACCTAGGCACCCTTCTCTTTTTCTTTCTTTTTTTTTTAATATTTTATTTATTTATGAGAGTGAGCATGAGCTGGGAGAGGGGCAGAGGGAGAGTGAGAAGCAGACTCCCCGCTGAGTAGGCAGTAGGGGAGCCCCGCTATGCTATGGGGCTCTGACCCTGAGATCATGACCTGAGCTAAGATCTGAGCTGAAGCACTTAACTGAGCCATCCAGGAACCCCCTCCTTTCTCTTTTCTAATGCACCCCTACCCCATCCCCATTTCAGGGATCAAAGTGGGAAAGGAGCTGCTAAAATAGCCTGTTTATCCTTCCAATAGCAGGGTTGGGGAAGTAGCAGGAGGGGAAAAGCCCTCCACTCCCCCCCCCCCCCAAGCCCCAGCAAACACATACCTTTCTGGCTTAAGTTCCTAGTCTTGGCAGGATACCAGGGACAGCTGTCAAAGGAACTCAGAGTGCCTGTGAGGGGCCCTGGATGACCCTGATGACAACAGCTCAGCTCGACAGGAGCTCCCTATGAGGGGCTAACCATCCATGGAGGTCCCTGCCCTGGGTCAGTCCCACCCTGTCCTTGATAGGGGGACTGTTTTCACTCTAAAGGCCTAGAAGCTTTTCTGCTTTGAAGCACCAATGCCAGCTTTCAGTGGACCGATTGGGGTTGGCTGGGCTATTAATAGTCCTGAGTATTTTGAGATCCCTTTCCCCACCTTAAAGAGCAGAGATTCTTAGAGAGGTGGCAGTAAGCGGAGCAGAGCCGGAGAGACAAGAGAATGCACTGCTTTGGGAAGGAGGGTGGGGGATGGGGGAGTGGGGGGCACTTGGCGCTTGTGCCAGGCCAGGGACGCGATGGGGCCTCCATGAGTAAATGAGGACGTCGGTGCTGAGCCCTTGATCAGCAGATTCTGAGCTGTCAATCAGGTCGGGGCGGCCCCATCCCTCCCTGTTGGAGAACACAGGGCCAGGGCAAACTTCCTGACCTCTGCCGCTCCCCTGGGCCAGGGCCAGCCACCTAAGCTTTGGAGTGGTGTTGTGGGAGGGCCAGCAGGGTGACACTTGGAGTCAAGGGCTGGTCCTGGGCAGAGTCACAGTGAGCCAGACAAAGGCCTTGCCTGAGGAGCCCGTGGCCCTAACTTGTGTGCAGGTAGCAGAGGCAGCAGGCCGTGCCGGGGGGGCATGTTGCTGTAACCAGTGACCCAGGGGATGTTACGGTGGACGGTGCACCTGGAGGGCGGGCCCCGCAGGGTGAACCATGCTGCAGTGGCTGTTGGGCACCGGGTGTACTCCTTCGGGGGTTACTGCTCTGGTGAAGACTATGAGACACTGCGTCAGATTGATGTGCACATTTTCAACGCAGGTAAGCTGATGCTGGGACCATCCCTGGGTACCCACACCAGGGAGGGGAACGGGTCGCTGCATCAGGTTTGGTGGTGGTCCCCATATCCAGAGGGGGTGGGGGAATGAATGTCTGGTTTGGGAAAAGGTGAACAGCCCGGAGGGAACTTTCCAGGGCTGAGCAGAACTGTGCCCACAGTGTCCTTGCGTTGGACGAAGCTGCCCCCAGTGAGGCCTGCCGTCCACGGGCAGGCTCCTGTGGTGCCCTACATGCGGTATGGACACTCAACCGTCCTGATCGACGACACGGTCTTCCTTTGGGGCGGACGGAATGACACCGAAGGAGCCTGCAATGTGCTTTATGCCTTTGATGTCAGTGAGTATGGGCCTCAGGCAGGTTGTGTCCTGCCAAAGGATGCATCAGGGAAGTGGGCAGGGGTGGCTGGGATATAGGGCACCCCAGAGTCTAGGGGGGGGCATCTGAGGTTGCTTACGAGGCCCTTCTGCCCCTCTCTTTCAGATACTCACAAGTGGTCCACACCCCGGGTGTCAGGAACAGTCCCTGGAGCCCGGGATGGACATTCAGCTTGTGTTCTGGGCAAGACCATGTACATTTTTGGGGGCTATGAGCAGCTGGTATGTCTGGGAGGAAAGTAGAGGGTTAGGGTGGGAATGAGAAGGAGAAAGGGAAATTGAGGGTGGCGGGATAGGAGGCTTTGACTTGCTCGCAGGTTTTGAGGGGGACAGTGGTCACAGAGTGACCACTGATCCCATCTTCTATTCCTTTCACTTCCTTTCTCTCCCCACTCAGGCGGACTGCTTTTCCAATGACATTCACAAGCTGGATACCAGCACCATGACATGGACCCTTATCTGTACAAAGGTCTGCCCTTTCTTCTTTCTCCCAGATCCTTACCCTCAATTGAAGAAATCACAGGAAGTTCAGTGAGAGCAGATCCCCTCCTAGGCTCCATGTTGACACTCCCCCCCACCCTCTCATCTCTCTGCTCCTGCCCAGGGCAACCCTGCGCGTTGGAGGGACTTCCACTCGGCCACAATGCTGGGCAGTCACATGTATGTCTTTGGGGGCCGTGCCGACCGCTTTGGGCCATTCCATTCCAACAACGAGATATACTGCAACCGCATCCGTGTCTTTGACACCAGGACTGAGGCCTGGCTGGACTGTCCACCCACTCCGGTGCTGCCCGAGGGCCGCCGGAGCCACTCAGCCTGTGAGTGTCTGTTTGTCCCTGTGGGGTCCCCCTTCCCGCCCTCTGTCGTCACACCACACCCCTCTCTTCTTCCAGTTGGCTACAATGGGGAGCTGTACATCTTTGGTGGCTATAATGCAAGACTGAACCGGCACTTCCATGACCTCTGGAAGTTTAACCCTGGTACAGAGCGCTGCCCTTAGGGAGAGAATGAGGAGCAACTGATGGGGGAGGGCAAAAAAAATCCTGCGAGGGTGGGGGTGGAGAGGCTATCTGCTGGGTGGGTACTCAACCTCCATATCAACCTCTCTTCAGTGTCCTTCACCTGGAAGAAGATTGAACCGAAGGGGAAGGGGCCATGTCCCCGCCGGCGCCAGTGCTGCTGTATTGTTGGTGACAAGATTGTTCTCTTTGGGGGTACCAGGTTAGGAGGAAAGCGGGGAGGCCTCAGGGAAGGGCCCAACCCTGTGACTGCATGGGAGGCATTTGAGCTGAGAGGGTCTCGTGGATAGGATAATCTTTCCTCCTTTCTTCATCTCTTTTTGATCCCTATAGTCCATCTCCTGAGGAAGGTCTGGGAGATGAATTTGACCTCATAGATCATTCTGACTTACACATTTTGGACTTTAGTAAGTACACATATTCCCAGAGTGCTGCTGCCACAGGGTCCCTGGCTTTGGGTGGTGACATTAAGGACTGGACCCTTTCCTTGGCTCTGAGCATCTCCCTCTCCCTAACTTCTTTAAAGGCCCCAGTCTGAAGACTCTGTGTAAACTGGCCGTGATTCAGTATAACCTGGACCAGTCCTGTTTGCCCCATGACATCAGGTACAGTGAGTGGTTGGAGAGGAGGGCTTGGTTGAGAGTGAGTGGGCAGCACAGGCATGACCTAATGAGCTTGGCCTCAGTATGGAGGGGACAGAGGTTTTAGTTCTGGTGGAGATGTAGCGTACTTGTGGAGAGTGAGAGGGAAGGAGATTGAAAATTATCGAGTGGGTAGATAATATGGAGAAAAAAAAATCTGGTGTTTCAAACCCAAGCTCATCAGCATCAATTCTGAGTCCCGGGCCTATTCGGTTGTTTTTAACACACTGAGAAAGTTTGATTAAATCTTCAAAGTTAGCTGCAAAGTACCAACAAGTTTAGCAATCTCTGGATCACATTAGTTCCAGAATTAAGGGCGGTCCTTCCTAGCTACTTCCCTTTGAATTCCATTCTTAGGTCCAAATCAAGCACCAAAAGTTGTTTGGTGTATAATTGTGTTTTTCTGGGTCATTCTAGACACTTCCCTCTCCTCGTATCAGTTCAGTTTAACTCTTACTTGCTGAGAGGGTGTGTGTTCAGACTTTGGTGACACAGTGTACAGGACATAAGGAGGTACTTGGTAAATCTTTGTAGAATGATAGAATTGTCAAGAAGAGGGGGAAGAAGGGATTTAATTTTTATGTGGTGGGATGGGCAGGGAAGGCTTCTGAAAGCCGGGGAGAGCTGAGTCAGGCCCTTTAAAAGGATAGGAGTGGGGAGCAAAAACAAGCATTCCTGGTTGGGTCTGAGCAGAGCATGAAAGGTAGGTTGGGAAGTTTCCTGAACTGTGTACACAGATGATTTTTTCCAGGTGTTGGGCACAAACACACATATAGAAAAATAGGAAGTGTACATGAACTTGCATGTGGAGGAGTGGGTGATGCTGGATTCGGCGGTGGGTGGGGCCTGATTGATAAACTTTAGTACGGCCCTCTAGAAAGGGGGTGGCTGTGGGTGGTTGAGCTTTAGGATGTTGAAAGGACTGATGTGTTCATAGCTTTGTTTGAGCAATTCTGGCCTGGGGGGTGGAGGCTCTCCCATCTGTCCCTTCTGCCTGTCATTGTTGGCCTTCCAGGTGGGAGCTGAATGCCATGACCACCAACAGCAATATCAGTCGCCCCATCGTCTCCTCCCATGGGTAGGAGAAAGTTGCTGCCGCCTCCCTTCCTGAGCCTGCTATTCTCTTCACTGCCCCTTCCCATCCCTCACCTGCCTGCCCCTTTGGACCCTGGACTCGGTATACCTCTGCGTGGAGTTGTTGGACTAGAGGTGTTTCCTGTGCTGTGAACTCAGTGGGGAGCTGCAGGAGGGAGGGCGAGATCCCTTCCCCCTTGGGCCGAGGGCCCCTTCCCCTTGGTGCTCTGTCCCATACACCTCCTTCCAACTGCTCCTGGGCCTCTGCTCTGCCCCAGGCCAGCCAGGCTCTGCTGGGAAGCGAAGGAAATGGGGATAAGGGAGAAGCAAGCAGTGTCTGAGCCTCAGGAGCTTCCCCCCCACCCTTATTTCCACCCCCTCCCCCGCTTGAGCCTTGAGCATCTGTTGGGAGCTGAGAGGAGTTGCAACTGTTGCCATGAAACTTCCTTCTCCCTGACCTGGGGAGGCGAGGACCAGCAGATAATCCCACCCTTCCCTGAGCTGTTGCTGTTCCCTGACGCTCCCAGCCAGCTCAGATTTTATAAAAATGAATTAAAAATCTCCAAACGTGTGATCTGTTTTTGTGGAGTGCGGCGGGGGTGGATGGCAGAAGCCTGCTTGCAAAGGGGCAGGGTGCTGAGGTCCTGGCCTCCGCCAGGAGGAAAAAGAAACCCCAAGCCACTAAGGCCCGGCCCTAGTTTCTCTTGAGCGCGGAGTCCAGCGCCACGCGACAAAAATGCAACATTATCTGGAGCGGGCGCCCAACAGCCGGCGGGGCCGGCCCTTTCAACGTTCGGTATGCGCAGACGCGGTCCCGGGCGAGACCGGAAGAGGCGGGGCGGGGGCCGCCAGGGCGGAAGTGGACCTGTTTGGAGCCGCCGGGTCCCACGAGCCAATGCCTGGGGAGCGTTTCCGCGCTGCGGCCGACCCCGGGCCTCCTCGCGGTACCCGGGGCGGCGGGGAGGACGCCGGGGGCCTACGGAAGGGTGAGGGCCTGGTGCCGGGCCGAGGGGCAGCGGGACGCCGGGGGCGGGGAGAAGGCCAGGGGGCGGCATAGTCACCGTGAGACGGCCAAGGTCTCTGAAGCAGCCGCTGGGGAGCGCCGCCGACGCACTGGACCCTGAGGGGCGCTTCCTGGGTTGGCAGATCCTGGGCAGTTTCTGAAAAGGAGAATGAGGGTTTTCGCAGGGAGAAAACGTCTCCTGGTTGTGTAAAAGTACAATCAGGAGACTCATGGTTTGCTGGGGCGGGATTAGTAGGTAAGGGCTCACCAATCTCAAAAAACATTTGTTGGACATCTGCCGTATGCACCTGTTCCAAATGCCGTTCTAGCTGCTATAGTTAACAGCGGTGAATAAAGCAAACAAAAACTCCTGTTCTCAGGGCGCCCGCCTGGCTCAGTGGGTGGAGCAAGATCTCGGAGTTGTCTGTTCAAGCTCCACTTTGGGTGTAGAGATTACTTAAAATGTTCAAAAGAAATCCCGTTCTCATGGAACTTACCTTTTATTTATTTATTTTTTTTTTGGGAACTTACCTTTTAGAAAGGGTGACCAAAAAAAAAAAAAGTAAATTAATAACATTAAAAGGCAACAGAGCATGGGACTGTGTGTTTTTAAGGGTGAATTCTATGATATGTGAAGTATATCTCAGTTTTTAAAAAAGCTATAAGGGTTTTGGAGATGGGAAGGCCTCACTACTAGGGGACACTTGAGCAACAGTTTGAAGAAGCTAAGGGAGCAAACACTATAAATATATTTGGAGCAATCTTCCAAGCAGAGGCAATATCAAATGCAGAGGAACCGAGGCAGGAACGTAGACCTTTCTGCTCAGGAACTGCTAGGAGACCAGTGACTGGAGAGGAGTGGGAAAGAGATCACTAGGACATGAGATTAGAGATCACATGGGGGCTTTCAAACCATTATAAGGCCGGTAGCTTTTACTCTGATCAAGAGGAAGCCATTAAGGAATTTTGAGTTCTGGAGCGGTGTGACCTGAAGGGTGTATGTATGGCAAAGAGGTGGGAGTGATGAGATCAGCTTTGCATTTTAGATGCCTCTGTCAAACCTGGAGTGGACAGCCTAGCTTTGGGAGGAGACAGAGGTTGGGAGACCAGTTAGCAGGTGAGAACACTGGCTAAGGTGAGAGGTGCTGAGAATATGAAGCCGAGCACTGGCAGTGGTCACTGAGCAAGGGAGACACGCCCTGTGGGGAAGCCTGTGGAGGCATGATTCAAAAGATGAAACGGAGGGGCGCCTGAGTGGCTCAGTGGGTTAAAGCCCCTGCCTTCGGCTCGGGTCATGATCTCAGGGTCCTGGGATCAAGCCCCGCATCGGGCTCTCTGCTCAGCGGGGAGCCGGCTTCCCTCTCTCTCTCTGCCTGCCTCTCTGCCTACTTGTGATCTCTCTCTCTCTCTCTCTGTCAAATAAATAAATAAATAAACAAACAAATATATATATATATATGTATCTTTAAAAAATAAAAGATGAAACAGAAGGGACTGTGGCTTGGCCCATCTCCGGCCTTATCGTCCTCAGCCAGCTGCGGCCCCAAGTGGCTGGAGTGGTTGGGAAGTTAGGTATCGGTGTAGCACCATTACAACCTGTGCTGCTTGGGGCCTGTGGTGATTAGTCTGATGGGGATATTGGCAAGGGGGCAGTTACCTAAGGAGAGGGGATGAGGTCTCTGCAGCATTGGGAGATGCTGTGCTGAGTTGTGTCCCCTCCTTCCACAGACACATCTAACATGTCATTTGAAGAGCTATTGGAATTGCAGAGCCAAGTGGGGACTAAGACATGCAAACAGTTGGCAGCTGGAAACAGTTCTAAGAAGCAAGGTTCTAGACCACGTGTCCAAAATGCATGTGTTGCAGATAAGCACAGGTGAGGAGCAAGGCCTGCCTGCTCTGGGAACTGGAAGATACCTGGGACCTTGAGTGGGTGTCTGAATTCTTAGGTGGGAGGCCTTTGATCATGATTAGAGATGCTGGGGAGCCTGGCTGGCTTGGTAGAGCATGTTACTCTTGATCTCAGGGTTGTGAGTTCAAGCCCCAAATTGGGTGTGGAGATTACTTAAAAATAAAATCTAGGGCGGGGCGTCTGGATGGCTCAGGTCATGATCCCATTGCCCTGGGATCTGGGCTTTATGCTTCATGGGGAGCCTGCTTCTCCTTTTCCCCCCGCTTGTGCTGTCTCACTCTCTCTCTCTCAAATACATAAAATCTTAACAAAAAAAATAAAATAAAATCTGGGGCACCTGGGTGGCTCAGTCAGTTAGTTAAGCGCCCAACTCTTGATTTTGGCTCAGGTCATGATCTCAGTGTCGTGAGACTGAGCCCTGCATCAGACTCTCACACTGGTCATAGAGCCTGCTTAAGAGCCTCTCCCTCTGCCTCTCCCTCCTGCTCATGCATGTTCTCTCTCTCTGTCTCTCTTTCTCTCTCTCAAAAAATAAAATAAAATAAAATAAAATCTTAAAAAAAAAAAAGACTGGAGATCCTAGACATGTCCTTTAATTTCTCCGTAGGCCTCTGGAAATGTCAGCGAAGGTCCGGGTGCCATTTTTGCGTCAAGTTGTCCCCATCAGTAAGAAGGTGAGGCAGAGGCAGGAAGAAGTGTCTCAGGGTAGACCGAACAGTCTTTTATACTCTCTTGTTCTCTCCAAAGGTAGCCCGGGACCCCCGCTTTGACGATCTGTCAGGGGAATATAATCCTGAGGTGTTCGACAAAACCTATGAATTCCTGAATGACATCCGAGCCAGAGAGAAAGAGGTTTGGGACATGAGACTGGCTTATGGGGATTCCGAGGGGTGGGAGCCAGGGCACACGTTAGAGAGTCGGGCAGAGGGGAACAGGGCAGATTTAGTTCTCCTTAACCGATTTAACTCTCCCTAATTTGCTTCCTATTTTCAAATCCTGGCCCATTAGTTGACTAGCTCTGTGACCATTGGCAGGTTCCTTAACCTCGCAGTTTCTTAATCATAAAAAGAGGAAATAATAATGCATATCTCAGCGTGTTATTTGCATTAGCATATGTGAACCTCTCAGAATAACGGTGGGCACAGAATTTCAGTTGACATGTACAGACTGCTAACCGTTGTATTCATTGTGCCCCGTGGAGCTGGTGAAAAAGCAGCTGAGGAAACACCGTTCGGGGCAGGAGCAGGAGAAACTGCAGCAGCTGCTTCAGAGGATGGTGAGTGGCTCGGGACTGCACGTGGGCGGGACTGCACGTGGGCGGGGCTGCACGTGGGCGGGGCTGCACGTGGGCGGGGCTGCACGTGGGCGGGGCTGCACGTGGGCGGGGCTGCACGTGGGCGGGGAGAGCGGCTCAAGGCAGTCGGGGTGGCTCCCAGTCCCTGCTGCGCACCCGTCTCACCCACCTCCTCTTCGTGTCTCAGGAGCAGCAAGAACAGGCACAGCAGGAGCGCAAGCGGCAGCAGGAGCTGCGCCTGGCCCTGAAGCAGGAGCAGAGGGCTCGGGCCCAGCAGGGCCAGCGGCCATACTTCCTGAAGAAATGTGAGTGTGGCACAGCTCTCTCGGGCTGGTTACAGGGACACGCTTGGGTGGCCAGCGAGGCAGCATGCTGTGCTGGGGGTCCGTGAGCTCCCTGAGGGAGGCAAGAAGGCTGGATGCCATGAGTAGTTGGAGGAAAGTTGAAATGATAGGGAGGAGTTATTTGTAACTATTCTCGTATCCCTAAGTATAGATTACGAGCAAGGAGGGTTGCTTTTTTTCTCTCTCCTGCCTCCCCTCCATATGCTGGGCCGGGCTCACAGAAGGAGCTCACATTTGGTGTTCTAGAGAACGCAGGGGATCCTAGAAAAAGTCCACATGCTGCACACACCAGTGAACTCCAAGCAAGTCACGTATGCCAGCGTAGTGGTTGAGAGGTACAGACCTGGGGAAGGGGAAGAGTGCCTCCTCCTTTGCTTACCAGCCTTCTTTCTCCCTGTCCCCTAGCTGAGCAGCGTCAATTGGTCCTAGCTGAGAAGTTCAAGGAGCTGAAACGCAGCAAGAAGCTAGAGAGTTTTTTGAGTCGAAAGAGGCGCCGAAACGCAGGCAAGGACCGGAGACATCTCCCCTTGAGCAAAGAGTAATAAGGAACTGTCCTGAGCTCTGCCACTGTGAGCCCAGTGAGAAATGGATCTGTGAGGACAGACTCGGGCTTGGCCTGTTCTAGTTCTTTTCCATTCAAGGGCAAGGATCATAGCTGCCCTTGAGCTAGGTTGACTCAAATATGACTAGAGAGCTCTTGGACTGCCCCAGGGTTGGACAAGAAGAAGACCAGCTCAGCTTGTGCTGTGCCACACTTCCTCCACTTGGATCTGGTTCATCATGTCCTCATTTCCTCCCATCCTTGCTTTAGACTGATGACTGTGGTCTAGAAGAGAAAGGGCCCAGTGAGTGATCTTAAGGCTGGTGAAGGCCATGAAGTCCGTGGATGGGACTTTATGTAAGAGACAATTCATAAACATTCCTGTCACTCTTCGTTTTTTTCTGCTTTTTTGGCGGGCTTTGCGAGTGGCCTAGAACTATTGTTTCAGTGGGCCATTTGTGGGGCTGACAGTGGATGCAAGGCTCCTGCAAAGAGGGAAGTCGGACCAGAAACCCCTCCTACTTAAACCTCAAAGAAGACACAGTGACTGAAAAAGTGAACCACTCCCACAACTCACCTACTTAGCTTTGGTTTTGGATACGGGGGAGGTGGGAGGTGAGGATAGAAAGTCTCCCCAGTAATGTGTAAGCACAGCCGGCTCTCAGTATACTGTTTGGGTCTAGAGTTCAGACTACCCGTGTAGACCAGAAAATCCTCAAGCTAATAATTCAGTTTGAAGTGGGCTCAGGTTGGTAGTGCCCCCAGGCACCTGGCAGAAGCAAATGTAATCTTCTCTTGAGGTTTTACTTCAAACCCAAGCCTCGGGGAATTCGTTCAGATAAAATTTGAAGAAATGTGTGCTTTCAGTGAAAATACAAAGCACACAAGGAAAGAAATCACCATGAGTAAGCGTCATTAGGGACAACAGACAACAGAATCAGGCCAGCAAAGACATGTTAGAAATAGAAAATACGAAACATAGGGGTGTTTGGGTGGCTCAGTAAGTAGGTTAAACATCCGACTCTTGATTTTGGCTCAGGTCGTGATCTCAGGGTCATGGGATCGAGCCCTGTGTCCTGCTCCTCGTTCAGCAGGGAGTCTGCTGGAGAATCTTTCCCTCTCCCTCTGCCCCTTCCCCTCTCTCTCTCTCTCTTTCTCTATAAAATAAGTACATTTTTAAAAGTACAAAATATAAAATATCTTACTAATATCTAAAGAAAAAGTATGACTAAAGAAAAGAATATTTAAAAGAACCAAATTGGTTTAATAAAAAAGTAAAACTTTTAAAAATGAACAGTACACTATTTGAAGTTAGAAACTTTATGGTTAAACAACAGGTGAGACATACCGAAAAGGAGAATGAACTGGAAGTAGATGTGAAAGTACACAGAGCACAGGGCTAGAGAGAAGTGGAGACTAAGGAAAAGTGAAAAAACATGGAGAAAACAAAACATGGAAGATAGGTTGATGTGATCCATACAATCAGAATTCCAGAGGAGAGAATATTTTAAAGAGGCTGGGAATTTTGTAGGATTGAAATTTATAAACTCTACGCCTCAGAAAGCCCAGTTAATTCTAACTGGGCTCGATGGCTGGCTCAGTCGGTAGAGTATGTGCAACTCTTGATCTCAGGGTGTGGGTTTGAGCCCCACATTGGGCATCGAGATCTTTTTTGAATTGATAAATCGTGAGTTACAGAATATTTGAGACATCTAAAAAGCAGCTATGAGGAAAAGGAAGAGAGAATTAGAAGCTAGGATATCGAATGTTTGCTGCTTCTGGGGTGTGGGGGAGAGGTAACTGGGATGAGTGGAACGTGAGATGAGCCCACAGTGTTTGTCTCCCGGTGACTGTAAGCTGAGGAGTGAAGCTTCCAGGGCAGTTTGCCTTGCCCAGAGGGATCCAGTGCTACAGGGTCCCTGATGTCACGTGCCCATCCCACGTTCGAGCCAAAGAACAGATTCTGGCTGATAAAAGCAGAAAAAGACTCTTGAACTCTTGGGCTCACAGAGACGCTAAGGCTTGACAAAAGTTAGAAACAAAGAGGAATGGTGGTTGGCAGGTAAGTGCGAGCCATTAAGAGCACCCTAAATCCTACCTGGGAACCAGAGTTTGCTGAAGCTGTCCCGGCTGCCACCAGAGGTATTTCGCTTTCCTTCCTGCTTTGCTCTAGATGGAGAAATTCCTGGCAGAGGCATTGGATTAGCTAAGCCTTGGTTACGGGACTACAAGGGGTTAGCTGGGAAAGCCAAGTATCTGGTCTTCTATGTGGTGGGAGGTGGGCTCTGTCTCCTTTCATGATTTGTGTGGAGTTTCCAAGCATGAGAAGGGGCTTCAGATGAGCAGTGGTCGAACCACAAAGCACATCCCCCCTCCCCCTGGGCTGTATTGCCGCCCCCACCCCCAGGCCTTCAGATGGCTACTTTCCCCTTCATCAGGGACCCACAGAAGACCAATTAGTTGGTTAGTTGGTCTCTTTGGTTTTTTTGTTGTTGTTGGCAACATATTGAGATATAATTCAGTTTACCCATTTAAATTGTACAGTTCAGTGGTTTTTAGTCTATTCAGAGTTGTGCAGCCATCACAATTTTGTAACATTTTTGACACCCTGAGAAGAAACCCTAATACCTTCTAGCAGATACTCCCCCCCTTTTTTTTTCTTTTTTAAAGATTTTGTTTATTTGACGGAGGCAGCAAGAGAAGGAACACAGGGAGAGGAAGAGGGAGAAGCAGGCTTCTCGCTGAGCGAGGAGCCTGACGTGGGGGTCTTGATCCCAGGACGCTGGGACCATGACCTGAGTCGAAGGCAAACGCTTAACAACTGAGCCACCCATCCCGAACCCTCACCATTTCTTCCCTATCTCCCCGGCTCTAGGCAGCCACTAAACCCTTTGTCTCTAGATTTGCCTATTTTGGAACATCTCGTGCGAGTGGGATCAATATTGATCCTTCGTGTACAGCCAGCTGTCTGGGGTATAAGGAACTGAGGCTGTGAGGAGGGTCTCACAAGAGGGGCAGGGGAGCAAACTTCTCTCTGTGTCAGATAGGAAGCCCGTGCCCCGTATGGCTGGCAAGTCCTAAGGGCAGGGGAGGAGGCTCGTCTTCACTGGTGCTGGTGAGAGGACAGTCAGGACTGCTGACCCCAACAGGGGGCTGGGTTTGGACAAATCAGCCAAGGTGGAGGTGGGGTTAGATTGTGTCCTGAGCACAGTGGGCCGCACAGCAGCGGGACTGCAGGCAGGAACACGCAGGGTGTTGGGGCCGAGGCTGCCCATAAAAATTCGCTAGAGACTCGTCTTTGCAGATAAGCAGGTAGGCACTCTGTGAGCCTGAGAGGCAGGGAGACTGAACGGAGGAATGAGGTGTTGGGCCTGCAGCTCAGCCCACGCGGGAGGAAGTCCCGACCTGACCCCTGCACATGGTGCATTCCGATCTGGCTACTGGAGCCTGGAGCCTCTGGGTTTCTGATGGAGAAGGATAGGCTCAGAAAGAGCATGAGAACCCAGGAAAGGGCAAACAGTTCTGGCTTCTGAGAGCTAACTCAAGAAGGGCGAGGCCCGGGCCAATGAAAGAGCTAGGCCATGGTCTCGGGCACGAGGGTTGGAGAGGCACCCAAGTGACGGCTGCAACGAGCCCCATGTGCCCCATGTGCCCCGTGCTGCCCTGGCCTGCTGCCAGTCTTCAGTGTCATGGGCTAGCATGGGCAGACAAGACGGCTCTGCTCTGAGAACCGCCCTCCGCACCGGGGCCATCACACCGCAGAGGAAAGCAAGCCCGGGCCCTGTGTGGCTCCCGTTTGCCCCGTTTTGTTGTCTTGTCCTGGGCATCATGACTCTCCCAAGCCCCGGCCTTTCTCCCTTACACGTTCTATTCCAAATCTGTCCGGGGTGGCACCCAGTTCCCTCTGTCTGGCCTCTGTGCCCTCTCTCACCACACGGCTGCCTCTCTCCTCCCCTGCCCCTTTCTTCTGTAGCCTTCTCCTTGTCATCTCTGGGCTGCAAGAATCTTGGGACTCGTGGAGCGCCGAGGTGGCTCAGTGGGTTAAGCTTCTGCCTTCGGCTCAGGTCATGGTCTCGGGGTCCTGGGATCGAGGCCCACGTGGGGCTCTCTGCTCTGCAGGGAGCCTGCTTCCCCTTTTCCCTCTGCCTGTTTCTCTGCCTACTTGTGATCATCTTTCTGTCAAGTAAATAAAATCTTAATAAAAAAAAGAATCTTGGACTCAGGATGCCTGGGTCACTCCCTCCTGCCTCCTGTAACGGCCCCTGCCAAGATGCAGAGCTCCACCCCTGGCACCGGGCCCCTCGCTCACTCTGCCTGGCCTCTGGGGAGGGAGGGCGGGGAGTCGCAGCACACAGGAGGCCTCCGGGACAGTGGCCCCCTGTCCCCATGGTGCTAGTGGGGGGGCCTGGCTTTGGTGAGTGCAGCTCTGCACAACCGGAAGGGGGGCAGCGAGGAGGGGCTCAAGGGAGCTGCTGTTCCTTCTAGGTGTGCTTCCAATGCAGATCCTAAAGCTTTCGGATGGAACAGAATTTCAGGTTCCTGGGTGCCCGCAGTGGCCGCAAGGATCCTTTATCTTTTTTTTTTTTTTAAAGATTTTATTTATTTATTTGACAGAGAGAAAGAGATCACAGGTAGGCAGAGAGGCAGGCAGAGAGACAGGGGGAAGCAGGCTCCCTGCTGAGCAGAGAGCCCGACGCGGGGCCCGATCCCAGGACCCTGAGATCATGACCTGAGCCGAAGGCAGAGCCTTCAACACACTGAGCCACCCAGGCGCCCCAAGGATCCTTTATCTTACTGTGCATTACCCTGACTGCTGGGTATGGTGGCCAAAAGAACCCACGGGTACGTCAAATGCTCCCATAACCGGCGCTCGTCAGAACCCACAGGGATTCTGGTCCATTCCACAAATGAAAACAATGGAGCCCTGCTTAACAATCTGTCCAAGTGATGAGCCTTGGGTCTCCAGCCTGCCAGATGAAAGCACTTCAGAGCACATACTCTGAGAAGGGCTGGGGGTCCATCCCTGTCCACTTAATCCCCCTCCTGAGAGGGGGAGGCCAAGTCACCCGACCCACTCCACGGCTCTCCCCAGGCTGCCACCTTCACGCCGGCAGCGACTCCTGGCATGGGACGGCACGGCCTCAGAGCCAGAGGGCTCCTCTCCCTCTTCAGCTAGGAGAGTCTCCGCTGCCCCGGTCAGACCCTTTGCAGTCACCACACAGGCCACGTAATCAAACTCCTGCGTTTTATTTCTGTGGAAAGCCCTGGTCCCATCTCCAGGGCTACCGGAAGGTCGAGAAGCTGTGGGTGCCGGTGCAGGAGGCGTAGGGCACGCCCCGAGAGCGGATCTGCAGGGTGTGGAAGGTGAGGGGCGGGTTGGGGCCTGAGGAGCCTGGGTTCAGGGACTCGGTGTGAGGCTCCATCACCGTCACGGGGACCGCATAGGATAGCGTGTGAGGCCGGTCGTCGTGGCGCCTCACGGTGCCCTTGCCCAGGAGGTGCAGGACGCAGGAGAGGACGTCGGCACTGCCGCAGGCAGACCCTCTACCGAGGCTGCTGACCAAACCCCTGGGAGGACACGGGCCCTTCTGCCAGGCTTCCAGGACCTGGGAAGGAGAAGGAAGGGAACACGGCAGATGGGAGACGCCCAGCTGACTCCACCTTGAGCCCCCACTCCGGGCGCGGGCTGCCAGCCAGGGGGCCCCGGCCTCCCTCCTCAGACACCTACGGGCTCCACGGCGAACCAGACGCTTGAAATGTCAACAAGCCGCCTCCTGCGGGCTGCCCCCCACCCGAAGCCCCCTCACCCACGGCCCACCTCGGCCTACCCGACAGACCAGCTGGTCAATGTGCAGCCCCTCGTCCCCGTGCGCCTTAAGGATTCGGACAATGAGGCAGTTCAGAAGGTTCCGTCTCTTCTCCAGGTTCCGGCCCTCTTCATCCTCAGCTTTCAGGTACGTCTGAGGTGGGATGAGCCACACGTTGCCCCTCCTTGGCCTGGGCTCCTCGCTGGCATCTCGAATCTTGAGCACCCCTGAAATGAGCGCTAGTCATCAGCGGGGGCCCCACACGGAGGCTGAGACAGAGGCCCCTCTGCCCCAAGAACATACCTCCTGGGACATCCTTTTGCTCTTGAAGGTCCAGGGGGCCTCTCGAAGAGGTAAGAGGCCCAATCGCCTGATCGAGCATGTCTGGAGAGAGCCCAGAGAGCGCCAGCAGACTCTCCACGGAGATGGCCTGAGGGAAGACGAAGGAAATAATCAGGGCCTCCTCGAGGGGCGGAGCAGAGAAGGGAGAGGGAGGGACGACAGGGAGTTGAGCTTTAGGGAAGAGGGGTGAGGAACAAGGTGCAGCGAGCTGGGCCGCCTAGCTGCGCCGGGCCACCTTCCGGTCGTTGAGATACAACAGCAGCCACATCTGCACGGTGGACACATGCAGGGTCTGGTCCCCAAACTGCAGCTCAGCCCGGCCCAGCCACGTCCACTGCAGCCGCCTCTGCGGGCCGCGCTCCAGGGCCGGGTAGCTCTGACCTGAGACGGATCAGGGAGAGGAGGGAGTCAGGGCTGGTGAGGGGGACTCCTGCTTGAGCTCTGGCCGTGCTGACATCTGCCGAGCACGCGCCCCAGTGTTTACGGATGCTGTGTTTCCTGGTCTGAACTTCCAGAGCTCAGCCTCTGCCATTCCTGCCTCCCGGGTAAGCCTCAGGTATCTGGGAGCCCACCCTGTGCCTCGCCTTGTACCAGGGGGCTCTGATCAGTGCCTTCCAGAAGTTCCCTATTTGTTCTAGAGAGACAAAGCCACGAAGTGAGGAAGGCCTGGGGCTCTCGTCAAACTGGAACATCCATGAGAGAGGGAATGAGACCTCCCTGGTTAGTCTGGGAGCCCCCACTCCCCCCAAGGGCGGGGCCTGAGTCTCCCCCTCCTACGTTGCTGCTCAGCTCAGGACCAGGGGAGCTCAGGCGACGATGACTGACCAGGAGCCTGACCCCTGCCATCTGGTGGCCCCAGGTGCCCCTGCCTCCATCCTCTCCAACGCCCACTCTCTAAAGAGTCCTGTGTTTGTTTTAAGGACAGAAAAGGCGACAGTCTGGGGACCTGGTGCCTGACAGCCTCACCCCTCACCGCAAATCTGAGCTCCTGCCCTTCCTTCTCAAACCCACTCCACAGGGGCTCCGCCCCGGGGCCCACCCCCACCCCCACCCCCAGGCTCCTTCCCCCGATCCCATTCTCCTCCTGGCGCCTCACTCTTGCTGTAGAAGTTGGAGTATCGGTTCACGGTGCCCCTGAGGTACGAGGGCAGGCAGGTCCTGGGGTTGAGCGTGTGGCGGATGGAGGCAATGGGCCAGCAGCGCGGTGACAGGACCAGCATGGACACTTCCGGCATTGCCCCCTCGTAGTAGAGATCCTCATCTTCCTCCTCTTCCTCCTCCTCCCCCGCCACCTCTGTGGCCGCTGCTGCCCCAGCTCCCTCTGCTTCCTCTGCCTTCTCTCCCCTGTGCTCCTTGTCGCCGGGCTCGCGGCCCCCCTGAAGGAGAAACGCGGGGCTCCGGACGGCTGCCGGGCCTCCTCTGCTCGGCTCCTCGCCTCCCTCCCCCCGCCGGCGCCCACCTGTATCTTCTTCTCGGTGTCATCCAGCTTCAGGAGCTGCTGATCCAGCCGCTGGAGCTGGTAGACGTGGAACTGGCGCTGCAGCTCCTCGGACGTGCTCAGGCTGCGCAGCATCTGCTGCGGGAGGCGGTTGGGGAAGCAGGGGCCGATCTGCTCCAGCACGGCCCCCTCCAGCCAGCTCGAGCCCACGCTCAGGAGACGGTCCGCCATGTAGTGCCTGCAGCACACGGGGAGCGGCCGAGCCTCAGGGCTGCCCGGCGGCTCTCTCCGGGACACCCCGGCCCCGCCCCCGGCCCCGCCCCCAGCCCCACTCCCACCCCCCACCCCCCCCCCGCGCCACGCTCACTGGTAGTAGTGCTCGAAGGTGGTGGCCATCTCCAGGCCGGAGAAAATGAGGACCGTCTCCAGGCAGCGCTGCAGCTGCGCCAGCATCTCCATCCCCCGGGCTCCGCCAATCCGGCTGCCCTGGATCCGCTGGTCGATGTGCCGGGCGAACTGCTCGCTCACCTGCACGGGGAGAAAGGCACCGGGAAACAAACCACAGACGGGCAGCCTGAGCCTGCGAGCGGGAGCAGAGAGGAAGGTCCGAGAAGTGGACAGGAACGGCTGCGCTGCTTCCTAAGGTGGGCAACGCTTTTACAAAACTTTTTTTTTTAAAGATTTAGTTTATTTTCTTGAGAGAGATTGAGAGAGCAGAAGGTCAGAGAGAGAAGCAGACTCCCCAGGGAGCTGGGAGCCCGACGTGGGACTCAATCCCAGGACTCCGGGATCATGACCCGAGCCAAAGGCAATCGCTTAACCAACTGAGCCACCCAGGTGCCCACAAAACTTTTTTAAAGATTTTATTTATTTATTTGACAGAGAGAGAGATCACAAGCAGGCAGAGAGAGAGGGGGAAGCAGGCTCCCCGCCGAACAGAGAGTCCGATGCGGGGCTCGATCCCAGGACTCTGAGATCATGACCTGAGCCGAAGGCAGAGGCTTTAACCCACTGACCCACCCAGGTGCCCCTTAACAAAACTCTTTTATAAAATTGTCACCAGTTGTGTAAATTGACAATGAGGAGGCGTTGTTTTCTTTTTTCCCCACATGGAATGTGTCTAAAAATTAAACTAACCACAATAATTTAACGTGAGGAAATGACTTATGCGCACAGGGATGGTCACACTGCAGTGTCGCCATGTAGGGATGGCCCTTCTGTCCCATCCTTCTGATGGGACAGAAGGGCCGGAAGCAGCTCGAGCAGCCGCTGTCCAGCCCCCGCCCTGCAGCACTTAGCCCTCTGACTTCATCACCTGCCCAACCGAGCGCCTTAAAAACTTTGAGGGACTTTGTCTATCCTCAGCTCTTAGCACAGTGCCGGACACAGTTGAAGCACTTACTACGTATTTTCAGAATGCTGGGAATGGTGGAGGAAATTCCAGTATATCCCTTAGATGGAATTTTTTTTTTCTTAGATGGAATTTATACAAAAATTAAAAATAAGGACAAAGAGCAACACTGAAAAAGGTTCTTTTAATATAATGGGCAAGGACACCTGGGTGGCTCGGTCAGCTGAGTGTCTGCCTTCCATTCAGGTCATGATCTCAGTGTCCTGGGATCGAATCCTGCGTCAGGCTCCCTGCTCGGCTTGGAGTTTGCTTCTCCCTCTCCCCTCCCCCCAACTTAAGCATGCATGCTCTTTCTCAAATAAATAAAATCTTAAAAATATGTACGTATAGGGGCGCCTGGGTGGCTCAGTGGGTTAAAGCCTCTGCCTTTGGCTCAGGACATGATCTCAGGGTCCTGGGATCAAGCCCCGCATTGGGCTCTCTGCTCAGCAGGGAGCCTGCTTCCTCCTCTCTCTCTGCCTACTTGTGATCTCTCCCTCTGTCAAATAAATAAGTAAAATCTTTAAAAATATATATATGTATATATAATGGTCATAATATAACGGTCAAAAGACAACAGGATAAAGCATTTTAGCTACTTGTGAGTAAACTGTTAAACCATGAACAGAAATGGAAAGCTAGCAAGGTATTAACATTAGGATGGCATGTTGCAGGTCACTATTTGTTTCTTTTGTGTTTGAATTTTCAAACACAGGATTCTATACAAGCCCTGTTCCTGGCTGAATGGGACAGAATGGAGACCGCTGTGAGGATGGGGGAACAGGGGTATTTGCGGGGAGGGGCCCGGGGCAGAGGGGAGGGCGGGAGGCTCACGTGGGCGGCTTTGAGGAACGGGAGCTTCAGCAAGCCGCCAGCACAGCCGTTGTGCAGCGCCAGCAAGAAGGCCGCCCTGGGCCCGAACAGCTCGGAGCTCGACTTCTGCAGGTTGTGAAAGTGTTCGCAGTAGCGCGGCACGAAGTCGTCATCCCGCCAGTGCGAGGTCAGGAAGTTGTTCACCTGCAGGGAAGCCGCTGCCGAGTGAGGGAATGGCCGGGCAGGCCAGTGTCCAGTCCCGCCCTCCCCTCCCCTCCCCTCCCCTCCCCTCCCCTCCCCGGCACCTGCTCCTCCACAACCGCCCGCCAGCAGCGGGTCAGGTTTCTCACGATGCTGCTGGGGAGCCCCCGAGTGGCCAGGGAGCTCCAGTCATGGCTTCGGTTTCTGCCCTCTGTGGAGACAGGGGAAGGGGCGAGAAGACAGGGACAGCCCCTCAGCTCGGGGGTCCCCAGACCAGGGTGAGCCTCGGGGCCTTTCCTGACATGCTACCCCCCCAATGATGCTTCTGGGTGGGGGTGACACAAACCAGGAAGATGAACAGGCTGAGTGGGAGGGGGAAGGAAAGCGGGAGGAGGGACAGAAGGCTCTGCGGTGCGAGTGTGGGGCGGGCACAGAGAAACGCTCCTCACCGAGCTCCCACCGGAATCCCAGGTACTCACTGGGCCGGGGAGCGGCCACGGCTGGAGGCGGCGCCTCACAGGGCTCTACGTGCACCAGCAGGTGGGTGAGGCGGCGCACCCGCGAGGAGAAAGCAGCCGCGCGGCTCTGGGGGTTGTGGGCAGCCTCCCGACACTCCAGGTACTGGTCCAGCAGCCAGCCCAGCGGGCTGATGCCATCCTCATCTGGAGATGGGGAGAAACAAGCCACGGCAGGCCGTGTCTCCAGGGCAGTGGGAGAGGCTGGGCTGGCCAGAAGCACCGAGAAGGAGGGATCGGACGGAAGGTACCAGGTGGTGGGGATGGGGGCAGAGAGCAATATCCCCCGTCTTTATGGTGTCAGCCGGCACCTGGGAGACATGGGGAAGGAGATGGCCCCTGGGCTGGGAGAAGAGGGGCACTTGGCACTAACCAGGGGCACTGGTTAGTGGGGCCGGGGTCGGGATGGTTACCAGGGGAGGTGATGTTCTGCACCAGGGGGCTGACCAGGGCCTCCCAGCAGGTCTTCCCCAGTGCTTGGGCGGCCTCGTCATCAGGGAGGAAGCGATCTGCAAAATTCTGCTCCTGGCGCAGAGCCCCATTAAGTCTGAGGGTGAGGATGGGGAGGCAGGTGTCAGGGGCTCGAGGTGTATGTTAGCCCGCGTCCACCCAGCCTAGGACTGCCCAGCTGGTCCCTAGCAACCAGACCCCCTCTCCACCCCGTACTTGGAAGCTCCCCTGCGTTAACTGGCACATCCCACCGCCCTTCTAACCAGAAAAATCTCTTCTCTTCATTCTTTATTTCCTTCCCCAAACTGGAGAACTCCCCCAGACGCCTCCCCAAGCACGTTGGCCCTCCGAAGAGCCCTGCCCAGGGTGCCGCTCTTACCTTTCACGTGCACACAGCCACACACACACACACACACACACACGCACGCTCGCACACACCTAGAACTCAGGTGCAGGAGGCTCCTGCGGTCCTCCGCTATGTCCTGGCTCCAGGCCTGCGCCCGAACCATGTAGAAGAGGCGTGTGTGACGGCACAGCTGCTCCCGGAACACCGGCCAGAAGGTGGGCTTGGGGCCCAGGACCTCCAAGCCCCGGATGCGCGTGTCGATGCCGCCCTGCAAGGGACACAGGCCTGTCTTCACCCGCCGCACATTCCCCTCGGAGTGCGCTGCGGTCAGGCACACCTCCGTGCCTCCCTCCTGGAGCTGCCCTGGCCTCGGGCTGGAGCTCTGGCTCAAGATCTGCAACAGCCACAGGACCCAGAGCCCCAGAGCCCCAGGCCCTGCCCCAGGCCCCGCCAAACCTGCTGGCAGCGCTTTATGCGGATCTGGACGACGGGCCAGAAGCGGTTCAGGTTCTCCAGGAGGACCACCCGGCTGGCGGACGGCATCACATTGACCTGGTGCGGGGCGCAGGGGGCCGTCAGCTCCCTGCCCGTGGAGGGCAGCGCTGACAGCACCCGTGCCTGCTCCTGCTCCCCCTTCCTCCCCTCAGCCCAGGCGGGTGTGGGGTCCCGACCAAGGGGTCCCAACGCCACCCTCACAGCTCGGGCCTGATGCCACAACAACACAGA
This sequence comes from Nasua narica, assembly GCA_028533885.1. NCBI lineage: Eukaryota > Metazoa > Chordata > Mammalia > Carnivora > Procyonidae > Nasua > Nasua narica. The sequence continues at coordinate 101,066,644 of CM052802.1, forward strand.
GCGAAAGGACTCTGCTTTCTGCGGGGCTCTGGACAGGGAAGAACTTAGGAGTTCAGGAGTCTGGGCAGGAGAACGGAGCCTGTGGAGGGCGATCGATGGCAACTCCCTACCGAGTTGAGTTCTGTGTTAAGAGAGTTGGTGCTGTCGCCCCCAAACACCACCACCCTCGCTGGCATATAGCTCGAGTCTTCACCAGCCACCAGCAGAGTCAGCTGCCTGGGGGCAGGGACGAGAAACCATCAGAAGTGGAACAAGGCACATCCTCGTAGACACAGCCCAGGGGACTCTGTGGGCACGTCTGGGCTCGAGGGGGGCAGTGGTGCCTCCCCCAAGACAGACACAAGGAAGTCACGATGAAGTGCACGCGCTGTGGGGCACGTTACCGGATAAGGATGCCCCGGTGCATGTGCAAGGTGATGTAGTGGGAGCCGGCGCTGCCGCTGGACTCCCAGTAGGTCTTGGGGTTGCGGTCCGTCAGCTTGCCGGCCCGGTGCGGGTTGGAGGACACCTCCACCTTCTCCCAGCACTTGTCCTCCTTCACCTCCACACTGGAGCCTGGGGGCGGGGGGCAGGGGTGGCCGTCACAGCCTGGTAGGTGTGGAGGGAAAACAGACACAGGCGTGGTGGGGGGTGGCAGAAGGCGGGGACAGGCACGGACCCTGGCACAGGTATCTGAGGAACACGTCAAAGAAGGGGATGTTGATGGGTCGGTGGGTCCGTCTGTGGTCTTCGATCTGGCCCAGCACCATCTGCAGCCGGAAGAGCAGAGCAGGGGTGCAGGGAAGAGGGAGGAGCACACATGGAGAGCACGCACAAACATGTACGAAGGAAAGACCCAGCAGCAATGGGACTTCTTCCAGAACCCCGGCGTGGCAGGACCAGGCAGGGGCGGGGGTGCAGAGAACAACTGCCCTTGGGTTTACTGGCCTCGCCTGCCCTTCCCAGCTGCAGGAACACTGCCTCCTCCCCCGCCATTGCTCAGGGTTCATGATCTTACCCAGCGGCGAACCCACAAGCCTCCCCCTGCCCTCCCTCCTGACCTGGATACAGCCTCCCAGGATGTTGGTGGTGAGTTTCCGGTAGAGGTGGGCATGCTTCTCACACTTGAACACCATGTCCCGCAGCTCCTGAGCCAGCTCCAGTTTTCCCAGGTGCTTCTCCAGGGCCTTGGAGATGGCATCTCGGGCTCCCAGCTGATTCAGCACCACGGCATAGTCCCTGCTCACGGAGGCCAGGCGGTGCAGGAAGAAGATCAGCTCCTGGAGCACCTGCGGTGGGGACAGGGCTGGGGAATAAAGGGGACGAGGCCTGGGGCCACAGGGCATCTTCGGGAGTGTTTCCTAGGCACCCACTGTGGTGTGTAGGTGCTGGGGCTGGTGCAGTGAACAGACAGCAGGAAGAGGGGAGACACAAGGGCTGGGTGGAGTTGGAGAAGCCAAGGCAAACAGACACGGAAAAGCTACGAGGGACTCTGCTGTCCTGGGGTGCTCGACGACTGATGACGTCGGCGACAGGTGCAGAGAGCTTCCCAGATGGTTCCTTTTTAGGCCCTGTCCCAAGAACCAGTTGTGGGGCTGCATTTTGAGATGCTCAGGCCCCAAGCACAGACACCTGATGGCAGGGAGGGGGCGGGGAGGGACACTCAGTGAGTCCACGTCCGAAATGAAAATCAGGGTAACCGCCAAAGGCGCGCACTGCAGACACCCACCGCCGAGCCTTCCAAGCCCAGGACCTCTCTATGGTGGGGGACCCTGAGATGTGAGGTCCCCTCTGCCTCCTTCATCCCCCCTGTCCCCCGACAGGCCCAGCCAGAAAGGAGCCACTGAGGCTTCTCATGAAATAGAGACGTGACCTTCTATGTGAGAAAGGAGATGGCAAGTAAGATCATACGCTTGGGCTTATTTATATTTGCATAAGGACACACAGGAAGGACACATAAATTAACACGAGTGGTACCCAATAAGGGCGTGCGGAGAGGCACTGGGAAAAACTGGATAGAAGTGAGAACAGGTGGAAATGAGAATTCTCACCGTAGACCTTGTTCTACCATTTTGATTTGTAACCTGTATGAGTGTATTACCTATTTGCCAAAAAATAAAATTCAATTTTAAAAACAAATCCCAGACCAGGAGCACAGAGGCTCCTTTGTGCCCTCCAGAGCCTCGCCCAGGGGGCTTGCCCTGTCAGAGGCTGCCTTGTGGCCTCTCCCTCCAGCATCATCTCCCCAGAGCAGGGTGGGGGTACCTCTCGGTCAGTGTCTGGTGACCGCAGGCAGGCCATGCAGGCGTCCATGGCCTCGTGCCAGGGGAGCAGCGGCGCCTCGGGGAAGTCCACCAGCTGCATCAGGATTCTGGGGAGTGGGGGTGGGGAGGCAGGAGGAGAGAGATGTGCAGCTAGCCTCAGGGACCCCTTGGTCCCATGCCCCGCCCCACCCCCTCACCTCAGAATGGTCAAGTGCAGGGGCTTGTTGGCCGCCGGGGTGGCGAGGCTCCGCATCAGGGTAAGGAAGGGCTGGGGCTGCCGCTGCAGCTGGAGCAGGAACGGCTTGATCTCTGTCTCCTGGGGCCCCCCGGAGCTGAGGGCGCGCTCCAGGTCCAGGAAGGCTCTCCCAGGTGGACCGCAGCCCTCCATCAGTCGCCGCAGAGGAGTGTCGGGATACTGAGTTGGGGATTCTTCTCCTACAGGAAGACCGACATCACAAGAGTTGGCCGTGGTCGGTGAGGTTAGGAGCAGAAAAGGACAGACACATTCATAATTCCTAATTTCTCCTAAAAATGTTTTTTTGGGGGGCGGGGATCCCCTTGAAAATTAGTTTGGGGATCTTTTAATGTATTTATAAGACCACTCTGTGGCAAATCTTATGTTTCATATTCTTAAAATAGCAAATAGCAGAGCGCCTCCCTGTGTCTAAAAGCATGCGATAACTTGGCTTTCTCTACAATAGAAAAAGTTCAGTGTGGGGGCTTTATGAGGCTTCAGACCTGTCTCAGTGTCCCGACTTTCCATCCTCCCCCACTCACTGGAGGGAGCCCCTCTGCTCAAGTGCCAACTCTTCCAGACAGGAGGGCACCGAAGTCGGCACAGACACCCATCCGGGCCGAGAGCCCCCTAGAGGCCAGCCTGCAGAGCTGCTGCAAGGTTGGCCCGGCACCCCACCTCCCTCTCTGGCTGCACCTGCTGATTCCTGAGACTGAGCCTGGGCTTCCGGCAGGGTCGGGTAAGCTGGCTGCCCCGCCAGGGCCTCGGGCCCGTATTTCCTGTAGACACGGCAGTTGAGCAGGTCCCTGAGAGCGCTGTCGTCGAGTCGCTGTGGCAGAGCCAGCAGCAGGTCCTGGGCCAACTCTATGGGCACGGCTAGCTCAGCCAGGATCTCATCATCCAGAACCTGTTGCTGGGGAGAAGGTCTCACTGCAGGTAGCCCTGTCGGCACAGAGGCTCCGGGGGGGGCCCTTGGTAGGGGTGGGGATCTCAGCACACGCCTTCTCCACCCCGAACCTCTCCTGGCTGGCAGCTGCCTCCTCCCACACAGCTAGCCAATGCCTCTGTACATTCTAGATCCCTCCAGTGCAGCCCCTACACTGCGGACCTCCGCTCCCTGTCCTAAGCCTCCCCAATGCTCTATCAGTCCAGCCCTTGCCATGAGCCCTCCGATTTCCGAGTGCATCCACGCTGGCTGTACCTCCCCATCCAGGTTCTCCTGCAGGATCTGGAGAACCTCCTGGTGGTCGGGGACGTCCAGCTTCTTGATGAAGAAGAGGAGCTCCCACCACTCTGCCTGGGACAGGTGTTCACTCTCTTCAGCATCCTCATCCTCAGGCAGCACGTAGGGCACGGCGTAGAGCTCTGTCATGGGCTTCCACCGCCAGGAGGGCAGAGCTGTGGAAACGGGTCAGAGGGCCCAGGGCTGTCGTCACCTACCCAGCCAGACTACGGCTCCTGTGCTCAGCGCTGACCCTCCTTCCTCTCGGGGCTCACCTACACCCAGGGCTCCACCGACCGCTGCCCCGTGGTACTCATCAGCCTCAACCACATCCTCAATATCTTCCTCAAAGCCCAGGATTTCCAGCATGTGCCAGTGTACCCAGTAGGTGCGGCCTGTCGACTCCCACAACACCTGCAGGATATGGGGAGAAAAGAGAGGGAAGGGGAAGAGACGGCTCGCTTGATGGCTGGTGGTGGCCCGATGATGAGGACATTCGCTCTCTGGTTGACCACCTGGCCAGGTTGGGAACAACCTCCAAACAACGCAGCGCTGGCGTATGGAGGACACACACACATAAATGCTACCTTTTCCTAAGGGAATAGGCTCTGCTTCTCCTCCCACTCATCCTTGATGGCTTATGCACCGACCCCCCCAACTTCCTCCTGGCCTCAGCTACTCTCTCCGACCCTGACCTTTGGGAAAGTCTCGCTGTATCCGTTTCTTCCTGGGAGTGAGTCTTCCTGACCTCATGGCCTCCCCAACCCCAATTTTCCCGACCTTTCAAATGCCCCCCACCCACTTGCTGACCCCCTTTAACCATTCCAATCCCCGCGGGGGTTTTCTCTGGCGGTGGCCTGCCAGGGCCCCCTGCTTGGAAGCCCCAGTTATGACCCCCGACAGCATCCCCCGCGCGGCCTCGCTCACCTGCACGGGGGGCACACCGTTGTTGCTCTGGCGGAACTCGCCCTCATCCCCAGCGCTGACCTCCTCGTAGTCATCCAGCATGCGCACTCGCATCCCGGCCTGCAGCGTCTCTCGCACGTACAAGGCGTAAGTGTTGCCACTTGCAAACTCCGAGCGAGGGCGGAACCTCCTTGACCTCCTGATGGAGGGCTGGGCCCGGGCGGGTGGCAGCCCCTGGCCGGCCTCCGCCAGCTGGGGCTGGAAGATGGAGCAGGAGGACCGGGCCGAGGGCCCCTGTCTGCTCGAGGCCCAGTCCCAGCGCATGGCCTGCACCAGCTCTGAGATCAGGGTGCCCATGGCCATGCTGAACTCCAGCTCCAGTCGATCCCTTTCCCCACTCAACTCCTCAGGAGCAGAGTTGTTCTGGGCTCCTGGTTCTGCAGTGCTGTCATTCAGCTGGTCCAGAAGGGAAGTGACATGCAAATAGCGCTTCACCAGAGAGAAGAGCAGCCTTCCTGGGACCTGAGGGATGAAACCTTTGGCCTATATCCACCTAGTCCCGGCTTCGGCTCCTCTTTCCACTCCATCCTTTAAGGACGGGTACAAAGGCCTGGTCCCTCGATCTTGTTTATAGCCCCCACCCCAGGATCTTCCCACAGAATACCTGTGGCAGCTGAATGCCCTCGAAAGACATGGGGTGCTCAGAGAGTGTGGCCTGTGCAAACAAAGCCAGCAGGGCGCAGCGGCTGTCAAAATCCAGGTGTTTCTCAATGGCCTCTTGCTGACTCAGTGATAGAAGGATCTGGGTCCGGGTCCCTGAAACCCACACCCCAGTCAGGAACTGCTCCTTTGCATTGCACTTCCCAGGCACCCTCCTGGACCCTCCACTCTCTCAGTCCAATCCCTTGTCACCACACATTAGGGATGACATGATCTGCTGATTTGCTTCAAAAGCGACAACTTGGGGCACCTGGGTGGCTCAGTTGGTTAAGTGTCTGCCTTCAGCTCAGTCATGATCCCATCGTCCTGGGATCCAGTCCCGCCTCGGGCTCCCTGCTTAGCAGGGAGTCTGAGTCTCCCTCTCCCACTCCCCCTGCTTGTGTTCCTCTCACTGTGTCTCTGTCAAATAAATAAATAAATAAGATGCTTTTTAAAAAGCAATAAATTATTCTTTTCTATATACATATTTTGTATAGATATATATCTCACAATAGTCTAACATCTTAACTTTTCCTTTGCATAGAGATCCAATTAATATGAGGTTCTTTAGGATTCAGCCCTTCCTCTTTCATTATTATTATTATTATTAATTTTTTTTAAAGATTTTATTTGATAAAGATCACAAGTAGGCAGAGAGGCAGGCAGAGAGAGAGGGGGAAGCAGGCTTCCTGCTGAGCAGAGAGCCCGATGCTGGGCTCGATCCCAGGACCCCGAGATCACGACCTGAGCCAAAGGCAGAGGCTTTAACCCACTGAGCTATCCAGGTGCCCCTCATTATTGTTTTTTTTAAAGAAAACTCTATGCCCAACATAGGGCTTGAACTCACAACCCTGAGATGAAGAGTCGCATGCTCTCCTGACTGAGCCAGTCTTCCTCTTCCTACAGAGATGTCCCCACCTACTGTCCTACCTCCTTTTCTTCCACCTCAAGAGAATCATTCAGGGACTGATGAGGCAGGGGCTCCTGCCACAGCGTCTGTGAGGCCCCAAGCCGACCTAGCTTCCCTTTCCTTTCTCCCCACACTGTTCCTCACCAGCATCATGGGAGGCCAGGGCTTGGATCATCCGGCCCGCGCTCCAGCGGATCTGATAATCAGGACTACTCAACATATGCATGAGCAGGTCGAGGACCCTTGGGTCTTTGAACACGCCGGTCAGGGGCTCAATGCTGGCGTAGGCGCTCAGTACGTGGACGGTGTGAAGTAGAGGAGCAGGAGGGGTGGTGCCCACACACTCCTCCAGCTGCCGGAGGGCCCTCTGAATCAAAGACTTCACATCGGTTTCCATTTCCCCCAGCACAGACTTGTCCAGGGCCCCGGCCTCCCCTGCAATCTCCTGAGAGGGCCCGACGACCTGGCCGTCTTCGCCCAGCATCTTGTGGCAGTTGGCGTAGATCTCGTCATTGGACATCCACAGCAAGATGTGCTCGGCCTTGCAGTCCACTTGGCTGGAGCCCCCGTCCCCATCATCCCCTCGCCGGAGGATGAGCCAGCGGATCTGGTACTCGGGATGCCCATCGTGGCCCACTCGCTGGCGGATCAGCTCATCCGGATAGGCGTGCAAGCCCGGCCCCAGGGGCACTCTGAATTCCCTGTAGCGGAGCTCCCCCACCATGGCGGCACCTGAGACACACAAGCAGGAAAGAACAGGCAAGCTAAAATGAGAGCGGGAGTTGAGAAAATCAAGGGTGTCCAGGAGTTGGGGAAGCAAATGTCGTAACAGCTGCCCAGTTGGCTGGGGTAAAGCAGGACCCGGGAGCTGCCTGCTACAGGCTGGGTGGGGCCAGGCCTCAGCAGGGGAACACTGAGGTGCTTGTTCTAAGAACACAAAATTTGGTTGCAAGGAGAGTCCAAGGCCCTGCGGAGTGGGTTGATTCAGCAGCGGGAAGGGGACAGTGGGGGCAGGGCAGCCTTGGAGTTACAAGCCAATCCCAAG
>CM052802.1:101074003-101106917 GCA_028533885.1 Nasua narica
GGGGGGGGGGCAAGGAGCGATGGGCTGGGAGGAGACGCTGGTGGGCTGCAGGCACGGAGGACTGGAGACGCTGGAGCAGCAAGGCCAGTGCCGGCGACGGGAGACCCAGGACACGGGAGCCCCAGTGGGTGAGCGGCGGGAGGCAGGTGGACCTGAGGGGCCGCGGGCGGGCGGCAAGGTACGGGGGAGGGGGGTAGGCCAGAAGAACGAGAATCCCAAGGCACTGTGGAACTGGGGTGAGGGGGCGCGAGATTGGGTGGGCGCGCGGCTGCTGGGCGAGTGTGCGGAGGAAAACCCAGGGTAGGGACAGGGGCCGCGGTGGGGCTCTGGCCACCTCAGAAGTCGATGGGGGTCCCGGCGCGAGGCCTGTCCTTCGCTGAGCCAGGGACGCGGCGCAGACGATGGCGGCGATGCTGGCGGAGACTTGGGCCCCGCCTGGGCCCCCGAGGGGGTCGAAGCGGAGAGGCGGGAGGGGGCGTGCCTCTGAAGGGCAGGCGGGCTGGTGGGCAGGGGGCGTGGCGCGCAGGGACAGAGCACCTCCGGGCAGCCACTGTCACCACCCGCGCGCACAGGTCAGCGGCCACTGGGGCGGGGCAGGGCGAGGTGGGACCGGGCCCAGCCAGCGGCACCGCCCGCCCAGCCGCTGGGGCTCCTCCACCCGCCCAGAGATGCGGCTCATTTCCGCCGGGCCTAGCGGAAAGCTGGGGGCCCTGGGAAAGCGCCGGGGCGGAGTCGCCGATGCCACCTCGGCGACGCGCGGCACCTCCTCCTCCGTGCCGCCCTTTCCTCTTCCTTTTCGTCCTCCTCCTCCCACCGGAAGTGCTTTCCCCAATTCCCGAAGTCAGGTCTGGAGAAAATTTTGGAGGTCATTTCTTCCCCCTCCTCCATTACAGAGAAAATAAATGAAACATGGGGCGGGAGAGCGGCTGGAAATGCGGGGGTTGGGGGGCAGCTCCAGTCTTGGCCGCATATTGTCCTTTCCTTTCTCCACTCCCACCCTTTTTGCGCCTGTTTTTTTTCCTCAGTCTAGTATGTACCATCTTCCCTCCCAAAAAACCAGTAACAGATAAAAATGGGCGGCGATTTTATTAGGATCCAGGGATATCAGCTTTGGGCCGCTGCGGAGGGCAGCTTCACGTAACTCTTCATGGGGGGCAGCGGCCGAATCTTGCGGCCAGCCCAGCCCCCCTTGCGATGCCAGAGCCCACTGGAAGGCCTCTTGCCCAGCCAGCGGTTCCGCCCAGCCTTGCCGATGACTCGTTTGTTGTGATCGACGTTGGATACCCGGCCTACTGTTGCCATGCATGTTTCCAGAACCTGACCGAAAAAGCAGTTGTAAGAGAATGCACCACGGGGCAAGAACCTGACATTGTTGCCTGCCTGTCGGGAGGCTTCTTACCCTCACTGAGAGAAGGGAGAGGACAGGAGAGAACCACAGCATAACTGAACCTGAGTGCAGGTGCTATGGTAGTTGAAAACAAAGGCACTGTTTCCTCCCATTATAGTGCCAGCCTGACAGGGCATGGCTAGTCACACCGCAGAAAGGGACACACCTGACTCATGGTGGTGCCTCACATGAAACACCTGGGAACGATCCCAGGCCAGAAAGCTACATTCCAAAAATTCCTCCTTTGCCGATCCCTCCCACCTGTACCCCCACACACCTGCATCTGCCTCTTGGAGGGCAGCTGGATGATGGCCGTCCCATTCACTTTCCGTAGCAGCACGCCACACGTCCCTGGGGAAGGCAGAAGCTGCTTTGCCACCCAGGAGGTGGAGGCAAATGTCTAATAGAGGGATGGAGCCCATACCCTGCCCTTGCTTTGCCCTTAGGAGCAGATACACTGAAGCAGGATGCCTGCAATGTTTTAGGTCAAAACACCAGGACCTCTCCACCCTTCTCCCTGTCTTTCCCCTCTTTTTCTCTGCCAGCAGACCACAAGTGGCCCTATACATTCAGAGAATTGTGACCTCTGGTACCCTTTGGCCTCCCAAATTGTTAAGACCCCCAAGTAGCTCCTTTCCTCATACCTGCGGCTCGGATATACTGGGCCCCCCGGCCTGGCTCACTCTCCACGTTGTTGACAAGGGTCCCCACAGGCAAGGCCCCGAGAGGATGTGCGTCCCCTTCCCGAGCAGCAACTGAAAGACAGAATTTCATCAGCCCCAGATCCCTGGCAGCCTCCAAGCCCATACACATCTGGCAGCCATCTGTTACCTGCCATTCGGCCTATGTGGTCCGAGTTCAGGATGACATCTCCAGCCTTCATGTTTTCTGTGGCAATGATCCAGCGTTTCCGGCTGCCTCCAGCAACCAGAGCTATGTCTGCTGATCTGTTCGGGGTGAGGGACATATGAGCAGACCATCTAAGCAGCCCCACATCTTCTGGAAAGCCACAGAACAGTCACACAGCCACACCATCATCATCTCACATCCCCAACTTGCCTACAGGGATCATAGCGGACCACGATGACCTTCTCCTCAAACGGTCCTGGCTTCGTGTCCAGCTCAGGCCGGAAGCGCAGAAAGTCAATCATGCGATAACGCTGCTTGTGGCCCCCGCCAATACCATGCACTTGGATTCGGCCTGTGGTCAAGAAAGTGCAGAGACATGACCCAAGTCAGATGAGTCAGCTCCCAGCAGGAACAGGCCCATCCTGGGCAGAAAGCAATACTTCCTAACATTATGACACAAGCAGAAAATAAAAAATTTACACAGCACAGTGGGGTAAAGGGTGGTGGGGAAACACCTATAGGGAGCTTGGTAAAAACATAATTACAGGATATTGAAATTATATAAAACCTCCAGACAAAATCTCTACAAATTACTGAATTCAGTAGGTTTAAGTTTACCGAGGATGATGTAAATAGTGCTCAACTGCTGTAACTTTCTGAAGGGCATGAAGAAGAACGTACACTTCACGTGTATGTCTGGTTTTCGTCAACTACCCAGTTGGTCTTTAGGAGTGCAGACTACCTACCTTCCTGTTGCTTTGTATTCTACTCTCTGGTTCTTACACACATACTACATGTAGAAGGAGTCCAATAAATGCTTTTTAATTACATTCCTCTGCCTGTCAGGAAATAGACCTAGGATCCTAACATGTTTTTCCCCTTTAATGCGTAAATCCTCTTGCTCTTGCTCTCACCTGTGTGGTTTCGGCCCCCAGACTTCCTCATCTTCACTGGTGTAATGGTGTACTTGGTACGACTCTTCCAGGACACAATATTGGCACTAAGGGCCACGGAGGTAAGCAGTGGGCGGCAGGGGAGCAACACTGAAGAAGAGGGCAGCTGGAGAAGGGTAGTCCTTGTCACCTAGAGATCAACAGAAATCTCTATGACTTGAACGGTAACTGAAGGAGAAGCACCAGAGAACCAAGGGTGAAGGCATAGACCAAGTAGCCTACTTCCTTCTAGGAATGTCCCGGACCAGCTGTCTAAAAACTCCACCCTTCACTGCTTGCACACATACCAGGGTGGAATGTTTATCTAGGTGTATGTGTGTTGATTATCTTTCCTCATTTGCTCCTCTACCCTCTCAAGCATTTCTTCAACGGAATGTTCTTTCCTTGGTGCATCTCCTTCCAAATTGGGCTCAAAACTCTCCTTCTCTGGGAAACTCTTCCTTCTTTCAACAACTTCCTTTTCCAAAGCTGGTAACTTTCACACAGCCATATGCCACCATCAGCACCAATGCCTTTTGCCCCTCTGCATTATGTTTCTGGGGGTTTTCCAGGTGTGAATGGAGGGGAGGGATCATTCTGGTCTTGTCTCCTGCGGTATTTGCAGCATTTTAGCGTAGGTTGCTTTGGTTTTGAATTTTAAATATGCACCTGCCAAAAGCTACCAACCTCCAGAAAGGTCCAGAGGAACACGACTTACACCTTTCTTCTCTGTGACTCACCAGTCGCCCACTAGGGGCATTGAGGATACCTTAGGCTCCTAATCTTGTTATTTTGCTCTGCATTCTCTAATCTCAGCAATAATTTATCTTCAGGGGTTAAGAGCCCAGGCTTTTTTTTTTTTTTTTTTTAAGATTTTATTTATTAGAGAGAGAAAGAGCACAAGCAGGGGGAGTCACAGCCAGAGGGAGAGGGAGAAGGTGGCTCCTCGCTGAGCAGAGAGCCCAGTGTGGGGCTCGATCCCAGGACCCTGGGATCATGATGGGAGCTGAAGGCAGACAACCAACTGAGCCACCCAGGCGCCCCAACAGCCCAGGTTTTGAAGCCAGACTGTTGAGCTTCAATACTTGGTGTATGGGGCATCTGGGTGGCTTAGCTGGTTGAGTGTCTGCCTTTGGGTCCCCTCAGGGATTGAAAGGAGTTGATTTACTTAAAATGTCAATTACTTATGCTTGGCTTCAGGGCTAATCCTTATAACTGAGCAGCTGCCTGTAGTGCCTTTTGGAAAACTACTTCAAGGGTGAGTTTCTGTTACATTTTAACAAAATTTTTAAATCACCTTTTGCTACACCTATTCTTTTCCTGTGCAGCCAACTTCAAAAATTACCAGTTTGGTAAAAGGCAATTTAGATAATTGGGAACCAGAATACTAATGATTTCTCACCTTGACTTTTTTTTTTTTTTTTTAAAGATTTCATTTATTCATTTGAGAGAGAGAGCGAGAGAGCATGAGAGGGGAGAAGGTCAGAGGGAGAAGCAGACTCCCTGTGGAGCTGGGAGCCCGATGTGGGACTCGATCCCGGGACTCCGGGATCATGACCTGAGCCGAAGGCAGTCGCTTAACCAACTGAGCCACCCAGGTGCCCTCTCACCTTGACTTTTTAAAAAAATCCTAACATGAAGTGAATTTGACTGGAAAGGCAAACAGCTATTAGGGAAGCAATTTGGTATTGTTACAGTTATCTGTATTTACTGATTAATAAAAAAAATGTAGAAATGTATGTAAAGGATTTAAGAAGACTGGATGATTTGTCATAGGCTTTTCCCTTCATTTCTAGCAGCAGGAAAATAGTTTCTCTATATCCCCTCCCCTTTACCTGTAACAATTTTGTTTTCTACTGTTAAATTATATCGTTTACTTATAGTTCTATGCTTATTGTTGTGCATATACTGGTAACGAAACTGTACATAATATTACTTGAAAAATTAAAAAAAACGGGGGGGGGGGCGCCTGGGTGGCTCAGTTGGTCAAGTGTCTGCCTTCAGCTCAGGTCATGATCTCAGGGTCCTGGAAGCAAGCCCCGCATTGGGCTCTGCAGCGCAGTGGCGAGTCTGCTTCTCCTTCTGCCTCTGTGATCCTTCTCCCTGTGATTGCTTTCGCTCTAAAATAAATAAAACCTTAAAAAAATAAATAAAATGTCATGATAGTTGTCTTAAAAAAAAAAGGAGCTGATTTATTTAAAATGCTTTAAAACTTATGCTTGGCTTATGACTGGTACCCAATGTCAGTTATCATTGAAACCTGTACAGTGACCTGTAAAATACTTTCACTTCCAATATGTCGTCTGAGGAATCCAGCGGCCCTGTGGGACAGCAACACTTACAGAAGAGAAAGCTGAGGCTGAGAGACCCAGGCCGGCGTGATTCCTGACCAGACTCATCCTCCGCCTCCCATCCCAGGGTGCCCTCTCCGGCGGCCCGAACAGAAACAGCCTCGTTTCCAGATAGGGATTACCTGGGCGGCCGGGAGCAGCCTGGGGCCGAGGGCAGCGACGGCTGGGGGCGTCAGGTTCAGGGAGCCCAGAGCGCGAGTCAGTGCCCTCAGAGCCATGAGGACACCCAAACTCCGCCGGGGTCAGCACACTACCATTACTTTTAGCCAGGCCGCCGGGCGTCTCTAGATGACGCTAATAAATCCCGGTGCCGTCGCTTCCTTCTGACGTAAGAAGGTGGGCAGAGAATTCGAGACCAAGGTGGATACACACCTCCTTTCTTCCCTGCGCGTGGTCAAAGCCAATCCTCGGGCGGTCCTTAGGTCGCGTGATTGGGGAGCAGGCCCCGCCCCTCGGAGCCGTCAAAACAATTGCCTCGAGCGGCAGCCATGATGGATTTAAAGGGGCAGTACCGGCAAGGGAGGCAGCCAGAGCGACAGACTGCGGGTGAGTCTTTGAGGGTACTTCTGGGGCTGAGGGTTGAGGTCCAGCTACCTCTTTTCCGGATTCTGGGACAGATGAACAAACCCCCATCAGCCGACCTCACACAACGCCGGACAAGCTGAAAAACTCCGCCCCCCGCGAATCTTCCCGCCCCTCGGCGTCCAGACCGACAGACAGACGGCCTGCCCCGCCCCCTGCGCTACAGACCCACTTATTGACCTCGGGGTTCTCTGGCTCCTGGGTACTCGCCGGTGACGCCGAGCTCGGCCGTCCACCCGCACCTCCCCCCATCGCCCCCGCCCGTCTCACTCTGTCCCCGCCCTGGGCCCCAGGGAAGGTCGACAGCCGGGAACAGTTCTCGACTGCATGCCCTGGCTGGGGGACCGACTCCCAGCGCCGCGATTCCCGGTGACCCTACAGCCGCTCAGAAGACCTGCCATTCTTCCCTGCATCATCAGGCGTCTGAGAGGCACCCTAAAGCGACTCCTCTCACAGCCTGTTAGTAGGTGGTCATGCCAGAGACAAAGCCATGAAAGTGAATGGGTCAGGAGTGACCTGGTCTCCCTTCTCACCCTTTCCCAGACACGCCCCTTGCCGCAGGTCTCAGATCCAGTCTCATTCCCTTCTTGGGAGAAAATAGCTCTCTTGGCCTGGGGTGGGAGGTTGGCTTCGGGAAGGAAGAGGGACACTGGTGGCCTCTGAAGGCCAGTAGGTAGAGAGAGGGAGGGTGTTTGCCCTGAGTAGGGCTCTGTGCCAGATCCTCTGGGTGACTGTGAAGTGGTGAGAGAAGGGGTGGGAAGGCTGGGCTTCTGGACTTTGGAAAGGGCAGTTCCTTGTGAGTGCCTCGCTACTGAAAGAGTTTCTTCCGGGCTCTGGCCTGAGTGCCACAGGCGGGGGTTGTGCTCAGTATACCGGTAAGAATACTGGAAAGGTGAGAAACAAGGCTCTTTTAAGGAAGTAGGAAGAGAGCCTGACATCTGGGGATTGGGAAGTTTGGATTGAAGGCCTAGTGGGGAAAAAGAGAGAGTTCTCTAGGTTTGGAGATGCTGGCCTTGGCTCTGAGAGTGACGCAGTCTGAAGACCTTGAGCTTTCTGGGGCCCTCTCATCTGGGTCCTGCAATGAAGGCGCCTTTCTTCTTCCTCTTCCCCTCTTCCCTGTAACTTTGAAACCTGTGCCTTTCCTATTTTCTGAAACCTCTGCACCATTTTCTTTATATCTCCTGTCTGCTTTAACCATGTTTCCTTTTCAGTGTTTTCCAGACACCCTCTGTTGTTCCCTAGAGTGACGTCTCTCATATGATTGCTTTTCCTATTCCTGACCCAAGCTCTCTTTCTAACAACTTTTCTATTCTCTTCCTGAGTTCTGAATCCGTCTGCCTGTTCTCAGCACTTTTTTTCCTTCGATAGTTTTTCTTGATTCAAGTCAATTCCTCTCCCTCTCTCTTTCCCACAACCTTTGCTTTGTGTTTTTTTGTATTGTGGGCTCCCTCCCCACTGGTCACTCTCTCTCTCCAGTTAAACCGGAAGATCACCCATACTCTCTCTTGTCCCTTCCCTTGGATCCTCACCACCCTCTCTCTAACCAAGGTGCGGAGCCTCTCTTTCTTTATCTTTACCCCTACTGAGCTCTGTTGTTTCTCCTCAGCCCAGGCAAGGTCCCCCCGGCCAAGATGTCAGGCCTGGTGTTGGGGCAGCGGGATGAACCGGCAGGGCACCGGCTCAGCCAGGAGGAGATCCTGGGAAGCACTCGGCTGGTGAGCCAAGGGCTGGAGGCCCTACACAGTGAACATCAGGCTGTCCTGCAGAGTCTGTCCCATACGATTGAGTGTCTGCAGCAGGGAGGCCATGAAGAAGGACTGGTGCATGAGAAGGCCCGGCAGCTGCGACGTTCCATGGAAAACATCGAGCTGGGGCTGAGTGAGGCCCAGGTGAGAGCAAGGAGGTGATGCCAAGTGGTCCTTGGAGGAGCATTTGTCTGATTGGAGTTTTGGGGTCATTTAGGATTGCCTTGTTCTAGATGCTTGCATTCGTTCATGCAGTAAATATATATTAAGCTCCTGCTTTGTGTCAGGCACAAGTCTTCTGGGCACTGGAGAAACATCACTGAACACAACAGTCAAAATCTTTGCCATCTCGGAGCTTACATTCTAGCTGCAGGAGGCAAACAATACACAAATAGGTAAAGAATTCCGTATGTCAAAGAGTGATACTTGTTAAGAAAAAGGGATAAAAATAAGACAGAGAAGGGGACAGAGAGAAGATACAACTTTAGATATGATGATCAAAAAAAAAAAAAAACTTTAGATATGAGTGGCGCCTGGGTGGCTCAGTAGGTTAAAGCCTCTGCCTTCAGCTCAGGTCATGATCTCAGGGTCCTGGGATCGAGCCCCGCATCGGGCTCTCTGCTCAATGGGGAGCCTCCTTCCTCCTCTCTCTCTGCCTGCCTCTCTGCCTACTTGTGATCTCTCTCTCTCTTTCTGTGTCAAATAAATAAATAAAATCTTAAAAAAAAAAGTCTTACTGAGAGGTGACATTTGAGCCAAGATTTGAAGATGAGGGAGTGAGTCATACAATAAATGGAAGAGCATCTAAAGCAGAGTGGGTAGTACCTACAGAGGCCCTGAACTGGAGCCTTCCCAGTGAGTCCAGTGAGGGACCAGTGTGGCTGCAGTAGAGCGGGTGAGGTGAAGCAAAATAGGAAATGAAGTGCAGGGGCACCTGGTGAGCTCGGTCGGTGGAGCGTGTGACTCTTGATCTCAGAGTCGTGAGTTCGAGCCCCACATTGGGTAGAGAGATTACTTAAAAATTAAAAATCTTAAAGGAAAGAAGGAAAGTAGGAAGGAAGAGAAGAAAAGAAAGAGAGAGAAAGAGAGAAAGAAAGAAAAGAAAGAAAGAAAGAAAGAAAGAAAGAAAGAAAGAAAGAAAGAAAGAAAAGGGAAGAAGGAAAAAACGAAGTGTAAGAGGTAGAGGGGTAAGGAGCCAAGGGGGCAGATCGTATGGAACTCGTAGTTCATCACAAAGACGTTGCTTTTCCTTTGAATGAAATGAAAGCCCTTGGAATATATAGAGCGGAGGAGTGATGTGGTTTAACTTAATATGTTAAAAGGATTATCTGGCTGCTGGGTTGAGAATAGACTCTAAGAAAAAAGGGCAGAAACAGAGAGACCAGTGAGAAGGCAATGGTAGTCACCCAGGTGGGAACTGATGGTGACCTGGCCCAGGGCGGTGGCTTTGGAGGTGGTGAAAAATTGGATTCAGGGTGTATTTCGAAGGTAACACTCTTGCTACCCAACCCCGCCTCCTCACCCCTGCCAGTCTTGCTGCCTCCCCTTAGGCTCCCCTCCCACTTAATCCCGGAACTCCAGTCCAGAGTCTGGCGCTCACAGGATGTGCCCACCTAGGTGATGCTGGCTTTGGCCAGCCACCTGAGCACGGTGGAGTCGGAGAAACAGAAGCTGCGGGCTCAGGTACGGAGGCTGTGTCAGGAGAACCAGTGGCTCCGGGACGAGCTGGCAGGCACCCAGCAGCGGCTCCAGCGCAGCGAACAGGCCGTGGCCCAGCTGGAGGAGGAAAAGAAGCACCTGGAGTTCCTGGGCCAGCTGCGGCAGTATGACGAGGACGGGCACACCGCGGTAAGGGCGCGCCAACAAGGCGCGGGAGATGGTGGGGGGGAGGCAGTTGGGAGTCACCAGAGACGCCAGAGACGTGGCAGCAACTGGTCACCAGCTGTAGGGACCAGCCGTGTTGCGTGACCTGCTCCTACCTGGCTGAATGCAGCTCCTGACACCAACTCCGGAGAGCCGTGCGGCTGAAACGGTATTAACTCATTTGGTCTGCATTTAGTTCCGGGACAGCTGTGTGTGCCGGGCACTGCGCAATTCTGCTGTGAGCGCAACAGTGACCGAGACAGACGGAATTCCCGCTCCCCCAGTTAGGGGCTTTGGGGTTGGAAGAGACACATAAGCACCTGGGCAGTTCCAGCCCAGAATCCTAAGTGCTCCAACGAGGGAAAGCATAGCACAGCCCAGCAAGATCCTCCTAAAATTTGCTCTCAAAACGTATGAAATGTATACGTCATTCAGCAGTCAGGTGTTTGTCTCTGTAGGCGGTGTGAGAGGACGTGTGTGGGGATATAAAGATATAAAGAACTGTAAGAGAGAGTTCCTGCCCTCTCAAGCTCCTAATGGAGCTGGAGGCCAAGGCTTACACATGGGGACACATGTGCGATGACACAATGTCGTCGACACAATGCGACACTTGAAATGCTCAGCGCTGGATGAGTGGTTCAGTCAGTAATGGAAGGAATCCCAAGATCGGTTCGTGGGAACCGGAACGGCCTGAGAAGGAGTCACAGATGAGGTCGCGTACAGGGGTGGGGTAAGATTTAGGTTGGGTTTTTTTCATTGTACAGGTTAGGAGTTGGGCTGGATTTTGAGGGATGATGAGGGGAAAGGAGGAGCTCTCTAGAGTGGGGGTGGGGATATGTCACTAGATAAGGCTCCAGGGCTGGAGAGCGGATCTGCCCCGGGGAAAGTGGGATGATTTGCACTGGACGCATTGCCAAGGCTGGGTGGGAGGGTTGGAGGTGTTTCTACAAGGCTGGCGTGCCTGGTGGGACAAAGCAATCCCCCATGTGGGAGTAGGTGCGACAGTGAGGGCTGGGCACCGAGTCGACAGGGAGTGGTGGCAGATCATAGGGACGAGGCTGAGCTAGACGCTTTGGGTACGTGTCAATAAGATCAGACACACTCCCTGCCCTCAGGAAAGATAAGACAGACATATAATCAGTGTAAACACACAGGGATCAGCACTGGACTGTAATTACAAGAACTGAGGGGGAGAGGTGTGGAGGCTAAGAGAATGAGGGTGCTTAGGGAGCTCTCAATGTGAAAGAAGGAGATTTACAAACAAGGATGGGGTGAGGCTGGTGGACAGATACTGGCCTTCCCAGCGGCAGGGACATGAACAAAAGTCTTCTCCACCTGTCCGTGATTTCATGCTCTAGAGGGGCCCTGAAGAGGCTACTGGGAATATCTCGGCCTAGCCATGCTGCTTCTTGCCTTCCAGGAGGAGAAGGAGGGTGATGCCACTAAGGATTCCCTGGATGATCTCTTCCCCAATGAGGAGGAAGAAGACTCCAGCAATGGTTGTGAGTCTGCCTTTGGAGTTGGAGGGTAAAGAGGGGCAGCAGAGGGCTGGTGCCAGCTGTGGCCCACCTCGCATATGGGATGCTCGCCATCCAGAGAGAGGTTCTTCAGTTCCCCGGGAAATAGGGCAGGGACTGGGCAACTGCTTCCATTTCCTCAGCCTCCCCATTATATACCTATATTTATTACACAGTTAATGTGTCCTGCCTATGGTAGGCACCAGGGAGACCGAGTTGAGAACGACAGAGTTCTTTCCCGTAAGGAGCTCCAAGTCGAATGGGGTAGTGACCCTGGAGTGAAAGATCATGAGGTCCTCCAGGGAAGGAGCCAGGTCCCTCTTATTTTTGAATCCCTGACACAGCCCCTGGCTCATGCTTACTGAGTAAATTTTGTTGAATGAATGAGTGATTGGGTGAACAAGTGGGGTTGTGAGGGGTGCAGGTACCAGGGAGTGGGCGAAGGAAGAGCAGTAGAGGCGGGCCTCGGGGGAAGGCCTGGTTGGGGGGTGGGCACAGGCACAGAACCAGAGGCAGGGTGGGGTGGGGAGAGCAAAGGGGAGAGGAATAGCGCCGAGGAAGTCTCCTGTTCATTTTCTGGGATGCTTAGTGTCCCGTGGCCAGGGCGCCCAGCACAGCGGATACGAGATCCCAGCGAGGCTGCGGACCCTGCACAACTTGGTGATCCAGTACGCGGCCCAGGGTCGCTATGAGGTGGCTGTGCCCCTCTGCAAGCAGGCACTGGAGGACCTGGAGCGCACGTCTGGCCGCGGCCACCCTGATGTCGCAACCATGCTCAACATACTTGCTTTGGTGTATCGGTGAGTCTTGGCCTCTTCGTCTCCCAGTTCTGCTTCTGGGTTTCCACCTTGATCCACCTTTGGCTCCCATTCCTGCTCTCCAGAGGGTACCTCTTCTCCCTGCTAGGCCTCCCAAGTGATCCCACTAGGGGCTTTCCTGGCACCAGCACTCTTTTCGTTCTTTCCATACCTAAGCCCTGGACCTCAGAGCCACTCATCTCTCAGGGTCTTCGCTTCTCCATTCCCTCCTTTGGGAGGGTCTCTTTCCCTCTGTTTCTATCTCTTGAATCCTATAACTGGTCTCCTCTTAGCATGGCAGTGTTCTGGATCCACGTGTAGGCGTGTTGGTGCACTCTCGCTGCTCCCCCCTAGGCTTCCTGTCTCCTCGCGGGGGCCCCAATCCCTAAATGTACCTCAGTCATACTAAAGGGAAGGAAGGAAAGAGATGGCTTGGGGGCAGAGTTCAGGGTAACCCCTGTCACTTCTCTTCTCTTCCAGGGACCAGAATAAGTATAAGGAAGCTGCCCACCTGCTGAATGACGCCCTCAGCATCCGGGAGAGCACCCTGGGCCGGGACCACCCTGCTGTCAGTACTCCTCGGCCTCCTCGCCTCCTGCTCTTTTGGCTGCTCTTAGTTTGTTTATCCACTGCCCTCAGCCCACTCACTAGGGGTATTCACGGAGGAGGTGTGAGGGCTCCTTTCTTCCAGGCCCTGTCTGCTAAGCCCAGGGGTTCTCAACTCCCTGAGACACAGTGACTCTTTCTTATAATGAGTATTTTCCTGAAGCATAAGTCATAGACACTGTAACTGACCTACACATACAATTTCAAAAAATGTTGAGTGGCACCTTATTTACATAAAAATGAGGAAAGTAACTTAGACTAAAATAATACAGAGGATGCATTACAATGAAATGAAAACATGACATAGTTTTATTAAGTCTTCATTAAAACTTAATAGTTTTAAATAGTTTTATTAAGTCTAACTACAGTAGAAGACGTGATATAGCATATAACTTACATATGATATGATAATACAACTTTAGATTTAGAAAAAGTGAGACCAGTAAGACCCTGTATATAAGAAGTACTAAAAAAAAAATGACAGGTCAGGGGCGCCGGGCTGACTCAGAAGAGCATGAGACTCTTGATCTCGGGGTCTATGCCCCACCTCGGGCACAGAGATTACTAAAAAAATAAATAAATAAGCTTAAAAAAATGACCGAGCAGAAGTATTGGTGGATACAAGATTAAAAACCCATGGCAGACTCAGTAACAACAGGCCATATTTATTCGTATATGATGAGAGAACGAGCCATGATAGATTGTCACAGTGGAGAAAATGAGAAACAAGGTATTTTTGCGAATTGAGCTGACTTAATGAAAATAATTCCTTGGGGTGCAACATGTGTTAGGCAGGGGTGATGTAGCTGAGAAAACAGCTCCCCTCTTGCTATCCCACTAAGGGGCGGGGCTGACGGCGCCCAGGTGTCTGGCCGGACACTCCAAAGTTAACAGAGCTGTCCCACACATGCAGAGCACCTGTCCGATCCTTACCTTCCCAAAGGTGATAGTGCCCCCAGTCTTCCTGGCCACCAAAAACCGCACCAAACCCCGCCTCCAGAAATATCTACAAATCCCCCTAGAGGGCGGTACCACCCCCAGAGAGAACTTTGGAACCTCCAGGTCAGCCGCTTCTCCTCCCCCGCCTCTGGTTAGGCTGGCTGGGTCCTCTTCCCTTGGGAGTCCTGCCCCGTGGGGCCCTGTTGTACAGGGGGAGCACCCCCGCGGCTCAAGGCACCGACGCTGAGGGGTCAGGCCTGTCTTCCTAGGTGGCTGCCACACTCAACAATCTGGCCGTGCTTTATGGCAAAAGGGGCAAATACAAGGAGGCCGAGCCACTGTGCCAGCGTGCACTGGAGATTCGAGAAAAGGTACGTGTGCGCTCTCATTCTTCCCTGATGCCGTCACCCTTCCTCCACCATCTCTCTTCCAGTCTACCCTCCTCCCTCATGTTTTTCCTCAACCCCCTTTCTCTGCCTTGTTCCCTCTCGTGTCACTGGTCTCTCCCTCCGCCCCCCCTCCCCCGCACCCCACATGGGTATGTGCACACACGCACACACTGTCAGAGCCATCCGTCGCTCCTTTACTCCCTTCCAGGTCCTGGGCACTGACCACCCAGATGTGGCAAAGCAGCTGAACAACCTGGCCCTGCTGTGCCAAAACCAGGGCAAGTACGAGGCCGTGGAGCGCTACTACAGGCGGGCCCTGGCTATCTATGAGGGGCAGCTGGGGCCAGACAACCCTAACGTGGCCCGGACCAAGAACAACCTGGTGAGGGCGGAAGGGAAGAACAACCTGGAAGGGCATGGAGGGGAAGGGAAAGCACCCTACTGCGGTACGCTGACCTCGTCACCTTTGTGCATCTGGGGGGCTGCCTTTGGGGCTGAGGGCTCTGCCTCATTCCAGTGGCAAAGCGAAGTCCCAAGGTGAAGGGAGCGGAGTGAACACCCTTGACCCTGCAGCTTGAAAAGAAAGTCTGGGAAGGATCTCTGGGGAAAGTCACAAAGAGACCCAGAGGTGGAAATCCCTGAGCCCTGCTGAGACCTTGTCTCTGTCCCTTCCTGCCCTGCCTGCAGGCTTCCTGTTACCTGAAACAGGGCAAATATGCTGAGGCTGAGACACTCTACAAAGAGATTCTGACCCGTGCGCATGTGCAGGAGTTTGGATCTGTGGATGGTGAGTGGGGTGGGCCCCGGGAGGGAGCTGCTACGTGGTGAAGAAATGCAGACCCCGGACACCTAGGATCAGTCGGTTGAGTGTCCGACTCTTGTTCTCGGCTCTGGTCTTGATCTCAGGGTCATGAGTTCAAGCCCTGCGTTGGGCTCCACTTGTGGAGCCTACTTAAAAAAAAATGCAGTCCGAAGGTGGGGGGCTATGCCTTAGTGGTTCCCAGGCAGTGGGCCTCTGGCTCCTGGCTCCCCTCCATACTGTCTAGCTCTGTTCCCTAACCTTATCTCCCCATCCTGTGTATCACTCCTAGATGACCACAAGCCCATATGGATGCATGCGGAGGAGCGGGAGGAAATGAGCAAAGTGAGTGTGGGGCCCAGCCTGGGGAGCCCGAGGCTACCAGGGTCTCTGGCTTACTCCTTGCATGAGCCCCAGCTCCTTAACTCTTTCCCACCAGACCACCAGCCCCAGATGCCGGGGGGCCTTCCGCAGCCCGGCCCACACCCTAGCCCGGGCCACCTCTGTGCTCTCATCTCCGGCTTACCCTCCCCTCTGTTCTGCAGAGCCGGCACCGAGAGGGCGGCGCGCCCTACACCGAATATGGAGGCTGGTACAAGGCCTGCAAAGTGAGCAGGTGAGCTGCCAGTGGGAGACCAGCTTGGCTTCCCACGCCCTCCATCCCCACCCTGAGCCTGGCCTCTGAGACCTTTTTCCCTCGTCCCTTCGACCTTCCCTCGGCTCTGCTCCCTGTCTCTCCTGTTTCTGTTCTGAAGCCGTCCTAACTCCTAACTTCCTTCCCGCAGCCCCACGGTGAACACCACTCTGAGAAACCTAGGAGCTCTGTACAGGCGCCAGGGCAAGCTGGAGGCAGCCGAGACCCTGGAAGAATGTGCCCTCCGCTCCCAGAAACAGGTCAGTGACCAGGAGGGGGAGGAGGTCCGGAAGGTAGGTCCTGGGGATGGGGGACCACCGAGGCTTCTTTAGAGTCTCAGAAGAATGAGAGGCCCAGGAGAAAGCCGGGAAAGGGAGGTGAGACCCACTTGTGGTCGATTGTGCTTGTTTTTAAGTGTGTTCTTACCCCGCCCCACGCCCTTTATGGTCAGGACTCCCAAGTTCAAGGTTCACATCGCTAAATGGGACTATTAAGAGGAAAGCCACGTCCTTTCACAGTTTGAAGAATTTACTGAGGAGGGTCGTGGGTGGTGTGGGTGAGGAGGTTGAGGTTGAGTTGAGGGGAGCCCGAAGTCAGTCTCTCAAATTGTGGGTCATGACTCATTAGTGGGTCTTTTTTTTTTTTTTTTAAATTTTATTTATTTATTTGGCAGAGAGAGAGAGAGAGAGAGACAGCAAGAGAGGGAATATAAGCAGAGGGAGAGGGAGAGGGAGAAAAGGCTTCCCACTGAGCAGGGAACCTGATGCGGGGCTCAATCCCAGGACCTTGGGGTCATGACCTGAGCCAAAGGCAGACACTTAACCAGCTGAGCCACCCAGGCGCCCCTCATTAGTGGGTCTTGAAGTCAATTCAATGTGGGCCATTGAAAATGGGTATCTGTTTGTAAGTAGGAACGCATTGCAAAGAGAGGAGGCCGAGTATTTTCCAGTATGTATGTACCAGGACATCACAAGGAAAAATGTCTTCCCTGTTGGGGCTGATGGTGAAAAAAAGTTTGAAAACTCCAACCTGAGGAGTTAAGGAGTACAGATTCCCAGCGCCTACCTTTTCCTTCCAGGGCACTGACCCTATCAGTCAGACCAAGGTGGCCGAGCTGCTGGGGGAAGGTGACGGTGGAAGGACCTCTCAGGAGGGCCCTGGGGGCAGCGTGAAGTTCGAGGGAGGTGAAGACGCTTCTGTGGCCGTGGAATGGTCGGGGGTGAGTCTCGTTATTGCCCCTTGATCTCTCCGGCTCCCTCCTGCTGGGGATGATGAGAGGCTCTGGGCCGGCCCGTGTAGGACATGAGAGCATGTTGCCTACACTCCAGTTCAGTTTGCCCAGCCCTCTCAGGGGGATCTGCAAGCCATCTATTGGTAGGGCTCTTGTTTTCTTTTTCTTTTTTTTTAAAGAGATTTTATTTATTTATTTGTCAGAGAGAGCAGGCAGGGGGAGTGGCAGGCAGAGGGAGAGGCAGACTTAATCCCAGGACCCTGGGATCATGTCCTGAGCTGAAGGCAGATGCTTACTGCTTACCGACTGAGCCACCCTGGTGTCCCTAGGGCTCTTGTTTTCAATCACGAGGCTTTTGGGGGGAGGTGGGATGTGTGCAGGATAAATGGGAGCAGTAGACTCGGAAGCCTGTGCGCATGGGCTCCCCTTAGTTTCTGTACCCCATCCCTCTCTGTCAGGATGGCAGTGGGACCCTGCAGAGGAGCGGTTCTCTGGGCAAGATCCGGGATGTGCTTCGTAGGAGCAGCGAACTCCTGGTGAGGAAGCTCCAGGGGACTGAGCCTCGGCCCTCCAGGTACATGGTGAGACTGAGAGATGGCAGAGCAGACCGGTAAGCCCTTGGCCCCGCATCTCTGGAAAAGTGTCTTGGAGAGAAACCTGGGAGGAGGTTGATGGGATGGCCATGGAGAAAGCGGTTGGGGAAAATGGGTGCCCCAGGGGTCGGGAAAGGTGCCCAAGGAGATGCCATGTACTGCTGAAGATAAGAGAGTGTGTGTGTGTGTGGGGGGGGGGTCAGATGGTGGGGAGGCTGTGATTTGATGTGCTCAGCAATGCCCGAGGGGCCCACAGTGTTAGGGCCTCTAATTAGGGAAGAGAAGGGGCCTCAGTTCTTTCTTTTTGCATTGTAGCAACAACATGAAGCGGGCAGCCTCCTTAAACTATCTGAATCAACCCAATGCAGCACCCCTCCAGGTGAGAGCACAGCATACTGGTGGATGAGCAAGAAAGGGGAGCCCTGGGGCCAGCGCCGCAGGGGCTAGGGAAGAGGAGAGTCCTTAGGGGCGAAGACCCCAGCCAGGGAACTGGAGTTGGGTAGATGAGAATCACACAGACACCTTGTTGGGGGTGGTGACCACTATGGGACAGCTTTGGGGCGGAGATGGGAGTGAATAAATTAATCAGGAAGGGAACAGGAAGTGATGTTCTCTAAACTGGTACTTTGGAATTATGAATAATTCAAGAATGATTTGGGGATACCAACTGCTCTTCCTCCCGCAGCCACCATATTCTTCACCTTGGGGACTTAGTGGCAGATGAGAAGGGAAAAAGAAAAAAAAAAAGTATCAAATCATCTACATCTGAGAAAACAATAACGACATGTTAATGGCAACTGACCATTTGTATCAACACATTCAGAGTATAGGCTGATATTCATGTGGCTCTTCCAAGCACTCTCTTTCCACCAGATCATGGCCTTCTTTTTTTTTTTTTTCTTAAAGATTTTATTTATTTATTTGACAGAGAGAGAGATCACAAGTACACAGGTAGGCAGAGAGGCAGGCAGAGAGAGAGGGGGAAGCAGGCTCCCCGCTGAGCAGAGAGCCCGGATGCAGGGCTTGGTCCCAGGACTCTGAGATCATGACCTGAGCCGAAGGCAGAGGCTTAACCCCCTGAGCCACCCAGGCGCCCCCAAAAGGTAAGCTATAGATCGTGGCCTTCTTGAATGTCCTAGCAAAGGCCCAAACTACACAGAGCCCCAGAGCTTGGGATTGAAGTTCCAAGCTCCATCATAGCTCCAGAGATAGACTGCAGCCACATAATGGCTAAACTCCAGGGAACAGTCTTTGGGAAGCGAGGTCCCTGGGCTGATGGCATGGTTTTGTCTGTTTCAGGTCTCCCGGGGCCTCAGTGCCAGCACTACGGATCTCTCTTCAAGCAGCTGACATTCAACCCACCCCCCAGGTCTGCTGGGTCACCCCCACAGCCCTCTCAGCATTCCCTATTGCTCCTGGCTCTTCCAACCCCAAGGTGGGACAGGGAAGGGAGAGCAGTTAACCGAAGATTGCTGCTGCCCTTAGGGTCTTGGCTCCCTCCTCAGGAATCCCCCCTCAGGAAGGACCCTCAGGACATCCTCTCCCCATAGTCCTCTAGAGTAGCTAGCTCTGAGGCCCCCAAGATGCTTAAGGAGCAGGCACGCATCTCAGAGATGGAGCCTGCTGGCGGCTTTTTGGTCAGAGGGTTTGGGGCTGGCCAGCTAAGCTGCCTTGCTCTGGCCGCCCTTGTTCCCTCTGCTGCCTCACTTCAGGTCCGTGTATTTCACTTTTCTTAAATAAAAGCATCAGGTAACCGTTTTGCCACTTGAGTCCTGACCGAAGCGGGTAGGGAGCAAGGGTTGTGTTGGGGCCCTTCACAGAAGGGCAAGGGACAGTGATGGATGGGGCAACAGGAGAAGTGTTGATTCTTGGATCTCTCCTCTCTTCCTTCCCCTGTTTGTATCCTCTGCAGCAGGGCCCGCAGGAAGGCATCTGGGGGATGGGGGAGGAGGCCCACAACCCCAAGGAGAAGGTGCTATGGACTGGGCTGTCAGGGACATGTGGTGGCCATGTGGCAGGACCCTGGAGTCCTGGCGCCACTGCTCCTGGCCTGTGAGGCCCTCTGTGGCTGCCCCTCCTCCTCCCAGCTGCTTGGGGGAAGGGAGGTCTAAGAAGGCCTGGGGGGCCCTCCGGAGCCAGAGGGGGATGAGGCACTCACTATCCATCCCCTCTCAGCATATCCTGGAGGCCTGAGCAGCAGCTGGGGCCCATCTTCTAAAGCTTGACTCCTTCTGACCCGCCTCCTACACCCCTTGCTGCTTTCACAACAAAGAAAGAATGTGGGGGTGGTGGCGGCGCTGGGGGTGGGGGTGCCTGGAACAAGGGCTGCGGGCTGCGCTGGGCCTCCCCACAGCTGGAGACTTGGCCATACCCTGCAGCCCAGACTGCCTGGAGATGGACTTGGGGTAAATTTGTCAGTTTAACAGCCTTCAGCCAGGCATTCAGAGCCCAGTCTGTTTCTACCTTTCGGTTCAGATTGGTCCAGAGCCAAACCAGACCCCAGCCATGCACCGGTCCCCCACTTTTCCAGGCTGTATCTCTCCTGGGGTTCCACAGTATCTCCAGGTTACCTTGCTTGGGGGACATCAAGGACATCTTTCTGTTCTAGGTCTCTCTCAGGATTTTAGGTCGTTGAGAAGTGAGCCAGAGCCCACCTTTTTCCTTCCTACCCAGAGAATTTGGGGGGAACTGTTGTTCAGAGCTCCCAAGAAGGCCCAGCTATCCTCCGCAGGGGCCACGAAAGTCACTTTGGTTCGCCGAAAGTCACTTTGGTTCACCGAGTCCCTGCAGAATGGGCGGTAGGCACAGCCTACGCTCCCCTACCTCGCTGAGGTCCCCCGCACTCCCCAAGGCCTTCCTCCCTCTATCCCCTATCCATCTCCAGACCCCTCCCCCTACTACGAGCTCCTCCCCGCCACGACGGGGAGGGGGCGTCGAAGGGGCGGGGCGCCGCGCGGCGGCCAGCGGGGAGGGGGCGTCGCGGGGCGGGGCCTGGCGGCGGCAGCGGCGGCGACGCGCGAGGGCTCGGAGGTACCAGCGGCGCGCGGCTCCGGCTCGGGACGCCTCGGGCTCGGGCTCCGGCTGCGGCTGCTGCAGCGGCGCCTGCGCTCCGGTGCGCTCGGCCTCCCGGGCCCGCCGCGGAGCGCAGTTCGAACGCCCGCCGTGCGCCGGCCGGCTCCTCTTCCCGAGCCCGCAGCGATGGCAGCTGCGCCGGGAACCCCGAGCAGCCTCCGCCGGCTGCCCCTGCTCAGCGTCCTGCTGTTGCCGCTGCTGGGCGGTGAGTCGCGGCGAGCTGCGGGAACGGGGCTCGGGAAGCGCGGGAGCCCCGCGGGCAAAAGGGGGCACCGGGGAGGTGGCTTTGGGCGGCTGGGCCGGGCAAGACACCCTGGAGTGGTGGAGAGGCTGGCGGGGGGCGCGAGGTCCTGGCGCCCGGGGTGGCGAAGCCCCCGCGGACTCGCCCCCTCGGACTCGCGCTGGCCCCTCTCCCTTCGCGCCCGCGAGGACGCGTTTCCAGTCGCCACAGAGTTTTCCCGGTCTGAGCGGAGAGTTTGCTCGGGAACTGCCGGGAGTTGCTGGCTCCCGGGCCCCACTGGGGAGTTTCTTTTCGGAAGGGAAACGACTCCCTCTCTACTTTAGGGGGGCGCGGTGCGGTGGCTGGCGGCGGAGGAGACAGAGTCCCCCCAGCAGTCTCAGCCTCAGTGAGGGAGGCCGGCCCGGGGCCGGATGCGGGACCGACCTCCGCCGCGCGGAGCGCGGAGCTTTGTTACCTACGCTGGCCAGACGCTCCCGGCTTCCCTCCTCCCGAGTTCCCGGGCCAGACTGGGACCCCTGATGGCCCTGCTGGTACGGGCAGGAGAAAGGGAAAAATAGGGGCCGCCCCGTCTCCTCCAGGTCTTGGGCCCGAGCCCCGAACCCACTCCCAGCCGGGTCGAATCTGGGGAGCGGGGAGTCCGAGGCTGTCGTGGTGACTAATGTGTGAAGGCCGCTGCCAAAATCGGGCATGGCCGGCCTGCAAAGGTGCGGACGGGGTTTGTGCTCCTCCTTCCTGGATTTCCATCCTGTCTCCGCACGGAAGAAGGAAAATCTCTCGTTCTGCGGGCAGAAAGGCAGAAAGAGTTCATTCTGCCCTTTCTTGGAGGGCCTCAGCGTTTTGATGAGGGTGTGGCTTGTATCTACGGGGCAGACCGGACCGAATCCCCCCTTCCCCGCTCCTCCCGTCTTTATTTCCTGGCTTGATCACACCTGAGAGTCACCACTGAGGTGTTGAAGTGCTTTACGGGAAAGCATCAAGCTACCTGCACACCACAAACTGCCTGGACTGGAAATACGCACCCCCCCCCCTCCCCCAAAGAAAAAGAAACCCACAACACAATCTTTGGTGATGATCCTGGCAGCAGCCCTTTCTGGAGGAACTCTGCCGAGGACACCTGGTCCTAGCGTCTCACTTTCCTCTTTCGTGGAAGAGTGTCCATAGGGCGGGCACGGGTAGTGAATTGCCTTTTCTGACATCCCCCTGGCTTGCCAGCTGTTGAGGGGTTTTGGTGGTGATGGAATCAACATCTCCCCCAGCTTTAGTTTAAAAGGAGAGGTAATTGTAACCCAAGACGGAGAGGTAAGAAGGAGCTCCCAGGATTTGTAGGAGGTGTTTCTGGAGCTGCCCTGTGTTCCTTGTGATGTGTAGGGTGGTTATTGCTCTCGGCAGAACCCACATCTGCTCCCGGAGGAAGTATGGAAGTTTTTTGTGCAGCCAGGATGGAGGGGGGTGGGCAGCCATATGGACGAGCAGCCCCAGCTCACAGACTTCCTAGATTGGTGGCTATTGGGCTTTGGGTGTGTGAGTCCCCTGATACAGCTGTCTTCACTGCTGATGTTTGGAGTTCTGGAGTCAAGGGGAGATTCTGGTGGAGACTGCGTCCTTGTTCGGGTCAACAAATACTAAATTCCTAAATTCCTTCCGTGAGAAGACAACTCTGATGTTAATTGATGTTAGCCCCAAGACGGGTGTTTAGTGGAGAGGGAGGGGGTGTCCTGGGGGGGAAGTTAGGGCCAGGGCTTGGGACTGGAGGTCTGCAGTCTCCTCTGGGGGTGGGGAGATGTCTTGTGCTCAACAAAGGAACATTTTAATGAGAGCCTTAAATCAGTTCCACCAAATGTGCCCTGGTGTGGAACCTGTCCATGTGCTGTAAACAATTTCAGCCGAGGCCCAGGCGCCTGCTGTCTTCTGGTGAAATCCGGGACTCAACCCACCCCCAGACGGCATGACTTCAGGGGGCAACGATTTTTTAATAGATTACAGTAGATTTTTACATCTCATTGTTTAACTGTGTAATTAACTGGAGTTTTAGTGAGACCCTGCTGTTAATAAGGCCGGAGTGAGGGACCTAGGCTAGCTTGGTTTGTGGATTAGACCATTTTGAAGTTTGGGTAATTGTGCTGTAAATGGCTGAGTAGCTTTCCAAACTTTGAGATTCCTGTCGACATAAATACAGTGGAGGGGGGAGGAGAGGGCTGGACGTTGGAAATCTGGGATTCTTAGCCCCAGCTGTTTGCATGGTCGGTTGTGGTCACTACCCATTCCTGTTCCCATCCCCCCCTCTCTGGGTTCTTCCTTCCAGGCTCTTGTGTCTTTGGGGAGATTGAGTTGTCACAGTAAGAGCCAGGCTGTCCTGCAGATTCCTCGAGGCTCTGCAGCCTGCCATTCAGGCCTAGGAGTTGCTTTTATCAGTGATGGGTTTCCTCAGTCATTCGGACTGGTGGAGAGAGCTCAGGCCGTGGAGACAGTATTCGGCAAAACTGCAGCTCAAACTTTGACAGGCCCCGTGGCCCTGGGCAAATTTCTTGACCTCCCAGTTTGCCGCCTCTGTAAAGAGACTTACTTCCTGGAGTTGTGCGGAGGATTAAATATAATGAAGTCTATAAAGGGCCCTTTTCTTGTTCTTCCCTCTCTTGGGGTAGGTTTCCCACATATGTTTCCAGCCTCACAGTCACCCCCAACAAGAAACATTTTCCACCTACTGGAGCCTTCCATTGCTACCCAACGAGTCAATTTACCATCCCCTGAAACAGGCGTGGTTTCTCAGCCCTTTCTTTCCTCTCCAGTCAGTCCTTGGTATGTGTTGCCTGGCCCATCTCTCTCTTGCCCAGCCCCACTTCTTCCCCAAAGCTGTCCGGTTCTCCTGCCAGAAAGACGCTTGTAGAACTTTTGGACTCTGTCATTCTTAGGACACTTCCATGTTTTTGCCCCGTTTGAGTTTTAATTAAAGCACTCCCCCCTTGTAGGATTCCTGACAGCATCAAATTATTATGGGTCCGGGGAGCCTGGGTGGCTCAGTGGGTTAAAGCCTCTGCTCAGGTCATGATCTCGGGGTCCTGGGATCGAGCACTGCATTGGGCTCTCTCCTCAGCGGGGAGCCTGCTTCCCTCTCTCTCTCTGCCTGCCTGCCTGCCTACTTGTGATCGCTCCCCCTCTCTCTGTCAAATAAATAAATAAAATCTTTAAAAAAATTATTATGGGTCCTTCTGTAGGTGTATTGAAAAGGTGAATGAGGGACGCCTGGGTTGCTCAGTTGCTTAAGCGACTGCCTTCGGCTCAGGTCATGATTCCAGAGTCCTGGGATCGAGCCCCATGCCGGGTTCCTTGCTCAGTGGGAAGTCTGGTTCTCTCTGTGCCTCTGTCTGCTACTCCACCTGCTTGTGCTCTCTCTCTGTCAAATAAATAAAATAAAATAAACCCACTTCAATAAATGAATAAAGTTGCTTAAAAAAAAAAAAAGGAAAAGGCGACTCAACCTTTTAGGTACAGGGCAGAGTAATCAAGGGCAAAGGTAAACAACCCTTTTACCTCCTAGCTGTCAGAGGTCTTTTGTGTCCCTTCCAGCTCCTCTGGGTCGGGGTTGCCTGTTGTTCCTCCTTGTGCCCGCTCTGCCGTGACCGAATCAGGGGACCAGACCTTCCTTCTCTGTTTCTGGGCTGTCTTTTCTTTGTGGTGGCTTTCTGAGTTTGATGTGGCAGGGCTGTGGCTTTCTCCAAGAGTTCTGGGCCTGGGCAGCTGCCTGTACATAGGAAGCTGACCTGCCTCGAAGGGCCACACTTCGAAAATGGTGAACTGTGTCGGGACCACTCAAAATAAGGTCCACGGACAAGTGGCATCAGCATTCCCTGGGAGCACAAATGAGAAACCCGGTCTGCAGTGAATAAGTTATGCAGGTGACTGCACCTGGGTAGTTGCAGAATTCCTGGTGTCTGTCTGTCTCTCTCTTTTTAAGATTTTATTTATTTATTTGAAAGAGAATGAGCAGTAGGAAGGGGCGGGGGGGGGTGGTGGGGGGAGAGAAACGGACTCCCTGCTGAGCAGGAAGCCTGATGCGAGTCTACATCCCAGGACCTGGAGATCATGACCCAAGCCAAAGGCGACACTTAACCATCTGAGCCACCCAAGCGCCCCGAATCCTGGTCTCCTTATACAGAAACTTCAGGTTGTAGAAGGTCTCCTTATACAGAAACTTGAAAGCTCAAATTAGGGGCCCTGTATCTTGCACAGTATATGAAGATTTACCTTAAATAACTTTTAATTCATGTGAATATTCATTCTTTGGTGTGATGTCTGCATGTAAAAATTGCCCCATCCCCTCAAAAAAAAATCACCTCACTTTGGGTTGAATTTGATTTAGATTTTGTCAGGAAGCTTGTTCATTAAACGTGGGACCCTAGAAGGTACGCGGCGTCAAGCGAGTTGTTTGCTTCCTCCTGGAGCCTCCGCTTTTCCTCGAGGCGCGTGTGCTCGTTTTATAATGAAAGGCAGTGGAGAAATTGGATTTGGGAGGCAGAAATTTGGTCGGCAGATGACTTTTCAGGAATACATTTGACTCATAAAGGGAGGCGATGTCTCTGCTGGGCTTCGGCGGCTGCAGCGTTGTTAAATCTTTGGAGGACTTCATGTTTTGGAGCGAGGGGGTGTGTGTGAGTTTGTATTTAAGCCAGTGGAGCTTCCGTGAGACTCATCCGGAATGGATGTTGGCCGGTTCAGACTCTAATATTTGGGCCAAGAGCAGTTTGGGGCCAGGGATTCAGTCTTCCGTGTTTTCCTGATGAAAGAAAGGGTCATCGAACAGGGTTGGGTGCCCTAGGTCTGTATCCCTGAGCCTCTCTCTGCTGTCCCTATCCTCCTTAGCGCATGCCCCTGGCCTTGCCCTTGGCAGAGACCCATGGTCGGTCGGGTTACAGGCTCGGGGCCACGCTTGCCTTCGAACTCCCTGCCTGCTTCCCTCCCGGATTCCTGTTCTGCCCCCGCCCCCCCCCCCTCCCCATCACCTGGTCCTGTAGTCCCTGATGCTGCGGAAGATCTGCCGTGGTGGCTGGCTGAGAGTCCTGTCCCAGGTTCCCGCAGAGTTCACCGCAGAGTGCACATCAGGCCCTGCCGAGCCCCCTGGCGCTTCGGGGGAGCTGGCAAGGGAGCAGCGGCAGCTAATCCGTGGTTTGAGGAAGCCCTCTGCAGTATGTCACTTTTTCCATCCTCCTCTCTGCGTTTAGGCCGTTTCCCTCCTCGTAACGCCGCCCCAGCAGCAGTGGGGCAGGGAGGAAGCATTGTTGGAAGGCCGGACACACACAGGCGCCTTTCCCCTCTTGCAGCTGGGGTTGGGGTCACGACTCCCGGGGAAGAGATCCGCAGGTGAGTGGAACATAGTCGACCAGATGTCCTGCTGATCCCAGGCTCCTGCCAGAAGCTCAGACCCTGATGAGCGAGGATATGGATTTGCTGGTTTAGGTGGATCTTTAATTTCTGAGAACGAGGTCCTGACTCGTGGGGTAGGGATTGTGAGTCACATGTTAGGAAGATGTGGATCTGTGGTCCAGAGACCATCAGGTAATACGGTGGAAAGACAGGTAACCAGAGGACCTATTTAAAATTGGAGTTGTTTGGGTCTGACTGCAAACCTCCCCATCAGAATCCTCGGGGAAGGAGGCAGAAAAGGTATTTCACTTTCTCATTTGTTAGATTCTGTCGCAGTTTTTGAATAATCACTCCTGTCGCAGCTCAATCTCAGAAGGAAAACTGTTTTAAAATTGTTTCCCAGGAAAAGTAAAACAAAAGAAAATTGCTTCCCAGGAGATTCTTACCGGCATTCAGGTTTGAGAACCACTGGGTTTCCATAAGGACTCTGTCCGTTAAAGTGGAGGTGTGGTGTTGGGAAAGGTCGGTGTTGATGTTGAGGGGCTTGGCACGGGATCAGTTCAAAGTGTCTTTGAGGGTCTTCCGTGGGTGAGGTGTCTCAGTTGCGGCGGGAGGCAGGAAGGAGACATGACGGAGAGATGGGTATCACAGGAAGTGTAGTAAAAGATGCCACTTGGTAAAATGCTAAACAGAAGACCATTCTAGAATGTGTAGAACAGTAAGTCCGTGACACAGGAGCAAACGGAGGGGAGGGGCTTCAGAGGAGAGAGAATTGAATTGCTCGTAGATGTAGGCTGCGGGGACCCATCAGAGTGGCATAAAGGCATTGGACCAGGAGTTCAACTTCAAACGAGGCTGGTTCTTGTCTAACATCACACACATCCGTGCATGATAGAGGAGGAGAAGACCTTTGTGGTCCCGTGACACCTGCTTTTCTGTATCCTGGACCCGACTTAATTGCTGCTTTGCCCTGTGACCCTGAGCTGCTTAGTTAACCTTTTGAGCCTCAGTTTCCTCATCTGCAAGGTACAGGTGTGGCTGATGGCTCCCTTGCCCACCTCCAGGAAGTTCAAGGTAGCATTCACCCTGGATGTGGTTGCCCCAGGGGTGCGGCCCCTCTGGCCAGCCCTCATGTCTCTTCCCAGAGGCTACCCTAACCTTTGTCTCCTTTCAGGGCGTCAGCCTTTCTTTCCAGTCCTCAGTCTCTAGAATGGTTTGCAAGGGCTTGACAGAGTTATTTTGGACTGGCAGCTTTAGAAATGGTTTCCGCATTCAAGAGCGCAGATGTTCTAAATGGGTCTCAGTATTCCAACAGCAGCTCGGAAAGGTGGGCACAAGCACTTTGCATATCCTGGTGGGAACTCTTCTCCCTCCCTCTGTCCTAGCAGATTGTTCCAGAGTGGTTCCTGCTGGTTCGGGGCCACCATCTCCCTGGCGTGCAGATGTTCTTCTATGGAGTGGGTGGTAAGCGTGCTTGGTGCAGCCTTGGCTGACTTTTAGAATTCCTGAGGGAGGGGCTTCTGTGATCACGGGGTGGCTGCGGGGTTTCCCCGTCACTCTGGGTAGCTTGCTCGAAAGGTTCCCGAGGTGTGGCGTCATTGGGGATGGACAACTCTCTCTGTGGGTAGTTGAGGAGGCCCGAGTGGGCAGTAGCATGCACTGCGGCCCCCCCTCCAGGAGATACACTGGCTCCTTTTTGCCCCTTCTGGGGTGCCATTGGTGAGGCAGTGAGGAGAATGATGGTCTGTTTGGGGGATGGCTGAGGTATCCCAGCAGCTAGCTCATAGAGTGCCTTTGTGCAAATTAGAAATAGGCGCCCTTCCTCCAAGTGAATGCAACCTTGCATCAGGACACAGAGCAATATTAACATCTTGGCTGGGCATCTTGAGCAGTGCACAACCTATACAGTCATCTGTGTCCATCCCATTGGAATGAGTGGCTCTTTGCTTCTCAGCTGATGGGCCAAGATGATTTTGGTGACTTCTAGTCTAGTATTATGTTTTATTATTTTTATTCTTTTAATTTATTTTTATTTATTTATTTATTTATTTTTTTAAAGATTTTATTCATTTACTTATTTGAGAGAGAAAGTGAGAGAGAGCATGAGAGAGGAGAGAAAGTTAGAGGAAGAAGCAGACTCCCCGTGGAGCTGGGAGCCCAATGTGGGACTCGATCCCGGAACTCAAGGATCATGACCTGAGCCGAAGGCAGTTGCTCAACCAACTGAGCCACCCAGGCGCCCCATATTTTTTTTTTATTTATTTTTAAAAAAGAGTTTATTTATTTATTTGACGAAGAGCACGAGTGAGCACAAGCAGGGGAAGTGGCAGGCCGAGGGAGAGGGAGAAGCAGGCTCCCTGCAAAGCAGGGGAAGCCCGATGTGGGACCTCAATCCCAGGACCCTGGGATCATGACCTGAGCCAAAGGCAGACACTTAACCAACTGAGCCACCCAGGCGCCCTGTTTTTTCAGTTTTTAAAGATTTTATTTATTTGACAGAGAGAGCGCGCACAAGTAGGCAGAGCAGCAGGCAGAGGGAGAGGGAGAAGCAGGTTCCCCACTGACCAGGGAACCCGACGTGGGGCTCGATCCCAGGATGCTGGGATCATGACCTGAGCCGAAGTTAGACGCTTAACTGACTAAGCCACCCAGGTGCCCCTAGTATTATGTTTTAGATGAGCCGTTTTCCCTACTATTCACCTGCCTCCTGTGGTGCTGGGCTGGGGCGGCGCTGCTCATCCCATGCTGTAGGAGAAACCCGGGAGGCTGGGGCCCCAGTGCTATACCGGCTCGGCATATGTGTCTGTAGCTGCTGGGACCTTGGTCTGTTTCTGGGCTCCTCCCCCACCGGAGGATTTTACTGCCTTGTACATGCAGGCTTCTAAAGCCTTATGTAATAATTAATAAAGAAGGCTGGCCCAGTCTTCAGGGAAGCGGGGCTGCTCCGAGTTTCTTCCATGTCTCACTAAGAAGTACCAGGCTTGCCTCTCTTCCTGGACACACCGGGCCTCCGGTGGCCCCAGGTAAAGTGCGTAGGCTTTCCTGTTTTAGGGGAAATCCTGCAGTGATGGTAGAATCTCTTTAGTAGCAAAGATGGGTCTTGGGCTCTAGTTCTGGGTACCCTTGGGGGTGTGTGTCCTTCCTCAGGAGGCGCTGGGAGGGAGACATGGGCCCTCCTCCCACATTTGCCCCAGTCTGCTCATGTGACGTGGGACAGGTCCCACCTGCCACTCCCGCATCAACTTCCGAGGTCTTGAGTCCTCGGAAGACCTTGAATGTGGTGACCTTTGAGGGCTGACCCAGTTTGGCCATACATAGCCTCCGGCTTTGTTTCTGTCACTCCTTACAGGCCCTTCTCCTCACCCGTGGTTTTGGGGAGAGGACTTTAAGGGCCGCGTTTTGTTCTGGAGCCTCTAGTGCGTGGGCACAGATGTGTTTAGACTCGATCAACTGGTGATGTGGGTATTAAGGTTTAATTCCTTGGGTGCAAGGGGGAATGGAGAAGTTTGAGTAAATTCTAGAAAGGTCTGGGAGAGAATTCTTATGAGGGAGAAAAAGTTTGTGTGTGTGTTGTTTTTTTAAAGATTTTTTTTTTCTCCCCAAATTTGTTTATTTTAATTTTTCAGAGTTACAAGATTGATTGTTCATGCACCACACCCAGTGCTCCATGCAGTACGTGCCCCTCTCGATACCCACCACCAGGTTCACCCCCCCACCCCCTCCCCTTAAAGATTTTTTTTTTTTTTATTTGAGAGAGAAGGGGAGAGAGAGAGCATGAGAAGAGAGTCAGAGGGAGAAGCAGGCTCCCCACTGAGCAGGGAGCCTGATGCAGGACTCGATCCCGGGACTCAAGGATCATGACCTGAGCTGAATGCAATTGTTTAAACAACTGAGCCACCCAGGTGCCCTGTGTGTGTGTTTTTTCTAAGCTTTTACTTATTCATTTGAGAGAGAAAGAGAGAGAGAGAGACAGACAGAGAGAGAGGTTGAGTGCAGGAGCAGGGGGGGAACAGCAGGCAGAGGGAGAAGCAAACTCCTCACTGAGCAGGGAACCCTACTCAGGGCTCCATCCTAGGACATTGGGATCATGACCTGAGCCGAAGGCAGATGCTTAATGCTCAGGTCATATCCCAGGGTCCTGAGATCGAGCCTGCCTCGGGCTCCTGCTCAGCAGGGAGTCTGCTTCTCCCTCTGCCTGCTGCTCCCCCTGCTTGTGCTCTCCCCTTCTCTCTCTCTCTCTGACAAATAAATAAAATCTTAAAAAAGGCAGAAACTTACCTGGTTAGTCCTCAAGTACTCGAGGAACTAGTGCTTTGGCGAGGAACATCTTTCCTTTGCACAGAAGCAGGAACTGCCGAAGGGAGGCTTCAGGCGGGGAGAAGGGGCTGGGGGTGCTTTGGGAGCCTCTCTTCTGTAACCCCAAGTGTACCCACTGTGGCCGTTGACAGAATGCTTTCACTCACACTGACATTTGGTCCTATAACAAGGCTCTGAGGCAGGCAGGAGGAAGAGGGGTGGTTTTGGGGAGGGCGGGGTGGGGGTTGGGGGAGGGCGAAGGGATGGGAGACATTTGACAAGTAGAGAAACTGAGGTACAAAGTAAAATCCTGTTAGGACTGCAGAGCCGGTAGGTGGGGGAGCTGGTTCTGTGTTCTTGTCTGTCCTGTGAAGTCACACACACACACACACACACACACACACACACACACACACACACACACGGTGGAAGAGCCTTTGCTCTTTCTACATAAGGAGCGAGCGGATCAGTAACTTACGCATGGAGACACCTCTTGCCCCATCGCGTTCAAGATTGCCAGACTTTCTCCCCCTGTTTAAAAATTTGTTGTTGTTACAAAACAGCACGGTGAAGGTTTTCAGTGGCCCATTCGGAGGTCTGTGTACACCCTAGAGTTTTAAGAGTCCTGGTCAGACCGTGTAATCTAGAAATCCAGAACACCGGGCCTGCATCCCCGCGATTAGAGCCGGGGCCTCCGTCTCTCCCACCCAGTGCCTCTGGAAGGTCGAGGGCAGTTGCAGGCCCTGACTTGCAGGGGTGCTGCCACATTCCAGACCCTGCGTCTGCAGGGAGGTGGACACCGGGCGATGCTGGGCTGGAGACCATGTGGGTGGTAATAGAGTCTTCGATGCTGCGGTTAATAGAGGTGCTGCCTCTGACCCTGGTTGTGTCCATGCGTGTCCCACACTCCGTGGTGCAGGCCCCACATGCGGTGGGGACTCGGTGGATGTAGGTTGCCCTTCCATTTCTGATTTTGGAGGCAAGCCTTTTAATTCCCAAGAGGTTTCAGAATCGCTCGGACAGTGACCTCTGACGTTCTGGGACATGTCCGTGTTTGGGTGCCGGGTAGATCTCTGGGGCTGCTGACCGCCCTTGGCCATCCTGCTGAGTTTTGTTCTGCTTCCGAAGAACTCAGGTTCCAACCTGGGAACCTGGGTCCCATCGCTGAAGGGTACAGAGTGATACTTTGGTGTTCTGATTCTCTTATACTCATCTGTGTGAGAGAGAGAGAGAGAGAGAGAGAAAGAGAGAGAGAGAGAGAGAGAAGGATCCTTTAGGTCCTCCTTAGAGGAGATGCTCGAGGCTTGCGTTTGAGATCCCAAGTTCATTTCCAGCTACCCGAAAAACAAAACAAATCGCAAACAAAGAAAATGGTTGTCTTGCAGCCTCGGGAAAGGAGGGGGGGGTGTGTGTGGAGAGGATTTGCTGTTGGTCTTGTAGCTCCAGCTACAAAGAGCAAACCATCCTATCTGTTTGGTTAATTTAGCAGATTACCCAGTTGTTAAACTGACCAATTTAAAAAATGCCCAGCTTGCTAGCAGCTTTGTGCCTGGGATCCCGCCTGTGATCCGGGCTCCTCCTCCACTGCAGGGGTCCGGGCCTCCTGCAGGAGGAGCTTCCCGGGGAGGAGGGGGGGCTGGGCCCGGGAACAGCCCCGGGGGGCCTGGAGGAGGATCTCTGTCTTCTCTTTACCACCACCCCCTCCACTCCCCCCCTCACCCCCCTTTCTGAAAACCCCTTGAAACAAAGGGCTTTTATTTAGTAAACATCTTGCCCTGCTTGGAAGAAGGGTACTGAGTTTGTTGGTGGGGTACAGGGAAAGGGGGTGGCGAATCGGCCCCTTCGTTTCTAGGTGAGGGGTTGGGGTGGCCTTGTGCGCCTTTTTCAACTCTTAACCTTCCCTTTGTTTCCGGGGCCTCTTGAACCTGGTCTGAGAGGTCCTGCTGAGCCGGCCTGCTGTGTTTCTCCTCTAGCCTCCGGGTGAGACTCACTTTCCCAAGCCTCACCGCCCCCCCCCCCCCAACAAGGCTGTGGCGGGCAAATCCAGAAAGGAGGCCGGCAGGC
This sequence comes from Nasua narica, assembly GCA_028533885.1. Lineage (NCBI taxonomy): Eukaryota > Metazoa > Chordata > Mammalia > Carnivora > Procyonidae > Nasua > Nasua narica. The sequence continues at coordinate 101,106,249 of CM052802.1, forward strand.
GTGGGCCCAGCCAGGCCTGGGCTTGGGTGGCACATCTCTCCGTCTCCTTCCCACCCAGCCCGGATCAAAGGAGCCTCCTCGGGGAGCAGGGAAATACTTCTCCCAATGGCCCCACCAGTGAGTAAACAGCCAGGGCCCCTTGCAGCTTTTGAAGCGAGGTGCTTCAGGCCCAGAGGAATGCAGAACATTTCATTTTAGGAGTGGACTTAGGTTTCCACTGCCTTTGGTATTTGCAAATTTGAAACAAATGCCCTCATTTAGCAGCAGGCAGGCTGGGCAGTAAACAGGGGCTGTTTAAGGGCGTTTATGGCAGTCGCAGGTATTTGTGGGCAGAGGGACCCCAGCAGGTTTGGGAAAGGACAGAGGGTTTATGGTTAGGTAGGTTGTACAAAGACCCCAGCCAGGTCTCCGGTAGAGGGTTGTTGTTAGGTGGGCTTTGTCATAAAAAGCTTTGCCGCCTCCTGCCCCCCCAGGAAGTATCTCCTTCTGGCTGACAAAGAGGTTTGAGATGGTGTTTATCCCCCTGGGGCTGATGCTGAGGGCCCAGTCCCTCTCCTTTGGCTGCCAAAGTATCAGATTTCCAGTGAACCCTGCCTTCTCCCACCCCCGCAGCTTGAAAGGCTCATTAAATGTGCTTTATATATATAACAAGTTGGCTAGGAGGTCCCC
>CM052802.1:101107017-101130710 GCA_028533885.1 Nasua narica
GGGGGGCGGGTGCCACCCGCCCAGGCACAGGGAAGTTCAGAAATCCGTTTAGAATGGGGCGCCTGTGTGGCTCAGTCGTTAAGCGGCTGCCTTCGGCTTGGGTCATGACCCTAGGGTCCTGGGATCGAGTCCTGCCTCAGGCTCCCTGCTTGGTGGGGAGCCTGCTTTTCCCTTTACCACTCGCCCTGCTTGTGCTCCCTCTCTCGCTGTGACTCTCTCTGTCAAATAAACAATTAAAATCTTAAAAAAAAAATCCGTTTAGGAACAGAGGTCTGGTTTTACAGCCTGCTCCCCAAGAGACCCTGGATGGTTCACCTCACTGAGCCTCAGTTTCCCTTTTGTAAGATGAGGGTAATAATACCAACTCCATTAAGGTGCTTGTAAGGATTCTGTGAGATAGTACTGTCTTTCATCAACCCTAAGGTGCTCTTTTTTTTTCCAGTTTCACACGTTTGAAGCCTGGTGGTAACGCGGTCAATTATTATGTTGTATTGTTGTATTATGTTGTATTGTTGTATTATGTTGTACTGTGTCTTAGTTTAACCGGGACCATCTCCTTTTAGCATAACACAAATAACAGTGCATCTTAAAATTAGTGCTGCCAATTTTGAAATTCAGTGTATGAGAAGGACTTAGACTGTCGTAGAGTGACTGCTCCATAAAAGATAGTGATCAAACGATGAGGGTGCTTTATTTACAGGTTTGCTTTTGTTTGCTCTCCACCAGTAACTTCCAGTAGAAACTGTTTCCCTTTTTAGTCTGGCACATAAATAACAAATGATGCTTCAGGCATCAGGCATCACGCTAGGTTGTGTATGTGAGAGGGTGGGGGGAGGCACTTTAAGTCTTTAGAAGGCAAGAGATGTCTAGAAAAGGAGGTGGATGTCCCTAGGAGGGCAGACAATTATGGAAAGAAAATCCCTTTCTGATGGTAGATTCTCCACTTTAAAAAGCTGGGCTATTCCTGGGGGAGACTAGAGACTCACTCCAGGAATGGATTGTCTGGGAGGCACATCAAGGTAGAAGTAATTAACAAGGCAAGGATGCAGAGAAGCACCAAAGAAGGGGGACCCAGAAAATGCTAGGCACTCGGAGCATGGAACCTTCAGTGGGGGCAGGCAGGAGATTGGAGCTGGTAGCATTTCCTTCCCCTCTCAGGCTGTGTCGTTGTGTGGGGTTGAGCCAAGCTTTGTGGAGACAACTGGTGCTATTCATTCTTTGTGCTACCTAAGCATTTGCTTGAGAGCACCTTCCTCCCCCTGTCCCCCAAGACAAAAGTGGGCCAAAGGCTGGGGAGTTTATCATTTGCTTGAGTTCTGGTTTATCTGATGGTAGGATGGATTAACTGTGGGCTTGGGGTTTAGATGGTAGACCAAGGAAAAGATCTCTTTCATACGTATTAGTGAAAGTGAAGAGCAAAACCCCCCCCCCCCTTTTTTTTGTAATGGATTGCTGTGTAAATTTCTACTCCAAGTCTTCCAGATATTTACTTCTACCTTATAGGGGTTTCAGAATACATTCTTTCTGTGGTGTTGTCCAGAATTTTAACCTTCGGTAAGTGTGCCCAGCTAGGAAAGGGTCTGATTAATGGATTACTTTCAGAAGACAAGAATTCAGAAGTTCCAGGGTCTGGGAGACGCAGCTCCTGTATGAAGTGAATGCCCCTTTTTGCTTCCTTTGGCTTCCTTTGGCAGTCTTGAAGAATAAGGTATTGTAGCAGATGTATCTTGAGGAAGAATGGTTTTGAGGTTAAGAAAATTCCAGTGCTCTTCTCCTAAAAGCCTTTGATGTACTGGTATTTATATCCTCAAAAAAGGCATTTTTGAGGATATAAGACTTATGTGGGAGGCCCCCTAAAACTCGGTCTCCCTGGCTTCTCTGTCCTGTGAGGATTGAAAGAGGGAGTGGTGCTTTTCAAACCAGGTCGTCAAGGACTTCCAAGCCCTTTTTATGTCGGGCACACAGAGATACCTGTGGGCCCTCAGTGGTCCTAAGTTTGGTCAGTGGCCCAGTTTGGGTCTGACACCCCCGATTCCTTATTTACACCCACGGCCAGAACAACCTGGAGAGGACTTGGATGGACCTCCGGGGGTCTCCTGCCAGCTGCCGGCCCGTGGCATTGACGGCTGCTTGCTCTGGTCCAGGGAGAGCTGCCCCAGCCCCAGGGAGAGGTGTTGATGGGGCCCAAGATTGGGCCGACGGGAACGGCAAATCCCCTTGAGCCCTAGGTTGGAAGTGAATTAGCGAAAGGGGGCTCTTACCCTCCTGACAAATTGCTTTCAGTTTCTGTGGCCAAAAGAGAACTCCGAAAACAGGGTGTAAATTGGGTTATTTACACTCGCTCTGTTTTTGTTGCTTCCACGAAGTTGGTGAAGGAGGGCACGGGTCCAAGCGAGCTTTTCAGGTTCTCGGTTGCTGTGTCGCTCGGGTACCTGGCACCAGGTGAGGAGGAGGTGGGAGTGGGCGTGTCAGGGTGTAACGGCCTTGAATGCAGGATGTGTGGTGACCGGACAGGCCTTTGAGGTGCCCTGGGACCAACCCCTTTCATTAGATCAAAGAAATACCTTTTGTTTTTCCGCTCACACTTTCCTCTGCCCTGCAGCCAGAGTTGTAAAGAGGTGGAGTTGTGAAGGTCTGCATATGGTGGCAGGGGTGGTGAGTGGGGGGGGCGTGAGGGAGGGGTCTTCCCCCCTGCTGAGCACTTACTGCCTTCGGTGCCTGCTGCCCTCGGAGTGAGGGGGTCTGCCTGGGCTAGCCTGGGCACCTCAGGTTCTGTTGGGCCGCTGCCCGGTAGGGCCCTGCCCGAGCTGGGCTGTAAGCCGGTGAAACCAGCCACACAAAGACGGATTTCACTCCAGGCTAAGTGTTTTGTTGCTGAATCATTTGCATTCATTAAAAGTAGTGAAGGGCCAGTGATATTTAAGGCAACACGACGGGTTTGCTGGAGGCCGCTGCCTTAGAACCTCATTAAGAATTCTTGGGGTTGGGGGGGGAGGATGGGCGCAGCTCATTCAAAGCTTACTTAACTTCTGACTGCTTTGGGCCTAGGCCAGCTACTAAAATATGAAAAATGTTTGCCCAGCAGCCCCCAGTGCTTGGCCAGACTGCCCTGGCCAAAGAAAACACACACTTACAATTCATTATTTAGCCTCCTCCTGTGAGCAAGCTCGTGTCTCTTCCTCCCCTGGGACCTTGCTGTGTTGGGGGCACCGGGGGAGGGGCGGGGGCGCGGAGGAGGCTCAAGAAGACTCCTACCTATTTTTTTTTTTAAAGATTTTATTTATTTATTTGACAGAGATCACAAGGAGGCAGAGAGGGGGAAGCAGGCCCCCTGCTGAGCAGAGAGCCCGATGCAGGGCTCGATCCCAGGACCCCGAGATCAGAAGGCAGAAGCTTAACCCACTGAGCCACCCAGGCGCCCCTGAAGACTCCTACCTATTTTAAGAGGAAGCTTGGCCCAAAGCAAGTGCTGTCTATCCTCGCCCTGCCCCACCCCCACCTCCCTTCCCCTAGTTATTTGACTCCTTCCCTACTGATGGATTTTAGGGTGTTGCTGAGGATTCGCTATTTAAAACAATGCTGTCAAAATGTCCTTGTATCTACCTTTGCCCTTGTGCTTGGGTGTCTGTAGGATAAATTCTCAGAAGTGGAGCTGCTCTTTCAAAGGAAACGAACAATATAAAATTGTGTCCAACATTCTGCACTTCTGTTACTTTTCTGAAGTGGGAGTTTACAGCTTTCATCAAATTTCTTTTCTTTTTAAAAAAGATTTACTTGGGGCGCCTGGTTGGCTCAGTTGGTTGAGCCGCTGCCTTCGGCTTAGGTCATGATTCCAGGGTCCTGGGATTGAGTCCCACATTGGGCTCCCTGCTCAGTGGGGAGCCTGCTTCTCCCTCTCTGCCTGCTGCTCCGCCTACTTGTGATCTCTCTCTCTCTCATTCTGTCAAATAAATAAATAAAATCTTTAAAAATAAATAAATAAATAAGATTTATTTATTTTTAAAGATTTTATTCATTATTCATTTGAGAGAGTGGGAGAGGGAGTAAAAGGGAGAGGCAGAGGGAAAAGCAGACTCCCCACCAAGCAGGGAGCCCAATGGGGGCCATCCCAGTATCTGAAGATCATGACTTGAGCTGAAGGCAGATGCTTAACCATCTGAGCCACCCAGGCGCCCCTTTAAAGATTTTAGTTATTAGAGAGAGAGAGAGAGGGAGCACACAGGAGTAAGGGGAGGGGCAGAGGGAGAAGCAGACTTCCCGCTGACTAGGGAACCCGATGTGGGCATTCGATCCCAGGACCCTGAGATCATAATCTGAGTTGAAGGCAGACGCAACCGATAGAGCCACCCATGTGCCCCTTTCATCAAATTTCTGAATCACCGCTCTACGGTAGGCCTGTGGAAAATCTCATGGGAGAATGTGTGAACACTAGTGAGCGTGGCTCACGTGTGGAGCATTGCTAGGAGGACCAGAGAATGTATCGTCCAGACGGGGACATTATTAATAATTACGCCAAGATAGCCAGCGCCCGTCAGGTATGTTCTGGGAATTGGGAGTGCGGTAGCCTAGTGCCCACCAGGGTTCTCATTCCCTTGTTTCTGAGACCCTGTATGTCCTCTCTTCTACATCATATAGCTCTAAATTACCTGCTCCTCTTCATTTTCCGTTCTATCAGATGTATTCTCTTCGTCGCCCCCAACTTGATGACGAGCGAAGCAGGGTGGGTTGAGTCCCTGGCGTCTGTCTTTCCACAGGCCGGGGAACCCTATCCCCACTGTTCCCTGGTCGCTCAAGAAGTTGGATTCCACAGACCAGAATTCTAGTTCTGGAAGCAGTTTAACTTTTCTGAACTCCTTTCTTTGTCTGTAGGATGAACACGATAATGTCCTGGGGCGCCTGGGTGGCTCAGGCATTAACGCCTCTGCCTTCGGCTCAGGTTATGATCCCGGGGTCCTGGGATTGAGCCCCGCAGCGGGGAGCCTGCTTCTCCCTCTCCCACTCCCCCTGCTTGTGTTCCCTCTCTCGCTGTGTCTCTCTCTGTCAAATAAATAAATAAAATCTTTAAAAAAAAAAAAAAGGAAAAGAAAACGATAATGTCCAGCTCATAGACTACAGTGAGGGTCTTTGCAGGAAGGTTTGTGGGGGGTGGGGGGGTGGGGCTGTGGTGTTGCCATTGTTCCATTGCAGGTGAGCTCCAGGGACACTTACAACTCCTGGTGGACATATGCTTGGAGCCTTTAGGCTCTGCTGGCTGTCTAGATCTGTTTTTTCCCGCTTCTCCATTTATTACTGTCCCCGTAATCACTCTCCTAGCTCTTCCCTTCCCTTCCATCCCATTGCCTGTGGCTTAGTTCAGTTCTTGCCATTTCTCCCTTGGAATACTGCTAGAAAAAAGAAGTGATTTTTTTTTGAAGGCAGCATCTCCCCCCCCCCCCCACCCCGCCCAGACCAAAACATCAAGAAGATAGGTACTTTATGAAAGCTGAGATTAAAAAAAAAATCAGATGAGAAGCAACAGACTGAGATCAAAAGGAAGCTGACCGAGAAGGGTGCGGAGATAAATACGGGACTAGTCGGCGGAGGTAAGGAGTAGGTATAAGGAAACACAAATGCAATCGCAGAATTAAGTTTCCAGCATGATCTTTAAAGGGCCTAATGGGCTCTATGATTAACCTAAACAATGCCATGTAGTACTAGAGCTCTCAGAATCCAGAGGAAAATGTACGGTGAGATGAAAATGATGAAAAAATGTGATAATTAGAGGACTAGATTCAGGAGTTTAAAAAGCAATGAACAGGGGCGCCTGGGTTAAGTGTCAGACTCCCGGTTGCAGCTCAGGTCATGATCTCAGGATCCTGAGATTGAGCCCCACTATCGGCTCTGTGCTCAGGGGGTAGTCTGCTGGAGAGCCCCCCCCCCCCGCTTTTTCTCTCTGTCTCTCTTAAATAAATAAATCTTTTTTTTTAAAGATTTTATTTATTAGGAAAGAGAGAGAGAGTGAGAGAGAGCAGGTCAGAGTGAGAAGCGGACTCCCCATGGAGCTGGGAGCCCGATGTGGGACTCGATCGATGTGGGACTCGATCGATGTGGGACTCGATCGATGTGGGACTCGATCGATGTGGGACTCGATCGATGTGGGACTCGATCGATGTGGGACTCGATCCCAGGACTGCGGGATCATGACCTGAGCCAAAGGCAGTCGCTCAACCAACTGCGCCATCCAGGGGCCCAATAAATCTTTTTTTAAAAGAAAGCAATGAACAAAGGGTATACTAATCAAATTAAAAAGCAAGAAGTATATCTTGTAGATCCTAGGAGGCAGTGAAAGCGAACAAAACACAATACATACAACAAAGGAAGAGGCATTGTAGTATTAGAATGTAAAATAGATAAAAGCAAAACCAAATATGTCAGGTGTGATGGTAAATTTCCGTGAAATAAGTTTCCAACTGAATTAAGACAAAATGAAGATGGGGCGCCTGGGTGGCTCAGTGGGTGAAAGCCTCTGCCTTCGGCTCAGGTCATGATCTCGGGGTCCTGGGATCGAGCCCTACATCGGGCTCTCTGCTCAGCGGGGAGCCTGCTTCCCCCTCTCTCTGCCTGCCTCTCTGCCTACTTGTTCTCTCTCTCTCTCTGTCAAATAAATAAATAAATAAAATCTTAAAAAAAAAAAAGACAAAATGATGATTGAATAAAAAAGCTTCATGCTCTTTACCTGGGACAAACCCAACATAGCGACAAAGTTTTATTGTTCTTTTTCTACCTTTAGACAAATAGCTTAATTTATTTAATTATTTAGGAAATCATTTAAGATTATTAATTTTCTTCCAAATACGGCCTTGAAATTAATTTGAAATGAAAACATGTAGAATTGATAACTTAAGATCCTTGCTGAAAGAAAGTAATAAAAGAAATGAAACTTTGGCAAGTCCGATCAAGAAAAAGAGAAAAGGTCAATATTAGGCAAAACAGGAAAGAGAAAAGAGGCTTTATTTTTTAAATTTTATTTACTTATTTGTCAGAGCCCAAGCAGGGGGAGCAGCAGGCAGAGGGAGAGGGAGAAGCAGGCTCCCTGCTGAGCAAGGAGCGCAATGCTGGGCTCCATCCCAGTTCCCTGGGATCATGACCTGAGCCAAAGGCAGACGCTTAACCGACTCAGCCACCCAGGCATCCGGGGAAAAAGGGGTTTTAACCTCATTCTTGACTTTACCACAATTGTGTTCTTGAGCACATATTGGGCACCTGGGAGATGCTGTGGACACTTAGCAGGAAGTGAGACAGAGCTCACTGTTCAATGAGGAGGACATTCGGAAATATCTACTAATAATCAGAGCTGTGATTGTTGCGATGGAAAGATTTAAAAAGTTGGGGCATCTGGGTGGCTCGGTGGGTTAAAAGGCTTTGGCTCAGGTTATGATCTCGGGGTCCTGGGATCGAGCCCCTATTCGGGCTCCCTGCTCAGCGGGGAGCCTGCTTCTCCCTCTCTCTCTGCCTACTTGTGATCTTTCTCTGTGTCAAATAAATAAATAAAATCTTAAAGAGATTTAAAAAGTTTGTCACAGGTTACCGTGTGCAGTGTCATGCTAAGCAGTCTGCGCAAGGAAAACATAAATTACCAAAGTTTATTCAGGAACCATTAGAATGACTAAGTGACCGGTGTCTACTGAAAAACAATTGGAAGATAGTAAAAATAACTAAACAAAAACCAAAGCTGTTACAGCCGAAGGCTTTGACAGGAAATTTCAAAAATGCTGAGGAAATAGAGCTTTGTGATGCAAAGACTGTCTCTGAGCCCAGGAACAGACGGATGGCCACCCCACGCCTGTCCCAGCATTGATACAGCCTTGTTTCCGATGCTGACTGACAGTGCAAAAGAGAGAAACACTGCTTAGAGCCACGTGAAAGTCTAATACATAATACTGTCACGTTACATCTCGTAATGCGTTAAAGGGTAATACACCATAAGCAACTAAAGGATTTATTCCAAAAATGCACAGGTAGTTTAATCAGAAAGAATTCATTAAAATAAGACACAGTCACGCAGTTACCGCAGTAAATGCAAAAAATGACATGAGATACAAATTAACATCCATTCTTGACTTTTTTTAAAGAAAAAATTTAATTTTATTTATTTGTTTTTTTAAGATTTTATCTATTTATCTGACAGAGAGGAGAGAGATCACAAGTAGGCAGAGAGGCAGGCAGAGAGAGAGAGGAGGAAGCAGACTTCCTGCTGAGCAGAGATGCTGCTCTACCCCAGGACCCTGAGATCATGAGCTGAGCTGAAGGCAGAGGCCCAACCCACTGAGCCACCCAGGCGCCCAAGAAAAAATTTTAAACCACGCCCACATTACACTTAAAAATGAAATTATAAGGGTGCCTGGGGTGGCTCAGTCAAGTACCCAGCTCTTGCTTTTGGTTCCTTAAGATCTCAGGGTGGGGGCTCATGTTTGAGCCCCATGTGGGGGGTTCCTCGCTCAGTGGGGAGTCTGCTTGAGATTCTTTCCCTCCCCTTCTAATCCTCCCCCTGCACACTTGCTCTCTCATAAACAAACAAATAAATAAATAAAATGAAACTATAATGCTGTTCTCATTAAAATAAAGAAGGCATTATTACACTATCATAATATCACTACTATTTTAACATTATCCTGGAAATTCCAGTTGAAATAATATCGTAAGAGAAATGAAAGTCCAAATAAAGTTAGTGTTTTTTGTTGATGGCTTCATTTTTTTTTAAAGTAGGCTCCACACCCAACATGGGGCTCAAACATACAATCCAGAGACCAAGAGTAACTTGCTCTACCCACCGAGCCGGTCAGGCTCCCTGATTTTTACACATGAAACTCAAGTTATCAACTGAAAACCGCTAGACTCAACGAGACAGCTGACTCCTTTGGCCAAATACAAAACTACACAAAACCCTGGTTTGCTACTTATCAGTTAATAACCTTTCAGAAAATTAAAAAAAAAAAACCCCACATTTGTCACATCCACAAAACCAAAGATCAAAATACTCAGGCATTCAGCAGTTATCATGGAAACTGTATGTTGAAGGAGTCTGTAAATATCATCCTTCTCTCTGAATTTGGAACCAGTGGAGGCTGGGGGAGAGGGGAGGGGCAAGGAAGGAAAGACAAGACATGGGAATTGGACAGATGGAAATCGGTGTATCATCTTTATTATTGATAAAGGCTAGGTTGGGGAACAAGGTTTAAATCTGAAGAGGATAAGCTTGTCTGATTCATCCCTGAATATGGGTGTGTGTGTGTGTGTGGCCTACCTATATAAATTGTGTCCTATCTGCAAGGGGGTGGATCCCTTAAGTGGGTTGGGGAGGAAGGGTCAGAGCCAATTTGCCCAATCAGACATCATCCCTCCCTGGGGTGCATAGGAGTGGGGATCCACTGGCATCCTCTCTGCTGTGACGGAGAGGAGTTATTCCTTCTTCAGACTTCCTCCCTTTGCTCTCAACTCACTGGAGCTGGAAGGCCCTGTCCCTAGGTGCCTGGGGGTGTAGGCACCTGGGGGTGTGGCTCTTTCCTCCAGGGAAGGGGGGAAGCTATCCCTCAGCTCTTCTTGCTTCCACTTCACTAACCACACTGCTCCTTGGTGGATCCTTCTAGGAACCCTGGAGAGCAGGGGTAGATTTCAACCCCAGAAGGCTCTCAAGTGGATGAAAACAGGACAGTATTTAAATTGAATTCAAAGGAACGCTGTACCCAGGGGTGAAAATTTACTTCCTGTCTATTTCCCAGCCCAAATCATGGGCAAACATCTTTTCTTCTGAGAATTTTAACAGTTGAGAACAGGAATCTTCATTGCTTTGTTCATTACTGTATCCGCAGCACTTAGAACAACGCTTGACATGTGGGAGGCATTCCGTGACTTAATGACCATTCTCAGGAGGGAGAAGTGTAACGTGTAATGCAAAAGAAGCCTTTATAGTCTTGGTCTTATTGATTACAAGCTAATAAAGATAAAAGTAGACACGGGGCCCCTGGCTGGCTCAGTTGGTAGAGCGTGCAACTCTTGATCTCGGCGTTGTAAGTTTGAGCCCCACATTGGTTGTAGAGATTACTTAAAATTTTTTTTAAAAATTCTAAAAAAAAAGTAGCGACACCTGGGTGGCTTAGTCAGTTATGCATCTGCCTTCGGCTCAGGCCATGATCTTGGGGTCCTGGGATCGAGCCCCACATCTGGCTTTCTGCTTAGCAGGGAGCCTGCTTCTCCTTCTCCCTCTGCCTGCCACTCCCCTTGCTTGTGCTCTCTTCCTTTCTGTCAAATAAGTAAATAAAATCTTAAAAATAAAATAAAAATTAGGGGCACCTGGGTGGCTCAGTGGGTTAAAGCCTCTGCCTTCAGCTCAGGTCATGATCCTGAGCCCCACATCAGGCTCTCTGCTGGGCGGGGAGCCTGCTTCTCTGCCTACTAGTGATCTCTGTCTCTCTCTCTTTCTCTGTCTCTCTCTGTCAAATAAATAAATAAAATCTTTTAAAAAAATAAAAATTAAAGACAACAAAGTTGAATAGGAAATGGACAGTAAGGGTTGATGGAGGGAGGTGGGTGGGGGATGGGCACTTGTTTTGATGAGCACTGGGTGTTTTATGTAAGTGATGAAGCGATGAATTCTACTCCTGAAACCAATATTGCACTACATGCTAACTAACTACAACTTAAATAAAAATTAGGAAAAAAATGAAGTAGACATAAGAAATTCAACTAACCAATACATAGTGAAAGATTGCTTTATCTTGTTAAGGACAAACTAAATGTGTCAAATGAATTGCAAATTGCAACAAAGCATTATTTCATGTCTCTCAAATTGGCAAAGAAAAGGAAGGATGCATAAGCTGGCACAACCATTAGTCATTTATCAAAAACTTGAAATTGTATTCTCTTTGGTCCAAGGCGGGGGTTCTGTTTCTAGGAAGTCATCCTACAGAGACACTCTCATTATCAGTGTGTGTGGATGCCTGTACAGAGAAGTTTAGTTGGAGCATTGTTTGTAATGGCAAAATAGTAAGGCACCCTGATGTTCATAATTGGGGATGATTATCTTTTCTAGTCTTTCCCTAGGGTGCTGGACAAATAGATCGTGGGTCATTGACACAGGGAAATAATACACAGCGGCTGAAGTGAACGAACTAGAACCGTGTGGACAGACATGGGAAGATATCTGTAGTTGACTGTACAGCGAGAAAAGCCCATTGTAGAGTAGCAGGTGTTTGGGGTTGCACTGTGTTCCCCAAAAGGTTAATGTCCAAGTGCTAAGCCCCAGTACCTGTGAATGTGACCTTACTTGGAAATAGGAACTTTGCAGATGTAATCAAGTGAAGGTGACGTCGTTAAGGTAAGTTGGAATCCTCTGTGACTAGAGGTATCCTTACAAGAAGAGAAGAGACCCAGAGAGACACACTCAGGGAGGAAAGACAGCCACGTGAAGGAGGCAGAGCTTGGAGTGATACATCTCCAAGCCAAGGAACGCCCAGGATTGCAGGCAACACCTGGAGGAGACTCTCCCTTGAGCCTCTGGAGTAACCAGTCTTTTTTTTTTTTTTTTTTAAGATTTCATTTATTTATATGACAGTGTGTGCACGCACAAGCAAGGGGAGCAGCAGGCAGAAGGGAGAGGGAGACGCAGGCTCCCCGCGGAGCAAGGAGCCTGATTCGGGGCTCGATGCCAGGACCCTGGGATCATGACTTGAGCCTAAGGCAGATGCCCAACCGATGGAGCCCCCCCCCCCCAGGTGCCCCAGAAGGAACCAATCTTGCCAACGCCTTGAGTTCACACCTCAGCCTCCCAAACTGTGAGAGAATAAACTGTTGTTTTAGGCCACCCAGTCGTGGGAATGTGTTGCAGCAGCCCTAGGAAATGAGTAGGACAGATGAGGCATTATCCCATAATCATGCCTTCTGAGGGTGCCCCTGCGGCTCTCCTGGTGCAAGAGTGCTGTTTCAGTCTGCCTTCCAGCCAATAGCCACCTCGTTGGAGGCAGGGACCCACTGGTGTTTTGTTTTTTTTTGATTGGGACAGCCTGAGCAGGATAAATTTCTGTCCCGCCTCCTTCGCCGCCTCCTTCCACACTTGTGCCTGGTGGCCTCTTGCTGTGGTCCCCCTCATTGCCTCTTAAACTGAGCATCCCGAATTCCTGGTGTTCCCTGACCACGCTTTGTCTTTGTGCTTCAGTCCTGTGTTGGCCAAGCCCCATTCCTTGTGAAAAGCTTGTTTTGACGAGCCTTCCTCCAGGATTCTTCTCTGTTCTCGTTCCCCCCCCCCCCCCCCCCCCCGCCTTGAGTTATCTTGTGCACCTGCCTACCGCGTTGTGCGACGATATGGTAAAGCCTCCATGATGATCGGGTGTCCTCTGCGGCCACCGGACCTGAGATCTGAATCCTGCACGTGCCACTTACTAGCCGCGTGACCTCGAGCAAGTTGTTTACTTCCCTGTGCCTCGGTTTCCTCATCTGTACAATGGGGAATCGCAGTATCCACTTTACCGGGTGGTTGTAAGCATTAATAAGCTGGTATGGTTAAAATGCTTGGAACGGAGCCTGGCACAGAGTAAGTGGTCAGAAAGTGTTAGCTATTATTGTAATTATATGTTTACTTGTCTGACTCCCCCGCTCAACCGAGATACCTAACGGCAGTAATTGTGTGTTTTTCCCTCTCATCCCCAGTATCTTGCAGAGTCCTTGGCACATGGTAGGCTCTAGATAAATGTTTGTTGAATTAATAATGATAATTAACGTAATTGCCTACGAGGATCCCATATTGGGCTTTGACCCTCTGCTTACTCCACACCATGCAGGGATAATGGAGCTAAATATGGCTCCGTCAAACCACCGCGGGTCCGCTGGCGTTTGCTGAGCACCTCCGACGGGCCAGCCGCCTGCGGGGGAGCGCATGGACGAGTGCGCAGCCAGCCCTTGTGCTCAGGGCGCTTAGAATCTGATGGGGAAGACAGGTGGTGAGCCCAGGAAGTGTTTTTGTGAACAATAATAGGTTTTAATAACCATTTGTGAGAGAGGTAGAAGACCCAGGAGGTACGTTGATAGTTATTATTTCAGTTGGTGGCATCATTGTTACCTCACATCTTCCTTGTTTTCCAAGTTCATTCTAGAACGTTTCTTAAACTTTTTAATAAGGCAACTTAGATCTATAGGCTTCACCAGATTCGAGTCGATTTTTTTTTTTCAGGTATACTTCCCTCAACAGACACGGAAGGTCTGGTTGTGTCTCTGGAATTAGCAGCCATCAGTAATCGTTGCTGGAGGGCGCCTGGGTGGCTCAGTTGGTTAAGCAACTGCCTTCGGCTCAGGTCATGATCCCAGGGTCCTGGGATCGAGCCCCGTGTCGGGCTCCTTCCTCAGCAGGGAGCCTGCTTCTCCCTCTCCCTCTGCCTGCTGCTCTGCCTGCTTGTGCTCTCTCTCTTCCAAATAAATAAAATTTAAAAGAAATCACTACTGGAGCCATGATTTCATTAGGAGTTGTAAAATGGTGATACGGTGTTTATCATCTGGAGACTCCTGTAAAGACAAACCCTGACTGGTTATCCTGAGGTATAGCTATTCAGAAAGGGAATATGAAGTTTGATGCTTAACCAGTTTTTAAAATAATAGGTTGGTTTTCTAGCATCCTTCAGAGGTGACCAATGGAAGGCATTAGGCTTTTTATTTTTAAAAAGATTTTATTTATTTATTTGACAGAGAGAGAGAGATAGAGAGGGAACACAAGCAGGGGGAGTGGGAGAAGCAGGCTTCCCGCTGAGCAGGGAGCCTGATGCAGGACTTAATCCCAGGACCCTGGGATCTGGGGTCTGTTCCTGACCTGAGCCGAAGGCAGCTGCTTAACCGACTGAGCTACCCAGGCACCCCGGCATTAAGCTTTAAAAAAATTTTTTTTTTTTTTTAATTTTTAAGTAAGGGGCACCTGGGTGGCTCAGTGGGTTAAAGCCTCTGCGTTCAGCTAGGGTCATGATCTCAGGGTCCTGGGATCGAGCCCCGCATCAGGCTCTTTGCTCAGCAGGGAGCCTGCTTCCCCCTCTCTCTCTGCCTACCTCTCTGCCTACCTGTGATCTCTCTTTCTCTCTGTCAAATAAATAAATAAAATCTTAAAAAAAAATTTTTTTTAAGTAATCTCTACTCCCAACATGGGATTTGAACTTAAAACCCTGAGGTCAAGAGTCGCATGCTCTACCGACTGAGCCAGCCAGGTGCTCTGTTTTGGCCTTTTTAAAAACATCATTATGAAGTCATGGATCTTAATTTAGTGCATATAAGTCCATGTGGTTCTGGTCCTTATGGATGCTTAGCCTGTCTTTGGTCTGTGGGAGTTTCTTCAAGCTGGCCGTGAACCGTTGGATGTGACCTTACTGGTCTTGGCTCCTTCCCTTGTATGTGATGATGTTCCAGGCTTATCTTGTGCGTTTCCTGCCCCAGATCTGGAATCAGGCACTTCTCCAATGAGGAAGGGCATGAATTTTTTTAAGATATTGGTCCAGTTTCCGAACCATTTTCAGGAGGGAATTATGATTTATACTCCCACCAGCAAAGCATGAAGACCATTTTCTCCATATACTCACCAGTGTTGAGTGCTATTTTAAAAATCTTGATGTTCCAAAAAAAAAAAAAAAATCTTGATGTTCATTTGATGGGCAGAATATCTTATTCTAATTTGCATTTCTTAGATTCCTAGTGCTTTAGAATTTTTTTTTTTTTTTAGCATTTTATTTATTTGAGAGACAGGACGAGCTGGGTGGGGAGTGGGCAGAAGGAGAGGGAGAAACAGACTAGCCGCTGACCAGGAAGCCTGAGGACGATGCTGGGCTCGATCTCAGGATCCTGGGATCGTGACCCAAGCCGAAATCAGACCCTTAACCACCTAAGCCACCCAGGCACCCCTCGAATGTTTTCTTATATTAATATTTGCCTCGAGAACTCTTCGAATGTTTTGACCGTGTTACCGTGGGAATTTTAGTAGTTACTATGATCGATTTGTAACTAAATACCAAGACCTGCAGCCCTTCTTCTGTCAGTTGCTGGAAATAATTTTCCTAATTTATTGTTTGCCTTTGGGAGTTGTTTACAACTCCTATTTTATGTAGTCTTTTCCTTTATAAAGCATAGAATTTCCCAGGCGTCTCTTGTGAGGGCCATACGGGATCAGAAAGCTGCAGCCTAGTCGCTACCGCCTGGAATAAGTCGGCACACAGACATTGACGGTGCTCGCCTCCGCTGCCTGCAGGTGTGTTCCTTGTGGCCAGAGACCTGCCTTGTCCCACGAGGGTCTGGATCCTTTCTCACCCTGACAGACTTGCTCCGATTCTTGTTCATATCGAAGGTGCCTCTTATTTGAGCATCTTCGGGCAGGGGCGGGGGGTGAGGAGGGAAGGACCCTGAGCAACCACTCGTCCGTGCCGGCCTGCGGGCCCCTGGGGCAGCGGGCAGCAGGGTGCCAGGCTCCCAGCGATCGGCAGCTGGGCTGTGGGGCTTCACCCACGCAGGGCAACCCCCCTCGAACCACGACGCCCCACGGGTGTGTGTCCTGTGATGAGGGGGCTCTCAGGGTCTGTTCAGAGAGAACCACCGCGCTCATGTGGCAGAGATTGGGCGAGTGACAGATCAAGCAGGGCACTTTGCCACTCCCAACCGTCTGCGTGAGAGGGATGCCAGCAAAGGCCTACAGCAGGTGAGGGATGTTTGTGCTGGCGTGTAGTTCCTAAAAGATTAAAAAAAAAATCTCGAGGGGCGCCTGGGTGGCTCAGCCGGGTTAAGCCTCTGCCTTCAGCTCAGGTCATGATCTCAGGATCCTGGGATCGAGCCCCACGTGAGGCTCCCTGCTCAGCGGGGAGCCTGCTTTTCCCTCTGCCTGCCGCTCTGCTACTTGTGCTCTCTCTCTTTCTTTCTCCCCGTCAAATAAATAAATAAAATATATTTTTTAAAAAAATCCCGAACGTAATAAAACAATAAAGGACTCACAGAGTCCTCAACTGAATACGTGCCAGGCACTGTTCCAAACATGCTACATTTATTAACATGTGAATTTACTTTGCACAAGCCTGTGAGGCAGATAACGTCATTAGCACCGTTTTATGCACAAGTGGGAGCACAGCGCGGGTAGACAGCTTGCCCGAGGACATACGCTCGGTGAGTGGGAGAGTGGAAATGGAGTGCAGGCAGCTTGACCCCAGACTACAGGCCCTTGCCCCATCCCCATCCTGCCTGTACTTCGGAGGCCTTCCCGGAGGGGGTTGCAGCCTCGCAAGGGCCTCGTGTGGTAAAGCGCAGCCCGCTGACTTTACAAATGGCGAAGCGAAGGCCTGCAGAGGAGAGTGACTTGCTCAGAGCCAAGGCTAGGATGCTGGGTTCTGTGCACTTGGTAGTTCACACTCCTCCGGCACCCAAGTCAAATTAGCCGTATATAGATGCACAGGGATTGCCTTCTCCCTTTGAGGGGGGCCAAAACCTGCAGGGTCTGGTGGACATGGGAGTTTTGCTCCAGACTCTTTCTGGGCATCCCTCTGACCTGGCAGCGGGCTCTTTTTTTTTTTTTTAAGATTTTATTATTTATTTGACAGAGAAAGACGCAGCGAGAGAGGGAACGCAAGCAGAGGGAGTGGGAGAGGGAGAAGCAGGCTCCCCACTGAGCAAGGACCCTGGGATCACAACCTGAGCCGAAGGCAGACGCCTAATGACGGAGCCACCCAGGCACCCCTGGCAGCGGGTTCTTGAGGGCTGTGTGGGGACCGGCTCTTGAGATCTTGTGGTCCGAAGCCAGGCCTGGCCCTTTGTGGAAGTCGAATGCTTTGCCCTTGTGGAAAGAGCCGCAGACTGGGTTCCGGAAGCACCAGGGCTGCTGGATCAAGGGTTCTGGAAGGGTGGAGTGGAAATTGCCCCGCTGTCTTCTTGCCCCTGGCCTAATGGCTCAGACCATTTTTAGATGTCAGGAAGTATAACAGTATGGTACATTTATCTTGGTGAATAATAGATGAGCCTCGGGAAGGTACTGTACTTTTCCTGGTGAATTATTTACCAGGATCCTCTAATTTGAGGGCCCTCCATTATAAATGGCCTGAATCTGGTATCTAGAGAGCCCCTCTCCTTTCCCTTCCTCTCCCAGGTCTCCTGCACACAGGCGAGCTGTAACCTTTCGTGCCTAGTGATAGAGCGAGTAGCCCTGTGGCCCAAGCCAGGGACTGAGTTTGGAGTCCCTGAGGCTGCTGGGAGGGGTGAGGAGGATCTGGAGACCCAGGGACAGACCTGCCAGGGGAACTCAGGGTAAATGTGGCACGGGGTCCTGCTCTACAGGCATGAGGAGCCCTCCGCACGCCTACGTGTGTGTGCATTCGTCTGCTATGAGTCTTTGCTTTTCTTGCCCCTTTTTCGGGGTCTCCATGACTCTATCTCTCCGTGTGTCTCTGCCCAAGTCTCTCCACCTGTTCACCTCTCACCTTCTCTTCTGTCAGCACCTGGGTGTCTCTCCTCTCTGCCTGTGTCCCTTCCTAAGTCAGCCCATCTCCCTCTCTCTCTGTCAGTTGTTAGTCTCCCTCTGTCTGTCTGTCTCTGTCAGTCTCCCTCCAGCTCCCTTCATCTAATCTCCCTGTCTCTCTCCATCAGTGTCTAGTCGCCGCCCCCTCCCTCTCTCCCTCCCACCCGCCTCCCTCTCTTCCTCTTTCTCCCCCACTCCCACTCCCCCCCTCTCCCTCCGTGACTTTAGAGGTCTGTAAGAAGCACCTGGAATGAAGGGACAGCCAGTTCCAGACTTAAGTGAAGCCAGATCTTGGTGCCTTCCAGACCCTGACTCCAAGATCCACAGAGTAGGCATGAAATAAACTTGAGGTCTTTGTCATTTTTTTGGCTATTCGATTCAGTTATTGCATCAGCCACTCTTAGGGGCTTTTAAAAACTTTTTTTCCTCCAGCTGTTTGTGTGTGCTTTATGTTTTATAATGTTTTCTCCCCAAAGTTGGTTATCCCTAGGCTTGAAGCATCTGGTAATGAGTTGCAAGTTTTGGCTGCTTTTAAAAATAACTTGCAAGGAATTGTTTCTATTATTCATCCGCTTGTATTTTTTTCATCTGTTGTTATTGATTTGAGGATTGAAATATTCACTTTGCCATCTTTAGCCAGAACGCTTTGTCTAAACAGCTGATTTTTTAAAAAATGACTTTTTTTTTTGAAAGATTTTACTTATTTATTGGACAGAGAGAGAGATCACAAGTAGAGAGGCAGGCAGAGAGAAGGGGAGAAGCAGGCTCCCTGCTGAGCAGAGAGCCCGATGTGAGGCTCGATCCCAGGACTCTGAGATCATGACCTGAGCTGAAGGCAGAGGCTTTAACCCACTGAACCACCCAGGCGCCCCCAAAATTACTCTTTTTTGGTTATTTTCCTTAAAAAATAAAGGTGCAAATCACAAGTGGTGATTTGCAGTTAAGAGATTAAATAAAAGAATTAAGATGCCCTGTTAGAAAATTTATCTTTTAAGCAAGAAAAGGAGGTTTATGAGTCTAGCAAGGATCTGTGGTTTGATTCAACTCAGCAGCGGGCCTGCCTTCCACATCCCCCTCTGTCCATGGCTCCCCTAACCTTGTCACACGGGGTCAGACCCCATTACCTCTGAGTCATAGCTGAGCAATATGTTCATGGCTGCAGGATTTGCTCTTCACTACAAGATAGCCTTCCCCTCCAACGTTGTTTCCAGCCACGCATGCTAACAGAGGTGGTTAAGAGAACTTTTGATGGCAGGAGCAGATCTGTCTTCACAGGGAGATGGTGGGCACTGTGGACAGCCCTGCCCCCACACCTGTCCCCAGCAGCCTGGAGTCCAGGGCGGCACCCTTATCTCCCCAAGCTGGTGGTTCTTCCAAGCCTTCTCTCTCAGTCCGGATCCTTTGTGTCCGGGGTTGAGGCCTAACGCCGGCAACATCCCTTTCTAAGACTCTTCCCTCCCTGGAGAGAAGGGTTGCTTTCCAGAAACAGCTGTTGGGTCAGACAGGTGGAGAAGGAAAGGAAAGGAAGGAAAGAAGGCTGGGGGAGGGGCACTCTGCTGATGGTGTCGGCTTCTGACTCCTCGGCCCTGCCTTGTGCCCTGGCCCTGAGGGGACAGCCAGGCCGCAGTGCGTGTTGTCCCCCGGGGTCTCCTGCCAGCTGCCCAGGCGCACACTCATCTCCTGCCCACGTGTGAGGCGTGGCTGCGTGTCACCGGCTGTGTGGCAAATGCAGCCCGCTGCCGCAAGCCCTGAGTGGCTCGTGCTTTCCACATCACACATAGCAAAGTGATTTCCTCACATTCCCCACTCTCGTCTGCTCCGGGAAGTGGTTTGCAGAGCGCTTCTAAATATAAAAGTCTGAGACCGACTCTTTCTCGGCTCCCTTTGAAACCCGTTGAAGTCCAGGCTCTTCAATGACTTTCTGGGTTTACAGGGGGGAAGGGGTGGGAGGCAGGAGAAGCAGGCTCCAAGGCTACCCAGCAGGCAGAGTGGGACCATGTGCGGTGATCGAGGCCGGGGTTCTGGGGGCACCCGGGGAGAGGGGTGCAGGCCTAAAGAGCAGTCCTCAAACTGTGGACAGCTGTGTTCGGCCACTTGTTTAAAAAAAATCCGCTTGTGTCTTTCCTCCCCAAACCTAGCAGCGCCTTTGGGTTGTCTCCTGGGAGAGCAGCAGGAGGTAGGAAATGGCCACGGGGAAGGATCTTCAAAACACAGGGCTAGACGGAACAAAGTAAGAAGCGGAGTGAGAGAGAGAACAGACCACTCACAGAAGTTAAAAGTAGGGGCCCTGGGACCGCAGTCACATTTTTCCCAGGGCGCACGCAGAGAGAAGGATTTACATTAAACTCTGTGGAAGGGTTGGGGGAGGGTGTGGATCAAAGGGAATGAGTGAAAGGAGAGAAGCAGCCAGCGTGGCATCATCGCGGAAAGAACACAGACCCGACACAGACGGACAGACACCAGGGCAGATCTAGAGGGTACTTGCAGACCCTGCCATTTACTGGGACAGCCTGAACTCCACTTTCCTCCTCAGGAAGATGAGGCTGACCCCGCGTGGAAGGCTCTTGAAGTTAGAAGTAACGTGCCCGTGCGTGGCGCCGGCAAGAAGCCGGCAGTCAGAGGGGCGAAGGCAGTGCCGTCTAATTGAGCTTTCTGTGGGGAGAGAATGGTTTTCTACAGTGGTCCCGAGCTAGGTGTGGCTCCTGAGCCCTTGGAATGTGCCTAATGCTAAGGAGGAAGATTCAGTTTTAATTTTGTTTCATTTTAATTCAGTTACATTTCAGGAGCCCCAAGTGGCTGGTGGCAACCCTTGGTCTAAGGGATAGTTCAATTTCTTTACCGATCAGGAAGGATTTTCTTTTCTTTTCTTTTTCTTTTCTTTCTTTCTTTCTTTTCTTTTTTTAAGATTTTGTTTATTTATTTGACAGAGAGGAGAGAGATCACAAGTAGGCAGAGAGAAAGGCAGAGAGAGAGGGGGAAGCAGGCTCCCTGCTGAGCAGAGAGCCTGATGCGGGGCTTGATCCAAGGACCCCGAGATCATGACCTGAGCTGAAGGCAGCGGCTTTAGCCCACTGAGCCACCCAGGTGCCCCTCTTTTTCTTTTTTTAAATATTTTATTAATTTATTTATTAGAGAGAGAGAGGGCACACAAGCAGAGAGAGCTGCAGAGGGAGAAGCAGGCTCCTCGCTGAGCAAGGAGCCCAATATGCAGCTCGATCTCAGAACCCTGGGATCAGGACCTGAGGTAAAGGCAGAAGCTTAACTGAGCCACCCAGGCGCCCCAGGATTTTCTTCACTGAAGTACGGGCTGCTCCGTCTAAAGGGCGGGGAATTGTGTCCTCCCTTCCATAGGGAATTCAGGGTGAGCTGCTGTGGCCACTCTGGTTAGGTCTGAGGTCTGTGCTCACCGCCTTATCAGCCTGCCAGGGAGGGGGTAGAGATGGGTAGAAAGAGCTCAGAAAGCAAGAGTCTCACAGAATTTTCTGAGCCTACCTTGAAAATTAATAAACTAAGGCTAGGTCTCCCTAGTTGCAAGGTGGTGGTCCCCAGGCTGTCATTCATTCATTCATTCATTCATTTTTATTTTTTTATTATTTTTTTTCCAGGCTGTCATTTAGTTTGCTCCCTGTCTCCCCAGGAAAGGCTACAGGATTTTCCCTAGGCTCACCTGAGGCTGTCCTCCCTATGGTCCCCCAGAGCCCTCACCTCCGCACGGGGAGTCTAATGAGTGGTTGTGGAGCCTGCAGCCAGAGGCTGGGCTCTCTGTCCCTGCCGGAGCCCCGAGTGCACTGACTGAGCACCCCCGAGGTCTTCCTGCGACTGAGCCTGGGCTCATTTCTCAGTCAGTGCCCACGGCGGCTCTGTCGCCTTGCCCGCAGGGTATATAATTTTCACAGGCCTCTGACCTATGTCTTTAGGAGACAGCTGGCGACTGTCTGTCCTCTCTCCTTGGGGCTGAGAATGGATCTGTCCCCAGGCACAGAGAGCGGAGAGAACTCCTGGTACATCCTGGCAGCTCTGTTCCAGCAGTGCCCCCTCCCTGCCCATTCACCAAGCCTCTGGACTCCCCAGGGGTCACCTTATCCAAGGACGTTTTAACCTGGGGTTCATGGTTCCCTAGCCCTTCTGGGATTTTTTTTACTTCCCTGAAAAACATGCAGACTAATGTGTATTTCATTTGAATATTGTTGGCTCCCCGAGGAATCCAAAAAAAAACCACTAAAATTGGTTCCAAGGCTGCCATTTTCCAGGAGAGGAAGCTGAGACCCACCGAAGGAAATTAAGTTGGCCAAGATTGGATAAAGGTAGCCCTAGGACAGGATTTCAGGTCAGACAGACTCTTCAGGGACTTCATTCCCCCATAAATGCTAGCAGGGTATTTACGGTGCCCTCGGCCCTCTGAGGGCATAGCTGTATCTTCTTGGGCATGAATGTCTGCCCTCTTTCCAGGCTACAGCCTAGCGTGGGAGTGCAGCTCTCAGTCACAGCACAGATGGGACTATCAGGGATGTCACAGGCAGTGAGCTCTCAGTGCAAGTGTGTGGCCAAGGCAGAGTCAAGATCTGGCAAGGAGGACGTGAGCTCAGCCATCAGGAGTAGGGACAGTTTGCCAGAAAGTGGTGCCAGCTCCCTGTTTGCAAGCCCCGACTACCTCTGATCTGCACACCTGCCATTTACAGCATGGCCCTTAAACCTCCTGGGCCCTGCCCGGCCTTGACCTTCGGGCGCTGGGGGCCGGGGGCTGGGGGCTGGGGTCTGGGATGGGGGAGAGGACTCTGGGGACTGAGCCCTTCGTTCCTATAGCTGCCTTTGAGGCTCTTTGCAGCTCAGTCGTCCTGTTACATCCTCTCATTTATGTAACTTTATAGATAATAAGTCTGCCCGGGAAGGAGCAGTGACTGGCTAGGGTCACTCAGCTTGTTAGTGGTTGTGTAGAGACTAGAGCCCAGGTCTCCCCGTGCTGTGTTCCTTCGGCCTGATCACACCACCTCACGTGGCTGGATGTTTAATTCATCGCTGCTTCCTTGAAGACATCACAGCCATTTAAGGGTTACCGAGCGTGAGAGACGCGTCCCCGGTGTGGCCCTCCCAGCCCCAGCAGAAGACAGGCTGGTTCCAGGGACCAGCAGTGTGGCTGCTGGCTGGGGAGCATCTTAAGCCTCATTTGTGGGCGTCTTTGTCCCTCTGGCTTGGATGCCACGTGATGCTGGATGCAGGGACCTGCTCCTGCCGTCCGCGGTTGGTCTTCCCCCTCGGAGGCCTCCCAGGAGCGGGCAGGACAGGTTTGAGTTGTGGTTTTCATCTCAGGTAGACGAGTTGGCCTGCTAGGTTTTGTTTCTGCCCTGATCTCTGGTGATTTTGTTCTGTTCCTCTAACCCGGATGTGGGAGGCTCTCCGGACATTTGCAGCCAGATCCCAGAACGGGAGGGCTGTCCCGTGTTCCCTGGCGGCTCTCACTCTGCCCCCTCCTGCGCGGCTCAGAACAAGGACTGTGACGGCTGGCAGAGGGCTGCAGGGCTTTCGTCCGTGAACCTGGGGTCTTTCGCAGACCCTGGAGAGGCAGAAGGGGGTAGAAACTTTGTGCTCTGCCTCTGGGTCTCATGGTTTGCCGTGGTCGATTTTCAGTGACTCCCTGGATCCTTATGTACTGGGCGTATGTCAGAGAGTCTGAGCTGCTGGTGCTAAGACCGCGTACAGTATCTTGCGGGTGCACACTGGTGGTAGAGAGGACGTTCCAGGTCCCAGGTTCCCAGATACCACTGGGGCATTTGAGTTTGGCCGACCTGGAGAATAGGTGAGGGGTGGGCTAGCTGAGCTTGCTGTTCATCCGTTTGCCTTCCTCCTGCAGCAGCTGACGTTTGTTCCTCAACCAAATGACAAATGTGTATGAGCCGTGGACCTTGGACCTTTGGGGTGGTTCAAGGGCAGGAGAAAGTTATGCCAGTTGAATCCCAGAGGGCTAAGGGCCTGTAGTACAATGCGTTGAGCCCTTGAGAAGGACGTGTGATGCAGGGACCCTGGTACCCCGGGGCCTCTTGCTCGGTGCCCTTAGAGTTTCTGGATGCAGGGGACTTGTGAAGAGGGCCGTCCTCATGTGGGTGAGGCGGCCTGGGGCTGCTGTGTTTCCTGGACCACGTGTGCTTCTTGGGTTGAGGGCTGCCTCTCCTGGCCTGTGTCCTGATGCTGTCCCCAGACAGGGCAC
>CM052802.1:101130810-101195786 GCA_028533885.1 Nasua narica
GTGTTTACACATGTGTGTGTGCACACATGCACACGTAGACACACATGGGTCTGCTGGGCCCGGAGCCCGGAGAGCAGCAAGGCGGGCGGGCGGCGGCCCAGCCGCTTGCTGGGGGGCGGGGAGCGGAGTTGGTCCACTGCCCGCACAGCCTCGCTCCTGCCCGCACAGCCTCGCGCTGGGGGCTGCGGCCAAGGGGAGGCGCAGGCAGAGTGTCTGCATGTAGATGGCTGTTGGGGGAGCCGAGGAAATGGCTCGGAAAATGCCCTTATTGGGTATCCGCAGCTCCAGCTTTGTTGGGGTTGGCGCCGGGTGTGGGGGCAGATGGCTCTGCCTGCCTGCTGTTGTGGGGGCCTGCTTGAGACTCCGGTGCCCCCCGGGGCAGCCCCGGACCGTCCGCGTCCTCCGTGCGGCGCTGGGGGCTCTGTCTGTGCGAATCCGCTCAGCCTCAGGGCAGGGGGTGGGGGCCCCATTGTGCGGCGAGGCCAGGGGTGCAGAGAGACCAGGCCAGCCTCCTGTTCTGGAAGGGCCTGCGCGCAAGAGGCACGATGCACGGTGTGGTGGGACTGCGAACGAGGGGGCAGCTTTGGGAAGCCCGGGACCCGTGTGCCACCAGAGAAGGCCGTCCCCAGACCACAGCCCTGGGGCACATCCTCAGGTCCGCGATGGTGCTGGTGACTGCACCACCTTGGGGCAGGTACCACCTCGGTGAAGCCTTCCGCCTCTCTGTCATTGCCGTCCTCCACGTCTTCTTGTTGGGACCAGCCAGAGCTTCTGGAGAGTTCCTCACTGCCCAACCCCTCCTTTCCTGGAGTCTGGCATTTCTGCCGCGGGTTCCTCCATCTGCCGCTGAGCCTTCTGCCCGTTTCCCCCGCTAAGCAATGCAACAGACCGAGCTCGCTGGCCAGCCCTGCGCACCGGGCATGCCTCTGGCCGCCTTCTCGGCCAATGTGGCGGCCACGGCCCTGGGCCAGCCTCCTGATGGCGGTTCGGAGCAGGGGCCGGGGGCTTTGGAGAAGGCCTGGTGGCTGTTCTCCCCGCCTTTTGTAACATCTGAAGTCTGCCCCAGCCAAGCGCTAACCAGGACCTGCTGTGAGCTGACGTCAGGACAGAGGGCCCCGCAGGGCCAGCTTTGATGTTTCCCAGGCCCTGTCGTGGGGACGCAGGAGGCTCTGAGCGGCAGTCTGGGAATGCAGCATCTCTCACCACACGGCTACAGAGCAGCGCTCGCGGCAGGAGCGGATGCCGGAGGCTGAGCCGGGGTCCCTCTGAGTCACGCCGTCTCTCCTTCCAGCTCCGATTTCTGTGGCCAGTGGTCTGCGGTTCCTGCAAGCCCGCGGCCCCTTTCCTGCATCCCACCCCCACCTGATCATTCCCCTCAGCAGAGGCTCCTCCCCATGCAGGGTCTGGGAGTGGGCCCGGGCCTCCGGAGGGGGACTTCCCAGTGTTCTTAAAACAAGAATCCTTGGGCAGGACGGGTGACAGTGGAGGTTGGAAGAGTAGCCGCTGTTCACGGGGTCAGCTCTGTCCGGGTGTCTTCACACGAGTTTCTGTGTTTGTGACTCATGACAAGCCCATGAGAGAGGCCAAGGGAGCTGCGGCAGAGCCCGTCTGCGTGCCTTGCCCAAGGTCAAGCACCAGGCATGAGGGAGGAGCCGAGCCCGAGCTGTCTGAATTCGCACGCCTGACCGAGGCTCCTCGGCATGGGCGAGCCTCGGGGCTCCCTGGGTCCGGAGCAGCTGAGCGGGAGATGGGGCGGGTCACCTACACTTTGACGGCAGGTGATCTCTCTTTGGCCTTTCACAAGCGCCCTGGAGTTCAGGGTCGAGGGCCGAGACCTGGGGCCTCAGCCCGCGTCTGCCCGCATGCCTCCCTCGTGAGAGGTGGTCGGGCGGTGTGCCAGACGCCTCCTCCCGCTCTTACCCCACCCTTCCTTAAGGTTACCTCGGTCGGCAGTGAGCCGGGCACCTTTGCAGGGCTGGTATTGCCTGTAGGCGGTCTGCCCCTCTCCCTGGCCGTGGGGACTGAGCCCCGTGCTGGGACCAGCCATTTCCAGGTTGGTTTTGAGTTGGTGGGCAGAGCTGGGAAGAGCATGGGGCGGGAGCTCTTTGATCCTGGGCAAATCCCTTCATTCTCCCAGGACCCCAGTTTACCTATGTGTTCTACGAAGGGGTTGTACTGCGTTGCCCCGTGGGGGCAGGGGCAGGGTCCCATTCCTGTGCTGTGATTGGAAGCGAGCGGGGTGTTTGGGGTGTCAGGGTGACGGCGGCGGGTGTGCTTGGCAGTGCCCCGAGGACGGTCTGTGAACTTGTACAGTGGGTGGGCTAGCCCAGCATCGCAAGCAAAGCTCCCACGCAAAGAGCAGTGCCCCACTGAGCGGTAGTGGAGGTGGCCCTGGGCCCCTTCTGGCGCCATGACTGTCTTGCGGGCTGGCACCTCTGAGAATGTTGGGGGACGGACCGACACCGGGCGTGGCCCCCCATCGGGACCGCACTCTGACAGCGCCTGCGCTTGTCTTGCTGCCGACTTGATGGGGAGACTGGCTCTGAGGCCCTAGAGAACCAAACTCCCCCGCCGGGGCTTGGAACAGCCAGGATTAGCCTCCGTCGGTTTGGGAGGGGATGGCAGGACCCCCTTGGCCCCCTCTTGCCCTTGCCAGGCCCACTCTGGTCAGAGACAGAGCCTGCTGCTTCACGGGGCAGCCCCGGGAGGCCTATTTCTTCTTTCCAGAGGGGCTGCACATCCTCCTCTGTGTCGTCACCCACCCCTGGCAGGCGGGTCGGAGTTCCCGGCCCAGCGGCTCAGGGCCTCTGCAGGACGCCCACGTGGGCCCGGAACAAAGCCCGGTGTGTTACTCCTGCTGTCACCATGCCACCTGCCCAGCCCTGCCCTCCGCCTCCTCACCCCATCTGCCGCTCAGTGCAGGTTTCTCTCTTTCCCTTTGTTCCCACTGGCCATGGTTCCACCCCTGGTTGCAGGGCCCCCCTTCTCTGTGGGCGCCCCTCCGGCCCCAGCCGGAGCCGAACTGTTGCGGTGCGGGAGGGGGGGATGCTCACCCCTCAACTGCGCCCAGAAAAGCCAGCCTTGGCCAGACATATTCTTAGTGATAGAGGGTAGAACGCGCTGGCCTGCCTTTGGCAATGGCCCCAGATCTAGAGACTATTGGCTTCTCCTGCGATGGGGTGAGTTTCCTCAGGGAAGCCCCCGGAGGACGCTGGGCTGCAGGGCACCCGCGGGTGGAGCCTCGGCGGGGCTGGGAGAGGGAGTAATCCTTCCAAGATGCTCTGTGGGGCGTGGCTTAAGTGCTCGACATCCAGGTTTCTGAAGATGGATGGGGGAGGGCTGCCTGCTAATGCCCCCTGCTCCTCAGCCCAGCATCGAGACTCCCAGGTCAGAGACTTCCTTTAGGGAGCCTCCCCGGGGTCCCCACCCCTCCCCCACCCTTGGTATGCCTTCTCTTTTCTGTGCACGGGCTGCGTGCACTGTTGAGTGGGCACGAGCCTCGCCGTGTCGTGTGTGACTCCCCCGTGCCCCCTGCCGACTGCTGTGCGCCGCGTCTCTGTCCTGAGGGGCCCCCAGCACAGGTTAAGAGTTTCTCAAGGGACACTTGGTCATTGTGGCCTCCAGATCCTTCTCTCCCGCACTTCCTGGACACCTCCCGTGCGTGGAGCCCCTTTCCTCCTCCTGCGCACGGGGTGGTGGGTGACCGGTGAGAGGACGGTGGCTGTAGCTCTTCCTGACAGTGCCTCTCCCATGTCCCCACCTGCAGGTGCCCAGGCGGCCATCGTCTTCATCAAGGAGCCATCCTCCCAGGATGCGCTGCAGGGTCGCCGGGCGCTGCTCCGCTGCGAGGTTGAGTCCCCAGGGCCGGTACACGTGTACTGGCTGCTGGACGGGGCCCCCGTCCGGGACACCGAGAGGCGTTTCGCCCAGGGCAGCAGCCTGAGCTTTGCCGCTGTGGACCGGCTGCAGGACTCTGGAGCCTTCCAGTGCGTGGCGCGGGACAACGCCACGGGAGAGGAGGCCCGCAGTGCCAATGCCTCCTTCAACATCAAATGTGAGAGCAGGGGTGGGGAGGGTGGGGCTGTACTCGCCCCCTGCTAGTCCTCAGTTACTGAGCCCTGCGGGAACCCCCTTTCCTTCAGCTTCTCCCACTTCCAGCTGAATGCACTTGCTGTCCGTTCTTTCGGGGGGGTGGGGGGAGAGAAGTTTTGTTTTTTTTTCCAAAAGATTTTTTTTCCCTTCAAGTCAAGGACCGTTGACCTGCTGGATGCTCTAGCAGATGGCAAGGGCAGTGAGGCAGCATGGCCAAGCGTCAGGGTTAACCTGCCACAGACGGAGGGGACGCTCTGTTTCTGCCCGCCCCCCTCCCCGCCCGCCCCGTATGTAGCCCCGGCCCCAGCTCTGCAGGGCTTCCCTGCGCTGTCTCTTGGCTCCAGAAGCTGCAGGCTGTGTCCTTTGTTCCTCTTCCTTCCCCTCTGCCCTCCCCCGCCCTCCGCTCTTGCTCTGCCCTGCCCCTCACTCTGCAACCGGGGCCTCTGCTGCAGGGATTGAGACCGGTCCTGTGGTCCTGAAGCACCCGGCCTCAGAAGCTGAGATCCAGCCGCGGGCCCAGGTCACACTGCGCTGTCACATTGACGGGCACCCTCGGTAAGGAGCTGCCTTGGAGGGGGTACTGGAGAGACAAGTGGATGACACTTGACAATGGAGAGACAATTCTAGACAAGTAGGGGTATCTTCCCGAAACCTGGGCTCCATTCAGAGGCGTAACCACCCCTGCCCAGAGGCTGCCCCACGCTACCCCCCAGTGACCCGAAGAGGGGCAGCCTCGTGCTGCGGAATGGTCCTGGATTCTGGGAGCCGAGAGTTGTAGAAACTCAACCTGATGATGCCCCTGATTTGTTGTGTGTCCCCGTGCAAGTCACGTCCCCTCCCAGGCCTCAGTTTCCCCATTTGTAAACAGGGATCTAGCCCTGACCCTCTGGTTCTGTACCCTGTCCGCCGGCCACCTGAGTACCCTGTGCCTCCCTGCTGCTGATCCCTTCGGCCTTGCAGGCCTACCTACCAGTGGTTCCGAGATGGGAGCCCCCTCTCCGATGGCCAGAGCAATCACACAGTCAGCAGCAAGGAGCGAAACCTGACCCTCCGGCCTGCCAGCCCGGAGCACAGTGGCCTCTACTCCTGCTGTGCCCAGAACGCCTTTGGCCAGACCTGCAGCAGCCAGAACTTCACCTTGAGCATTGCCGGTGAGCCCGGGCTGGGGATGGAGAAGGTGCAGCAGGGATGGGGGGGCCTCCACACTCTGCCTACTCACATACCTGCGCTTCTCCCTCCCCAGATGAGAGCTTTGCCAGGGTAGTGCTGGCGCCTCAGGACATCGTGGTGGCAAGGAACGAGGAGGCCATGTTCCACTGTCAGTTCTCAGCCCAGCCACCCCCGAGCCTGCAGTGGATGTTTGAAGATGAGACTCCCATCACGAACCGCAGCCGGTAAGGCATCTGGCAAGGGCGTTCAAGTACAGTGGTACGGGTTGCGTACTGCCCAAGTGCATTCTCTGAAGTCATGGCATTGGTACTGCAGACATCCTAAGCCTATACGTGTATTACTTCAAGTTTCCAGCAGATGGCAGTAGAATGTCTTGCTGTTACGGAATGAGTTCAACAAAGGGAAGCCTCCCGGAAGGGCATCTTTTTCCGGTTCCCACAAAGGCACTGTATGAACTAGTGGTGGCTCTGTTCTCTCCCCACTCCCCTACTGCCTATGTGGGTCTTCTGGGATGGGGAGTAGCCATTCAGTCTGGAGGGACATGGGGGACCTGGTGACCGTAGTCTGGATGGATGGTAAAGTTACCTTACACACATGCATGCATTCATGCATGCATGCACACGCTCACACTTTTTGGAGGAAGCAAACCTTCTAGAAGGTTCTGGATGGTGCCAGCTCCTTTATCTGAACTCGTCCTTCCCTGGGCCGTATGAGAGCAGAGGGCACGTTGGTGGTGCCAAGCATGGCCTTGATCCTTGGGGGTGTGGCTCTCTAGGCTGGGGGCTTGGATCCCACCCAGATTCAGCCCATCAGTAGTTTGTCTGGTGTGGTCTAGGGGCTTCTGGCTGCTGGGGCTGGGGCCTTACTGGCAGGCTGGCCTTAACCCTGCAGGAAGGTGGCCCTCTGTCTCCTCAGTTGCGGACACTCGTGAATGAGTACACGCGTGTACACGTACACACACACACACACACACACACGCACTAATGTGGCACGTGGACTTCCTTCTCTCTGTCCTTTCCCTGGCCGTTTCCTTCCTGTGCCTCTGACCTTTGCAGCATGGGGTTCCATCTCCTTCCCTTCCAGAAGGAGGCCTGTAGGCCACTTCTTCCAAAGAGCACTCTCTCTTCTTCGCAGCCCCCCGCACATCCGCAGAGCCACCGTGTTTGCCAACGGGTCCCTGCTGCTGACCCAGGTCCGGCCACGCAACGCAGGGGTCTACCGCTGCATAGGCCGCGGGCAGAGGGGCCCTCCTGTCGTCCTCGAGGCCACGCTTCACCTGGCAGGTGTGTCCCTAGGCCTGGGGTGCCGATGCGGGGGCCACTTTCAACACGGGGGGCACATGGAGAGGAAGCGGAGAGGCAGCGTTCCAGGGGCTTGTGCTACAAGGGCCAGAGCTTGCTGTGGGGGAGTGTGAGGCACCCCGAGACCCCCGGTAATCGTGGGCTTTGCCTCCCGCTCCCCTCCCCGCAGAGATCGAAGACATGCTACCATTTGAGCCACGGGTGTTCACCGCTGGCCGTGAGGAGCGGGTGGCCTGCTTGCCTCCACAGGGTCTGCCAGAGCCCCGCGTGTGGTGGGAGCATGCGGGAGTCCGGCTGCCCCACCTCGGCAGAGTCTTCCAGGAGGGCCACGACCTGGTGTTTGCCGGAATCGCCGAGAGTGACGCCGGGGTCTACACTTGCCACGCAGCCAACCTCGCCGGGCAGCGGCGGCAGGACGTCAACATCACTGTGGCCAGTGAGCACCTCTGCCGCGCGGGACGAGGCGAGGCTGGAGGGGAGCCCGGGTCCCACGACGAGGCCTTGGTCTCTGGGGGCGACATGCAGAGGCTTCCCGGGTGCTCCCCTGAGGCCCCCTCAGCTCTGCGTTCTGCGTGCTTGGGACTCAGTCAGCTGCTGGGAGGTGACGTTGGGGTTGACGTGAAGAGCCGGGCACAGAAGTTGAGGTGACAGCGCGCAGCGTGCATAGAAAAACTGTCCTCTGACTACAGAGTCAGGGCAAGGGACTGGGATTCCAGAGACCCACGTCCCACTCTTTCCCCACCGCGCATGGAGGGACAAGGTGTGGCAAGCCCCCTGCTCTGCCAGGGCTCAGTCTCCTCATCCATAAACTGGAGCTCCTGACTCACCACACTACAAGATGGTCAGAAAGATCAGACGTGCATGTGGTTAGCTGGGAGGTCAGCTGGTGGCTGGCCGTTCCCTGGTGGCCTCATTGAGATGTCTCGAGGGTGACGGAGGATGTGTGTGCCGGGGTGCCTGGGGTGCCCCCCCCAACGGCTGCTGCTGCTGCAGGCCCGGGTCCTCCTCGCCCAGGAGCGGGAGCCGCAAGCCTTCTCAAGGCATCTGTCAGCAGTTGCCCAGTGTGACTTCCACTGGGTTCTGTGTTGGGCCGGGCCAGTCGCGGGCCACCCAGACTCAAGGCAGGAGAGAAGTAGAGTGTCTCTTCATGGGGCAGCAACACTGGTGCTAAGGAACAAGGGATGGGAGAGCCTTTCGCGACCCATTTTTCCAAATAATCTGCCACCCTAGAGACGGGAAGTCCTTGTAGGGTCTTAAGTCGAAGAGTGACATTCTCGAAAGATCACTCCCTGCTGTTCTGAGAAGACCAGAACGTTAGGGGCAGGAGTCAAGACAGGGAGCCCAGTTAGTAGATGACTGTAATTCTCCGGGGCAGGTGTTGGAGGGCCTGGAACAGAGTGGTAGCAGCGGAAGTGAGAGAGGTGGTCAGGTTCAAGATTTTGGGGAGCTCGAGGAGAGGGGATTTGTGTAGAATGGATGTGATGGGAGGGGCTGTAGAGAGGGAAGTCAAGGCTAGGTTTTGGCTTCTGCCGTTGGCTGTCGAGGGGCAGTATTTACCGAGGCAGGGAAGGCTGGGATGAGCAGGTTCCGGGCCGACTCCCTTGTTATCTTTTGTACACATAAAGCTCAAGAGGCCTGTTGGATATCCAGTTGGAGGTGCCGGGAGGCAGTTGGGCTTGCCAGTCTGAAGCTCGTGGTGGGGAGGTCAGGAGTCGGTATAGGTTCCATGCACTCATATGGCATGGAAGGCCACGGACCAGCTGAGATCGTTCAGGGACCGAGGTTGGCTAAACCAGAGCAGGGATCTGAGGACCGAGCCTTGGGGCGTTTCAGTGTAATACAAAGAGGAAGGGCTTTGGGGGCACATGGACCGGAGTTTTGAATCCTACCTCTCAGGTATTAGCACATCACCATCACTACTTTAAACCTCTGTCTTCTCAGCTGTCAAGTGGGTATAGGGATACGTACGTATGGAGTTTGTTGTGACCGTTAACTAAGGTCACATTCCAAAGGTGGTCCTGGGTAAAGGGTCACTGGCACATTTCAGTGGCTCAGACGGGCTTCCGAACTCGGTCGAGTGTGGGGTTGGAGTTGCGAGGAATTGGATCCTTCGGTTTTGCAAACGTGTTCGTTGGTCCTCTGTTCCCTCCCTGTCCCTCTAGCTGTGCCCACGTGGCTGAGGAAGCCCCAGGACAGCCAGCTGGAGGAGGGCAAGCCAGGCTACTTGCATTGCCTGACCCAGGCCACGCCCAAGCCCACAGTCATCTGGTACAGAAACCAGATGCTCATCTCGGAGGTGAGTGTGAGGCCGGCTCCTGGTGGAGGGGGCCAGAATCCCCTTCCAGGGCGCTCCCTCCTCTGGGATCGGCTCCCTCGCCCTCCTTCCCCCGAAGACGCTGGTGGGGCCGAGACCTCCCACGGTCCCATAATGTGTGCCGCAGGACTCGCGGTTCGAAGTGTCCAGGAACGGGACCTTGCGCATCAACAGCGTGGAGGTGTATGATGGCACGTGGTACCGCTGTGTGAGCAGCACCCCGGCCGGCAGCATCGAGGCCCAAGCCCGCGTCCAAGTGCTGGGTGAGCGCCCGAACGTGGGAGAGGAAGGGGGAGGGGCAGCTGGGGGCCCCGATCTTCAGTCCCACCCCGGCCCCATCGAGCCGCCTCCCTTCCCCTTCCCCCTCTTGCCGCTCACCCACCCTCCCTCTGCTGAAACAGAAAAGCTCAAGTTCACACCACCGCCCCGGCCGCAGCAGTGCATGGAGTTTGACAAGGAGGCCACGGTGCCCTGCTCAGCCACAGGCCGAGAAAAGCCCACTATTAAGTGGGTTCGGGCAGGTGGGTACCATGGGGGCAGGGGGTGGGGACAGGTGGGACAGATGTGTGTGTGTGTGTCTGAGGACAAGCCGAGGGCCCAGCGCCGTGCCAGGAACTGTGGGAAAGACAAGAAACGTGGGGCCGACTTACAGTCCAGGTAGGGAAGAAGGGAGCCAGACGCCAAGGTCAGGTTACGGCATTGGACGTCACGGACGATGACGGAGGCTGCAAGTGACTGGCTTGGTCCAGACGGTGCTGGGAAGTCCTTCCTCTCCCTTCAAAGTAGTCATCCTCAGGGACAGAAAGGTAACGCGGGCTGCTTTAGAAAGTTTGTGGGGTGGGGAGTGCCTAGCGGGCTCAATCGGTAGAGCACGAGACTCTTGATCTTGGGGGTTGTGAGTTCGAGTCCTATGTTGGGGGTAGAGTTGACTTAAAAATCAAACCTTCAGGGGCACCTGGGGGGCTCAGTTGGTTGGACATCCAACCCTCAGTTTCAGCTCATGTCATGATCTCGGGGCCATGACATCGGGCTCTGAGCTGGGCGTGGAGCCTGTTGGGATTCTCTTCCTCTCCCCTTCCACACTCTCACTCTCTCTAAAAAAAAAAAAAAAAAGAAAAGTAAAGAAAAGGGGAAAAAAACAACTTTAAAAAAGTAAACAAGAAATTTGGGGGGAATGCATAATCCTGCTATCCATCATTTTTGGTTGTGTGCCTCCTTTTTCTGTGTATCTTTCTGTTTGGACATAGCAATTTTATTGAACATGTAATTTGCACTTATTAAACTTACATGAGTAAGTCATGCTTCTTATAGAAAAAGAAGATACAGTTAATTATGTAATTTTATATCCTTTTTTACTTAACGTTATCAAGCACTTCCACATGCTTTTATACATAAACATTGGTTTTGATGATTGTAATAATACTCTGGTGATTGGAGTCACTGTAATTTACTTAAATATTCCCTAAATGTTGGAGATTTGGGTTGTTAACCATCCTCCCTCTTCCACTCTGCCTTTCTCGCTCTCTTTTTATTGCTGCAATAAACATCTTTAAGCCAAAGTTTTTTCTGGATTCGGGTTTATTTCCTTTGGGAGAGGTTCCCAGAAGTGGAATTACTATATATGAAAGGGTATGCACATTTTTGCAACCCTTGCTGTAGATGGCCAAGTTGTCTGTCAAGGGTCTAGACCCGTTTTTACATTTCCATGAGTAGTACGAGCGAGAGAGTAGGGCTGCAGGTTTCGGGGAAGAAGCTCGGGTGGTCGGGACCAGCCTTCTATCGAACTGGGGCTCCAAACAGATCTGAAGCCTGGATGGGTTAAGGGTGGGAGGGGAATCTAGGAGTGAGAAGTGACAGGCGGTGAGGATGAGGTCAAGGTGAAGTTGGGGCCCCGTCGGAAGTCCAGTTTTGCAGGAGGGAGATGTATAGGGCAGCAGAAGGAGGTGAGACTGAAAAATTGGAAAAGGAGCAAGTAACGGGAGGTTCCCAGTGCCTGGTTCAGGAGCTGGGACTTTGTGAGTCAGCAGGAGCAAGGAATGACATGTTTTTGAGTAGAGGTGGGTGACTGAGCACACTGCCAGCCACCCCTGTGACTTCGGTCAAGCCTGTAATTCCCCTTTGTCGCCACCACAGATGGGAGCAGCCTCCCCGAGTGGGTGACGGACAACGCCGGGACCCTGCACTTCTCCAGGGTGACCCGTGATGACGCCGGCAACTACACTTGCATCGCCTCCAATGGGCTGCAGGGCCAGATCCGTGCCCACGTCCAGCTCACCGTGGCAGGTGCGACCGTGGCAGGGCCCCGGGATGGGGGCGGGGGCAGCCCACAGCCGGCTGGCCCCACAGCTCACTGCTCCTCGCCCCTCTTTGGGCTCTTCCCATCCAGTTTTCATCACCTTCAAGGTGGAGCCCGAGCGCACGACCGTGTACCAGGGCCACACAGCCCTGCTGCGGTGTGAGGCCCAGGGAGACCCTAAGCCGCTCATTCAGTGGAAGGGCAAAGACCGCATCCTGGACCCCACCACGCTGGGACCTAGGTAGGGCTGTCTGCTTCCTCGGCCCGTTTCACCTCTCCCGCAGCTGGTCTTCCCAGGAGCTGGAGAGGTGGGCAGTGCCGTGGCTTCTCTCCTGGCAGGATGCACATCTTCCAGAATGGCTCCCTGGTGATCCACGACGTGGCCCCCGAGGACTCGGGCCGCTACACCTGCATCGCGGGCAACAGCTGTAACATCAAGCACACGGAGGCCCCCCTCTATGTTGTGGGTACGTGCTGGGGAGCCGTGTCCTGCAGAGGAAGTGGTGGGGCCACACTTCTTTCTCATCTGTTTTTATTGGCTCCTGTATACGAAAGACACAAATCTTTTTTTGCTTTGGGGGCTGGGATTCGGCTGGGTCCCCTCCACTTGCCGGGCTATTGCAGATTTAACCTTCCACAGCTGGGGGGTGTGTGTGTGTGGGTGTGTGTGGGTGTGTGTGGGTGTGTGTGGGTGTGTATTGGGGGGCTGCCCTTGTCCTAAAATGCTTCTTCCCAGGTCTCCTGCAGCGGCTGCACATATCTCTAGGGGGAGCAGGGAGGGGAGCAGGCCGGGGTGCCGCAGGGAAGGGATCCTGTGCCCCAGAGGCCCAGAGAGGAAGAAGCATCTGGTAAAAGGCTCTGCTGAGAGTCAGGGACTCGGGGTTCGGGTCTAGCATCTCCTGCTCACCAGCTCTGTGCCCTTGGAGGTGTTATTTCCTCTCCAGGGGCTTGCTTCTACATCTTTAAGATGAGAGTGGTTACAATGAGAAGTTCTTAAACTTGTGGTTTAGCAGCAGAACTGTTTTTCTAGACGAAATGTTCTGTGGAACGTTGAATGGATAATAGGGAAGTGATAAGGCCTCTTGGTGGAAGCGTTAGGTGTGGGCGGGAGTTGGGGGATCCTGCATGGTCTCCTCAGCGGGGCTCTCTCCCTCAGTTTCCCTCATGATTCCTGGCCCCTCTTTCACCGGGGGACCCTAGGCCATTGAGAGCCCCTAATCTACAAGATCTTTCCACAAACACGTTCTTGAAGGGCTTGCTGTGTGTCAGGCAGTGTCTGGGATCCTAAATCAGGAATTCCCAAACGCTGCTCTTCGGGGCCCGGTTCAAGATAGCATGTCACTCAGGAAGCTCGTCAGCCGTAGTGTGGGTTTGCGTTAGTGTCTTGACAGGTGTGTTTTTTATGTGTGTCCCTGGCCTCCCATTTCAGGGGCACACCAGCTTGGGAATCACTGGCCTCAGGTCCTTCAGAACCCTGTGACCTCGGTGGGGCCGAGGACCCTCCCCTCGTTGAAGCCAGAGACAGTGGTGACCCGCCTGGTTCTCTGGCTTGGTCGGGCCCTCGAGGGGGTGTCTGGGAGGTGGTCATCTCTGTAGGATGGGGAGGGGCTGGGAGCGAAGGAGGGCTTCCCTGGGCCCTGCCCAGATCCTTCTGTGTGTCTCGCAGACAAGCCGGTGCTGGAGGAGACCGAGGGCCCGGGCAGCCCTCCCCCCTACAAGATGATCCAGACCATCGGGCTGTCTGTGGGTGCTGCTGTGGCCTACATCATTGCCGTTCTGGGCCTCATGTTCTACTGCAAGAAGCGCTGCAAGGCCAAGCGCCTGCAGAAGCAGCCGGAGGGCGAGGAGCCGGAGATGGAGTGTCTCAATGGTGAGGGGCGGTGTGTGGGCGCCGAGCGCCCCCCGGCGGCCATGGAGAGAGCTGTGGCGCGGGGTAGTGGGGGCTCTAGGCGAGCTGCCCCACCCGCAGCTGGAAGCCTGGATTTGGCCCATTCCCAGGCCTGGGGGGCTGAGCAGCCTGGCTCACGACCTCCTCATTGGAGCCCCAGGGCCAGCTTCTACGTTGCCCGGCCTCTTCCTCCCTGTACCGATAAACCACAGGCACAATTAATACACACATTCATGTTTCTGTGGCACACCTGTCTCCGCCCTTTCAGCCCCTGGGGCATTCTGTGGGTTTCCCTGCTCCTGCCCTTCCCTCAGAGGCACCGCTGGGCTGTCCCTATCCGTTTAGGCATTCCAGAGCAGAGCCTGGGTCTCCCCCATTGTGAGTCCCCTCTGGACCCGGTTAGGGCCTTCTTTGCCCAGCAGAGGCCCCGTGAAAGCAATGCAGCGGCCGGGGGCCAGTGGGCCAGATGAGGCCTGTGTACCTGGTTCCATCTCAGGGGTGGCAGCCAGCTGCGTCCATCCGTGCCCATACTCTAAGGAGCCCCTGCTGCCCCATCAGTTCGCCAGTTGGACCGGCTTTTTTGGTGTGCAACACCGTGATTGGACCCATTTGATGGAAGTAGAGGTTTGGGGAGAGAAGTGAGGTCCCCGTGGTGGCTAGAGCGTGTGGTCTCATGTTGCTACCTCCCCCATCGTGCCCCTTCCTCCCAGGCGGGCCTCTGCAGAACGGGCAGCCCTCCTCGGAGATCCAAGAGGAAGTGGCCTTGACCAGCTTGGGCTCCGGCCCTGCGGCCACCAACAAACGCCACAGCACGACTGATAAGATGCATTTCCCGAGGACCAGCCTGCAGCCCATCACCACACTGGGTATGCGGCTTACGGACAGGCCTCTCTGGAGGCTAGGTTAGGGTTGGTGGCTCCCAGGTCCCTAAAACCCAGAGCCTGGGGGCTGGGGGCAGGAAGCAGAGGAGAGATAAGCCCAGTGTGTCGCCACACCTGTGCACGGCCCACCTCCATGGCTTCAGTCACTCCTGTGCTTTATTTCCTTGGTGTTTCCTTCAGATTGGCTGCCTTTAAAAACAGAACAAAACAAAGCACGTTAGTGTTGTTCAAGGAAAAAAATGTGAGAAGTTACGGGTTAGGGGGTAGTGACACTTTTTCTGAATATACATGAAAACATGTAACGATTAACATGTTTATCAAGAGCCCCCTAAAATTCTCGCAGCAGCCATCCTTTGGGAAATGCTAGATATTAACTCCACCCCTTTGTCCTACTGTTGGTGGGGCGGGGAGTGGTCTGCTGACGGTCGCCCCGCAGGTGGCTGGGCGGGGTGCAGCGGAGGGTCCCCTCTGTGGGACCGAGAGGCGATGCCCCCTTCCACGGTGGGAGGGGCTTCCCCGCTGGGGCGAGGGCAGCTGGCTGACCGCGCCCTGTACCCGCAGGGAAAAGCGAGTTTGGGGAGGTGTTCCTGGCGAAGGCGCAGGGCTTGGAGGAGGGGGTAGCGGAGACCCTAGTGCTGGTGAAGAGCCTCCAGAGCCGAGACGAGCAGCAGCAGCTGGACTTCCGGAGGGAGTTCGAGATGTTCGGGAAGCTGAACCATGCCAACGTGGTGCGGCTCCTGGGGCTGTGCCGGGAAGCCGAGCCCCACTACATGGTGCTGGAGTATGTGGACCTGGTACGCCGGGGGCGGGGCGCCCGGCCGGCGGCGGTGGGGTGGGGTGCGCACCACGGGAGCCTCATCCCGTGTTGTCTCGGCCCGCCGGGACACGCTTGCCCCCTGTCCCCGCTAGCTCTCTGACGCCCGCCCTGCTGTGACTGGTGCGCCCTCCTTCCTGTCCGCCGGCCCCCCCGCGTGTGGGGGCCGGTCCCCAGTTTGTCCCAGCTTCTCGCCCTGCGCGCCACACAGATGCATCCCAGGTCTTCCTGGACTCGGGTTTTCTTTGGTTTGTCATTTTTCCTTCTCTGCCGGGCTCATCACCCCTTGAGAATAAACTTAGCAGACCCAGCTCTCCTTCTTGGAAATCCTTCCTGGCATCCTGTCCCCTCTGGGCCACTAGTGTTAGCCCCATCACCAGCCTTCTCTTTCCACCTCACCCGTCACACGCCTGGAGCTTCCCCTTGCTCTGAATTCCCCAACCCATCTGGGCCTTACTCCCTGGGTCCTCAGGCCGCTGCTTGTCACATCCCCCGGCTCGGCAGGAAGGAGGGGGACAGTCCTCCTCCTTGCCACTGGCAAGCGTCTATGAGTAATGTATGTCTGTTTCTGCTGCTGCTGCTCCCTCCGTGTATTTCTTAGATGATAAACCCCCAGAGGACAGGGGTCTCCTCTTAGGGGTCTATCAGGGTTAGGAGCTGTGTCTTCCACTTGACTCCCTGAGGGCAGGAGTCTTGTCACCTGCCTGTCTGGGGCTCCGCCGAGGGTAGGAATGGCAGTCCTGCTGTCTCTCTGACTGAGAGAGCTTCTAGAAGCCATCTCCTATATATTTTTTAAAATCCTCCCTGGATTACCCCCCCAAGGAGGGGTGAGTTGCCGGAATGAGGGTACAGGGCTAGGGTTCTCCCCCTGCCCAGGTAGGCACTCTGGGAGCCCCTGCTGGGTTTGATGCTTTGGAGATAACGGTTGGCCTCTGACCTGACGGAGATGCTTGTTTTTTCCCTTAGGGAGACCTCAAACAGTTCCTGAGGATTTCCCAGAGCAAGGATGAGAAATTGAAGTCACAGCCCCTAAGCACCAAGCAGAAGGTGAGGACGGACAGGGCGGGAGAGGTCCTCCAGGGTGGGCCAGGATCAAGGGCCGTCTTCATAATAGAGGTGCCGCTGATGGAATGTTCCCTGAGGACCAGGCAGGACCTTACCTATGTTATCTCAGTCGTCACAATAGTCCTCTGAAACAGAGGTTGTTAGCCTCATTTTGCAGATAAAGAAACCGAGGTTTTGAGAGGTTAAGGGACTTGTCCCAGATCACGTAGCCCCCTTTGTGTTGCTGCGGTGCCTTCGTTTGGAAGGGCTGCTCTTCGCCCTTGCTGCTGGAGCAGGACATCTGTCCCCTGCAGTGAGCGCTGAGCTGGGGGAGCGGCGAGGGTGTGGCCCCTCTGAGCTCAGCCTCTGAGTGTGGAAGACTATTCTGTGAAAGGGCTGCTCGTGTTTCACCCACTGTGGTTTTCACACTCTCACTCGGGCTATGGGCCGCCCAGCCTTTCCTTCCGGGTCTCCTCCCGCCTTCTGGGCCCAGATCCCTGGCCAAGGGCCCCCAGGGTGAAGCAGACCTGGCTTGAAACCGTGAGGAAGGGAAAGCTCGCCTACTACCCTCTGCCCACCTCAGACGATACCTTCTGTGGCCCAGCTCTCCCTGCCCACAGCCTCCTTCCCTCCCCTCTGAAACGGGGCAGCCGCCTCGGACTGGGCATCCCACCGCCAGGCTGACACCAGAGTCACCTCAGAGACGAGTCACAGCTCCGGGCAGGCAGGCAGCGACGGCTAGGGCCCTCCCTCCCAGGTGACCATTCCTTGCGTCGTGGGCCGACCCAGCTCTCTGATTCTGGGGGCAGACAGGCATGACTGGTTGATAAGTCAGGCACATGGGACCCTGCTCACCCTGATCTCTCTAGGGAAGTCGCTCTGCACCCCTCAGGCTGACTTCCTCATAGTTATCAGCCTCCATCCCCATGAAGCAGCAGCGACCCTCTGCAGTGGCTGTAGATGGAAAGGTGCGGGACAGAGTGTGCCTCTCCCCCTAAGGAGGATGTCAGGAACCCAGAGTTCACAGATCAGGACGTGCAAGGAGCCAGTGAGTCCACTGAACCCGTCACGGCCCCAAGTGGGTTTGCAGAATGGAAACTGCCAGGCATCCTTAGGGCGTGTAGGGGCTAGTGGGGAGCTTGGGAAAATGAATATGGCGAGTGCCTTGCAGACTTCCAGGACGACACGGAAAGTGAGTAAGAGGCAGAAATTAAGACATCGAAGACCTCCACGTCCTTTCGGTGGACACACGGTGTGGTTAACAAAGAAGGTTTCCGGGTCGAAAAAGCAGTTTGAGTTCAGTTCTCAAGGAGAGGAAGTAGTTGAATGGCAGGAAGGGGATGGCTTCAGGAAAGAGGGGAGTCAGGTAGTTTTCTTTGGGACGGGGACGTAGGCGGGCAGAATAGGAAGTCCGTTACCACTGTCACATGACCTGAAGGGCTTTCTTTGGCTGAAAGTCATTACCACCTGTGCTCAAGATCTGGCCACCATTTCTCTCCCCTAGTGTGTTAAATCTGATGGGGGAGCTTTAATAAATTGGGGTCTGCCCAGTCTTAGGGCAATATTCAGCATCAAATGGGAAGTAGGGTTCGTGTAGAATAAAACAGCCAGTTTCTAGACCGAGGGGATAGGAATATCTAGGGGTGGGGTCTGAGGACTTGCATTTTTCAAACAGGGTCTCCAGCTGATTTTTTTTTTTTTTTTAAGATTTGTTTTTTTGTTTGTTTGTTTAAGAGAGAGAGTGAACGACAAAACACAAGCAGGGGGAGCAGCAGAGGGAAAGGAAGAAGCAGGCTCCCCACCGAGCAGGGAGCCTGATGTGGGCCTCGATCCCAGGACCCCAGGATCATAACCTGAACTCAAGGCAGACGCTTAACTGACTGAGCCACCCAAGTGCCCCTAGAGTTATACTTTCAAGATAATTGTATTTGACGCACTTGATGTTTGCTATCTTATTTTTTTTAACCCACTAAATTGATTGTGAGGCCCATGTGGATCTTGATCAGTAACTTGAAAAATACTGCTTTTGGGGGATTCCATGAAGATGAAACTTAGTAGGAAAGACCTACTAAAATAGTAGATACTTTCTTGCGCCGATAACCTAGTGAGCTGTTACATCACTTTATAGCCTTAGGATTCTGGGGGAATGGAAGGAGGCAGAGTTAGTTCGTAAGGGGAGGTGGGATGGTGGCGAGGTGCCCCCTGGTCGGTGGAATTGGAACGAGAGTGCCGAGCTGGCATGGGTGGGCCGCGGGAGGCCCCGGGAGAATTTGGGGACAGCAGCGGGTTAGTGCCAGAAATCGGACACGGGCCCCGGGTGTTGGCATAATTAGAGGTAACGTGTATTCGAGTAGCTGATGAGATGACGGAGATGACGGAGACTTTGAAGTCTGGGAGCCGTAACCTGTGACTTGTCTTCGGGTCCCGGCAAGCTGAGGGCAGGACGAGGAGCAGGGTCAGCCTAGCACGCGTCGAGGACGGCGGTGTGTGCGGCCAGATGCCGCAGCGCGAAAACAGCAACCGGGTCACGGGTTAGCCGGAACGTGGGCAAGCCCCGAGGCTGGCATGGTGGAAGGGAAGGGGTGGGTCCGGCCCTTGCCAAAGCATCGGCCTTCGCAACGGTATTTGCAAATGAACCCCGTGGCCCTCTGAGGGCCTCTTGCCCGGTAGTAAGGAAACACCTAATTGGCCGGGTTCTAACAGAATTCCCTTTTACCATCCACACTTAGCCAGTGTTTCCAGAAGCACTGAAGTTCGTCACCCTGCCAGGTCCACTCCCCTCTGTTTCCCTTGACGAGCAGCAGCACTGTTGAGAT
The DNA here is from genome assembly GCA_028533885.1 of Nasua narica. Classification (NCBI taxonomy): domain Eukaryota; kingdom Metazoa; phylum Chordata; class Mammalia; order Carnivora; family Procyonidae; genus Nasua; species Nasua narica. Next base: position 101,149,427 of record CM052802.1, read on the forward strand.
AGTGAGCCAAGACAGAGACAGCAGGCTGAGGGCCGTGCCAAGTCCCGTGAGGCCACACTGCAGAAGGCTTTGTCCCGTCCAGGTACCCTGGCAAGGCTGGGCAAGGCCCTGCAGCTGTGAAGCCATCTGCTAATGACATGAGCGCTTCCGTGGTCGTCTGGCCCTTTGCCCACCAGCGGCACGTGGCCATTCTGAGGAGGGCAGTCTGGGGGGCGGTTTGGGGAGTGTGGTGGAGACACAGTGGGGGGGTCTGCACGCAGGGGGGAGTCCGTCTCCCGGTGGACCCATTCACCTGGCCTCCTCTTGAACTCTCATCACCGGTTCCACGTGTTTGGTTGGAAGCCGTCTGGAGATTTTGTGCCTTCGCTTTAGATAAGGGAAATACACCGGGAAGATGAGATCCTCTCCCGACTCTTGGACAGTGTCCTTTGTTAGGCACCTCGGCCTATGCAGTGCCGGCCAATATGTTGGTTCCGTAGCTAGGGCCTTTGCGGTGGTGGCTTGGATCAGCGGTTCTAAAGAGGTTCTGGCCATGATGGAAATGGTTTATAGCTGCCGCTGTCCGGTGTGGTAGTCACTAGCCTCATGGGGCTACTGAGCATTTAGAGCTACTGAGGAACTGAATTTTTAATTTCCTTAAGTTTCAATTCACTTAAGGAGTCACACAGGGGGAGGGGCTACTATTTTGCACAAGGCTTTAGGCCACTGTTTCATTTTTTTTTCCTGATGTTAACAAAGTATAGTTTTATGTAACTTTTTAACATGTTCTGCATTCAGTTTGCTTTTTCCTAAACCATTTCTCAAACTAGGGAGCGCAGGGCTCCCTGCTCGGCGGGGAGTCTGCTTCCTCCTCTCTCTTTGCTGTTCCCCTCACTCATGCCCTCCTCCCCAAATAAAATACGTAAAAAATCTTTAAAAAATAGTTTAAAAAGAGTCACACGCTCTACCAACTGAGCCAGCCAGGTGCCCCTATTTTCAGGTTTTTGAGGAACCTCCATACTTTTTTCCAGAATGGCTGTAGCAATTTACATTCCCGTCAACAATGCACGAGAGTTCCTTTTTCTCCACACTCTTGCCAACATTTGTTATTTCCTGTCTTTTTGATACCAGCCTTTCTGACAGGTGCGAGGTGATATCTCACTGTGGTTTTGATTTGCATTTCCCTGATGGTGAGTGATGTTGCGCACTTTCTCATGTGTCTATTGGCCATCTGGATGTAGACCATTATTTTTAAAACTTTTCTTGAGGGATTCCCAGTCGTCAAAAAAACCCACATCTGGTATCACAAGCCACCACATGCATGTTTGTGTGTGTGTGTATTTTTAATGAAAAGTTTGATGAACGACATTTACCCTTACTAAGTATTATGTACTCTGATATTTTCAATTCTGTTTGAAAGTTTTATTGCTAGTTGAGATGGACTGAATTGGTTTCAGGACATACTAATAGGTTGTGACTGTGCACAGTTGGCAAAACACCCGTGGAGGCAAGGGCGTCCACAGGGATGTCATTGGCCAGCCTTTCCGTGACCCTGGGAGCCAGGCCAGTGAAGCAGCTCAGAGCCAGCCAGGGATGCTAAAGGGTCCGTCTGTAGCCAGCACCCTCCCCTCGGCTTGCTCATGAGCAGATGGCCCTTCCTATGCCCCCATCACCAGCGATACGACCCAGGAGGGGGTAGCTGCGGTATTGAGGGAAGAGCTAGGCTCTGGCATTGGGTGGGGGTGGTGTACAAAGCCTGGCATGGGACTGTGGGTAAACTGAGGATGCCCCCCCACACGGAGTGCAAGCAGGAGAGGCAGCCAGCATCACTCAGGGCGTGGCACACAGTAGGTACTCGACACGTTCCTGTGCCCTTTTCTCTGATTGGGTGGTCCCCCCTTGCGGCAGCCCATCTACCACTCCCGTCCACTTGTTTGCCTTTTCAGACTTCAGGGGCATAGAAGCAGACTGACCAGGACGCCTGGGTGGCGCAGTCAGTTAAGCGTCTGCTTTTGGCTCAGGTCGTGGTCCCAGGGTCGTGGCCCCAGGGTCTGGGATCGAGTCCTGCATCGAGCTCCTCACTCAGCGAGGAACCCGCTTCTCCCTCTGCCTGCCGCTCCCCTCTGCTTGTGCTCTGTCTCTGACAAATAAATAAATAAAATCTTTAAAAAAAAAAAAGGCAGATTGACCCTAATGTTTCTAGCTTTTTTTTGTTCTTAAGATTTTCATTTATTCGAGGGAGAGAAAATGAGCAGGGTGGAGAGAGGTACGGGGTAGAGAGAGAGAGAAGCAGATTCTCTGCTGAGCAGGAAGTTCAACTCGGGGCTTGATCCCAGGACCCTGAGATCATGACCGGAGCCAAAGGCAGACGTGTAACCGACCGAGCCACCCAGACATCCTTATGAGCTGCTGTCATTGGTCCACACATGAGCTGCTTTTACTTAGTGTTATTTTTTAATGTGTTTATTGGCCATTTGTGTGTGTGTGTGTTGGTAAGTTTTATTTTGATATTTCAAGCTTAAAAGAGTGTAAGAATAGTTCAAGGAACTCCTACAAACCATTTTCCCAAATTCTATTGTTTGCATTTTGCCCCACTGACTTTATCATTCTCTCTCCATGGCTACATGGATATTAGTATCATGCATTTTTTTTCCTGAACCTCCTGAGATAAATTGGAGGCAGCCTTTTGACTTTTCACAATCAGATACATGTAGCATGCTTTCCCGGGACCTTGATTATTTCCTTGCTGACGTCAGTTGCTGGCCACATTCTCATCTTCACCTCTCCATGATGGCATTACGTGGGGGGTGACTTCTGCCTTGTGGATTCTGAGAGCAAGCCTGTATGCCAGGAGAAACACACAGCTGGCCAGTGACTTGTTAAATAATCTTCCCTAGGGTCCCCTTTTCATTTGTTTGCTTCAGTTGTTGTTGTTCTCTTCTTCTCCTTCTCCTTCTTCCTTTCTTCCTTCTTCCTTCTTCTTCCTTCTTCTTCTTTTTATTCATGAGAGAGAAAGAGAGCGGCAGAGGGAAAAATAGGCTCCCCAAGGAGCCGGGAGCCCAATGTGGGGGGCTCGAGCCCAAGACCCTGAAATCATGACCTGAGTCGAAGGCAGACACTTAACCATGTGAGCCACCCAGGCGCCCCAAGTTTGCTTTGGTTTTACATACAAACCAAATGCTGATCTGAAGGAAATGCTTCAGATCACATGGGTCCCCAGTGGTTGCTCCCGAGGTTTGGATATAAGGCGACAGGGGCCGTGGATCTTTATGAGCACTCTCATGGCCTTCTGCTTTTCCCTGTGGGCATGGGCCGCCTTCTTCCTGGTGGGGGCAACCCTCTGTGGATACAGTTCTCATCTCCCCTCTAGACTGCCCTCTTCCCGAGAACCCTGTCCTCTCGTGCCTACTCTATTCCACCGGCACCCAGGGGTGTGTGGTATACAGTAGATGCTCAATATTTGTTCAGTGCATTGATACATACTTTGAAAATGTTAATATGACTTTTTAAAAAAAGATTTTATTTATTTATTTGACAGAGAGAGATCACAAGTAGGCAGAGAGAGGAGGAAACAGGCTCCCGACTGAGCAGAGAGCCCGATGCAGGGCTTGATCCCAGGGACCCTGAGATCATGACCTGAGCCGAAGGCAGAGGCTTAACCCACTGAGACACCCCGGTGCCCTGAAATGTTAATATAAGTTCATTGTAATTCCATTTAATGTGTTACATCATGGATTATACGTGACGTCGTACACATGGCTTGACATTTTAAAAAGGATATCAGTGAAAAATATCCCCCACTGTCTTACACTTTGGAAAAGAATCTGGCACTCTTTTGTAGAGCTAGAGATACTCTTAGTCCATGACCCATGCCTCAGCATCGTAAAAAATTCGTGCATGTGTACCCATCAGAGCAGTCATGGCAGCCCTGTTCTTAAGAGCCAAAAACTGGGGAAAAAAACAAACAAACACAAATATCCGTTGGCATTAGAATAAATGATTTGTGGCATATTCCTGGTGAAAAGGGACAGAGTACAGTGGTCCCTGCAAAAAAAGGCTGAATCTCACAGTGTTGTATGAAAGGATCAAGGCACAAAAGTGTAGACATTTTGTATGCTTCCAGCTTCTTCCAGTTCCAGAACGGCGAGACTGAGTTCTGTTGTTTAGGAATGTATATGTCAGTGGTAAAACTATAAAGAACAACCAAGAAACGATTATCATAAACGTCGGGAAAGTGGTTACCTCTGAGAGGGAGGATATATGATTAGGAAGGGGCCCTTGTGGCTTCGGGGATGCTGGTGTCATTGGGTTTTGTTTCTGTTTGTTTACTTGGTGACAGTTACCTGGGTGTGAGCTTTATAATTACTTCTGGAAGTATATATATATTTCACGGATTTTTCTATATGCAATTCAGAATTTAAATAGTGTAAGGGGCACTTGGGTGGCTCAGTCGGTTGAGTGTCTGCTTTCGGCTCAGGTCATGATCTCAGGGTCCTGGGATAGAGTCCCACATCGGGCTCCTTACTCAGTGGGGAGTCTGCTTCTCCTTCTCTCTCTCTGCCCCTCCCCTCTCCAGCTTGTGTGCTCTCTCTCTCTTTCTCTTGCTCTATCTCAAATAAATAAGTAAAATCTTTATTTTAAAATTTTATTTATTTATTTGACAGAGAGAGATCACAAGTAGGCAGGGAGGCAGGCAGAGAGAGAGGGGGAAGCGGGCTCCCTGCTGAGCAGAGAGCCCAATGTGGGGCTTGATCCCAGGACCCCGAGATCATGATCTGAGCCAAAGGCAGAGGCTTTAACCCAGTGAGCCACCCGAGCATCCAGTTTCCCTACTTTCTACTCTGTACCCCCCAATTCCTCTCCTTGGAGGCAACCAGTCATGTGTGTATGTACATTCCCACATACAGACACACACACACACACACAACACACACATTCTGTTGTTCTAAACACAACTAGAGGAAAATTCATAATTTTGAAGTAAAAAGGAACAACCCATAAACATGTAAACTATGATTATTGCCCAGTTTGTTTTCTTTTTTTTTCTCTTTAAAAAAGATTTATTTGGGGTGCCTGGGTGGCTCAGTCGGTTAAGCCTCTGCCGTTGGCTAGGGTTGTGATCTCAGGGTCCTGGGATTAAGCCCTTCATCACGTTCCCTGCTCGGCGCGTAGCCTGCTTCTCCTTCTCTTCCCTGCTCATGCTCTATCTCTGTCTCTCTCTTTCTCTCAAATAAATAAAATCTTTTAAAAATGCTTTAAAATTTTATTTCTTTCGAGAGTGTGTGTGAGCATCGGGGAGAGGAGAGGGCAGGAGAGAATTTCAAGTAGACTCCCCACTGCACTGACCCCTAAGCAGGGCTCGACATGGGGCTCGATCTCCCAACCCTGAGATCTTAACCTGAGCTGAAACCAAGAGTCTGTCGCTCAACCAACTGAGCCCCCCGGTACCCCCTGCCCAGTTATTTTTCGCCCAATAAAGGGTGTCTATATGATCTCCTTGGCCCATGTGCCGTTTACCTCATCTGACACCTGCTGTGTGTCAGAGTCGTTCCAAGAGCTTAATTTCATTTAGCTCAGTTCTAACAAGTCAGCGAGACAGGTGCTGTTAGTATCCGCATTTTATAGAGAAGGAAAGCGAGGCTGTTGCGTCTTTGCCTTGGGACTTCCTGGGCATCACGCTGATGGCATTGAGACCTCACCAAGGGTTGTGTTGAAGACGGTCGCCTTGATCTCTAGTCCTGGGCTGCTCTGATAGGCCCCCTTCTCACTGCAGGTGGCACTGTGCACCCAGGTGGCCCTGGGCATGGAGCACTTGTCCAACAATCGCTTTGTGCACAAGGACCTGGCTGCTCGGAACTGCCTGGTCAGCGCCCAGAGACAGGTGAAGGTGTCGGCCCTGGGGCTCAGCAAGGACGTGTACAACAGGTAGACGGGCCCCGGTCGGGGGTGGCGGGGGGCAGACGGCAGATGGGGCTTGGGGGTGTGTGGGAAAGGGCTTAGCGTGCGCTTGGCCCAAAGCTGGAGGGCTTGGGAGGGGACAGAGCCTCCCCATCCTTTCTCCAAAGGTGGCAGAGCCTTCCTAGCCAGTGGGCCCTGACGCTTAGAAATTATCTCTGGGGGTGGAACATTAACTTTTTTAAAAAAAATAACCAGTCAAGCTTTATAACAGTTCCTGTGTAATTTAACCATTCATATGGTTCCCTCTGCAACTTTCTGAATTCAGTAATCACTGTCTTGAAGCCCAGGGCTTTGAGCTCAGCCGCTGTGGCCAGGGACTGCCGTGGGGTACCCGCAAACACTGCACTGCTGCCTGGGGACCTCCCTGCGGGTCACTCCAGCTCTGCCACCGCAGCGCGTCTGGCAGTTGCTTGAGTCCTAATTGGTTTATCGCCAGTAATGCTCTTGAAGTTTTCTCTCCGTTTAACGTGTTCTTATTTTTTACATTTTTTTTTTTTTTTATTAGAGAGAGAGAGACTGAGAATGAGAGGGGAGAAGGTCAGAGGGAGAAGCAGACTTCCCGCAGAGCCGGGAGTCCGATATGGGACTCGATCCCGGGACTCCGGGATCATGACCTGAGCCGAAGGCAGTTGCTTAACCAACTGAGCCACCCAGGCGCCCATTTTTTTTAAACAGAAAAATCTGTATGATGGTTAGCTTTTAAAACTACTAACATTAAGGCAAATTTTGATTCTTTTTTAAAAATTTTATTTATTTATTAGGGAAAGGGGGAGAGAGCACAGGGAGGAAGAGTGGGAGAGGGAGAAGCAGGCTCCCCGCTGAGCAGGGGGACCCCCCCCCCCCCGCGCTGTGGGACTCAATCCCAGGACCCTGGGACCATGATCTAAGCCGAAGGCAGATGCTTAATGACTAAGCCAGCCAGGTGCCCCACCCCCTTTTTTAAGCTTTACATTTTTGATTCTTAAATGGAGTTTTTAGCCGTCAGACCCCACATGGATGCCTCCAAACTTTCATCCAGCGTACCCCCGTGCTCAGCATAAATGCTACCGATTTCTCTGAGTGCGTTGCTGGAGAAAAGCTGGGTTCTAGCCCTGGTGGGAGAGCCAGACCTGGGATGAGGTTGGGATCCCAGGCCGGTACCCCATTGTACCCCGTGAGCCACGGAGGCCCCGCCCCATGCCTGTGTGTGCTTCCCTCCTGCAGCGAGTACTACCACTTCCGCCAGGCCTGGGTGCCGCTGCGCTGGATGTCCCCCGAGGCCATCCTGGAGGGCGATTTCTCCACCAAGTCAGATGTTTGGGCCTTCGGCGTGCTGATGTGGGAGGTGTTCACCCACGGAGAGATGCCCCATGGTGGGCAGACGGACGACGAAGTGCTGGCAGGTAGGCAGTTTGTGTTTCCAAAGGACGATTCCAGATAGTGGCCAGGTGCAGGGTCTGCTCAGGGTCCCGGGGCCCGCTGAGCCTGCCTCACTTCCCAGGGCTGGTGGTAGCAGGTGTCCAGTTATGGCTACCCCAGCTGAAATACTGATTAATTAATACTTTGATGCCGGTTGGTAAATAGTCCTTGACGCCAGTGCCCAGTCCAGACACTCTGCCGCCTGCCCGTTGACCCCGCTTCAGTCCTCATGCATTGGCTGCCTCCTGTGGACCGTGCCCTCACCAGCCAGAGAGAGCTGGGGCCAGGATCACGGGAGCCATCACCTTTGATTACAAGATAGTTCCCGCGCGCTCCTTGAGTCAGTGCCCGAGCCCCACTCCCTGGCCAGCGCCCCTGACCTTAGGTCGCCCCCGCGTGGCTGCTTGGGGAACTACGGGCTCCAACCGAGCGGGACAGGTGGTGAAATGTTTTGACTAACACTCCATCCACCATCTTCCCTGCAGACTTGCAGGCTGGGAAGGCTAGACTCCCACAGCCTGAGGGCTGCCCTTCCAAGCTCTTCCGGCTGATGCAACGCTGCTGGGCCCTCAGCCCCAAGGACCGGCCCTCCTTCAGCGAGATCGCCAGCAGCTTGGGAGACAACCCCGCAGACAGCAAGCCATGAGGAAGGAGCCCAGGCAGGCTGCGCCTCAGGATGGCGTGGGCAAGGGAGGACTTCAGGGGCGCCCTCAGCATGATGGGCAAGATCCCTGTCCTCCTTGGCCCCAGGGCCCCTGCCCTGAGACCACAGGCACTATTAAGGTCTGGGCAGGGCCTGGGCTTTCCTCCTCTTCTTCATCCTCAGCCCTGGGGCAGCTGATTCAGACCCAGACTGAGTGATTAGGGCCTTGAGCTGGGCAGCCTTCTCTGCCACCCCATCCCCCATCAGGGACAGTGTGGGTGCCTCAGGTAACCCCACTTTCTGGCCTGGGTCTCCTCCCATTGGCCGGGCCCAGTTCTGCCACTCACCTGCCAAGTTGGCCCAGGGAGGGCTGGGCTGGAGATGAGCTGGGTCTGAGGGGAGTTCCTTAAAATACTCAAGCTTCTGGTTAGTTCTGGTTCCCAGGGCCCACCCTGGGTCTGCACCAGGATTACGGAGGATGCGCCAGTGAATCCTCCCCCCGTGGACTTGTGCTCGCTGACCCAGACCCATGCCTCCTCCCCACTCTTCTCTCCTTTCCTCATCCTAAGTGCCTGGCAGATGAAGGAGTTTTCAGGAGCTTTTGACACTATATAACCCGCCCTTTTTGTATGCACCATGGGCGGCTTTTGTATGTACTTGCAGCGTGGGGTGGGGGGCATGGGAGGGAGGGGCGGACCCAGGAGGAGGTGGGGAGGGTGGGCCACCCCTGCCTCACACCTTTATTGTTATTGTTGTTGTTCGTTTGTTCGTTTTGGTTGTTTTTTTTTTTTTTTTTTAACACTCGCTGCTCTCAATAAAGAAGCCTTTTTTACAGCCTGCTTCTGACGCTCATTCCCTGCCCTTGTCCATGGACGGCGTCCCTTCGTCCCTCACTTGGCTGAAGTGTTCATGTGTCGTCACGAAGTCTTGCGGCGTTTGGATGGGAATAACGAGTAGACACTGGCTTTTCCCTCTGGTTCTCGGGGCGCTGAGAATATGGGCTCAGAGGACACGAGGCCCCCTCTTGTCCGTGTGACCCTGTGTTGCTCTCTGGCTGCTAACTACTTATTCTTTGCTGGCCGGCTTAATCCTCCCGCTCAGGTGGGGAAAGTAGAAGGCGGGGAGTTCGGGGGCAAGTTAGAATCAGATTGGAGAAGGAGTTAATGACGGATTCAGGTCTGAGTCCCTGTAAGACTCTCGGGGAGAGAGCAGGTAGAGCAGAGAGGCGGTGCTTGATGCCTCATGGATGCCCTTGTGGAGGGTTTGATTCCAACCCCTTTGTTAGTTAGACCTGCTGTCATCTCATCAGTGTACTCTGCTTTATTCCAGTAACTTCAGGCTGGTTCCGCATCCAAGAGAAAGTAGTCCGTAACTCAGTCTTAGCTCTGAAATCGCCCCGGTTCCTTCTGTTTCTCACTAATGAGAATAACAGCTAATATGAATGGGGTACCTGTTTTGTACCAGTGACTTTGCTAAGCACTGAACATACATTATTTCGTTTCATCTCTGCAGCTACTCGGGAGCTGTTCCCATTTCTCGGATTAGGAAACTGAAACTCACGGTGGTTGGGTAGGTTCCCCAAGGTCGCGCAGCCAGGAAGTGAGCCACTTACTTGTTGATTTACAGTGTGTTATATCCCATAGATGTATTGGAGTGAAAAAAAATCCGAGAACAATTTTTCTAGAACATTGTTTTTCAAAGTGCGGGTTGCAGCCAGCATTGAAAAAAGAATGAAACGGGGGCACCTGGGTGGCTCAGTCAGTTAAGCGTCTGCCTTCAGTTCAGGTCATGGTCCCAGGGTCCTGGGATCAAGTCCCGTGTCGGGCTCCCTACTCAGCAGGGGTCTGCTTCTTCCTCTCCCTCTGTGCTCTCTCTCAAGTAAATACATAAAAATGAATGAATGAATGAATGAATGAACGAATGAAATGATAGAAACTATCAGAGTTCATTGTATACCTTAAGGGTAAGTATTCCTTTACAAAATGTTGTGATATTGAGTACGTGTTTGTGTGCCTTCGATTATGTCAGCTCTTGGGGGTGCTGATGCTGTATAATAAGCCCCAAATCTCCGTTCTTACAGCAATTTATTTTTGTCACGCGTGGATCTGCAGGTTGGTGAGGTTCGGCTGATCTTGGCTGGACTAGGCGGAGTGGAGCCGGGCTCGGCTCCAGGCCGTAGGTCTAGTCTGGGTCTCCTCTGCGACCCCCAGGGCATGCTCTCCTGCCCAGGCTGTAATATGAGGGGTCTGGCCAGATCCCACGTGGACATATATAACCACGAGTCTGTTAATGTTTTATCGGCCAAAGCAGGTCACATGTTGAAACTCAACATCGAAACCAGTGGGAGGTACTGCAGAGTCACATGGCAAAGGATGGTGGATGTCTGATTCCACCCAGAGTGTGAAGAATTGGGGGCAATGATCTAATTCACCATGAGCTGTGATGTAAAATGAGTTCTTACTGTGGGTTGTGCTCAGAAGTACTAGGAAGGTGCCGCTCTGGAAGGTCAAGCACTAACCCTCCTCTCGCTCCTGGTCTTCCTTAACCGCTCGGCCATCGCTAACACTTTTCAGACTCTTCTCTCTTGACTTTGGCATTGGCATGCCATCTCTACCTCCTGCCTCCCTGCCCCAGAACCAGCTGTTCTGGATTCTCTCCTCGGCTTTGCTCTTTCCATATGCTCACCCTCAGGAATCTCGTCTCATCTCATGGGGCTTTAATCGGCCCTTCGGTGTGGATAGTTCCCAGAGCATTAGCTCTGATTGTAGCTTCTGCTCAAGCTGTAGACACACACTCCCTATTTCCTACAGGACATTTCCCACTGCCTGCTTCCCGGGGCCTTCACTGAACTCTCACAACCCTGCTTCTCCAGCCAGGGCCTCTTTTTCCATCAATGGTACTGATTTGGGGGTGACAGTCACCCTTACTCCATTGTGAGCCCTCCTCTCTGTGCACCCCCTTCCCTGTGCAGCCCCTCGTCAAGATCCATTTATACTATCCCTACCCTGTTTTTATCTTTGCTTAATTTTAAGAGAAAAAAATACATAAAAAATAATAATGATCGTGGAAGAGGTCAAATGGTACAGACTCATAGAAAGCAAAAAACTCCTCTCTCTCCAACTCTGCTCTCCAGTGGGAAGTACTAGTAGTGTCTGGAGTGTGGCTTTCCAGACTTTTCCTGGGCACACTGACTCAACAACCTCTTTTCCTTTCTATTCTCTCTAATGCTCCCATTGCCACAAGATCTCTTCTCTACAAAGAGTCCTTGTGTAAAGCTTAATTCCAAATGCGAACACTTAGAGTGGTAGTTTTTGGTTTTCTTTTCTTTCTTTTTTTTTGTGTGCATGCTAGTTATTTTTTAAAGCAATCCTTAATTTTTGTTCTGGTATAACTTGAGTGAATAAACACAGGAGAAAGAAATAAAGGTCAAGCTGGGGCATCTGGCTAGAATTCTGATGCCCCTCTGGAGGTCCTTCATGTCTGGGGTGGACATGAGCTCCCATCTTCCAGGGGGGCTACTGTGATACAGGCCTTATCAGAGAAGTACCAAACTCACATTCCAGGGAGGCCAGGCCGGGCACTTATCTGAGCTCAGTGAGCTGTGTGGAGCCTATAGTGAACCTGAGAGCAGAAGCTATGGCCGCCACTCAGTTCAGCTCCGGGCTCTAGTGCTAGACCTGGACTTGCTAAAAACTCGAATGTATCGAGAGAAACCAGATTTTTATGTAAAAGCTTCTGATTTCAAAATACTATATGGCACCAACAAAACACATCTGTGAGCCACTTCTTGATTTTTGCCTTTATTCATATTGACAGTTTTGGCTTCTGAGCCTGCAGTAATCCAGTCCGATGTGGCTGTGGTCCCTGCCCCCCTGCCTGCCCCATGGTGACAAAAGATTGTGAAAGTGAAACCATCCCAAGCAGGCAAAGGAGCTGGGGCACTAATGCTGGTGTGCAGTGGCCCAGAGATTGGGTGAAATGGGAGAGGTCAATCTATTTGAAGGGAAACTGAGAACTGTGCTCATTCCACCCACCATGCCCGGTGCATGTGGCAGACAGTACCATCTTCTGGGGTACCACTGTTAACCCCCTAATTTAGACACATGCAGGGGGTTCAAAAAAGTCTTTAGAAGTGAGGAAGGAATCAGCCCAGGGCTATGGTTATAAGACTGTCCTGCTCAGACAGATCATAGTCCCAAGCACCGTTTGTGGCCCCTAAAGCTCTTCTGGAACCTATTTCTATATTTGACCTGTTCTTCATCTTGAGCTAACACATTCCATACGTTAAACTACCTGTTATGTAGAGTAAATTAGGAAAAGGGGGAAAAAACCCTCTTTGAAACTATTGGGAAGTGGGGAAGAGTAGGGCTCTTAATTCCTGTAGTTAGAGGTTTGATGAACATATATATACACACATTTGTTCTCACAAATCACTTGAACAGACCTTGTTTCAGTATTTCTCAAAGTCCTTGGACTATGACTCACAGTAGGAAATGCAATTGACATTGTTATCCAGTAGGGGCACATTGAGCCATATGAAATTGACAATAGGCTACCCTCCTGACCTATAAAATGGCCCTTTTTTATGGTTCAATGTAAAAATAATGCAAACAAAAGTTCTGTGCAAAAATATTTGCCCTTGTGTTTTGTAATACTCATTAATTTGTTACTTTAAGCACTTATTGCAGTACACTGAATTCATTTCATTATCACTACCACTAATGGGTCACAACCAACTGCTTTATTTAATCTTCACAAAGACTTGGAAGACAGGAATCATCATTCTCCCATCTCCTTAAAGGCAACCAGATGTTTATGCCCAAAATGAAGTTATTACCCCAGGAGCTGCTATTAACTATTCACTGACCACTTTATGCTTTAGCCTTTATCTCATTTAATCTGCATTTGATCCCAAGATGGGATGGGTACCAACAATGAGGAATATGATGGAATTTGGAGAGGTCCAATACTTGTTTCCAGGCACAGGGCTAGAAAGAGGCTGATTCCAGATTTGAAAATTTTCTGTAACAGCAAAGCCCTACCTGTTTTCACGGCTTTGGAGCTAAGACCCCCACCCCCACCCTGTACCTGGGCTTTGCCCCGCTCCTGTTCTAACTACCCCCACCCCCAACATAATTCACAGAAAGGGGTGTGTGTGTGTGTGTGTGTGTGTGTGTGTGTGCGCGCGCGCGCGCGCGCCACTGTGTGCTGCGCTGGCTGGCTTGCCTACTTGCTGAAACTTTCCGCCTGGCTCTACTTTTTCCCAGGCTTTTGCACAGGCTATGGGGTGGGCTTTATCCTCGGGACCACCCCCTCCCCCAGCCCAAACCGCAGCTGGAAGTCTTCACTGATCTTCATCTCGTCTCCCTGCCCCCTTCGGGGACCGGGAGGCCGACTGTCTCCCTCGGTCTTTTCCAGATGTCCGTCTGCCAAAGATCCCTCCAGTATAGAGGATGATGAATGAGGACCGGGGAGCCAGCCTGGTGGGAAAGTGTCGTCGCCTTGAAAAGAGAGGGAAAGGGAAAGGAAGTCGGGGGGAGGGGAAGGGTTGGAGCCGAGCGGCGGGGAAGGGAGTCTGGACACTAGGGACCCAAGTCTCCTCTGCGCAGCCAGTAAATTTGCCTCCCTCAGGAAGGCGTGGGGAAGTGCTCCAATCCCTGCATTCCCTTGGAATTTGGGCTGTATTATACCATTTACCCCAACCCGCCCAATCCGCTCAGGGACTATGCTAGTGTTTGCTTCCAGCCCTTCCAGTGCCGGGTTCCCAGTGCTGCTCCCATTCCGCCGCAGGACTGCCTTCGGGTCCACTCCCAGGCTTCCTCTCCTCAGGCGCCTCCCAATTCTACCATTCTCTGGTCTGGGGGGCGGAGTTGTACCTCCTCTCCTGTTCCTTTAAGAGGCTTCGGCTCCTCCCCTTTCGGAGTCGCCGTCTGACGCGGGATGACAGCAGCGAGTTCGGTATGTCTATGCAAATAAGAGCTCCCTGTGGGCCAATGGGAAGCGGAGGTGCCGGAACCGCGGACCAATGCGGAGGGGGCGCAGGGGCTCACCATATAAGGAACGGCCTCGCCATAAAAGGAAACATTGTATCTCTTTATATGGGGGGAAGGGTCGGGGGATCCCTCCGCCGCCAGCGCGTGGTCCCGGCCCCCTCCACCCGCCGTCTCGGCCGCGGCCAGCAGCCCCTGCCCCCCGGGGGACGCTGACGGCCGCCGGGCGCGCCGCCCTAGCATACGGACAGGGGGCGCTCCGCGCGGCCTGGGGCAACCCGGGCCACAGGGGCAGGAAAGTGAGGGCCCAGGTCGGCCCGGGAGTGCAGGGGCCCCGGGTTCGCAGCGGCAGCGGCGACAGCGATAGCGGCTCTAGCAGCAGCGGGAGTGCCGGGTTGAGCCGGGAAGCCGATGGCGGCGGCGGCGGCGGCTCCGATTCCTCGCTGACTGCCCGTTCGCCCTCCTGCATTGAGCGCCATGTTACCGAGCCAAGCTGGGGCCGCGGCGGCGCTGGGCCGGGGCTCGGCCCTGGGGGGCAGCCTGAACCGGACCCCGACGGGGCGGCCGGGAGGTGGCGGCGGCGGCGGGACTCGCGGGGCTAACGGGGGCCGGGTTCCCGGGAACGGCGCGGGGCTCGGGCCCGGTCGCCTCGAGCGGGAGGCTGCAGCAGCAGCGACAACCACCCCGGCGCCCACCGCGGGGGCCCTAGTCTACAGCGGCAGCGAGGGCGACTCGGAGTCGGGCGAGGAGGAGGAGCTGGGCGCGGAGCGGCGCGGCCTGAAGCGGAGCCTGAGCGAGATGGAGCTCGTCGGTGGGCCCGAGGCGGCGGCGGCGGCCACCGGAGGCTATGGGGCGGTGAGTGGCGCGGTGAGCGGGGCCAAGCCGGGTAAGAAGACTCGGGGCCGCGTGAAGATCAAGATGGAGTTCATCGACAACAAACTGCGGCGCTACACGACCTTCAGCAAGAGGAAGACGGGCATCATGAAGAAGGTACCGGGCCCGGAGGCTGGCCGGCCACGGGGCACCGGGAGGGTGGGGACACGCAAGGGGAACCCGGGAGGAAGGCAGAGCCGAGGCGGAGGTGAGAGGCGGCGAGTCCGCAGGAGGTGTGTGGGAGGGGATGGCTGTTACCCTGGGAGGGCGAAAGGGGAGGGGCCGCCGGGAAAATGTGGGGAGAGGGGAGATACCGGGAACGTCCAGAGAAGAGGGGAAAGGCGCCGAGGTGGGAGTGACGGGCGTGAGAGAGGAACAGGGCCCTTGTGGAGTGAAGGGGTGAAGAGTGGTAATGGGAGGCTGCTCAGGAGGTGGTTAATGAGACGCGGGGATCACTAGATCCAGTCCCTTCTGGTGTTCCGGGGAGGGTGCCGGAAAAGCAGGGAGCCGAGGGGAAGGTATGGAGTTGAAGAGGCTAGAGCTCTATAACAACAATGAGCCAGCATGTGTGGGAGGAAGGTGGGCACCACAGGAGTAGTGCTGGCTGGAAGGACAGGCAGGGATGAGGACCGAATGGGGCTCAAGAGCCCCAGGTAAGGGAGCAGGGAAGGACAACTGATGCAGCCCTGAGCAGCAGGGACTGAGTCCCAGGAAGGCCATGTGTCTTCCCTCGCATCCACTGGAAACCCAGTGCACTCCCTGCAGGACAGCCTTCAGGACCATCTGCCTTGGGGACAAGTGGGATTTCCAGCCCTAGAGAGAATCTGCATGGAGTTTGGGGAAAGGCAGGGAGGTTTGCAAAGGTACCTAGAAATTCTTCCTCTTCTAGCCAGCTATCCAGTGAAAAGGGGTGAGGAAAGGAGCTGTCTTGAGGTGTTGAAGATAGGGGAAGGGATGGAAGCAGATGAACTGGGAAACAAGAAGCTAGAACCCTGGGGACATGGGCTGGGATTTATGTCTGTCCCATATAAAAACCAGAGCTGCTTCTAGGGTGGGTTGTGGAACTTCTTGGGGAGTAAGGAGGCCATCTGTGAGGCCACCCTTGAAGGTCCCCCTCCCTGGGCTCGTGGCAGGGTAGTAACTGCTAATCTAGCCTCCATCCCCCATCACTCCAGACCCTGTTGCATCAAGACAAAGAAAGAAAAAAGCTGGTAGCACAGTATTATAGGGCATAAGGACAAAACGGCAACAGGTTAGGACCTGTGCAGTTTCTGGGAAGAAACATGGGACAGTTTAGAACTTATGTGACACCCCCCCCCCCCATAATCTAATGTCTTCTGGGACTTCCAGAGAGATAGCAACTTTATTCTGTCTGGTTCCTATGACAGTGAAGAGTGGGTGGGTGGGAGCCCTCTCTCTGAGGCTCCTGGCACCAAGCTGTATTCAGGAGCAGCTACATGGGCCCCTCCGTGTCCCCTGAGGTTATACATTCTGTCACTAGGGGGCTGTGACTGCTTGCTTGGGCTATCTGCAGGTCAGTGGCTGCTCCTCAAAGGAGAAGCTTGGGTAGTTTTTCTGCTCTCCAGCTCTCCTTCAGATATTTTGATAGGAACCTCCCCCTGCCCCAGTCACTGGAGAGGAAGGTCACTGGGAGGGAGTGGGGCAGGGGCTCCAGATCACTGTATTCCCTGCTTCCCGAGATAGGTAGAGAGAAAAAGTTTGGCTGACTTACCCATCTCCTCCCCCCCTCCCCCAGGCCTATGAGCTGTCCACGCTGACAGGGACACAGGTGCTGTTGCTGGTGGCCAGTGAAACAGGCCATGTGTATACCTTTGCCACCCGCAAACTGCAGCCCATGATCACCAGTGAGACTGGCAAGGCACTGATTCAGACCTGCCTCAACTCGCCAGACTCTCCGCCCCGCTCAGACCCCACCACAGACCAGAGAATGAGTGCCACGGGCTTTGAAGAGACAGACCTCACCTACCAGGTGTCGGAGTCCGACAGCAGTGGGGAGACCAAGGTGTGTTTGGGTCGCCTATCTGAGGAGAAGGAAGGGGAGGGACTTCACTTGCAGAGAGGGGCGGGGGTGGGTGCTTTTCTCTCCCTCACTCAGGATAGGTGCCCACTGATGTGGAACAGAGCCGGGTTAGTGCCCCTCGTCCTAGAGGACAGGTGTCCATCCTCGCCATCCTGACAGGAGGCCGGCCCCCTAGATAAGCGGGCGGCCTCCGTGCCCTTATAAGGCCGGCTCCGGCTCCAGGCCGGCCTCCCGCCTGCAGCCCGCCCGCCTGGCAGGGCCCTTGCATTCCTCCCGCCAGCTGTCTCCCTGCTGGGGGCGGGGGCGTAGCTTAGCCCTGCCCTCGCGGCAGGCTGGGTTGCCAGAGAGTAGGAAGGAAGCACTCCTGGGCTCCAGGGTCCTGGGAACCCAGCACTGTCGGCAGGCGGGCTGCTTGACTGGGCTGGAGACTACCTAACTAGCCAGCCGCCTACCTCTTCAGGATGTCCGGCCCTGGGCACGTTTAGGGAGTGTATTCGCGGCTGTTAGGGATGCCGGCCCTAGTTACGCCTCCCCCTTCCTTTTCCCGGTAAGGAGAGGGGGCGGGGCTTCCGCCGCTACTTCTCTGGGGAGCTCCACCTTCCGGGTGGCCCTTCACCAACTGGCCAATCAGAAGAAGCGGCACTGTTTGCCTTAGCAACGCCTTCACCAATCAGGGGCTTTGAGCTCGGCTGCCTAGCAAACATCCCGCGCTGACCCACCCCCAGTATTTGAACCCCCTCAGTTCTCTGGGCTTGGTTCTCAGCTCGTGGCTTCTTCCTTCCCCTTCTAAGAACAAAGGCTCGCCGAGGGGGGAGTCATTGCTCCAGGTTCCCTGTTCTTACTGGCATGTCATCTGTAGTTGCCAACTCTTTAAGCAGTAGGGCTCATTTACTCCCAGGGAATTTTGCTGGAAGAATAAATTCCTTTGGTAGTTTAGAGCTTAAGTATTTGGCATGAGTGCTTAATTGCCGGACACCCAAGATCTCTCTGAAACCCTAAATTCCCTGAAAAACTCTCGTCCCTGTCTCAGAAGCCTGGCGAATCATCATCATAAGAGCAGCAAATACTTATTGCTCCTTTTAGGTGTCAGGCACTTTATTTATGTTCACCTGTTAGTCTTCACGACATCTATGGGCTAAGTCTTCTCCTTTTACAGACAGGAAACTGAAGCTCAGCAGCTCAGTAACTTGCCCAGGGGTCAGACAGGAAGTAAATGGCAGGGCTAGGGTTTGAACCCAAGCACACTGTTCCAGTCTTGGGCTGTGACTCCACGCAAAGCTTCTGCAGGGGCAGGGTCTGGCAGAGGCTCACCGCTGCATCTTTACTCTGGGTGTAGGACACACTGAAACAGGCGTTCACGGTCACCAACCTGCCGGGTACCACCTCCACCATCCAAACAGCACCCAGCACCTCTACCACCATGCAAGTCAGCAGTGGCCCCTCCTTCCCCATCACGAACTACCTGGCCCCAGTGTCTGCTAGCGTCAGCCCCAGCGCTGTCAGCAGTGCCAACGGGACTGTGCTGAAGAGTACAGGCAGCGGGCCCGTCTCCTCTGGGGGCCTCATGCAGCTGCCTACCAGCTTCACCCTCATGCCTGGTGAGTCACAAGGGGCAAACTGAGCATGCCAAGAGTGGGTTGAGGGCTGGCACAAGGGGAACCTCTTTCCTTGCTCAGAAGGAGGGTGGATAGGGGCCAGCCTCTTATGTCCCACTAGCAGGCGTGCCCTTCCCCCTTCCCTGCTTGCTTACTCTCCTTGTCAGTAAGTTTCAACTATGCCCTCTGGCCTTGTCTAGCCAGCCCAGCCCTGTGCCCCCACTGCCAGAGGGACAGTAGACATTCCACCACCTCCCTACCCTCCCTACCTTGAGTGAGGACCGGGCATGTTCTCGTTGGTTCAGTGCCAGCTCCTCTATCACCCAAGGAGGCAGAGGAGTTGGGGAGCAGTGTGCCAGCCCCTGGGCCTGGGGGTGTTTGTGGGTGCTTGGCGCAGATGGTGGCGGGTAGGACAGAGCATGAGTAAGTCTCTGTGTCTCCTAGGTGGGGCAGTGGCGCAGCAGGTCCCAGTGCAGGCCATTCAGGTGCACCAGGCCCCGCAGCAAGCGTCTCCCTCTCGCGACAGCAGCACAGACCTCACGCAGACCTCCTCCAGCGGGACAGGTATAGCTCGAAGCTCTCCCCTCCCTGCCCCACGCAGGGACCTAGCAGCGGGGGCCCAGCAGTACCCCTCCTTTAACTCAGGTCAGACAGTTTCTTAAGGTGGAGATGGAGGCTTTTGGCTCAAGCTTTCTCCTAACCCTTATGGGAAGGTCAGGTGAGGATGCCAGGATTTGGGCTGCCAGTAGGGCTGTGGATTTCAGGAAGAAACGAGGGACCACAGGAGCCACCGTTCTCATTCAGGTGAGAAGCCAGAGGCCCAGAAAGGAGAAGTTACTTGCTCAAGGACACATGTTTGCTTAATTACCAGGAAAGAGCGATTGTCTCCTTGTGGGAGGACATCCTAAGTTGTTTTTTGTTTTTTAAGATTTTTATTTATTTATTTGACAGAGAGAAATCACAAGCAGACAGAGAGGCAGACAGAGAGAAGGGGGGAAGCAGGCTCCCTGCTGAGCAGAGAGCCTGATGCGGGGCCCGATCCCAGGACCCTGAGACCATGACCCGAGCCGAAGGCAGAGGCTCAACCCTCTGAGCTACCCAGGGGCCCCCATCCTAAGTTTTGAGTAGCCATAATTCCCCTCAGTGTCTCTAGTCATTTCAGAAATGATGAAACACTTTCAGAATAAAATTACTTTTAAGTTCTTGCCCTTGACAACCTTGTTATATGCGATGTGGTCTATGGACAGAAGACCAGCATCACCTGGGAGCTCGATAGAAAGGCAGACTCTTAAGCCTCACCCCAAAGCTACGCAAACAGATCTGCATTTTAACAAGATCCCAGGTGACCTTATGCACATTAACCTTGTTCGTTTAAAAGATGAATTTGTTAGCCACAAGTTTAGGAAGAGGGAGGAAAAATAAGAATAAGAAATGGGGTGATGGAGCCCCCCTGAAAGGGCAGTATCTGAAAAAAAATAAAATAAGAGGGGAGTATCTGAGTTTCCCTAAAGTGGATTAGTCAATGCAATCCTTGTTTCTCCTAGACACTTATGGTCTTAGAACGAAGAATTCAGCAGATAGGCAATTGAATAGTATAACGTGATAGGATACAATGAAAGGTTGGTGCTCCTGTGTTCAGGAAAAAATAAGGCTTTTCTTAGTCGATGACACAGGGAGCCGAGGAATGAGTCTTGTCCAGCTGCTGACCTGGGCAATGGCGCGAGGGCTCCACGGCCCTGGAGCTCCTGGAGGTGGGATGGGGTCTATCAGTAGGGACTAGGGCCAACCTCCCTAATGTGTGTCTGTGTTCGCCAGTGACATTGCCTGCCACCATCATGACGTCATCTGTGCCCACAACTGTGGGCGGCCACATGATGTACCCTAGTCCCCATGCGGTGATGTACGCACCCACCTCGGGCTTGGCTGATGGCAGCCTCACCGTGCTCAATGCCTTCCCCCAGGCGCCATCCACCATGCAGGTGTCCCACAGCCAGGTCCAGGAGCAAGGTGAGTTGTGCGGCGGGGCTCAGGAGGGGAGGGCTGTTTCCTCCCTTACACAGCCACACGCTCGAATGGGCCCCCACATATACACCTAGATGGACACACTCACATATACGTACACAGACTAGGCTGTCCACACATATCCCTACACACGCACACACGGATGCTTGCGCACTTTTCCTGACACCCCTGGCTGTCCACTAGGGTACTCCTGCACACTTGAGAACCCACAGCCACATGCACACGTGGACACATTTGGACACTCACCCTTGGGCACTTGCGTCTGAGACTTACCGGGTCACTTGTGCATTTATCACCACTTCTCCAGTATCTGGAAGTTTCTCTTGAGCAAGCAGTTTGAGTATCTCCTGTGGTTTCCCGACCCAGGTGGCGTTCCCCAGGTGTTCCTCACAGCGCCGTCTGGGACAGTGCAGATCCCCGTTTCTGCAGTTCAGCTTCATCAGGTAGGTGGGAGCAGGGGGGGCACCCTTCACTTCCCCCGAGCCAGCCAGCCAGCCAGTTCTTTATCTTGACCTCAGGGATTCCATTCACCCATTGGTCAAAGCCAAGGTCCCTAGGCAGGAGGCCTGTCTGTTTTCCCAGTCAGGCCCGTGGTGGACAGGCAGGCGAGCAGGGGGAGCTTGAACTGCCTGGCTGGTTCCTGCCCCCGTCTTTCTGACGCACCCCCTTCCCTCCAGATGGCTGTGATAGGGCAGCAGGCTGGGAGCAGCAGCAACCTCACCGAGTTACAGGTGGTGAACCTGGACGCCGCCCACAGCACCAAGAGTGACTGATCCGCCCTGCCACCCTGGACAGATGGCCCAAGGGATGGCACCACTTATTTATTGTTGCCTTTTCACGTTTTCTTTACACACACGTTGACGGGCCGCAGGAGGGAGGCAGGGAGGAGGAGTGGGCAGCCACAGGACTGAGCCCTCTCACTCCAGCCAAAGAAATGGGCCAGCCTGCCCTCCACCCCATCCTCCCTCTCTCTCCCCCCCTTCTAGCTCCACCTCCCATTTTCTGTTGATGGTGGGGCTGTCCTCCCTCCTCAGACTCCCCTCGCCAGCTTGGCTCCATGTTTGCCATGAGTATTAGCTTATCCAATGGGACCGTGCCCCACCTTCCCACACACAGGCCTCTGTGGGACTAGGCACCGTGTTCCCCCTGAGGAAGCAGTTGGGGTCCTCTCCCAGCCTCCTTGCTGACCTCATGTCAGCACTGTGTCTGTCACAGGCTGGGTAAGAAGAGCCCTACCCCTGCCCCTCAGGGAGCCGCCTGGGGAGATGGGGCTTCTTCCCTCATGCTGCCCCTCCCCCCCTTGTCCCTGCAGCTCCTGAGAGCTGGGCCTGTGCACAGAGCAGGTTCCCAGGGCCAGCTGCCCTGCCCTGCCCTGCCTTGCCGATCCCCTTGGGACTCCAGGGACTCCTGGGTTGGAGGGAACCATCAGGGTTCCCTCTCACCCTGTCTTCCCCCCTCCCTCCTCCCAGCTGCTTTACTTAAAGTTGATTTTGAACTTTTTATTTGAGGAGACGAAGTGAAAACAAATCTATAAATATATATTTTTAAAATATTTAAACTTTTTTTTATGGCGTTTTTCTCGTCCCCCTCCCTGCCCGAGCTCCCCTTCCCTGGGGAGCCCTGGGGCTCCCCGGAACTGGCTGGGCCTCTGGGGACAGAGCCACCCCATGAGCTCGGGGCCCACCAGTGTGTAGGGGAGATTCTGGGATTGCCCGGTCCTGGGTTGTTTCCAGGAGAAAACCGGGGGAGGGGCCCTCAGGCCATGCCCCAACGGGGTGGGGAGGGTGACCCACAGCCCTGGGTCTCTTTTTGCCCTTTAGGGCTGTTGCAAGGGAGAGGGAAGAGGGAGACCAAATGTGGGGGTGGGGGTGGGAGGGTGTCAGATAGAGGCAACTGACTTCATTTGTGCCACACGCATGGGCATTGCAGCCTTGTGCTCCCCCAGGCCTGCAGCTGCCTGGGGCCCAAGTTGCAGTGAGCAGGGTGGGGTCTGGGAGGGGGTGAGAGGCAGGAATGGGGGTCAGAAGAAACGGGAGCAGCTCTTGGGCTGAGTATAGGGATAGGGGAGCCAGAAAGGGGCAGCTCTCCCAGGGAGTGAGCAGCTACTGTAACTTTTTTAAATTAAGACAAAAAGCCTTGAAGAAAATGACTTTATTTTTCTAAGTGTAACCTCAGTATTTATGTAATTTGTACAGGGGCCGTGCCCTACCCCACTCTGCCCCCTTTGGGGTAGACCTTGAGGATGGGCCAGCATAGGGGGAGGGTCTTTTACCCTGTGTCAGAGCCTACCTTCACCCCCTTTATCCAGAAAGGGAGCTTTTTCAGAACAGGGCAGCAGTTGGGGTGGAGTTTTATTAACCCCCATGACTGCCTTCAGGAGGAACAATCCTGCTTCTGTGATTAGGTGAAGGGGTGGGGGAAGTTTTTGCGCAGAGCCTAGTTTTCAAGGGGATGATTTGCCGACACGTTCGAGAACCCCCCCGTAACCTCTAACCCCCGTTGCTGTCTTGCCCCGGTTTGGGGTGCCAAGATGGAAGTCACCATTCTGGGCTTTCTCCTGGAGATAGCTGGGGCTTATGGGTGGCTTACAAGGCTGGGGCATGGCAAATCAGGAGCCAGAGAGTGGGGGAGCTTGGGACTCAGGTCTGTAACTGCCCAGCCCCCTTTCTCTGCTCTTGTTTCACTCCACGATCACTCACTCACTCCCCACTCCCCCACCCAGGGGAGGAGACTGATGAATTCCTCCTCTCCTTCCCACAAAAGACAGACCCAGTGAGTGAATCAGGCAAAGTGCTTATAATGTGTGTTGTGTGAGCGTGGCCTTGGGAGAACATGTGTGCGTCAGGGATGAGGTGGCATTTATATGTGCAGCAACCCTTGGTGTTTCCCTTCCTTGGTGGCTCTGGAGTGTGTGTGCGTGCATGAGTGTGCTTGCGTGCGTGTGCCTGAGTGTGTATGTGTGTGTGTGTGTGCGCGCGTGAATGTGGAGTATGTCAGTGGTTTCTACTTCCCCTGGGATGTTGACCCAGGAATAGTGGACATGGTCACAGTCCTATGTACAGAGCTTTCTTTTGTATTAAAAAAAAATACTCTTTCAATAAATGTATCATTTTTGTGCACAGACTGTAGAGTCTTTGCCTCCGTTTTTCCGCATAGGGAGGGAGGGAAGTATGAACACTAATCAAACTCCAAAGCTTGCTCTGAGAAGCTGGCCCGGCTGCTTGATGAAAACAACAGCAAAGCTTTGGGCTCTGGGCTGCGGAACTCCGCCACTTAATTGAAGGAACATGCCGGGGAGCTGCAGCCTTTGTCTTTGTGCATGGCTTTGTTAGGTTTTTAGGCCAACACAGAGATGAGCAATTTTAATTAATAGGAGAAGTGACTCAACCAATCCAAAGCACTGCCGAGGGTTTTGGGACACTCATGGCCATGTGACCTAGTGAAAACTCGGGACAGCTCCAGGGTTGGGAGCCTACGTTTCAGGAGGACGGGCAAGGCCAACCCACAGGATGCGACGGGGGCTTCCAAGGTGATGGAGGGAAAGGGCTGCGTGCTTATGCGGCGAGGAGCAACGTGACCGTGAGCGCCGGCTCCGCCTGCAGCGCGCCAAGCGCGCAGCGGCGCGGCTACTACGCATGCTCCACTCGCGCGCCCTTCCGCCACGCTCGGGTGTGGGCCGCTGGGGCCCCCGTAGAAGCCGGGCCGCGCCCGCCCTGGCCGTGTGACCCGGAAGGGAGCTGCTGAGGAGGCGGGGCCAGGACGGCGGGACCGGCCGCTGGCTCCCAGCGAGGGCCAAGCCGGGCGGTGGGAGGTGAGAGGAGAGTCCTGCGGCGACCCGGTCCCTGCCGCGTCCCCTTCCCGCTCCCTGACCCGCTCTCCTTGGGGCTGATGACGAGAGTCAGGGCTTGCTCCCCAAGATTCGCCCAGTCCTGTCAGCCTCTTCGAACCGCGCCCCCCCTCCTCAACCCGCCCCCCAAAGCCGTTCCGCTGCTCTAGTGGCTTCCTCCGGCACCCCCCCGATGGTCTGCAAGCTTGGCCCTGACCTTGCTACTTGCGTCTACCTGCTGTCTCATCCCCAGGTCCAGACCTCACCTCCACACCTCAGTTTACTGTTCCTATTCTAGGTCCATGGTAATTCGCCTCTTCCCCCCACTCCCTCCATGTAGTTCTGTCAGTTGTTTTACTTCATCCTGCTCATCGGTTGTCTATCGCGACATCACCGATTACCTCCTTGTCTTGCCTCCCTCCCCCAGGCTACCCAGACCCCTGCCCGAAGCCAGGTCCATATCCCATGTTTCCCCTCCTTTTCACACCTTTCTTCTGTCGTCATTCATCCCCTGCATTCCTACTCTCACCACTCGCCCGCTGCCCCCATACTGCTACAATACCACACGTACCTTGTACCTTTTCCTGATCGCCAGCATAGCCGTCTTCCTATTCCCATTTATCAACTTCCAGCTTAATAACTCAATTTATCTGAGGCCTGCCCCTCCCTTCTCCAGCTAAGAATAATAATATTAGGTTGTGTTTAGGGAGCTCTCACTGTGTGCTAGCCCCTGTTCTAGGTGGTCTACATACATGATCTTACTCAGTTTCTACAACTTTACAATACGATCACCGTGTTGCAGAGGGGCAACTGAGGTTCAAGGTGAAGGGACTTGTCCAAAAGTACTCAAGGAGTAAATGAAAGAGCCAGAATTCAGAGTCACACCTGAGTCTCACCTGTGCTATATTGCTTCTCTAACACCTTCACCATCTCCTCACTTCATTTCCTACCCTTCAGCTCCATGACTACCACCTCCATATATATCTACCTGACTTAGACCCCCGCCGGATGTACAACTTACGTGCCAGGTGGAACCTGGTCTTTTTTCCCATAATTTTATCTGGCCCCCTCGGCCCCTCTCCCGCTCACAGTACCCTGATACATTTTCTCCATCCAGCCATCTGGATGTGGGGACCCAGCTCCCAGCCTTCTTTTGTCTCTATTCTATCTGCCATGGCCCACTCCTTTATATCCATATTCCAGCTTTACGCTGTCATTTTTACTCACTGTCCCGCCTCTCCTCTACCCTGTCTTTCCTCGTTTGTTCTGGCTCCACTGTCTCCCACGCTGCTGTCCTGCCTGCTCAGCCTTGTTATCCTTCTAAGTCTTGATCGATCTGTATCCCACAGCCATCCTGCTCTTCTGCCCAGACTGTCCTACTTAGCTGTCACTCTTTTTGTGACCTTTTTGTTCTTACCTTGTTTTATAACCTCTTCCATTTCTTAAATCCCTTCATTTCATCTCGCTATTTCCACTGCATTTTCCTTCCTTCTAAATATGTTCAAGGTATGTATTCCATTCCCCTTCTGGGCTTTTTCTCTTTGGTCTGTAAATTCCACCACGCAGCCTACCAGTCACCCTGCACCAGATCTGTGTCTGAAGGTTCCGTCCCCTCCATGTGGTCTTTTTCCCTTGCCCTCATTGCCTTTATCTTTCTCCTTGTGTGTCCCAGGAGGTCAGCATGGTGGGGGAACGGCGTACCGGGGACCTCATGGTGCCCTTGGGGCCCCGGCTGCAGGCATATCCTGAAGAGCTTATTCGACAGCGGCCTGGGCACGATGGGCATCCTGAATACCTGATCCGATGGACTGTTCTGAAGCGTGGGGAAGTGGGCAGAGTGGGTGTGGAAGAGGGCAAGACAGAGCACATCCTCATGTGGCTGTCAGCCCCCGAGGTCTATGCCAACTGCCCCATGCTGTTAGGTGAGCGGGCACTATCTAAGGGACCTCAGCATGAACCAGCTGGGGGCTCAGGAAGCTTTCCCCGAGATCCGGGAGGTCTGGATGACACAGCAATGGGCGAGATGGAGGCTGATGTGCGGGCGCTGGTGCGCAGGGCTGCCAGGCAGCTGGCAGAAGGTGGCACCGCGAGCCTCACAGCTGCTGTGCTCCACACCATCCATGTGCTCAGTGCCTATGCCAGCATTGGGCCCCTCACTGGGGTCTTCAGGGAGACGGGAGCCCTGGACCTGCTCATGCACATGTTATGCAACCCTGAGCCTCAGATCCGTCGGAGTGCGGGCAAGATGCTACAGGCTCTGGCAGCCCACGATGCTGGTAAGAGACAGCCAGGGGAAGAAGGAAAGCACTGGAGAGAATGGGGCCACAGGAGTAAGAACAGAAAGAGGAGGGATTTCCCAACTCTGGAGGAACACCTAACATTTGGTGAATAGCAATTCATTGCCAAAAAAAAAAAAAAAAAGAGTATAGATTAATAAGCTATTGCAGGTATAGAAATAGAATAAAAAAATAGTACCCAGTTCGTCTGTCCATTCTCAGTGCAGTGGCAGGAAAGAGAATAAGATAGGTTTATATTTTCAAACAGTCGGTTGAGGTTTATTCATTGATTGTGGCATCAGTTTGGTGGATTACAACCAACAAGTTTTTTAATGTAAAATAACTAGCAGGTAGCACTTGGTAAGGTAAGTTTTGTAGCATTAAATATACATTTCGGTTGTATGTATGTATGTTTATATCAGGTTACCATGGAAATTATATACCTTACCATGAGTCTCAGTCACAAAGAAGTTTGAAAGCCTCTAGGGTAGGGGATAGATAGTCTAGGAGAGGCAGGGGAAAGTCTTGGGGATTGAGGAGAAGATACAGATTGGGTGTGGATTACAGGGAGTCGGGCTCACGTCCTTCTGTCACTGAGCCAGCAAGATGGCATCGAGCAGCACATGGATTTTGACAGTCGCTATACTTTGCTGGAGCTGTTTGCAGAGACCACCTCCTCTGAGGAGCACTGCATGGCCTTTGAGGGCATTCATCTGCCTCAGGTACTCCGGCAGCTGTGGGGGAAATGCCATGTACAAGGCCAAGGGCATCGCTTCTGAAAGCGTGGTTCGGGATCATGCGTCAGCACCAGGGCCACCTGGGGAGTTTGTTAAAATGAAGGGTCATGCTTGCTTCCCCACTCACAATTTCTGAGATTAGAACCCAGGAATCTCTCTTTGAAGACACTCCTTGTGCGTCCTATAAGTCATAGTTTGAGACCTTCTCAAAGTGCGGGGATAGGTGTCCGTGTTTCTCTGTAGAGGATGATAATTATGGGGAAAGGAGAGGGGCTGAAGCTGGGAGAAGATGAACCTACACCACAGACTGTGTCCTACAGATCCCAGGAAAGCTGCTCTTCTCCCTGGTGAAACGCTACCTGTGTGTCACCTCCCTGCTGGATCAGCTGAATAATAGCCCAGAGCCCGGGGCTGGCGACCGAGGCTCCCCATCCTCCAGGGAGTTCGGCCGGGAGAAAAGCAGGGGGCAGCGGGAGCTGGAGTTCAGTCTGGCTGTGGGCAACCTCATCTCCGAGCTGGTGCGGAGCATGGGCTGGGCCCGGAACCTCAGTGAGCAGAGCACGTTGCCACCGCGGCCCACCAGGTCCATCTTTCAGCCCTGCGTTTCAGGCCCTAGTCTTTTGCTCCCCACCATGGTCGCCGCCCCCAGAAGGCAAGAGCGGGCCTTCCGCCAACGCTCTGAATTCTCGAGCCGCTGTGGCTACGGTGAGTACGTGCGAGAGACGCTGCAGGCCGGGATGCGAGTGCGCATGCTGGATGACTACGAGGAGGTCAGCGCTGGGGACGAGGGCGAGTTCCGCCAGAGCAACAACGGCGTGCCCCCCGTGCAGGTGAGCGAGGCCGCGCGGGGGATGCTGTCGGGGGTCATAACTGGGGCTTCCAAGCAGGGGGCCCTGGCAGGCCACCTCCAGAGAAAACCCCCACGGGGATTGGAATGGTTAAAGGGGGTCAGCAATTGAGAAGGGCTTGGGAAAATTTGGAGGGCTGAGAACATGTGGCGGGCTGTGGGGCCGTGCAGAGACTCGCACCCAGGAAGCAGAGCTGGTGCGCCCCACCTGGGGAGTTGGCTGGGAGGGAGTGTCAGAGCGGAGGCCATCAGGGTTAGGAGGAGATGAGAGGCATGACCCACCCCATGGCGGAAGGGAGCTTTTTGCTCTATGGAGGCTTTCTGAAGCCTAGCCAGCTGTGCATCTGTGGACCGTGTATCCCCGCTCTGGGCCCAGCCTTGTCCTCTAGAACCTGCACCACCCAGGGCTCAGAAGCCTCTTCTTTGCCTCTTTCTTGCTCCCTCCATACCAGGTCTTCTGGCAGTCAACAGGCCGCACCTACTGGGTACACTGGCACATGCTGGAGATCCTGGGCCCTGAGGAAGCTGCTGAGGACGCAGGTTCAGGAGCTGTGGAGAAGGGGGCAGGGGCTCCTCTGCTAGGCACAGGTAAGCCTTTGGGGCAGTGGACAGCATGTCTCTGAACAGAGGAGTAGGACTGGGACAGAGCCACTCCTAACCAGGAGCTGCCCCAGAGATTCAGAAATGCCCTCTGTTCCTGCTGGATGACGACACGCCTGTTCCCTGTATCCTCAGCACTTCCCTCCTGGGACTGGAAACCTCTGGATGGGCTCTACTCTTTGCCGTACCTCCAGCCTGAGCCTCAGAAGAGTGAGAAGTTGGGATACCTGACCCAGGCCGAGTGGTGGGAGCTGCTCTTCTTCATCAAGAAACTGGACATATGTGAGCAGCAGCCAATTTTCCAGAATCTTCGAGAGAACCTGGATGAGGTATCATAGGCCTGAGATTCTTGGGTTTGTAGTGGGTTTGGAAGTGGGATTCTCTAAGGGAGTTCTAGGTAAGGAGGTGCTCAAGGGGAGGCTGGAGCTAGAGATCAGAGAGTAGGAGGGGGGCCTGCTGGGGAAGGAGACAAGTGCTGTGAGGTCCGGTATGCAAGGCATGGCGGGAGGCAGCCACGCTCTCTGTTCCTGTCCCCAGGACCTTCGTGTCTGCTTGTCCCTGACATGCGTACCCTCTTCTCTTGGCAGACCCTGGGTGACAAGGCCCTGGGTGACCTCTCTGTGCCCGTAGAGATGGCTGAGGGTCTGCTACAGGTGCTCAGCAGCCGGTTCGAGGGCAGCGCCCTCAACGACCTGCTCAACTCCCAAATCTATACCAAGTATGGGCTGCTGCCTGATGAACTAAGCATCTCGTCTTCATCACGAAGTCACTCCTGCACCCTAGATCCAGAAGAGGAGTCCAAGTCGGAGGCCACCGTCTCCGAGGAAGAGACCGAGTCACCCAAAGGAAAAGCTGAGCCTCTGAAGGCAGATGCAGAACCTGCCAAAGGAAAAACTGGGGCCCCCATGGCACAGAGTGACTCACAGCTGTTTAACCAGCTTCTGGTGATGGAGGGGATGGCTCTGCCCCCTGAGATGAAGGAGGCAGCCAGTGGTGAGTCAGGTGCTGGGAGGGGAGGGCAAAGAAGTTGGAACGAGTCCTGGGCAGTCCCCACAGAAATAGTCCGGGTAGAAGAGAGCTGTGGACTGCGATTGCTGTCGCATGGGAGAATGCTCTGGAAGCATGCATTCACCTTCTTTCCTTTGACCTTGAGTATATCTAACCAACCAGTCACTGCTCCCCTCAGCATCCCTGGAAAAGGACCCTCCGTTTTCCAGAATATCTTCATCTTCAGTGTTTGGCTATTAAATCCCTCACTCAGAGTTGGAAGCTCTGAATGCAAGCCACAGGAATGAATAAGGTGTTAGAATATCAGTAGGATGACTGGGCTTGACGTTTAAAAGACTTCCATCTCGGAGGAGCCTCATGTTTTGTTTTGTTTTTTTAAGCCACTACCTTTCCCTCACCAATTTCAGAAATGGCTAGAGGCTTGCGGGGTCCTGGTCCGCGCAGCTCCCTGGATCAGCATGTGGCAGCGGTCGTGGCCACCGTGCAGATGTCCAGCTCGGACACAAACCTGCAGCTTTCAGGGCTCTGTGCCCTCTCGCAGGCCGTGGAGGAGGTCACTGAGCGGGACCACCCTCTGGTCCGTCCCGACAGATCCCTGAGGTTAGTTAGAATGGTGGGGAGGGAAGGGGTTTTGGGTTAAGCTGCCCTTGGGGGAGGATGGTGGTGGGGAGGAAGGAGCTCTGTGAGGAATTTGAAAGGCCGAGGGTGAAAGAAGGGTCAGCCTGAGAGCAGCCCAGCGGAGGAGGCAGGATATCCTTGGAGGACTTACCCTGAGCCAGGCTGTGCTTAAAGTTTTATATGCGTTCTCTCATTAAATCCTCCTCTCTGTCATCCTTCCTGAGGAAGAGTGGATGCTCTGCTTATGCCATTGGTGAGGAAATGGAACTTTAGAAAATTTAACTCACAGAGTTTGATAGACAGCAGAGCCAGGATTCAAACCTAGCTCTTTTGGGCCCTAGACCTTGAGTCCCTTCCCCCCTCCCTCCCTTTTCTTTCCTTTCTTCCTCTTTCTGTCTTTCTTTGTTTCTTTCCTTTCCCTCTCTTTCTTTTCTTTTCTTTTTTTTCTTTTCTTTTCCTTTCTCTCTCTCTCCTCCCCTCCCCTCCCCTCTTTCCTTTCTTTTCTTTTCTTTATTTAACTAATCTCTACACCCAACGTGGGGCTCAAACTCATGACCCTAAGATCAAGAGTCACACGCTTTTCCAGCTGAGCTAGCCAGGTGCCCCTGAATTCTTTTCCTCTTTTCTTTTTTATCCCTTCCTATTTTCTACTTTCAAAGGTTGTTGTTGTTTTTTTTTAAAGCCACTTCTTAATTATCCACAAATACGTTCTCATTTTAAAAGATGTGAAGAATGTCAAGAGCATAGAAGGAAAAGACAGAGGCCCTTTCCGCCCCTGTTGTCAGTCAGCTATGGATTCTTCGGACCTTCCCCAGGTTTATGTTCGTCAGTGTGTTTGGAAATAGAACATTTTCTGAGTTTGTGTTTAAATCTATGTAATCACGCTACATTTTTCTACAACTTTCCCCCCCACACTCAGTATGTCTGAGAGGCCTTTCCATGCCCATCCACATAGAGCTGCCTTACTGCTCTCACTGCTGGGTAGGACCGTGCAATAGGGTTATCTCCCAGGCCAAGTACAGTGCTCCTACGGGATCTGTTTTCCTCACATCCGCCAACACTGGATAATATTTATTTATTTATTTTACTCTATCAGATTGGCAGAATTTTAAACGATTAGTATCTTTGTTTTGATTTCTTCGGTCTAGTGAAGTTAGGCATATTTGCATGTATTTGTTGTATTTTCTCTTGTATAAATAATCTGTTCTTATCTTTTGCCCATTTTCATACTGGGTCTTTATATTTTTTCTTACTGATTTGTAGGCGATCTGGACATTAATCTGTTATTTATGTTTCATATATCTTGCTGTTTTTTTTCCCAAAAATCATATTAACTCTTTTCTGAATATGAAATAATATATGTCACCTATAAAAAAATTAGAAAATTATGAAGATAAAAATCATCTGAAAACCCTTTGCAGAGTCACTGTTAACATTTTGGTAAACATCCTTACATTTCTATGTCCATTCATATATATGACTTATGTGGTATTAACTTGTTTATAACAAATCGTGGCTACGGAAGGGGATTTCTGTCGGAAGCACATTTGATTCATGTTGTTGTCATCATAAGGCTCTTGAGAAAAGACAAATAAAGACAGAACTTTCCCAGGCCACTTCCTCAAGATGCATCTCTCTCACTGTGGGGAAAGATAATTCCAGTTTTTTCCTTCTTGTGATGCTCAGTGTGAGCTAAGGATTCTGGAGAGCTTCTTCCTTCCCCTCAGATCAGCATTTCCAGAGGACTCTCTCGCTCTCTCAAACTGCTTCTCTCTCAATTCTGTAGATAGACTCTTCCATTGTGCTAAAGTTTTAGGATTTTAGGGTAGAATCATTTTAAACATTTTAATAGCTTCTAGGTTTTGAATGGGTCTATTCTACTCCAGGATTATATAAAATATTTCCCTTTATTTTCTAAATATTTTAAAATCTGTTTGCAGTGTCCTTGTGCTGACAGAATGAGGCAGAGTCCCAGCCGTAACTGTTTCGGGCGTCCCCACCTCACGGGTCGCATGGCTCTTGCAGTTCTCACTGTCTGGGATGCCCCCCTTATCTGGCGATCTGTATCTACCCTGTGTCATTTCTTAGAGTTTTTATTTTCACGAGCTCATATTTTGATATCTAGCACACAAGTCCGCTGCTCGCTCTTTCTAAACATTTCTCGACTGTTCTTGCATTTTTCCTCATCCTGTGCCTCGGTCTGCCTGTTCTGTGTTTCCTAAAAAACATCTTAGGCATTGTGATTAGAATTCCATTGAATTTATAGATTTATGTGAAAAGATGAACCAGAGTTTGTGACCATGTTGCCCCACGGCCTCCGTCACACGGCGAGGAGACAGGGGCAGTTAGCCTGCAGAGGTGAGGGGCGGAGGAGAAGAGCAGGCTGGAGAGGGGTTGGGGGGTTGGGTCTTGGTGGGGCGGGCCGGGCAGGGCGGCAGGTGTGACTTTTGGGATGGGGAACTCCCATGTCTCCTCTCTAAGAGAGAAGCTGGTGAAGACGCTGGTGGAGCTGCTGACCAACCAGGTCGGGGAGAAGACGGTGGTGGTGCTGGCCCTGCGCCTCCTCTACCTGCTCATGACCAAGCATGAGTGGCGCCCACTGTTTGCCAGGGAGGGCGGCATCTACGCTGTGCTGGTTTGCATGCAAGAATATAAGACTTCCGTCCTGGTGCAGCAGGCGGGGCTGGCGGTGAGTGGATCAAGGCTGGCGGGAGAAAGCGATGGCAAGAGGGACAGGTTGGGGGGCCGCCTGGGGGGCTCAGTTGGTTAAACTGCCTTCGGCTCAGGTCCTGATCCCGGGTCCTGGGATCAAGCCCCGCATCGAGCTCCCTGCTCAGTGGGAAGTCTGCCTCTCTGCCTGCTTCTCCCTCTGCCCGTGCTCTCTCTGGCAAATAAATAAAATCTTAAAAAAAAAAAAAAAGAGGGACAGGTAGGGGGCTGCTGACCTTGAGGAGGAGGTGCTCTGGCGATTAGACCAGGGAAGAGACCTTGGGACGAACGACACGGTCGGGGGGGGGGGCGGGGGGGTGTTGAAGGTTCCGGCTGCACGGTCTTGGAGACTGAGTGCGTTCTGAGTGCGTTCGGGAGAAAGGGAGAAGCATACTTTTAAGAACGACTCCCAGGTTTAAAACAGAGCAGCAGAGGGGAGACAGAGGCCATTCACTCAGTGGGGGAATGTAGGAGGAGGAAGAGGTATGGGGAGAAGAGCCCGAGTTGAGTTTTTAGGTTTGTTGAATTTCCCATGTCGTTTTTGCTACAGTGAAGTGTTTGGTTAGAGACCAATTTTCTGCATGTGACAAAGTAACTTTTTACCGTTTGATCCGAGTGATACCCTTAGGTAGAAAATATCCGCTTGCCAGACGTGGGTGCCTTGCCCCCCACCCAACTCGGGGGCCTAGAAGATAGGGCGGGGAGGGCCCTGTTCCCGGGAGCTCGCAGAAGAATTGGCTTCCTGACTACTCCAGACACAAGTGCTGGCTGGTAGGAGGTGTGGGCGGGGCGTGCTCGCACAGCCTGGGGCCGGCGCCGCACGGGCAGGCTTCATCCAGATCAGGGCTGAGAATGGATCCCGACAGTACAATGGCAACAGTGCGGATAGGAGCACAGGGCCCCCAGAGGGGGCTGTTCCAGGGCGAGGTTGGGAGGCTCTTTCCTGTCAGGGGCCAGCTAGGTGCTGCTCCTCTGAAGGGCAGCCAATCATTCATGTCTAGGCCACGTTTGCTCAAAGAATTCTCTAACCCTTTCAGATCTCAGGACCCAAAATACAGCATTTGCCCCTAAATTCAAACTCTGGCCCCATAGGAGAATTGCATCATCTTGTTTATAACCTCAGGTTTACAGAATTCAGCTCACTGGGGAGTGGGGGGTAACGAAAGGGAGAAAGCCCCATTATGAGGTAGCATACGTGTGGAGGGTTCAGGCCTCCTAAGGACGAGTGTCCTGAGAATTGGTTCTAATCACCATGCCTGGTGGGTTTCTTCTCAAGGGTCAACACTTTCCCCAGGGAAGGTAGCCTCCACTCTTAATGGTATGGCATTCATCTTAATTGAATTTGCTCTGTAGAACCAGCAAGCAAGTTCATCGATTCCAAGTATTTTCCCCTGTAATTCCAAGCACTCTTCCTGTGAGACAACCCACGTAGTCTTGTTGAGAAGGGTTGGCTACTGGCTTTGGAGGCCAGGGGACGTAGGTTTGCGAGTGTCGGCCTATTGGTGGTAATTGAAGCTGTGGGACCTGATGAGGTTGCCCAGGGAGTGCAGAGTGAGAAGGGGACAGGAAGTTCCATGTTCAAGGATTAAGAAGAGGAACTCCAGAAAGGCCGGCCAACCAGGAGGCTCCGGGAGTACTGGAACTCGAGAAGGGACGTTTTGCAAGGGGAGGGGTAGTCCAGGGAGATGGAAGACAATGTCAAGGAAAGCCTTCGAAGACAACTATATGCTGTGACAGTGCCCCCCCCCCCCGCCCCTTCCCGCCGCCACCGCCCCGCCCAGGAAGCCACAGGAGGGGGCAGCCATGCCACTTTGCCTCGGTGCTGGCAGAGCCAAGTGGTGGGCTGATTTTACCATCGAGCCTCATTGTTTCCATTGCTTTCTTTCCTCCTCTCTCTTTTTGTTTGTAGCCTTCGATAGCCCATCCCCACCTCTTCCATTGCCATCTCCTACTTGACCTATTTGCAAACAGCTCAGCTGCCCCAAAGTTTGGAGTCGAGAATGAGGACCTGGCTCTCCTCTTTCTCTGCGTGGTGGCCGTGCCCACAGCTAACTGTGCTTCCACATCCCCGTTGCAGGCACTGAAGATGCTGGCCATTGCCAGCTCCTCGGAGACTCCCACTTTTGTTACCGGCCGAGATTCTCTCCACCCCTTGTTTGATGCCCAGATGACCAGAGAGATCTTCGCCAGCATCGACTCAGCCACCCGGCCAGGCTCCGAGAGCCTGCTCCTTACTGTCCCAGCAGCCGTGATCCTGATGCTGAACACAGAGGGGTCAGGGCATCACCCTCCAAACTCCCGCTAAGCCCCAAGCCCCACTGCCACCCCGCCCACATCTCACCAGCTTCACAGAAATTCCCTTTATGTCGTTCCCTCTGGATGAAACGATGGTGGCCCCCTCTGTTGTCGGCAGAAGCACCAAGTGACTGGGGGGAGGGAGATACCCAGAGAGAGCAGGGCATGCTGACCTTCCTGCCTGGGGTTGGGAGGAGTGACCTGAGGTCAGGGAACCGGATGTCCGAGGGAGCCCTGGAGCCCTTTCCCCCCTCCCCAGCCCCCATCCTCCTCCCCTTTGTGCTCGCTTTCTGCTTCCATTGCATTCACTCCCTTTCCATTTCTGCCCGGGTTGCCTCCCTCCTCCCAGGTGCTCCTCTGCGGTGAGAAATGGTCTGCTCCTGCTCAACTTGCTTCTGTGCAACCACCATACTCTGGGGGACCAGATCATAACCCGAGAGCTGAGAGACACCTTGTTCAGGCACTCCGGGATAGCACCGGGCACCGAGCCCATGCCTACCACACGCACCATCCTCATGATGCTTCTCAATCGCTACTCAGAGCCACCGGGCAGTCCTGAGCGCACAGGTACCGTTGTGGGAGGGGTGGTTCTTCCAAGGAACCAGGCGGTGCCAGCCACACGGGAGGGCTAAGGCTTATGTACTAGCACCTTCCTGGAAAGACGCGATGGACCTCCGGGAAATGAGTGAGGGTTCTGGTGCTCAAGTTAAGTTTTAAGTAGAACTTCATGGCCAAAAGGAGGAGATTCTAGAATAGGTAAGGAAAATTACATCTCTAAAGCCAGCATGCGGGGCGCCTGGCTGGCGCAGTCAGTAGACCCGGCGACTCTTGATCTTGGGGTGTAAGTTCCAGCCCCTCGTTGGGTGTAGAGATTACTTAAAAATCAAATCTGGAAAGCCACCATGCTAGATAGTAGAGGGATGTAATTATAATAGCTTATAGTTATTGGCTGATGTGACAGCATAGCTACCATTTAATAATAACAGGTAATTGTATGACTGTATGAGCTTAAAAATGTCCTGTGTTGAACATGACGGTGTTGGCCATACTCAACTTTTTCCAGATGGCAGCTAGCTATATATCTGGGGCCAGAGAAGAAAATCCTCCACAGTTCGGTACAAACTACACACATCCTCCTAACAGGAGGAAAATTGGGGCGTGATTTTCTGGACCTGCCCAGTTCTTGGTTTGACCAATTTGCATGACTCCTCTTCATACTCATTTTTTTCCTCCCATGTGTTTGGGCAGCAGCACTGGAAACCCCTGGTGCCCAGGGCCAGGATGGGTCCCCTGAGCGCCTGATCCGATCCCTGGTGGGGGGCCCATCTGCAGAGCTCCTGCTGGGCTTGGAGCGGGTGCTGTGCCGCGAGGGCGGCCCAGGGGGCGCGGTGAGGCCCCTCCTCAAGCGCCTCCAGCAGGAGACCCAGCCCTTCCTCCTGTTGCTGAGGACTCTGGACGCCCCGGGGCCCAACAAAGCTCTGCTGCTGACCGCACTGAGGTGAGGGGCCTATTGGGGCGCCCATGCACCGGAGGCAAGGGGAGTCGGCAGACCGCAGGGACTTTGCTTGTTTCCATCCCCTCACCAGGATCATGACCCGCCTGCTGGATCACCCTGAGGCGATGGTCCTCCCCTGGCATGAGGTCTTGGAGCCCTGCCTCAACTGTCTCAGTGGCCCTAGCAGTGACTCTGAGGTACCAGAGCCCCGGCGAGGGTGGGGGAGGGAAAGGCAGCTTCTGGGGCCCCAGCTACCCTGTGAGGCTCCGGGTGGTCAAGTGCGGCCTTTGTGGGTGGGTCTGAACAGTGAGAGGGGTGGAGAGGAAGGACTGTCCTCTAAGAGTCCTCAGAACCGGGGCCTTTGAAGGATAAATCTTTTGGGTGCAGCTGGATTTTAGACTCTGGCTTTAGGAGAAGCCCACAATCACCAGTCCAAACATTCCTCACTCTCCACCCTTCCGGGTTTGTGCGTTGTAGACCGAGGCTCAGGCACCGAGGCGGGCTGTTGAGAGAGCTTCGGCCTGGCAGGGAGGAGCGCTGGAAGCTGTGCCCAGGCTCTGCCAGCTCGGGAGTCCCAGCACCCTGCCTCTATGTCCCAACCTTCTTGGGTGCTCTCCTTCCCCTGCGCTTTCGAGCTTCTCCCAGATCTCACCCACCACGTTCTCTTTTCTAAAGCCACCCCTCGTCCCTTCTGGGGCCCTCTCTTCGTTTCCCATCTGTTAATCCCTGTGGCTCTGGGCTCAGATCGTCCAGGAGCTGCTCCGCTTTCTGCATCGCCTGGCCTCCACACATAAGGACTACGCTGTGGTTCTCTGCTGCCTGGGAGCCAAAGAGGCCCTCTCCAAAGTCCTGGACAAGCACTCGGCTCAGCTGCTGCTGGCCTGTGAGCTCCGGGACCTGGTGACAGGGTGTGAGAAACACGCCCAACTCTGTAGTAACCTCACCTCCAGCATCCTGGCTGGCTGCATTCAGGTGAGGAGGCTCGGGAGGCCAGAGCTGAGGGAGAACAGAAGCCAGGAGCAGGGGAAGGGGATTCGGTGTGGGACCCTGTTGGGCACAAGTGGCAGCAAATCTGGGGCATGTGCTTCCCAGCCGCTACCCAGCAATCGTCCTCTTCCACCAGAATGCGTGAAGCAGGGTTGAGTGTTTTGTTGCTCCTTGGCTTGTTCTCCACACATGTTTCTGTATGTTCTTCATATTCTTCCCTCCTCCCCGCGCCCCTTCTCTCCGCTCTTCCGGCTGCAGATGGTGCTGGGCCAGATCGAAGACCACAGACGGACCCATCAGCCCATCAACATCCCCTTCTTTGACGTGTTCCTCAGGCATCTCTGCCAGGGTTTGTGCCCCCATCTGCTCTCTCCTGGCTCGCACCCCGGTGTTTGTTCTCCCCGTCCCTTGCCTTTCCTCTCTCTCAGCTAACCAGGCTGTGACGGCCACCCCTGCCCCCCGCCCCCAGGCTCCAGTGTGGAGGTGAAGGAGGACAAGTGCTGGGAGAAGGTGGAGGTGTCCTCCAACCCGCACCGGGCCGGCAAGCTGACGGACCGCAACCCCAAGACCTACTGGGAGTCCAACGGCAGCACCGGCTCCCACTACATCACCTTGCACATGCACCGGGGCGTCCTCGTCAGGTAGGAACGTGCCCACACGCACGGAGGCATGCACATGCGCGCATGCGCGGGTATTTTGGGACACCCCAGTATACCTGCTGCAAGCACATACGCAACTCTGTTAACCCGCTGCGTGAGGGACACATCAGACCCATTTTGTGCAGTGAACAGATAGACATACTGCTCCGTATTCCTTTTGCAGTAGAGACATCCTGGCTCCCTGAGCCTGGTGATGTGCTCCTCCCGCCAGGGACAGATGTCACTGCCGTGTGCAAGGTGTTGAGGGGGATTGAGAACTTTCCTACTCACTCCTCCCGTGGGTACTTGTTTAACGTATACTCTGTGCCAGGCACTGGGCCAGGGTCTGGAGCTCTGAGGACAATAAGATACATTACCCGTCTTCGGGGAACGTGTGGTCTCGTTGGGGAGCTAGCCTGGAAAATCAGTAAGAGTAAGAAAAGGTGACATGGACCCTGAGGTCAAGTGAGAGGCGAGAGAAGGTTTCCGGAAGGAGGGGTTAAACTAGCTGAACTTTGAAATTAGCTATATAAAGATGTAAAAAGAGAGGGCTGTGGCTAGTCCAGGCAGAGGGAGAGAATATGTGCAAAATGGAAGTAAGAAGCACAACGACGTGTTTGGGGAAGTTTAAGTGACTATTTGGCT
Organism: Nasua narica; assembly: GCA_028533885.1. Classification (NCBI taxonomy): domain Eukaryota; kingdom Metazoa; phylum Chordata; class Mammalia; order Carnivora; family Procyonidae; genus Nasua; species Nasua narica. The sequence continues at coordinate 101,188,607 of CM052802.1, forward strand.
GGAATGTGGGGTGTGTGTCATGAAATGCAGGAGACAAAGCCAGAAAACTAGGCAGAGTCAGACCACAGAGGGTTTTGTGAGCTACAAAGTTTGAGCTTTGTTCTGAAACTGGGGGAGCCACTGAAGGATTTTAAGAAGAGAAGAGACAAAACTAGATTTTTAAATTATTATTATTTAGAAAAGTCACCCTGGGGCGCCTGGGTGGCTCAGTCTTTCAAGCGTCTGCCTTCAGCTCGGGTCATGGTCCTGGGGTCCTGGGGTCGAGCCCCGCATCGGGCTCCCTGCTTAGTGGGGAGTCTGCTTCTCCCTCTCCCTCTGCCTGCTGTTCCCCCTGCTCGTGGTCTCTCTTTCTCTCTCTCTGTCAAATAAATAAAATCTTAAAAAAAAGAAGAAGAAGAAGAAAGATAAGTCACCCTGGCAATTATGGGAGTTTGGCTTGGAGGCCAGAGAGTTGGAAGGTTTATGTGGTGGTCTCACTGAGATTGTCTTCAGTTAGGCGAGGGAACGGGCATAGCGACAGGGTGGCCGACTGACAGATCTCAAGGGTCTCCCGGATGCGCCATCGACAGGGAAGCCGCAGACGGGGGAGGTCACGGTGACGGAACGCTTTAGGAAGATGGCGGTTTTCTTCCCGAGAGGCATGTAGGAAGGGGGGCAGGCTCTTGTGGGAGGATGCTGGCTCTATTTGCGCGTGTTGACTTTGAGGGGCCTGTGGAGTCTGACGTGGAAGTGTGTGTTGGACACACGGCGTGAGAGCTGAGGGGAGAGAGGGGGATTTGGAGTCATAAGGGTATTAGTTTTTGGTTGAAACTATGGTGTTAAATAGTCGTGTTAGGGGAAGATAAGAGGAGAGCAGAGGCTTTGGGAAGACCGACACTTAAGGAGGTAGCAGAGGGACAGGAGTCTGAGGAGGAAGTGGCAGGTCAAAGTCTTTTCGAAGAGCAGGGCCCCAGTTCTAACTGATTTTCTCCTTTTCCAGGCAGCTGACTCTGCTGGTGGCCAGTGAGGACTCAAGCTACATGCCGGCCAGGGTGGTGGTGTTTGGGGGTGACAGTGCCAGCTGCATCAGCACGGAGCTCAACACGGTGGGACCCTGGTGCCCCCCTTGATCTTGCTCCCCATCCTTCTGTCCCAAGACCTCCTTGGAAGGAGCCAGCCCCTGGAAGATTCCCACGTTCCTTCCCCCAGACGGGCTTTGCCTCCTAAGCAGTGAGAGAGAGCAGGGTTCATGGGGGGGAGGGGAGCACAGGTGACAAGTGTGCGTGGGTGGCAGCAGGCTGGTTAGGGGACCAGGCAGATTGGCACGGGTCTGTGGGCTCAGGGCAGAAGTAAAGCGCACACCCGCTCACAAGGTTTGGTTGCTGTCAGTAGTCCCTCCAGCCCCATTGCTGGAGGCGACAGTCCTCTCTCTTTTCCCCTCCCCCATCAGGTCAATGTGATGCCATCCGCCAGCCGGGTGGTCCTCCTGGAGAACCTGAACCGCTTCTGGCCCGTCATCCAGATCCGCATAAAGCGCTGCCAGCAGGTGGGGAAGGGGGAGGCGGGACTGGGGACCACGGGGGAGCACAGGGTCTTCACAGTGATCGCGTCCCACAGCGTGCGGGGGGGCCAGACTCAGGCCACGCATCTGCTGGGGGATGGCCCGGCAGCCTCTTGAGTTCCAGAGATGTGGGAATGTCTCACGGGCCTCCGGGGAGCTCAGGGCGTGACGCCTGGCTTTCTTTCGGTAGCACTTGGGGGCTGGGTGGCTGAGGTGGCGGACGAGTCTGTGCACGTTACAGGGCGGCATTGACACCCGGGTTCGAGGCGTGGAGGTCCTGGGCCCCAAGCCCACATTCTGGCCACTGTTCCGGGAGCAGCTGTGTCGCCGGACATGTCTCTTCTATACCATTCGGGCACAAGCCTGGAGCCGGGACATAGCAGAGGACCGCAAGCGCCTCCTCCAGCTCTGTCCCCGGTGGGTGGCTCAGGCAGTGGTCCGGGCTGGGGGGAGAAGGGTAATACAGCAGGAGGACACAGTTAAGAAAGAGGTGGTGGGAGGGGCGCCTGGGTGGCTCCGTCGATGAGCGTCGGACTCTTGGTTTTGGCTCAGGGCCTGATCTCACAGGCATGGGAGAGAGCCCCGCACTGGGCTCTACACTCAGCGAGGCGTCTGCTTCTGATTCTTTCTCGCTCTCTCTCCCACTCACCGTTTCTCTTCCTCAAATCAATAAATAAAATCTTAAAAAAAAAAAAAGTAGGTGGTGGGAGGCTTCTGCAGGAGTCTGAAAGATAAAGCAGCAGCTAGGACATGAGGGGAAGGGGAGCACAGGTGACAAGTGCGTGCTGGTGGCAGCAAGCTGGTTAGGGGACTGAGCACAGTGAGAGTGGGAGCTGACCGCACTTGAATGGAGGCCGCAGAGAGACCTGTGCCTTAAACCCTTGACCACGCGCTCCTTATCCCCAGACTTAACAGGGTTCTGCGCCACGAGCAGAATTTTGCTGATCGCTTCCTCCCTGATGACGAGGCCGCCCAAGCACTGGGCAAGACCTGCTGGGAGGCCCTGGTCAGCCCCTTGGTGCAGAACATCACCTCCCCCGGTAACCATCCCGACCCCGGCCCCACTAACCAGCCCCTCATAATGATTCCCAGGGATCACCTGAGTTAACGCTCTTGGTTCTCTTGGTCCCTGTCTTTATCTCTGAAGGCCTGTCGCCTCAGTGCTCCTCTCCTTCCTGCCCCAGGGACTGCTCCCTGAGACTCTGGTATTTGAATCTTCTCCTCCACCCCGCCCCCACCCGCTTAGCACCCCCCCCCCCCGACTCCAGCTGAAGTAAGGCTGGGCCCAGCTGGTCCCCAGACTTTTTTTTGTGTAACTGGGCCTTCTCTCTCCTCTTCCTGGGCTCTTTGTCCCCTTATTTCCCATCACCTACGTCTGACCTGTCTTCTTTTAGATGCAGAGGGTGTGAGCTCCCTGGGATGGCTGCTGGATCAGTACTTAGAGCAAAGGGAGACCTCTCAGAACCCCCTGAGTCGAGCAGCATCCTTTGCTTCTCGAGTTCGTCGCCTTTGTCACCTGCTGGTTCACGTGGAGCCCCCGCCTGAGCCTTCTCCTGAGCCATCCACTCGGCCCAGTAAGTCCCAGCAATGGCCTTTTGAGCTAAGAACTGGGCAGTGGTGGCACCCGGCTCCTCCCCGTCTTGGATCTTACTCTCCCTGAGTACCCCATTCTGGGCCTTTCCAGGGGCCAGTACCCTAGACCCCTGGATCCACCCCAGGGCTGAGACAGAGCCGCTTCCCTTGCCCTCCGTCTCCACAGTCAGCAAGAACAGTAAGGGCCGGGATCGGAGCCCTGGGCCCTCAGCAGCCCTTCCCAGCAGCAGCCTGAGGAACATAACGCAGTGCTGGCTGAGCGTGGTGCAGGAGCAGGTGAGAGCGAGGAGGCTGCGGTCTGGGCAGGGCTGTGGCCAGCCGGCGGCATCTGCTGGTCCTTCTCCTCCCTTCCCAGGTCAGCAGGTTCCTGGCCGCAGCCTGGAGGGCCCCCGACTTCGTGCCTCGATACTGTAAACTCTATGAGCGTTTGCAGAGAGCAGGCTCAGAGCTCTTTGGGCCTCGGGCAGCCTTCACGCTGGCTCTGCGCAGTGGCTTCTCGGGCGCCTTGCTCCAGCAGTCCTTTCTCACCGCTGCCCACGTGAGTACCCCCAGCCTCCTGGTCGCCCGGTCACTCAGTGCACGCTCGCCTCTTTCTCTGCCTCTCACGTCCTCTCACCACCCCCTCTCCTGCTCCACGCCCTCTTCACGCTTGGCTGGTGCCCTCTCCATTGCCCCCAGATAAGTGAGCAGTTTGCCAGGCACATCGACCAGCAGATCCAGGGCGGCCTGGTTGGCGGAGCCCCTGGAGTGGAAATGCTGGGGCGGCTTCAGCGGCACCTAGAGCCCATCATGGTCCTTTCCGGCCTGGAGCTGGCCACTACTTTTGAGCATTTCTACCAGTGAGTGCAGGTCTGCAGTCTAGAGAGGGTGAAGATTTGAGGCCTGGAGAGACTAGGGGTGAGGAGGCAGTGGAGAGGAGAGATTAAGATAGAGATGGGTGGGGCATGGGTGGAAAGGGAGCAGGGAGGGAGGGGGGAGGCAGGGCCCGCTGCAACAGAGGAAGCTGCATTCTAGAGGGGGAGGCAGGAACCCTGGCTGAGCGAGTGGCCGCCCTGAGGCTCGGCCGCTCCCCGTGTGCTGCAGGCACTACATGGCGGACCGTCTCCTGAGCGTGGGCTCGAGCTGGCTGGAGGGGGCCGTGCTGGAGCAGATCGGCCTCTGCTTCCCCAACCGCCTCCCGCAGCAGATGCTGCGCAGCCTGAGCACATCCGAGGAGCTGCAGCGCCAGTTCCACGTCTACCAGCTCCAGCGGCTCGACAAGCTGCTCTTGGAGCAGGAGAATGAGGAGGAACAAGGCCTGGAAGAAGAGGAGGTAAGAGCAAGGGAAACGAGTGGGAGACTAGGAGAGCAAAAGACTAGACCGAAGAAGGGAGCCCAAGAGCCCTTGAAATCCTTCTGTCTCTCAGGAGGAAGCGGAGGAAGAGGAGGCTGAGAAAGAACTATTTATCGAAGATTCAAGTCCAACAGTTTCCATACTGGTCCTGTCACCACGCTGCTGGCCGGTGTCCCCACTCTGCTACCTGTACCATCCCAGAAAGTGCCTTCCCACTGAATTCTGTGATGCCCTTGACCGCTTCTCCAATTTCTACAGCCAGAGTGAGGAGATAGGGACAGGCAATTGGAGATTGGGGTGAGATTTGGGGTGGCAGGAGAGGAAGAGGAGAAGACCTGCGGACAGGAATGTGTAGATATGAAGGAAAATGGTCTCTAGAGACAGCAGTCTCCTAGGGAAGGGGGAAAAGGTGGGTTAGATCTTCCTTCATATCTCTCATCATTGCCTTCACTTTTGTATGAATTTGTTCCATTTTTCTTTTTCTAACTTCAAGTTGCATGCTTACTTCAGTTTTACCCTTTTTAGTCTTCTTTCTAAGTAAAAATGTTTAAGGCTATTCATTTTCCTCTCAACATTGCTTTAGCTGCATTCAGTTTCGATTTGTTTTGTTTAGATTTGTTTTTCTTGTGGAATAGTTTTCAGTAAAGTGCACAAGTCTTAATTATGACTTAAAGAATTTTATATACACATAGACTCCCATAACCACCCCCAGAGCATTTCCAGCACCCCAGAAAGACTTCCTGCTTCATGTCTCTTCCTAGTTAGTATGTTCTTCCAAGAGAAACCATTCTTCCTTTTATCACCATAGATTTTTGCCCGTATATGAACATTGTATAAACACAATAATAAGGTACATATTCTGCTGTGTCCAGTTTCTTTCAGTGGGTGTAATGTCTGTGAGGGCTATCCAGGTCATTGTATCATCACCCTGTTTTTTTGTATTGTGGATTCCTCTCCATTATATGAATATATTTACCCTTTCTGCTGTTGATGGACATTTGGGATGTTGCCTAAGTTTTTATTATGCCGTGTATGAGTATTTAGTATTTTTTTAGTTCTACTTCAATCTGTTACTTTTTTAGAAGTATATTTTAAAATTCCCAAACCAGTTTTTCTTCATTTAGTTGTCTTTTTGTTTTAGATTTCAACCCTCGTTCCACTGTGGGAAAAGAACATAGTTTCTTTGATTCTGAATTTTTGCAGTGTCTTGCGATTTCCTTTATGGCCTAGTAGATGGTCAGATTTTCTAAGTGTTGACTTTGTTCATTGTATTCTTCAAATCTGCTGTAACCTTACTCATTTTTGTCTATTTGATCTATTACTGAGAGGAGTGTATTAAGATAAGTCATTATGATAGTGAATTTTTATATTTTTATTTTTTGTTTATTTTTTTAAAAGATTTTATTTATTTATTATTTGAGAGAGAGGGAGCATGGGGTGGGGTCAGAGGGAGAAGCAGACTCCCTGCAGAGCAGGGACCCTGATGCGGGACTTGATCCTAGGAATCCAAGATCATGACCTGAACTGAAGGCAGTCGCTTATCCAACTGAGCCACCCGGGTGCCCCCATAGTGAATTCTTAAACTTTTTATCAGGTCAGCTTTGTTTTATATATTTTCTGACCGTGTTATTAGATAAAAGTTTAGGGATGCCTGGTGGGTGGCTCAGTTGATTAAACGTCCAAACTCTTGATTTTGGCTTAGGTCATGATCTCAGGGTCATGAGATTGAGCCACTCCTTGGGCTCTGTGCTGGGCCCAGAGTCTGCTTAAGATTCTCTCTCTCCCTCTGCCCCTTATCCCCTGCACTCTGTTTCTCTAAATATTAAAGTTTAGATATAGGCGGCTTGATGGCTCAGTCACTTAGGCATCCAATTCTTGGTTTTGGCTTAAGTCATGAACTTGGGGTCATGGGATCAAGCCCTGTGTTGGGCTTCATGCTCAAGGGGAGTCTGCTTGTCCCTCTCCTTTTGTTCCCCCCCCTCAAGTAAATAAATAAAATCTTAAAAAATAAAATAAAGTCTAGATAAAAGTTTAAAATTGTTCAACAGTGTTATCCAGTAGAACTTTCTGCGGAAAGTTATTTTTTTCACTCTTCAGTTATGATGGCCATTTGTAGCTATTGAAATGTGACTAGTTTGAGGAATTGAGTGTTTAATTTTATTTACTTTAACCAGTTTCAATAGCCACATGTGGCTACCATAATGGACTCTGCAGGTTTAAAATCTTAATAGTTAATTAAACTTTATTATTATGAAATGACCTTCTTTCTTTCTAGTAAAGCTTTTTCTCTCAAAGTCTATTTTTATCTGGTTTTAATAATATACCAGCTTTCTTTGGTTAGGATTTTTCCAGAATATCTTTCTATCCTTTTGTCATGTTAGGGGAGAATGGTAATTGTTTTATGTTTCTTTCATTGTGGTGAAAGATGAATAACAAAAAGTTTGCCATTTGAACCATTTTTTTTTTAAATTTTTTTATTAACATATAATGTATTATTTACCCCAGGGTACAAATATGTGAATCATCAGGCTTACACATTTCACAGCATTTGCCATAGCACATACCCTCCCCAATGTCCATATCCCTACCCCCTCCACCTCCCAGCAACCCTTAGTTTGTTTCGTGAGTTTAGGAGTCTCTTATGGTTTGTCTCCTTCCCCATCCCATCTTGTTTCATTTCTCTTCCCCACCCCCCCATAACCCCCTGCCCTGCC